>VDFB02058242.1:183662488-183842232 GCA_007258455.2 Sequoia sempervirens
CTACCCTTTATCTCTCTCCCCACTCCCCTCTCTCTCTCAATTATCTCCCTCCCTACCCCACTCTCCCTTTCTCTCCCACTCCCTTCATATCTCTCTCCCAAGTCATAATTTAAAACAAATATCATTTATATTTATATTAATATTAAAAATTAATTTTTAATAGAGGGGGTTCGACCGAACATGTTTAGAATGTTCGACCGAACCCCATTCAAATCTTTTTTTTTATTGTATTTTAAATGGGTTTGGTCGAACCCCCATTCAACCGAATATGATTTTTTTGTTCGACCGAACCCACTTATTTTCACCCACATCCTCTCAGGCACCAAAATTGCTCAAAATTTTGCACTTCGAAGCTCGATTTGAGAATGAAAATGGAGATCTCAAAAACCCAACTGGTATCAGGTTTCCCTCAAAACAAGCTATCCAATGAATATAATTTTAATGTGTTTTGATTATATAATCTATTTGTTTTTTAAGTTTTATTAAATATAGGTTTTTCACCGAAAACAAAACTCTCTATTCTGCACACGTGGAAAAATAGAAGATTATCAAAACAAAAAAATTTAAAAATATGAGTGCACCAGATATTGGAGTCCTGATCCAACAAAAAAAATGAATTTCGATACATACATAAAATTTATGTGTTATAATGATCGCTATATGCGAATTGTAATTGATTTGACTTTGAAACTTGATTAAAGAAAAATTATTCAATAAAAACTATCTAAACCAAGTGGAAGCACTAGATATCTGAGTTACAAATCTAAATTCGAAAGAATTAGAATTTTATCTTTCAAGGAAAAAAGTTATGCATTATACGGTGTACGTCACTTTTTAAAAATGTTGTTTTTTGAAAAAAACCAATTTTCGTGGGAGATGGAAAAAGAAGTGCAATCTGATTCCAAAAATTTTGAAAAAAATATTTTTATAATTTACAGACAAAATGTTACAAGAATCTAGTTTGTATCATCTTCAAATTCCTCACAGTTTGACCGCTATAGGTGCTCGAATGTCAAAATTTAGTTAAAAAAAAAAAGTCAGTGTCTAATTTGCCCAAAAATTGTAAACCACTATTGTGGGATCACCCTTCATTTAAATAATCATCTTCAAATTCCTCACAGTTTGACCGCTATAGGTGCTCGAATGTCAAAATTTAGTTAAAAAAAAAAGTCAGTGTCTAATTTGCCCAAAAATTGTAAACCACTATTGTGGGATCACCCTTCATTTAAATAATTAATGTATGTCAAAGCTCCAACACACACTTCACAACTTGTGGATGCCGAAATGCACTAAACAAAAATGTTTGAAAATCACTTCAAATCAATAATTAATGTATTGCCAAAACTCAATCACACACTTCATGATTCAACAAACAATAAGTCAATTAATGTTCAAACACACACCTCACAACTAATGGAAGTCAAAGTGAAACACACCAAACACACAAGCTTGAAAGTCAGTTCATACAAACAATTAATGTATGCCAAAAATCAAATACACACTTCATATAAACAATTAATGCAATCAAAGTGAATGTCAAAGTGTCAAAGTTTAAACATGCAAAGTACATGTCAAATTAGATTAAATATAAGTCAATGCCAAAATTAAAAACCATGCTTCAATAGACTTAAGTAAACCAATGTTGAAACACATGTACACTACAATTGTTACAATGTTACTTGATTACATTACAATCAAAAGACGTTGTAATACTTAAGTAATTACACAAAAAATGTCAAATCATTATTTATGTGACGAAATAATTTTTTTTAAAATTTGAAATTTTATGCAATAAAAAAAATATAAAAATTAATGCAAGGACACTAGACTGAAAAGAATGGTCATGAATGACCATTCCCCACAGCCTTGGGAAAGGGGGAAATTCAACCCCTTCCAAATAAAAATTTGGTATTAAACAACAAATTTGTTTACATATCAATTTACAAATTACATTTATTGAAGTTGACCAATTGATTCAAAAGTGGAACATTTTTTGCAATTTTAAATATTAAATATTGCTTCACCAACCCATTCAAGATTCCAAACGTTTTTCTAAAAAAAATGAATATTACATTTATTATTTCACTTCAGCAACTATCCATTCTATCTTCCAAAAATTTATAGACATTGCATGTGAAACACTGAACATCAACCATAGTTTAAACTTATATCAATTTCCCTGCCAATATAATATACAACAATTAAGTATACCTTTATAGAAATAAAACTGGTATAGAAAGATTAGAAATACATGTATACTTGTCCAATGTTCCAAAAAAATTTAAATACACCAAAACTTTAAAAAAAAATAAAAGCAAAATATCAGATAATAAATTTTCCTAATTTTGATATACAATTATACAAAATGATAGTCTAAACAAAATATCCTCTAATCAACAAATAAAACTCTAAAACAACACTTCTCTATGCCAAACTGTCATAAAGCATGTCCCACCCATTGTTAGAAAAATATGTTTGCAATTCGATGGGAATGACAATGAAGTATTTGGAAACATAACTAAAATTAAAATTTGCAATCTAAACATATTAAAAGTAAAAATTTGCTTTGCCCAATAATATTCAGGTTCTTCACAATATTATGTAATGTAAGCCAAGAATAACCCTAAAAATACCAATAATATCCAGGTTTCTGCATGTAGATGATTTTGTATGGTGTTGTTTTTAGTGATCTTGCCTGCTGGCTGTCTCTGTTTCTTGCTGCTACAGGTTTCTGTTTTGATGGCTGTTAATTCTATTGTAAATGGTAAATACCATGTGAGTGCATATTACTTTACAATATGATCAACTCGCTCATCCAAAGTGTAGGAGATATCTAATTCACACATGAAGTATATGCAGAAGGAATGGGTTTTGCAAAGTCTGAGAGGAATGAAGACTCAAACAAGTCTCAAACTGGTCGGAAAAGAAAATTTGCATTTCTTGATCAACCAGAGGTTTCATCATTGCCATCACTCTCAAATGCATTAAATTCAAGCTCAGAATTCTCTTGTATTGTAACCACTTCAATAAATTAGGAAAAAGCTATATGTTCCAAGTGTAATAATCCTGACATGTTCAGCCCAACGCCCAATGGCAAAATCTAATTGTGAACTCATCCAATGTTTCAGTGATGGAAATCGGCAGTTCCTTACTCTACCTACTCCTCTCTATAACACAAAATCTCAAAAGGGTAGGGCCACTGTCTAGACTTTACATCAGGAACTTCCTCTGTTAAAAGATTTTGGTGTATCTATTTTTCCTTCATGTTCCTTACAAAGGAATATAGATTATCTTCCACAGGCAATGGCCTAGATTTGTTAAAAGAGAATCCATATTGTTCAAAAAGCACTCACTTGTAATGAGGCAAATAAATGCAAGCAGCCAAAATCTTCACTTTGGTGGCTGATGCTTCCCCAACATGCTTTGGCATGAATGAAAGCATACTTGTGCTCCTAGGCACAAATTCTAGTTAGGCCTAAGCAGCTTCATCATATCCTTTTAGATATATTAATGGTGTTTTCTAATTAATCATTAATATGATAAAGACTAGAGTATCCATGCCGATTTCAGATTGCCTCTTCCTACAATAACGGAGAACAGTATTGGTATTTCAATCTAATTCATTCCTACTAATTATTTTCCCTTAATCTATAAACTCCCATTGAAGTGGAGAATAAGAATACTTGTCACTACTCCTAACATAGCTACCATTTGTAGTGAGATTCCATGAGAAGGAACCCTGTCTACTTCAATTTGTCAATGTTAATTGTTTACTACATATATACAGAAAAACCAAATTGGAAGCGGCTAAAATAGGAGTTTCCCCCTAGCCAATGACCTCCAAGAGTTTCTTCACCGGCCCCTAGGTCTAGGCTGGTCCTTTAGTTTATCTTGCATTGGGGATTGTTTAGTAGTTGGGCTCTACAAAATTCTGTTTCTGCTAGAGACACTCTTGATGTATTCTTTTATACTGTCCAAAGTTGCATTTTTAGCTTGGACTGTATTCAACTGTCAACTTAAAGCTTTTAGTTTAAAGGAGTTTTTGGGTTTATTGGGTTTTTCTTTCAATAAACAATATACTTATTTTCTCGGTCTCCTGTCTTTTTCAAGAGTTTCTATCTTCCTTGGCAATCCCTTGCTAGTGGTCTCTTAACTTAATACACTTTGAAGTCTCACCAACCAAGCTTGGCCACCCATGGAGCATGAGCATAATTTCTTTCTTTCTCTAATGTTCTTGTCCAACTACCAATGCAAATACGACTCCCGGTTACATGTCTCTAGATGCAGGGATCAATCTTTTTCGAAGCAGCCCAAAAGATAGAAGTGAGGAAGTGGCTTTAACGGATAACAAAACATATGTGCGGTAAAATATCAAACATCAACAATCTAGTCATATACTCACATGAAACATATATCACTTTTACACCTGCAAGCTTGATAGCCAAAAGGCATTTTGATGAACTAAATGAGGGGTCAACCCAAAAGGAGGAAACCTAGTCTTCTAGAAGAGAAAGAACTAACGAGACTTTGAAGAGACTAAAAAAAGTCTCTAAAAGCTCCAAATATCTGAGAGAAAGGACTCATCACAAAAAAAAAAGCGCCAAAGATGCCAGATTACCTGAATTATCGAATGGGTGAACTGGGACTAATTTGTATCAATAGAAGAACCAAAAGGCTCAAAAATGACTGTTGAGGCACCAATACAAGATCCAATGATATCCCCTGTAGAATGCCCCGGGTTAAGAGGCCTTGGCTAAATGACCCAAGGGAGCACGAAGACCATCACGCTGAAACTATGTTTGAAGCTTTCCAAACATTCATGGTTGATGACCCTCGACCATTTAACATATTTCTCAAGTTGGGAAAGAAACTAGTGACACATGCTTGAATATGAGACCCCAACTAAGAGCAAGATATGACAAGAGCGTAGTGCCTCGAGTGATGCCTCGGGTGAGAGAAGTGCCCTTAACCAAGTGCATGCAAGCATCGTGTGAGTGGAAGTATGTCATGTCACTGATTTGTCATCAACTGTATGAAAATCTGAATAGTCTTAATGGCGTCTAATGCCTCCAATACCAGCAATAAGCTAAAAGAACAAGGTGATCAATATGGTGGCCCTAGTGGTCCCCTATAAGGCCTTACACCTGAAGGTGACAACCTCCCTAAAGAAAGCACTACTGATCTGAATAGTAGAAGAAAGCAGATAATTAGCTACCAGAGTCTCTATACAAGCAATATCCCCCTTGTATTTCACAGAGAAAGATGAAACACAATGCCCCATCTAGTAGGTAAGACTAGAACTAGAAGCATAACAGCTTCTAGAGCATAGCTGCAAAAATGAAAAGCCTGGATAATAGTGGGAATCAAGCAAATCTCAATACTAATCATAAATTTATTGCATTAAAGGTTCATTAACAGATTGAAATGTTACTACCCAAAGTTGGGCTGAAAAAAGAAGATTGTTTGGCTTCTTCCAAAGTTGAATTTCCTTTGTAATGGTTTGAAACTTTGAATCAATGTGTCAATTCATTTTGCATGATTGAAGAGGTATATTTTAAAAATACTAGTGTTCTATTTCCTTGAAATTATTTGGTACACTCAACGTCTTTGTGGTTCTGTTTTGATGGCATACATTAGCAAAGAATGCCCTTTATATTATGTTGAGGTGAGTTGAAAAATATGTTGCAACTAGTTCAATATCATTAAAAAATAATAGTACTAATGTATGGAAGCTTCATACAGGCAATATTTATGAGCAAGGTCATATCATATAACACCAATTACTGAATAGAGAATACTAATGGTACTTTGGATTTAGTGTTACATACCAACTACAGGTCTCCATAGACTGCAGGAATCTGAACTGGAAGGATCTCTAACCCAATCACTAAGCTGAGTTGTTCCTGAAAACAAAAACAAAAAAGAAAGGAAAATCACTCTTCTATGAAAATTACAAAAATTAGCACACTATGAAAGTAAAGGGTTGGTGTTAAAATAACTTATGGAAATTTATCGATTGTAGCTGTATGGTTACTCAGGAAATGGTTAAGGCATATGCATGGTAACTCAAACAATGGGTATGGTGTAAGAAAGCCTTGATCAATAAAGTATGATTACTAGTTATAATCAGCAGCAGCAGGAGATCAAGGCAGAATCTTGGGATGCCTTTAACCAAAGAATTTTTGGTGCTAGTAATATTGAACAAGTTGATGATGCTCAAACTTTGAATACACACATGGGAGAGGATTTGGCTGAGGGACCTCTAACTAACTCCTCTTCCAGTATGCAATGACAATTGACCTATTTTGTTTGTTTGTGAACAATAATAAAATTTCTGCATTCCACTCATCTATAAGATGTTTTTTGCCTTGCTTTTAGGAGAATTTAGAGCATACAGCTATTTGATGATTGCTACATTAAAAATAATATTTATGTGATGGCTGTAAAACACATGGATTCTACTAGAAGTAATATATTATTTTGGTGGCTTTTAATTCTATTGTAATATACTTTAATCTTAATGCATAATTAAAATAAAGGTTTACTGTTATAATGGTCCTATTGCTCTCAAGCAGAGTGAGTCAATCACCTCTGGCTCTGCCTCATTCAATGGAAGAAATATTTAATAGTTGATAAATCACTAAAATTACTAACTCAATTCAGATAATGCAGTTTAAAGAATCACTACTAGAGATCCAAGTCTACCTGAAAAAAGAGATCCTCCTGACAAGCACATCAGAGTGAAACGGGAATTTGCAGATGATGGTTTCTATCAGAAATCAGTCTGGAAGCTCTTTCATCACTGGATGACTTGTTCTTGTGCCAAAAATTTAAACACAAAATTTAAAAATACAAAGAAAAAAACACATAATAAATATACAAAACTACAACTCTAAAAAACAAGAACGAAAAAGGCATGACCATGACAGCCAAAGAAAACTTAAATAAAAAACAGAAATCAAACAGAACATTCAAAAAAAAAAAGAAGAATGACAGCCAAAAGAAAGTACACAAAATTTAAAACATAAATCAAACAAAAAATTAGAATGACAGCCAAAGAAAACCAAAAACAAAATTAAAACAGAAATCAAACAAAATATTCCAAACAGAGACCCTTTACTTACTCCCAATTTTGCTGCCAGAGATTGAAAAACCAAGGCAAATACTGATCCAGAGCAGCTGCAAGCAAGGGTAAAAGAATTACAAAATAGTCTTCATTTATAAATGTTGTTTGCCAGATAATATTAAAACCAATTACCTAATATCTGTACTGTGCACCAGCCTTTAAGTCTGTCTCCACTGAGGCACATTGAAAAATTATCAATAAAATTAAACAATCAATTATTTCACAATTAAATTATTAACACGAACACAAATTTATAAGGCTGGTTTCCAGGATCAAGATATACAACTTATAGATAGTTAGAAGCAAAGTTAGTTGACACAATTGCTACATTAAGTGCAGTTCAGTCCAGCCATTATACAAGGGCTAAAGCTGAATTGAACAGAGTTCTTAACACTATGACACATAAATTTCAAATTTCAATCATAGAACACATTCAATGCACCTCCTCTTCGTGTGCCTTACTGACGGGCAGAGTTCCTCCCTCTGAAGTAATCCAGGGCTCTAGTTTTTTCATCTGTTTCTTATTGGCTTTAGAGACTATGTATGGGATACGATTCAGAGACAGAGCAAGATTATGGATTCGGAGACTATGTATGGTACAGTGCAAGCCCCTTCACACCCATGACTCTCATAACTGACTTTGCTGTGGCTTCTGCAGCGAATCGCACATTCAATTGAAATTCAGACAACATGGACATGATTATCCAAAGCTTTTTGCATGTTGGCAGAGGCACAATCAAATCAACTGATGCCCACATCTTAATTCAATCAAAAACTTTATACAACTAAATAACACATTAAAGAGGGTGATCATGGCAGGCAATAGAACTTACTGTTAGGGCTACCAAGCTGAGTAACAGCATCAACAAATCGTTCATGAAGCTCTGGCGTCCATCTGAGGTGAGGCTTGGGATTCTATACTAAAGTTCTGATCATGAGCCAAGAATAGCTATACTTCTTCCGCGGTCCGCCCACTCTCACTGCTTTAAATCTTGCTTTTCCCAACGGTCGGTTTGATCTACTTTTTTCTAGCTGTAATTTGAAAATCTGCAGGCAAATTAAACAAAAAAAAATCTGCCCTGTTTTTTCCAACGGTGGGGTTGATCTGCTTTTTTCATCGAGTGTCGTTGGCCATTTGACAGTTCAAAATGTTTTGACAGTTTAATCATCAAAATAATTTGATTTTAATTATTTACTAGCACTTGCACCAAGAGGGGTGCAAGGGTTACGCCGATAGAATATTATTTTCTTATTGGGAATTGATGAATTTTTTTTTATAAAGTTCAATTTTGAAGATTTTGTAGTCAATGATTTGTTATGCTTATGTTTCAAAGCATTTGTGCAGAGAGTTGGAAAACTGTCTAGACAAGGTTAGTAAGAGATAGTTCTTGATTGTTACAATTACAACTTATGACCAAGAATTTAATATTCCAAATGAAAAAGGTTCTAAGTTTGCTCTAAAGGTTGTTGTTGAGTAGGATATAATGGACAAGTAATAAAATTTATTAGGAAATATCTTGCAATCACTTTACAACAACAATTGGCAATCAAGTACAAACAACCTAAAAATGCTAACATCTTTTAATGTACTATGATACAATGTCCTTGTAACAATAACCAGATATGCCAAGCAAATACAAGAGAATTGTGTACCGATGTTCATAGTTTGGTTGATGAAAATGTTGGACATATGCAAAAATAAGACACACTATGGTCCAATGTGATAATGCAATTCTACACAATTGTATAACCACTAATGCAAGTGGTAGAAATATATGTAACAATTCTCTATGTTGATTTGTCTTTTAGTGAAAAGAAAATAGACAACCAATCAGCTTGAGAAGACAGGCCTCGAGAAGGCACAATATATTACTTGCTCACTGAAAGACTTTAGAGAAAAGGGCATGATATATGAATTTGAATTTTATCTACATCTGATTTGTTTTGCCAAACTCCTCCATTAGTATAGAAGATTATAGACCTCGACTTATACATAGACCTCAACTTATACATATTGGATAATTTAGGAGACAATAGAAGGATGTGTTGTTAGTTATTTGCAGGCCTTTTCACTCATACACAGTTTTAATATTTAATGGGTCAAAGATGCCTTCCTAACGATGGTCAAAAATGCCTTTGTAGCATCATGAATCAATTTCTTAAAAAGGAACACAATTTTTTTCTAAATCTAAAGTATTTCTTACAAAATATTCAAATCCTACAGTGGTGCTTGAAATCTTGTTTTATTCAAACTAGTTAACATAAGAAATTAAATGATCAATCTTAACTCAAAGAATTTGCACTATAGAAAATGTAGCAAAAATTTAATATTCAACAATGCTTTGTTTCATTACTCAAATTAAAGAAAAATAATATGTATATATCTTTCTAATAAATTTTTTGTAAATAATGTAATGGCAATAAACCTGAATTTAGGGTTATTCTCTATGCAGCATTGGGAAAATTTGATAGTAAAATGAATTACAAAGACCTTTGTACCAATGGTCAAAATTGATCAAAAATCCTTTAGTAACATTGATTAGAAATGCATTTATAACATGATGAATCAGGTTTCAAGATTTTAATATTGATCTAGGATTTTAAACAAATAGTTTTTAATAGAATTGTCAATTCCTATTGCATTCAAAATTATATAAACTAATAGAATTGTCAATTCCTATTGCATTCAAAATTATATAAACTAATAGAATTGTCAATTCCTATTGCATTCAAAAATTCTTATATAATTTTGAGCTTAAACGTTGTTTTTATCAATTATGTCATGCATTGTAATGCATTCACATAACCCTAATTAATGGAGTTGAAAATGTCTCTTGCAAATTTAGGAAATATGAAATAGATTTTAATATTCTAAACAAAATGGAGTGTACGAATTCTTTTAGCATTTCTCATGCAAAATTATTTAATAACAATAATCAGTTGTAAAAGATAATTATAAATTCATATTCCATTTCACATAATAATATGAAGAATAAAGGAGATTATATATTAATGAAAAAAATGACGGACTTAAACACTAAAAAAAAAAGAAATGATAGCATCTAATATTAACAAATGAGGAATAAAATATTAAAAACTTAGTGATGATAAATGAATATAAATTCAAATTTAACAATGTTGTGTTCTCATTACTATGTTTAAAGGAAAATAAATGTATATAAATATTTTTGCTTAAATGATGCACTGGTGGGAAACTCGATTTCAAAGTTCTTTGGCATTTCCATGGCTGCTATGCTCGACTTAAAGAGCAACTGTGATAGGAATCATCACAAAAGTAAAATATGGTTAACTTCTCATTACAAGAAGAATAAGTTCAAGAAAATTCACTACAGTCTTCAAGTGAAAGCTAAATTATAGGTTATAGCTTTTTCACAGATTTAGATATTTATAGCGATTTGTTTAATTAAAGTGATCTTAGTAGCCACAAAGTGTATAAGTTAGAAATTAAGGGTATAGATCAGCAGTATCAACTAACACCCATTCAGCTGGAAGGCATTTTAACTTATTGCCATCAAGAGGTCAAGATTGCAGACTTTATTATCAACTCAGATGAACACTGCAAAATTACACTTCCATATTATGATTAGTACATTGACAGTACTATTTTAATATCAGCTGGTATGGAATTATGGAATTATATAGATTTATTCAGAGAATGTTTATAGGCATCATTGGTTTTCCGGAGAGTTGTCTTTATGAAACATTTACAAAGAGGAAAAAAGTTAGCTAGGTATTTTACAATATTTCCCAACTACCAAGGGAGTTTCAAATAGGGGGAGGGAAAAGAGTAGCACATTAGGCCATTCACAACACCAAACAAAAAAGAAAAGATGGGATATTAAAATTAGGTATGAATGAAGCCAACAACAAAGTTTCTTGGAAATTCCTAGATAGCATTCTCAAGAGATTTGTCTTTGTAGATGGATGAGAAGACGGGTTCACATTTCAAGCATATATCATAGTTTTTATCCATCAAAGGAATCTCAATTGGTAATGGAGCCTGTTGACTATTTTGTATGTGCAAATAACTTTAAAGCTAAACAATCACTCTTGGTAATGTACATCTCTTTGGTTATCACTTTTTCAAATTGCTGTGTTGGTCGATTGCTATGTTAAAATTTAAAGAAGTTTGCAAACAAATCAAAGTTGGGAAAATGGTGCCTATGAGCAAATCTTATTATTACTTCTAGTTGAGTACAAATTTACAAAATATTTGGGTTGACATTTTGGGGTCACCTTAAGAAAAAACTGATTAGAGCATGGCAAGCCTCTTTAATTTCCAAAAAAATTAATTATCTATCAAATAAATTTGGTTATTTAAGACATACATCAAATGAATTCATTTCAATTTGTGGGTACACCAAAGAATCAATCAACCCACCATGAGTTCATGTAAGTTTAAGGTGTGTAAAAGCTAGGAGACAGCCAATTGAAACACAAGACTTATCGAAAACAGTGTCAAATTCTTTCTTGAAATAATTAACTATAGAATTAGAGGAAGAAAGAGAGCCCTCTGATGAAGAAAAAGATGATATGAAAATGAAGACTATCTTATGAAAAAAAGAGATTAGCAAAAAAGCATTTAACAGTTTTATTCGGGGTTTAAATCGGTTTGGAATCTTCAGATGAAGAGTGAATGTTATAAATGTTGGACCAATAGAAGTGCTCTCATATGCCTTCAGCAGCAACAGATTGCGAGTTCAAAGAATTCAAGGGAGGGATAAGGTCTGTAGACATGCTCAGGGGCTACGTAGAAGAAGTTCAAAGCAACAACTTGATTGCTTGCTAATAAACGCTAAGGAAAATTAAACTTTATCCTCTCACATGGATGAGACCATAGCAAAAGTCACACAGTATTTATCGAAGGCGATTATGAAGATTTATAGTTTCAAAATGGAGCAGATTTAACTAATTTCTCTATTGAGTCATTTTCCATTTTAAAATCAAAATATCTAATATACATAAAACCTATTAATTGTCATTAAGTGATTTAGTTACAAAGCTTCAAGAATAATTCTTTTTCCTGAAGCTCCACAAACTTCAAACGCAGTCTTTCCTAGAAACTCTACAACTGAATCTCTTGGACTTCAAAAAAATTGGTGTTTATTAATTAAGTGATATGTTGACTGTAATTTGGTTAAGTAGTTGGAGCTTCCATGGTGAATTTTAATAAGTAATTATACATTTCTGGATTTTCATTTGTACAGTAAATGAACTATCACTCGGATGAGAATTCCAAAACATGTGCATACTCCTGAATGTTGAGGGATTTTCCCACACTGCTGGATCTTTCTTATTGCCCACACGCTCATGATCAGCCTTATCTTCTTAAGTATAAAGTAGCCAACATTAGGGGCCCTGTAGGGTACATTCGGAAGACCTCTTTCACCACACACTACAAGTATGCTGTGCTAGCAAGTTTGGATTCGCTCACCATACAGTGTTTTCGTACTACAAATTCAATTTATACAGTCAGCTTCTTGACAGCGTGGGGGTTTCTCACCATCTCACTCAGCGCCCACTCTAAGGTGTTGATCGTTGTCCCGAATTGCCTTAGAAACACGCCTGTGAAAAGCAATAAAAGATTAAGGAAACCCTTCAACCCCTCGAACTGAATTTAAGAAGTTAACTAATTCAAGAAAAATGTCAATTAAAAACAGGGAGGGAGGTCAGCATACAAAAAATTGCTTATTTAATGTGTTCTCGAGTGATTTACTCATTTGGTTTACATTTTTTGCCATCTTATGATTTCAACTTTTACCATTCATGTGAAGAAAATACCAACAAGTAAATACAAGTTGCAGTTTATTTTACATACTGCCAGCAGGCATTAAAGGAAAAAAATAGAAGTGAAAATCTATGACCATAACTGCTATCATTACCATAAAAATGTAAAATCATAACAAATGCAGATAACAGAAACAGTGAACATAAAATAAATAAGAAACAAAAATGTAAAAATCGTAACAAAATGCAGATAACAGAAATAGTAAACATAAAATAAATAAAAAACAAAAATGTAATATCATAACAAAGGAAGATAACAGAGCATGCTCCATATATTATGTTATAGGGTTGTAAGCCTTCTTTGAAATTAATGCCTGCGTTTTCTTGATCTCCAACCATTTTTCTCTAGATCCCCTGAGGTTTCTTCGCTGTGCAAATTTTCTGACTACAAATTGGTCTCAGACAGAACTGCCCTCTACCACATTAACTTCTTCCGCTTACATTAGGTTCTAGGAAGTAGGCACCACATAGTCTTCAAGGAATGTCCTTAAAGCCTTGGCTGAAATGTAGTTTCTAATTATACAGGACACAAAAGGAAAATTTTAGTATAAAAAGTATTGTTAAAATTCAAAGAACATCTTGTAAGAACTCAAGTCATTACCAGTAAGCAAAACCACTAGAATCTAAAGGAAGTGTAAACACTCTCACATCTGCGCTAAAGATGAACACATTCAATTTTGATTTGGAGACATTGTTTAATGTATTTTGTTATAGCACAGATTCAATATAAGTCTGACTAGATTTATAATTTTGACACCGCTAATTATATCCAAATTTAAAAATAAAATAAAAAACCATCTCATCTTTTAAAATGCTCTAAAAACACATATTGACAACTCGATGATTGCTCCAGCTGAAAGCAGAAAGAGTTATAGCTGACGAGGATGGAGGCTTATCATTAGTGAATTCACCCAGGCATTTTTTTTAAATGGAGCGCCCATCCTATCTTACTTGATTGTCTCCATCTGCTCAAATAAGGGCTTCCGCCAGATGGAGCTTTCATGCTAGGAAATAGTTCATTAGAAACTATTTTTGAGAGCAATTTATTAGTAAGCCCTCAACAAAGTTGTTTTAGCCTAATTGATGTTAATTTACTTTTCCCATTCTTCATCTTTAAATTGCTTCGTCTGCATTCTGTACCAATTTGCACAAATTTGCTCCAATTTCAAAACTCTGTTGAGGGTACAGTCAACCTATATTTGACAAAGAGATACAATGCTAGGACCTTTAAATAGCCCTCTCAATCTAGATTTTAAAAAATTTCAGGTTGCTTTAAAATCTCTACAAAATTTTCAGAGACAATTCGCCAAGCATTTCATGTTAAAAAATTTGTACAAATAAGGTCAAAATAAGTTTGAGTCGCCTGACTGTTGTAGTCCAGTGGTAAATACTAGGGATTTCATAACGGTGGCACAAGTTTGAGTTATGTCTAGAATAATTGATACAAAAGGGGCCCTGCCTGTAGTTATAGTAAGGGGGGCTCAAGTACTATCTTCATCCACTTACAAAATGAGACAAATCAAAACCAGTCTCCGTGCAGCTGCTGCTTCAATCTATTTATGACAAACGAAAGTAAATCTAAAAATATCGGGGTTTTAAAGTTGCTCGATTATTGAGCTCGAGAAAACCAAAACAACAAACTACTTCGCAGTTTAACAGCAACTTAGGAGTTGTTTCACGGCATGAGACAAATTTTCAGCTGAAATTTCACTATATATATCACCTATCGGCTAAAAATCATGAAAAGCTTACCATGCGATGTGATTTTCCCGTATTGAGTTTTTACAGGAGCCGCCTTGAGGAGAATTTTGTTTTGTTTATTGACGGAGCCGTAAATGGGCGCATTGTTCTCCACAATAACCTGCAATGAGGGCTTCCATCACTTTGCTCACTTTAGATTGGCATTATTTCCATCGCCTCGAGGGGAAGGAAAGAGCCTTGGCAACGACGAAAGTAACTACGCCTTGTCCTCCATAAAGAGAATAGAACTCGAGACCTGCTGCGAATACTGCAGGAGAAGGGTGCATGTCATGATGGGAGTGCAGAAATGGCAGGGCTGACAATTGCGCTCGATCACCTGAACCTATAGTGGCTGCGTCAATCTATTTACAACAAGCAGAGAGTAAATAAAAAAATATCAGGGTTTTAGAGTTGCTTGATTCTTGAGCTGGAGACGAGATTTTTTAAGCCTTTTAAACGATGCGAGTTCAAATTTAATTATTAATTCAGAGATTGGATTTGATTCAGATCCGATTTACTCTGATTTGATTGCGACTGAAAACCATCCCAGTATCACGGCAACCGAGGTAGTTAGACAGCGTGAGACAGGTTTCAGGCCAAATCTCACACCATATATAGCCTATCGGCTAAATATTTAGTTAGAAATCTTTTTTCCTCTTTTTATTTTTACTTATTATCATAGTTTTAGTTCTTCAATTTAAACTAATTAATTATATACAACATAAATAAATTTAGATTAAATTAATGATAGCTGATGTTAAACAATTTAAAAATAAATGTCAATTTTAAGAATTTACTTGTGAAAAAAAAGTGTATCAAAATAAATACTAGTTTTAAGAAATTTATTTACAATTCTTATATTCATAATTTATATATACTTATAGTTTGATTTTTAATTTCCTTTTGTTATATATATATAAATTTATTCTTTTAATCAATTGACTTATATATAAATTTGTAGGTGTGAGACTTGTTTTAGTCTCAAATCTCACGCTTTATGTAGTCTATTGACTAATAAATTATATATTTTTAACTGTATTGTTTTCACTCATTTTTTACTCTTTTAAGGTCTTTTCTTGGGCTTATCCAATAGGGACGTTCATTTTCTTTGAAACTTGGTGGTCTAATTGCAACATCTTTGGTCCATAGAGTCTAATCTAAAATGTTGATGCAAAAGTATCTCACACAATCAATTAGAAAAACCATTTCAGCAACAATTTCCATCCTTTTTCTTATCACTTCCATTTTTCTATTTAGAGAAAATTTTAAACTTTTGAACCAAAAAAAAATTCTAAAATTTAACTATAAGGTTTAATCTAAATCTAAAAATTAGATTTTCTATTTTTTTTGAATAAATATGCAATCCTATACAATATTTTCTAATAATAATTGCTTTAGTTACACACCTCACCTTTCAATGAATGCTTGCACAAAAATAATGTCAACCAAAACCTCCAAAGCCAAGCAACAACCAAATATAAAGAAAATTTATCAAATGATCACATACAACCTTGAAGAAGAGTTTAGATAACTCATAGGTAAAACCCAATTAATGACAATAAATGGACAATATTCACCCTCGATCAAGTGATAAACCAAAAATATTAATATTTAATTTAAAACTATAGTGCCAAAATCTTCTAAATTTTACATGTATAATATTGAGACTAAGAGGATTTATACATGCGAGCCTATCAAATTACTGAAACTAAAAATTAGAATTGCAATAAAACCCAAATCAATAATCTAATAACTAATTCAACAAGAGTGTGTACACACAAAGAAAGTAAATCAAATAGAACTAATATTACCTCGAAAAACATGTCTTTACCTTACACCATTTTACTTGGTTGTTGCAAATTAGTTGATATGTGGATTTCTCTTTCCTTAGCATAACCTTGATTCATAAAGTGATAGAAAGATGGTGTAATTTCTATATTCTAAAGTGGAAATATTAAAAAATAATGTGGTGATCTCTAAATTCATAGGAACATGGTTGACAATTGAGAAGATAAAGGCTTGGATTGTTCATAATTAACACTGCCCCAATCCAAGCACCCTTTCACTCATTTTTCTCTTTGCAAACAAAGATATCTATCTACCAATCCAATCTCAAAACTAATAACCAAGAATAGCTACATTTCTTCTTCCCACTCCCAATGCTTTAGCTCATCTCCTTGTTGTTGCCTACCTCCATACCATAGACAAATTGAACCAAAAAAATAACTTTCCCTACTTCTTTGGTAAACTACCCATATATAAGAGGTGAAATTTTGCTTTATTCAATGACCATTCCATCTATGACATTGATTTTCTTTTTTCAATGGCCAAAAATTATAATCTGAGTGTCATTAGGGCATGTTCCACTATAGAGTTATTCATGAAAAATAAAGGAAGTTTAATCTATTTTTTTGAGCATTTAGTTTTAGAATGGTTTGGCAACTTAGAGTATTGATACCCAACCATTGTTAATGTATGTTTGGTTTAAATGTGATAATTTTGTAGCTTGAGATTTTCCTACACAATGATCATTGAATTTAATCCATATAATATCCATGTCAGCATGTTGTGTATATGTTTTGAATATTCCATCTGATCCATTTACAAGACCATCTTGTGTATCATAGTTTCCATCATAAATCTTAACCAATATGTCACTTTTCAACACAATTTGGTTTGCTAGATTTGTATTATTTTTGAACAATTGTTATACATTAATAGAATTATCATGTTCATCAAGTGCATTGATTGTTATTAGTTATCTAGGTAGAGAAAATAATATTTTTTGATTGTGTACATTAACATCTTTTCTCTTGTAAATTTTTTTTGGAAATGTTGGATCAGTAGGTGTAGGACATAAGTTCATTTGTTATTCAGGTATGTTATGCCACTACCTATTTGAGAGTTTTTTCACATTTTGTTAAGAAAATCGATGAATATTTTGTCTTTTGTTTCATAGTTGTTTGTAAGGTATATCATTTAATGTTTTCCCAAAAAATGTATGGTACTAGCTCGATGTCTAATTTTACATTTTGAAACAATGTATAGGTTCTGCTTGGTAGAAATTACCATAAAAAATAATGTCTAAACTACCAAAATGTTTAGTAGGTGTTTGCATGATGTCACAAAATCTTTTATCTATGCAACATAACAGTCTTGCTCCAACTAATGAGATTTCATCTATAAGGATAATACACAACTATTGATATTCTTTTGTCAATATATCTAATTTTTTTGAGCTCAATGGAATTGTAGTGGATTTGTTAAATTGTATGAATAGTGCATAGTGCATAGTGCAAAGTTGTGCCTCCAATATTGTAAGTTGATTTGCTTGTGTATGTGAGTAACAAGCCCTTTATCTAATCTAACTCACTATCAATAGTGTTATTGTATATATGTAGTAGGCCTTAGTATATAGCTTTGGCAGTGAATGTTTCTCCTATTCCAACACCTCCTATTAAAAAAAATACATTGTTCGAGTAATTTATGTTTTTTTTTATTAGTATGTCCTTTAATATGGCATGTTGCTCTTTGTTTAACATTCTTCGAACATTGTAATATTTTTTTTGTCAACTAAGTTTGAAGGTTTAGCTATTTCAAATGGTCTTCTCATTTGTTTGATCATAATCATTTTACTAATTTAGTTATTCTTACATTACAAAATAAAATTTAATAAACAAAATTAAATGAACTTGCTGAAATTTGCATGAGTATTAATGCTAACTATTTCATTCAACAAATATTCTATCATAACCAACCCTTGTGCACCTAATGTATCTTGGGTAGTTACAACCTGACTACTCTCAAGATAATAAATGCAAACAACACCACAAGATTGACAAAAATGGATTGGAACATGAGGCCTAGAAGACTTGCCCACATCACCTTGTACTAGAGGCCTCACATACTATATAAGGATATACATGTGAGTGAGCTAATGGAGTCTAAGGTGTCCACCTTGATATTATCTTTCACAATGGAATGAGCAATCACATGCTCTGTCAAAGGTCTACCCAAGGGTCTCAGTGCTAGGTGTGGGTTATGTTGTGCCCCCACTTTGTCATATGTGGAGCCCCCACCTCTACCCTCAAAATATAGAAAGTCAAAATAGTTTAGAATCTCATTGAGGACAAACTCACAATAGAATTTCCTCAAAAATTATTGTGGCATCTCATAATTATTATACGAAGGCTAGTCAAAAACCATCCACCACCTATCCCAAAAATTATTTGTTATCCCTTTGTGGTGGCACCAATGGATGGGGAACCTCTTGCATCTAGTTGCTAAGGGTTTATTGGTTAATAGGTCAGTGAAGAGGGTACACAAGTTAGAATTGTTAATTTATTTTTCTTTGCTTGCTCATAGGATAGTTTGTTCTCATAAAATTGGTTTTTCCCTTCCATCTTATTGGACCAAAAATTAAATTGTGTACTCACTAATCCTACATGAGACACGATAGATTACATGGATTTAGCAAGGCCTCTCCTATGAGGGTTTATTGCAACAATATCTTTCAGTCTTGTAATCAATTCCTCAATTTGTTTTTTATTGTCTTTTGTTTTCCCTAGTATGTTTTATTGTATTCTTAGGGGATGTCTAGGAATTGATAGAGGTGTTTATTGTGGTTCTTGTTCAAGAGGGTCTTCATGAGGAGGTGATGGAGGATTTCCAAAATTTGAAGGTGGAATATCAATTCCTAGAAATTAAAACAAATTTAAATTAAAAAACCTAATTTAATCAAAATTTGAAACTAAAAAAGTAGAGATACTCATCTCTTTGACATCCTTGGCATCTTGACAACATCTTGGTGAATATTTCACAACTACCAAGTGAAAAAATGACAATGGATTTTGGTGAGCGCGGGTTGAAGAGCAAAATATACTTATGGGTCGTAGGTTAAACAATAGAAAAATGAAAAGGATTTTTGTTTTGTTTTTATAACATGTTTAACATTTGGAAAGTGCCAAATTTAGCACTTTCCATAGTTAGAGTAAGGCTAGGATTAGGGTTCAATTAGAGTTAGGGTTACATCTACTATTTAATTAGGGTTACAGTTGAATTAGGGTTAAGGTTAGTGTTATGGTTAGGGTTCAACATGGGTTAAAGTTAGGTGTAGTGTTTAGTTAGGGTTAGGTTAGGATTTTAGGATAAAGTGTTGGATTAGAGTTAGCATTATAGTTCTACAATAAAGCTTTGGGTAAGGATTATGATTAGTGTTTAATAAGGTTCAAGGTGAAGGTTAATGTTAGGGTTAGGGTTCAATTATAATTTAATTAGGTTTATGCTTGCATTAAGGTTAAGGTTCAATTAGGTTTACATCTATGGTTATGGTTTTGATAAAGCTTGGAGTTGTGGTTATGGTTAGGGTTAGGGTTCAATTGGGGTTATGGTTAGTATTAAGGTTCAATTAGGGTTATGATTAGTATTAGGGATAAGATTAGGGTTATATGGTAAGGTTAGCATTATAATTAAATTAGGGTTAGGGCTTAATTAGTATTAGGGTTAAGGTTAGTGTTAATGTTAAATTATGTTTAGGGTGTAATTAGGGTTACGATTAGGGATTAATTATGTTATGGTTGAATTAGGGTTAACATTCATGAAGGGGTAAGGTTAGGGTTTGGATTAAACTACTATTATGGTTAGGTTAAGGTTAGGTTAGGGTTAAGGTTAGGGTTACTATTCTAGGATAAAGCTTTGTTCAATTAAGATTTAATTAGGGTTACAATTAGGGTAATGATTAAATTAGGAATGGGGTCCAATTAGGGTTAAGGTTAAGGTTAAGGTG
The DNA here is from genome assembly GCA_007258455.2 of Sequoia sempervirens. Taxonomy (NCBI): domain Eukaryota; kingdom Viridiplantae; phylum Streptophyta; class Pinopsida; order Cupressales; family Cupressaceae; genus Sequoia; species Sequoia sempervirens. Next base: position 183,682,948 of record VDFB02058242.1, read on the forward strand.
AGGGTTCCATTAGGGTTAGGTTAGTGTTCACTTAGGGTTATAATTAGTATTCAATTATATTTAGATCTAGGATTAGGGTTAAGGATAGGATTTTATGATAAAGCTTGAGGTTACAATTACAATGAATATTAAGGTTAGGGTTAGTATTCAATTAGGATTAGGGTTACAATTGGGGTCAAGGTAGGGTTCAACTGAGATTAGGCTTATAGTGCATTAAACGTTAAGGTTCAAATATGGTTGAATTTGGATTAAATTAGGGTTAGGCTTCTAAGATAAAGCTTAATATTATATTAACATTAATAATATAATATAAGAGAAATATTATTTATCTTATAATTAATTTAAATAATATTATAGAGTTAGCAGTCTTAAATAATTAAATTATAATTTATAAATAAGACAACTATGTTATATTGATTTAACTTATTAATTGATTATTATAGATGCTAAAAATCACAAATCCATTTAATATATTAGAAGATTATGTATATTATATAGATATATAAAATAACATCAACTCTCTTGTATTAAAAAAATTAAATAAACATATATTGTTTAATATAACAATTAATTATATTAAAGTAAACACAAATTAACATTTTAGAATAATTTATAACAATATGAATAAGAAATTAATCAATATCTACATTGGATCTAGTGATGGTACTAACTCATATATATATAGTAAGTGAGACATATATTTAATTTTTTATATATTATTAAAATGGAATAGTGAAAAATTTAATATATATCTAATTAAAATTTAAAAAATGTGAACGTTAGGAAAAGCTTATGAACTCCATTCCCATAAAAAGAGAGACGAAAAAAAGCAATCCTTACCCGAGTCATATCTTTAAATTCCCCAGACGCCCATTCAAAAGATTCAATAGACAGAACCCCCAAATTTGATGGACACAACCCCCAAATTTCAGCGCCTTCTGGACTGTGCAATCACTTGCAAGGAAACCGCTTGGTGGTGGTGCTGCCAGAAAGGTATATTGACTACGACAAATCTTGTATTTATGGAAGGCTTTACCATGTGAATTTGTATTTTATACTTGTCTTTTTTAAAATTTATAAAAGTTGCTTAGGTATTCATGTCTAATTTGTAATGAAATTGCATGGCCAAGGCTTTTAAGTGTTAAAATGCACATATGAAATAGAAATATTTTCTAGGTTTTACTTATATGAATTTATAGCATGTCTTCTTTGTTTGTTCATTCATCATGGTTGAGTGATATTGAATGGTGTATGAGTTTGATATGACATATATGCTGTGCATAAGGGTTAAGTGATATATGTGGCACAATATTTTAGGAGTTTCATGGCTTTTGTGTGAAGATTACATCAAACTCCTATGTTATTCCTAGTGTTCTTATTCATACATCATGGTTAGTGACATTTATTATTATGCATGATGATTACGTGGATTTTGTGTGTAGGGTAAAATGGATTTGAGTTGTATGGGTTTTAATATTAACTTCAATGATGTTTTTGGTGTGCTTTCTAATGCATCATGGTTTAGTGAGTTTGAATCTTTTGCATTTTGATTGTATTACTTTTGCATTGATCGTCTAATGGCATGTTGTGGTTGTATGGGTTCTAAGTGAGGGTTGCATTGAACAACTATTGTGTGCCCTATATTCTTGTTCATGCACCATGATTGAGTGATGTTGACTCATGTGCATGATGGTTATATGATTTTTCCATTAAGAGGTTTTTTTGAAAGTTGTGATTGCATATATCTCACTAGTTTTATGGGTTTTGTTTGAAAGATCTAGTGACATATATGTCATTAAGTTTTTTTATTTTGTTTCAAGGTTGCATCAAATGTATATAGTGTGCCTAATGTGTTCTTGTTTATGTATCATGGTTGAGTGACATTTACGATTGGGCATTGGTGTGATTAATATGGTTTTTATAAGCTTCTAATGAAAAATGTGATTGAATTGGATGGGGTTTGTTTGAAGGTTCCATCAAAATTCTATATTGTGCCTAGCGTGTTTGTTTTGTATTTTGGTTATATAACATTAATTTATGTTTATTAGTGTAAGTGTGGAATAAGTAATGAGTAAAATAACAAACAACACTTTTTAATAAGACATTATATCAAGAGAATCAACAATAATTAATCTAATTAACACAAGAAAACTCTTGAAAGCGTCATATTGCTCTCTATCTCCAAAGATTTATTAAGTCACAGGGCTCTCAAATTTTGTAAGCATTACAACTGTTAAAACTCCAATCTAGAGAATGAGATGCTGCTAAATGCAAATAATCTAATCGTATATGATGATGTCTAAATGATATGATGAAGCTACTGTAATCCAAATTGACATGAAACTTGATAAAAGAAGCTACAGTGAACTATGATGCATCCATGATTACGATTATATTCTAAAATGCATGTTATTTCTATTGCTAAATGATAATTGCTTATGGCTAAGATGCTTGATTGCTCTATTGGTGTTTTTGCAGAGTAAGTTTGCACAAAGTTGGGATCCATTTCCTATAGAAAGAGGTTGTATTTATAGATTCACGACAACACATTTGTGAAGGGACAACACAACAAAGGTCCAGATTTGATCTTGAGGATTGAATGGTGACAGATGAAGAAGCCCGAGTTGATCACGGGGATTGTTCCTCCCCACAAAAACATTTAGCCAGATGAGAGGAAGAATTAATGGAAGAAGATGAAGAAGTTCACTTGCGAATTTGTCTCCAAATTTACCCATGAAGGTTGAGATGAATTAAATTAGACACAACATATTTAATTTGGTAGGTGAAATATTGATGAGCTATAGAAATATGTGCATAAATTTGAATATTTGGATTTGTTTCAAATTTAGGAAGAAATAACAATTATTAAAATAAACAAATGTTTTTGATATTGTTTATTTAATAAAAGAGGGATAATGATAATTAAATAAAAACTATTGAAGTTTTGATTATTTAATTAAGAGAGAATAATCAGAAGAATATAAATGTGAATTATATAAATAAATATTTATATTTATTCAATATTAGATGAATTTAAGGTTAATTAATCAAATAAATTGTATTTAATTAATTAGATTATCTAGACCATTTTTTAGGTGTATACATTTTTTCTTTCTTTGAAGTGATGTGTTTATGCATTGCTTCAAAAAAAATTTTGCTGCTACTATTAGTACCAACGAAAAAATTTCAGTATGCCCCAAATGTTGATTTTGCTATGATAATGGATATATGCCCCCTCGAGAGATGAATTGATGAATGTTTTATTTTATTTTTGGATTTTGAAAATTTTCAAATTTTTAATAATTTTATGATGATTGTAGACATAGAAAATATACATATTGATATCGCACACTCGATCCTGATCTACTAACATCGCCTCATCCTAAATTATCCCTCTATTTAACCATTTAATCAAATATCCTTATTTGATTAAAGTCATCATAATTCTCCTTTTAATTAAATAAATCCCTCGATTTAATTAAATCATTATCTCTGTGTAATTAGCTAGGTCATTTCATCTTCCTATCTTTATTTAATTAATAATCCATATTATTTGATTAAATCTCAAAATTCATCTAATTACATTAAATAAGTCAAACATTTATAAATAATTTAATCTAACATCACCCCCTTTGGTTAAATAAATCAAAAATATTTATTTAACTAAGTCTAAATCATTCTTTTCTTAATTTGAGTTATTTAAATCCTAAAATCTAAGTCAAAATGGTCAAATCAACTAACATCATTTAATTAATCAAATCATGATCAATGCTAATCCTAATCACTCAAATCATCTAGATTTTTCAACTTACACAATTAAATCATTTAGTTGATTTAATAATTCCCTATTTACTTTCAAAATGGCATAAAAAAGGGAATATTCCTCCAAGTTTGAAATCTCCCCCCAAATAGACTTGTCCATCCAACAAAGCATTTAAAGCTCTTATATTCTCTCTTACATGTCTCCCACTTGGCATTTAACTCATCTTTCATCCCCCCTAAACATGTCATCTCATCAAATTCAAATTTCAAACTTGCACATAGATCAAAATGTGCTCAAAATTCCTCCATTCACAAGTTGACAAGTGGCACCTTGCCATTGGTTGAATGTTAGTCCCACATTGCTTCATTTTTGGCATTCATCCATCTTATCATTCTATAAATGAAAAGCTCATCCTTCATTTTATCCATCCACAATTTATGCAAAGTTACCATGCTCAAATATCCCTCAAATTTTATCCATTATCATTGAGTTCTTAGTTAGATTTTTGCAGATTTTTGGCTTGGAGCTCTCATCCTTCATCAACAAAGTGGATCAATCTCATCAACATATCAAAGTTTACATCTTAAGAATTGGGAAAGGGCCAATTTTCACATCAATTGGCACCAATTCCCCCATGGGATCATGTGTTTGCTATTCTAACTAGGATTGAATCTATGTTTCTTTGTTTCATTAGGTTCTTCATTGTTTTCTTTCCTACTTTGAGTTTGTAAATGAATTTCATGGGGAATCCTTATTTTGACTTGCAATCTCTTGTTTAACTTGTTTATTCTTGTTGTTTTGCAGGTACCAAGGTTGGGGTTCGCACAATGATGAAATAATTTATCTCCTGAAAAACAGTTTGAAAGATGCCCCTATGATTAATTTTAAATTAAGCCCTTTTGAAAAGAAATTAAATAAATCCCATAAAAATCACCTTTAATCACTCTATTAAAAAGCTAAAAAGGGTGATTTAGAATTCATTTGTGTAATTTGAGTTTTGAAATTTGAGAGAGAGTGATTTGGAGCTTTGTGGAGCAAAATGTCAATCCCCTACTACACTCATTGTTTCAAGCACGTTTGTCGACATAACCGCTCGACTGCCTACGGACCTTCAGTACGTACCCGTGAACCTCCCCATTTTTCATGTTTTCTCATTTTTCACACATTTTATTTGGTTTTAAACTTTTGAATTATTTTAGCGCATACATCACCCGATGTAATGCATCTACTTACTGTTCTAGCGTATACACTAGTTTAGCGCATAGGTCAATTTTTGTAGCACATACGTAGGATGAAATAGCGCATACGTTTTTTTAGTTCTTAGGATATATTATTTAGCGCATAGGATATAATGGCACATATGTAGGATGAAATGGCGCATAGACTTTCAGAAATGGCGCATCTGTTGATTTTGCACATTGAACCTCTGAAATGGCACATTCAATGTTCTAGCACATTGATTGCCTATTTTAGCACATTGAGGTGTTTTAATGGTGCATTGAATGTTGTGGCGCATAAAAACATTGATTTGGTGCATCCAAGTCAGAATGATGTAATTTGTCAATTTTGTCCCTGATTTTGTCAATTTTGATCATGTCAGGCACTTGATTTGATATGATTGATGATCTCATTAGATTAGATGATGTTCAACCTCATGATAGGCGAGGTCTGATGATTGATTAACGATAATTATCCTCATGATAGGTGAGGAATAATTATAGTTTGATTGATAAGCCTTATGATAGGCGAGGTTGATTTGATTAATTGACCTCATGATAGGTGAGGTACAATTTTAAGATTGATAATTGACCTCATGATAGGTGAGGTTCAATGATGCTTTCTCATGAGATTTGATCATAATCTCTCCAAAGTTGATTAGATTTGATTGGATGATTGATGTTTGATGTTTTGACAAAGAGTACTGACTTTGAATATTTCGTGATGATAGGAGTCATTTGCAAATTTACAGATTCGAGAGTGCTTTCCTAGGACATTTTATTTGATACCGCAACTAGCGCAACTTGATACGAAAATCATTACACGTGGTTTATCATCTCTTTAACTATGCCCTAGATTAGGATTAATCAAGGTCTCCTGACAGCCCTAGCAGAGAGGTGGCATAGCGAGCATAATACTTTCCACCTTCCTATCGACGAGATGACAGTCACTCCTGAGGATGTCTGGCAGATTTTGAGGATTCTTTAGAGCAAGGAGGGACCGATGCTCTACGCAAAGTGTCCCAACATTATACTATTTGTGGATTCAAGATTCCATGGTGCAATATGGTGGATGCCTATGCCACCCTGCCTTTTGTTCTTGTTGGTTTTATTGGAGGGTTCATTTGTCCTGATCACAAGTCAAAGGGACTTTCTGTTGGTTGGGGTCGTGTGTTGGAGAGTATGATTGTACACGGTACCAAATATGCATGGGGCATGTGTATGCTTGCTCATCTTTATCACAATTTGCATTTAGTTGTCTACCTCCAAGGTCGCAGTTTGTCCTCAGGATTTACATTACTACAAGTATGGGCATGGGAGCATATAGCTATTACGCATCCAGTGATGGTGAGACAGTGGCCCGCCATGAGGCCATATGTGCATATTTATGTAGGTCATCTTTCTCAGCCTAGACTGGGTAAGTTGGAGCATTGGAGGAGAGTGTTGGATGATGTAGAGGTTGTCACATGGCGACCTTATCTAGATTGTGAGCACTGGGATGACGATGATATTCAGTTGCCATATCTCTCTCAGTCGATGTTGCTGATTGGTTGGAATCATTGGGTTTTGGAGAGATTTTTATTCAAGAGGGTGCTCAGGCAGTATGGTATTGTATAGGGCATGCCCTAGGGTGTTGCCCATTATGGCCATCATCAGATAGATTCTACAGATTGGGGACCTTGTCTTTCATATGATGTCATTCAAGAGTTCCAGGGTCTACAACTTTTAGTTTGGGAGATTTGTCTTGATATTACTGAGGCACTTGTTACAATGGATTATGTAGAGTATCTGGCTTTACATCCATTTCCACGGATTACTGTTCCTGATGAGCCAGTGCCACTACCTGGTGAGGAGGAGGTTGTTGTTGAGAGCAGTGGTGAGGAGGAGAGTAGTAGCAATGATGAGGGGGATGGAGATGAGGAGGGAGATGATAATGGTGGTGATGATGGAGGAGGTGATGGTGTAGGTGGATCAGGTGCAGGTGGGTTGGGTGTAGGTGGTTTGGGTCCAATCGTAGAGGTGCAACATTATATGGTTCCTCGTAAGAGGTGATCACTGGTAGCTCCTACAGAGCAGCGTGTTCAGATTGGGGTACCTGCACAACATTAGCAAACACAAATTGTGAGTTTATAGGTGCAAGTACAAACCTTACAGGGGTAGTTGATACAGGCATGGGGTTTATTGGTTCAGACATAGACTTAGATGCAAACTCAGGCTCAGTCACATGCACAAACTCTCACACAGGTATAGGGATAGTTGGCAGCTACTCAGGCACATATTGCCTCATTGACAACTGAGAGAGATGCAGCCAAATAGGCTGTAGAGCAGGCACAGTTGACAACCGAGAGGTTATAGAGATTGGACGATGGTACATCTATAGAGGATTATATGAGAGGTTCTCCATGTAGGTCAGGAGGCATAGTACTACAGAGGGTAGTACCATGATGCAGTTCCCTCTAAGCAGAGAGTGAGTTATGCCCAGTCTTGATCTGGCAGGAGCCAGTCTAGGACCATGAGTAGGGGTGTTACATAGCCTCTTCTGAGAGACCCAAGAGATCCTGGTACGTCTAGTGGTGGAGGGATTGGTCCAAAGATCCCTACACCATCTAGAGCTAGCAACACATAGCCGTATGATTGTACTTTCTGATGTATTTTGAGATATGATGTATACTCCAATTTTTTGATTTACAACCATCTCCTTGTATTTTAGACATCATTGTATACTTGACATTATGATTTTGATATCTATATGATATGTGGCAGATTGATCGATCTATATGTGTTCTATATGGTTCTATGATGGATTCATTTAATTTCCTTGTTCTATATGTCATGTGATGATCTATATGATACTGTTATGGATGCATTTAATGATCATGATGATATGCTATGATTTATGATGTTCTATCTATTATGTTAAAATGTGATAGGTGAATAATGATGATGTATGTATGCATGATGTGTGTTGGATGATAATGGATAATAGATGTATGATGATGTGTATATCTAAATTACATGATAATGTAACCATATGCATAATTATGGATGTGATGTTTCAATGATAAATGAGTAATGATGTAAATAAGATATGTACACTTTTATTTTTTTGGTATTTTAAATGCAAATATATGATATAAGAAATGGATGAATGGATGATGAATATAGTGGTACTTTTAATGTATGTTTTATAATATGATGAATGGATGGATGAAAATGCAACTACATAGAATTTTTTTTTTGATATATAGTTTTTCTCATGCAATTTTATGATGTGATGCACAAATGAAGAAATGACATGATTAATGCAAATTATATGATCAAATGTTTGAATGATGAAATGATATAATAATGTTTTCTAATGTATGCAATGGAAATGATTATGCAGCTACATGATAATGATGATGTTTTTGTTAATGTCAAGTATACTCAATCCATTTATGAGAAAAGATAACATCATTTTTGAATCCTTTACCAACTTTTATAACAAATACTCTGCAGATGTAAGACTCACATGAATGCAATCTAATTTTATCATGAAAATCTATATGCAAACATCGGCACCTTAATAGTCCATTTATATTGTTTTTTATCATCATGGAGCTTTTAAAATGTTGAAAGTGAGTACAAGCATCGATGGTATTATTTAGAGCATGATGATCTGAGTACTACTTTCATGATTTTTGATAGTGCAAGTGAACACAAGCATCTAGGTATAATTAAACCGAGATGACCTGTGCATTTCTTGCATAAACAAACAAGAATTAATCATTATTGTGTGTGAATTCAAAATGTCATCAGTGATACTTTGTAGATCACGTCCTGTAACAATTCACACAATAAATAATTAATTAAAAAACAACAGACAAAGAAAATAACATTCTTCTTCCTAGCTTCTTTAGTTCAATACATCATCGAGTTGTTCCAAAGAAATGATAACAAAGATCAAAGTACAAAAATTCAACCTCTGCTTAAAGTATTTCAATCATTATTCAGATTAGATCATCCATTTTGATTTGAAAAACCTAGTTTTATGCTTTTCAATGAGTGTTTTGATCATGTATGATTGATTGTCAAATGTTTTCTTGTCATTGTGTTTTGGTTTTGTTTGACGCGTTTGTTGTACTGATTTTTGTCTATTTGATTAAGCTCAAAGTTTATTGCCCCAGTGAGTTCAGGATTTTTCCCCCAAGCTAGGGTGAGACATGACCACATTGCAATGATTTGAAATTGGATGGAAATGATGGTGAAAGTGAACGACCATGACATGCCTCTAATAGATGGAACTGCTGGTTTAAATCACAAGTAGCGTCTGTTTCTAGGTTTTCACTACATGTTTTTATTGTACGTTTTTAGATTTTATGACTTTTTTGTTTTTCTTTTAAGTTTTTTTTTCCTGTCACCAAGACGCCTGTTTGCCAGGTTTTCATCAAGGCAACCATTTTCCAAGACTTGAATTGTTCACTAGGTGATTTAGGTGTAGAGATTTCTGAGATGGATATTGTTGATAGGTTCATCGAATAGATCCCCTTTATGTGTAGACAGTTGATAGGCCCTAGATCCATAGACCAATGTGACAACAAAAGGACCTAGCCAGTTAGGTTCAAATTTTCTTTTCTTTTCTTTGTCTTGTTGATTTCTAGGGTTTTCTTTTAGGACCAAGTCACCAACCTAAAAGACTCTAGGCTTTACCCTATGATTGTAGCTTCTGGACATTCTCTATTGGTATGCCTTCAAATGGTTTACCACTTTTTGACAACTTTCATCTAACAATTCCAGTTATTGAAGTCTAGAGACTCTATAATCCTCATTTGTAATTATACCCTTCAATGATACACAGAGTGATGGTATTTCCACCTCAATAGGTAGGATGGCCTCTGATCCATATACTAGGGCATATGGTGTAGCTCCTTTTGGTGTTCTGATGATAGTTTGGTATGCCCACAAAGTAGGGTTTAATTGAACATGCCAATCACGTCCAACATCATTGATAGTCTTCTTCAGAATTTTAATAATTGTTTTGTTGGAAGCCTCTGGTTGGCCATTTCCTTGAGGATAGTACGGTGTTGAAAAATGATGTTGGATATGAAACCTCTCACACAATTCTTGCACATCCTGATTTTTAAAAGGTCTACCAATGCCTATGACAATGGAATGAGGTATGCCATGCCGACATATGAGGTAATTCAGAATGAAAGAAGAAATATGCTTTCCAATGATTGTTGTTAAGGGAACCGCTTCTATCCACTTTGTAAAGTATTATGTTGTTGTGATTATGAATTTGTGTCCATTGGATGAAGAGGGATTAATCTTTCCTACTAGGTCCAGTCCCCACTGACAAAAAGGCCATGTTGAAGTGAACAGATGTAATTCTTGTGCCAGTGCATGGATTAGATTACCATGTATTTGACATTTGTCATACTTCTTAACAAAATGAAAAGATTCCTTCTCCATGTTCAACCAGTAATACCCCAAATGAAGGAGTTTCTTTGCTAGGGTTAGTTCGATTGAATGAGTTCTACAAATACCTTCATGAACCTCATGTAAAGTTGTCTCAGACTCGTTATGTTCTAGAAACTGGAGAAGAGTACCATCTAGACCTCGATGGTAAAGTATGTCAGCAATTAAGGTATGTTGTGTAGTTTGGAAAATGAAGTTGCATTTCTGGTTTCTGGAAAGATTGGGAGGAAGAATATTGTCTTTAAGGTAACCATAGGTCTTTCTATAGATTGAGGATTCAACATCAACTATATGGCATATGGTTTGAGATTCAGGATTATCATATGCAGGATGATCCATAATTAGAGTTTACAAAATTAACTTGTAAATTAAATCTAATTATAGTAATTTCCTGATCTAATACATATTTGCGTGATTATGCTTTTTAACCGTTAAAATTACAAAATAAGTAATTAGAAATTCAAATATTGAATTTAAACTAGAGAGAAAATTGAGACAAAAGAGAGAAGAATGAGACAAAGAAATATAAGGATGATCACAACGCGCAGATTGATAACGAAGTTCGTCCAATGTGGACTGTCTTTGGGTCCCCTTCTCAATGCTGGGACCGCTTTATTGATATCGCCAAGAAAAATTATGCTTTGTTACAATACCCAAGCTCCAAGAACCTGTAATAATCTCTCCAAAATCTCTCTCTTTTACATTTTTTGGTGAACAAAAACACCTTGTATATTCTCCTCCAAAGAATTATTTCTCCCAAAATGAACTTGAATAATTCTCCCTGTTACAATTCTTGTACAAAATTCTCCACTCAATAATTTCCCAATCCCTTTACAAAAATCACCCCTTTATATACACATTTATTTGCTAATATGGTTTTAACCATATTATTTTGCAAATATTGCATCTTCCGTATACAAGTAAAAATTCCAACCATTTCCCCCATTTACAATAAAAATCACTAATATCCCGTTAGTATAATAAATTAATCTTTCAAAAATAAATCCCCCTTTGGCTTTTATAATTCTAAGCCATACAAATAAAAAAATGAACCCATTTAACTATGGGCCATTATAATTTTGGACTTACATTATAATCTTTAAAAATATGTTTTAAAAGCCCCTTAATAATCTCCTTGGATAATATTTAAAATAAATCCATTAAATATGAGAAAGGTGGTTAAAGGGGTTAATTTTTTGAAATGTAAGTTTACGGGATTTTTTTCTCTCCTTGTTTTATGGGCAAGGGAAGAGGATTTTAAGGGATAAAATCCCACCAAATCCTCCTTGAAATCATAAAAATCTTTTAATTTTTAAACCATACGTGTTTTCTTTTAACAATATGTTTTAATCCATATTCATTTTTCCACCATGTCTGTGCCAACTCACCACTCCTGCCACGTCACCACCTGCCACGTCAATTTGCTGATGTCATCAAAGTCAACTAGAGTCAAAATTTTGACCAACCTTTGAGCAGCCATAACTTTCACATACGAGCTCCATTTTTTAAACCAAATATAGTTTCGAAATCAGCACGACGAGTACTACGACTTGGCATCATTTTTGTTTCATTTTGAGACAATCATTTTTTTGCCTTTTTGAACCCTTGATTCACCTGTTTGACTGAACCTTTGATTGAGCATAACTTCTGCATACAGACTCCTTTTGAGCCCATTAAAGTTGCATCAGGATCGTGTCAGCGAGCTCTACGCATTGATGCTTCTTTGGATGATTTTTGAGACTGTGAATTTTTTAGGTATTTTGGATCCACCTAGATCAAAGGATTAGACACTTGTTCTACCATAAACTCATAACAACCTCACTTTTCTAGAATCAACAACCTTGTTTTTTGCCCTTGGAATTTGTTCAAATTTGATCTCCAAAAAATTCTTTTTGAGATCATCCACCATGTTCTTATACGGCATCAAATTCTCATCCTTGGTTTGATATTCATCGTTTACTTGATAAATGACTAGTTGTGAATCTCCATATACTTGTATCTCTATGATCTTCCATTCAACTGCCACTTTGATGCCAATGATTAATGCCTCATATTTCACTACATTATTTGTGCATGGAAACATGAGTCTAAATGATTTTGGGATGGCATATACTTGAGGTGTAACAAACAGAATCCCCACACCTGGCCCACGATGTGTAAATGATCCATCAAAGTAAAGCAGCCATTGTTGTGTGGTCATAGTCATAATGTCTATATCAGGGAATTCAATACTCATTGGATGATTATCTGGTAGCGGGGCTTCGGCTAACTAGTCAGCTATTACTTGACCTTGGTGGCTCTTCGGTCTACATACTGGATGTCAAATTCACTAGGGTAGCTTTACTAAGTAAATACTTTAAGGGATCAATCTTTTCTATGAGTTTAACTGTGTGGGTTAACATGTAATGCCACAACTGCTGGGTAGCAAATACCACTGTCAACCAAGCTTTCTCGATGAATGTGTAATTTATCTCATAACCATTCAAAGTCCTACTGATATAATAGACAACCTATTGTTTTCTTGCAGGATCTTCTTGTGCTAATAAAACCCCCAACAAAATCTTTGTTGTTGCAATGTATAGTAATAAAGGTCTATCTTCTGTAGGTGGCATGAGTATGGGTGGTGACATTAGATATTGTTTTATTTGATTGAAATTTTTTTCACACCCTTGATCCCATTTGAACAAGACATTCTTATGTAGCAAATGATTGAAGGGATTACTTTTGTTTGCTAATTGGGAGATAAATCTCCTAATTGATTGTAGCCTGCCTTGTAGAGATATTAGTTGACTGATATTCTTCGGTGGCAACATTTCCATTATAGCCTTGACCTTAGCATTTCTGACACTATGTATCCTAGGAGCTTTGTTGATGTAACCCCAAACACACATTTCTTAGGATTTAATCCGACATTGAATTTCTCCAGCCTAGTAAAGATTTTTCCCAGGATCTCTAGATGTCCTTCTTTGGTATATGACTTTACTAATATGTCATCCACGTAATCCTCCATAAAGGTATGCATCATGTCATGGAAGATGGTGGTCATTGCTCATTGATATGTGGCCCCTACATTTTTCAACCCAAAGCGAATGACATTCCAATAGAATATGCCCCATGAACATGTGAATGTTATCTTTTCCTGATCTCCAGGTGCTATCTTGATTTGGTTGTACCCTGAGAAGCCCTCCATTAGTGATAGCATGGCATGTCTAGCTATCAAGTCTATAATAATATCAATGTTTGGTAAAGGAAAATTATCCTTTGGGCATGCCTTGTTCAGATCTATGAAATCAATACAAATTCTAATACTGTTATCTAGTTTAGAGACATGTACAATATTAGAAATCCACTCAGCATAATCGATAGACCTGATGAATCCTGCATCTAACAACTTTTTCATCTCAACCTTTGCCATCAAGGGATATGCGGATGCATTTTCCTTAGTTTTTGTTTTACAAGTTTTATCCCATATGGTAGAGAAATGATGCATTAGAAGATCTGGATCTAAACCTCGCATATCAAAGTAAGACCAAGCGAAGTTAATGTGTCTTTCTTCAAAGAATTTGGTGAATTCTGGCTTTTCTTTTTCAATCATAGATGTTGCCAGATGTATCTTTACTTTTTCTGTTGTGCCAATATTGATAGACTGTGTAGGATCCACCAACATTGATGATCTTTCATGATAGTGCTCTGGAAGGGTGTCAAATCTCCCATCTTTTAGTGCCTCAAAGAGGTTTTCATTGTCAGATGCATTCTTTATTTTTACTTTTTCGAGGTCTGATGCTACCATGAAATTGTTTTCACCATTAGATTCATTATTCCTATTTTCAATTTTGCAACTAGAAGATTTGAAACCTCCTAATTCAAAGTATCGTTATGAGATTTATGATTAGAACTTGTGTCAGGTGTGTCACTACAAAGGAAATTAATGATAGCATCATCATTCACAAAGATAGGTATATCAATAGGTTCAGTTGGTTCTGATTCAATAAGTTCAAGATGTATTAAAGGTAAAAAGTCATCAGATTGGCTAGAGTCAATGACAGTGAGGGTTCCTATAGCAATGTTGTCAAAATTGTCAGTGGTGATGTCAAGGTCTATGATATTACTCTCCTCCAAGTCATCTATCTCACTTGATATTTGTTCATCCTCACTTGAGTCATTGATATTTTGTGATCCAAATACAAGGGGTCTAGTCCCTAAACTTTGTCCCTCCTCACGTGCAGGTGCATACTCTTTTATAATATCAACTTGTATGTCCTTGTATGATATTTCTAGTAAAGAATCCCACTCATACTCATTAGAACCCGTTTCAGAGCTATCTCGCATTTGAAGGATCCTTTCAACAACTTCATGAGTGGTTTCCTCTTTTTCTTCCCTTGTATAACCCAGTCCTGTTTTGTCCTTTGGCTAAAGTGTGAGAGGTTGGATGGGTTCTACAATGCCTTCTTTTCTTTTACCAATAGGTCCTTGTCCTTCATACCCCATTTTCTCCAATATTGTTTTTCCCTTGCCATATTGATCTGTCTTTATGCTAATATTTGTCGATGTAGATGATTCATCATCTTTGTAGAGCCAATTGAGGATGGCCTTATCTTTAGATTCATCTTCTAAAGTACCTTCCTTCACAAATCTATTATCAAAAACTATGGTAGGCTGTGATGATTGTTGTGTTATTGTTGATGGTTGTCCATATGACCTTGGATATGGTAGTAGTTGTCAAAGACAGAGATTTCCGAATGGAATATTCACCCATGCCTTTGTCCATTAACTAGATCTTTTCTTGAAATTGTTGTGATAGAAAATTCAGTTGACCCTCATTGTTTGATAGAGTGGAATCAACAACTCTTGTATCTTTTGATTGGTCCTTTTTCTCAACCCACTTGGATACAACGTTTAATTGCTTTTCATTGTTGGATGAACTAGAAGTGCTTGCCTCCCTATTATGGGGCACAAAAGTGTCTTGTGCAATTTTAAGCATGTTACAATATTGGGGATTGTTGTAATCAACTAAAATAGGGACTTCTAGTCCATTAATAGGAAACTTTAAACACTGATGATAAGTTGAGGGGACTGCTTGCATTTTATGAATCCAAGGACGTCCCAAGAGTATATTATATGTCAACACCTTTTATAGCACTTGGAAAACTATATTTTTTATAATTGGTCCTACTTGAATAGGTAACATGATCAACCCTTTAGAGGATCTCTCTTCCTCATTATAGGTTTTTATTGTGATTTTCCTTCTAGCATCAATAGCATTATCAGAATAACCCATTATTTTAAAGTGCAAATGTTTAAACCAACTCCACCATCTATTAGGACACATTTTACATGGCATTTATGGATTAAGACTTCTATATGAAGGGTTGCATTGTATGGATGATTAAGCGATACATCGTCTTGTTCAGAGAATGATAGACAATGAGGTGTGGTTAAATGTCCCACCATAGCTTGAAATTGACAGACATCTAGATTGTTGGGTACTGTGGTGGCCACAAGAGCTTGTTCCAAAACCTCCTTATGGGATGGTGAGATTTTAAGGAGTTCTAATATTGATATCTGTGTTGGTATTTTTTGCAGCTGATCAACTATGTTGTATTGATTTGAAGGGTGAGTAGTGGTTTTAGATGCAACTCCTTTCAATATTACCTTGGATTGCCCCCTTGTCACGTTGACTGATTGGTAGTCTTGCTTTTACCTGATTTTTATGACATTGATCTGATTGTTGGACGTGTCTATGTTCGGGATCATGTTTAGTGATATGATGTCATTGATTCCAACATTATCAGTTTGATTATTTGTGATGCCATTCTTCTCAACCTCATAAATACAATGAATAGTGTTGTCATAAATGTAGTTCACATTTTTACCTTTACTATTTGTAGAAGAAGATTCTCCCTTTTCATAATTTGGTAAAGGATTTTTAAATGCACTGTAATAATTGTTCATTTGATGTCCTTCTACGAATACTTTCTTGCTGTCAACCAAATCTTGTACTAGATGTTTCAACTACATACAATCTTTTGTTTTATGTCCTTTGTTTTTATGAAAGTTACAATAGTCAACATCATTCCACCAAGATGGTTTTACTTTTGGTTCCCAATTTCTTGCTTCAAGTAAGGTGATAAGTTCATTTGCAATAAGTTCTCTCATTGATGATTCTAGTGTTTGTCCCAATGGTGTGAATCTTCGTCGATTTGATGGTCTTTGACATGATTGTGGTTTAGATTCTCCATTATTCAGATTGTTATTTTGATTTGCACTTTGATTGATATTTTAGTCATTATTTTGATTGGTCTTTGTAGTAGTTGTCGTCAAATTAAATACTAGTTTCATATTTTGTGTGTCATTTGTAGCATCATTGTTTCTAGTATTTCTATTATTTTTCCAAAACTCGGGTTTATCATTGTTGCCATAGTGATTTTAGGAATTTGTATTGTTTGATCCTTCATTGCAATGTTTTATCACCCCTCTTTTGACCAAGGCTTCTTCGATCTTGAGCCCATTTTCAATCACTTTCTCAAATGTAGGTGGACATTGTAGTTCAATCCTATAGCTCATGTCATTAGTTAGGTTGTCAATGAATAGTTACATCTTTTCTTCTTTAGGTATAGAATGAGGATATCTAGCAAACAACCATCGCCATCATTGTAGAAATGAGAGGAATGTTTCACCTTTCTTTTGTTTCATGTTATAAAAGGTATTTTATTGTTACCTTATGTTTAATATTAAAGGAAAATTGTGAGATAAACCTATTGACTAGTTCTTCAAAAGTTTGAATCCCTAGTTGTAGTTTAGAGAACCATTCCATACATTGACCTCCTAAGCTCCTTGGAAACAACCTCATTAGATAAGTGTCTTCTTGTGCAAATTATAAACTCATGGTTCTAAATTCCCTCACATGATCAATTGGGTCTGTTTTACCATTGTACTTGTCATATTTTGGGAATTCACAATGTCTAGGAAATGTTATCATGTCCACACTTGGATCAAAAGGATAAGGACAAATATTCTATAAAGAGTACCTTTTCCTGGTTCCTTTTTGCATGTCTTGAAGTTGTTGTTGTAAGTTTCACATTTGATGTGTTAGGGAACCACTTGATCTGTGTTTTGTGTGTTTTGTGGTTCAATTCCAGCTGCTCTAGGTGTTTCTTTTAAAAGATTGATATAAAAATCTTTTGGAAGTTTTGCACCTAGTTCAACTAGTATCAAAAGGTATTTTTCCATATCTTGTCTAAGACCTTTTCCATAAATTTATGGAAATTTGGATCTTGTTGTGTTGTTTGAATGTCCTCTTGGGTTATTTCATTTGCATCATTTTGGTGAAATATGTGAAAGGGATTTTCTTCAGCCATGGTGTTTGGTGTTTCAAATTCTTTTTCTTTTAGTTTTTGTCTTTGTAACCTTGTCAAAATTGGCATACAAGTGTTTGTTATTCTCACTAAACTTTGATCTTCTTGGATGAGTGTCAAGGATATTAACTTAAGTCGAATAGAATGATAAATTCTATTGATAAGACTAAGCTAAAAATCTGATTATTATGTTTTGTTTCATGATTGTAGGATGACAAAATCCTGATAAAGAAACTTAACGTAATAATCCAGAATTTGTGTTTGACGATTTAGAGACTTTATGGTTGTAAGATCTTGGTTTAATTTGATAAAGTTTGACTTGCAAAATCCTATTTTTCCAAGTTTAAGACACTGTTTGAATTGAGAAAATGTTTTTGTTCTGGCAAAGATCTAAGTTTTAATGTCAAAATTCTGATAGGGGTTTCAAATAGCTCTCTGTTTTTTTTGTTCTATGGATGCACTACTACATAGTTCATATGCACTTAAATATATTGTGTATGCACTAAAAGATATGGTGAATGCGCTATCAAACAAAATATATGTGCTAAAACAGACTATGGTTGCACCAAGATACTGGTAATTTTGACACTAGAAAATTTTGGCGACAGACTACAGATGTGTGAGAAGATTAGTCAAATGCGCAGAAACAATGGTTAAATGCGCTATTTGGACTGTAGATGCACTAAAATATGAGGTATATGCACTAAAATAGACTGTGTATGCACTATTCTAAGACTATTCACAGTGTTGTCCGTTTGTTCTGGTTTTTTTCTCAGTAAAAGGTTTGATTTTGGGGTGTAATTTTCTGAATCATGGATATTTTAACAAGGTATCTTGTTGTAACAATTGATTTTTCCTAATGTTTCCAAGTTTTTCTCTATTGTAACAATTGATTTAGGCTGTTAGAATATTGTGTTGCTGGTTGTGGGATGAAAGAATGATGAATGGTTTGACTATGATTATGCTTTGTGAAAGAGCTATTCGTTGGAAATAAGCCTATGAATATAAAGGCTCTAAAGCAAAATCATCAGTATATCCTCTAGCAAAGTCATGATATCTATAGATGAAAGTTTGATGTTCAAGTAATATTTTCCTACTTTGATATAAGAAGTGTCTCCTTTCCAAAAAAAAATTGTAGCTAAGTTGCTTCTTTGGTTTCTTGACTCTTTTTGCAAGGGATTTCTTGACAAATGTTGTTGATTTCCAATTCCTTAACATAAATTTCCATAGGTTGATTTTTCAAACTCTTTGTGTTTTTGTAGATGATCTTATATGAATTAATGTTTTGAAAACACAAGCAGTTGTAAAACAATTTTTTTTAAGTCCTAGAATCTAAACAATAAGTGTATGTTCAAAAATCAAACATGATCCTCTTTGATTACCACCGGTATTTGACAAAGAAAACACTTCAAGCAGAATCACTCTTAAGGTCAAAAGGTCATCATAATAAACACAACCCACATCTTAAAATTGTGTAAACTCACACAGATGTGTCACCCTAGAGGGCGCCCATGTTTTTTTCTTTTCCAGGCGTGTACTCAAAGTTAGATTTCTCGATCCCTTGAGCAAACGGTCCTTGGAAATTATATGGTGAGTTTCTTGGGGGAAGATTCTTCCCTCCCCTTGTACCGTGAGTATTATAATGTTTGGATACTGACACAGTTGGATTCTACACTAAGGTTCATAGATAGGGTATCTGTTTGGAGTAGCAAATGATAAACTCCCTTAGGAGACCTCCCAATATTTAGAAAAAATATTTTGGGGATGGTTATCTTGCACACTTTTGGTAAATGTGGATTTCCCCAGATTCACTTATTTTATGGTGGGTTGGAAAAGTTGGCTTTGGTTGTTCCCACTCAGGTCATTCCCATAGGGTGAGTACTTTTTCCCATTGCAACAAACCTTCTAAATGATTTAACAAAGCATACAGTGCATGAAATTAAAAGATAAGTCTGGCATTTTGATCACCAAGTTAAGGGGAGAGCATAGGCCTATCACCGTACAATCACAACAAACAATGTTTAGTTTTTAAAGCCCAAATAAAAATTTTGCTATTCTACGTGAAGATATTGCTTCACAAAAGTCATGATGTTCATTTTAACTGAGATAGCAATGTATGATGATTACCCTAGGATTGGTGTATTTTAATCCAAATGACTACCCTAGGATTGGTTCATTTTAATCCAAAAGCAACAATGAAACCACTAACCGCGGTCGTGTCAAATCCAAACAACAATTTAGACAAATTATATGCGCTATAGAATCAATCATATGCGCTACAAAATTTATCATATGCACTACATAATTTATCATATGTGCTACAAAATTGGTTATTTGCGCTAAAACAAAGTTGAGCCTAGGGAACAGTCCAGTGCGCTAGAAGTTTAGTCAAATGTGCTGGAAGTTCAGTCAAATTTGTTGGAACAATCTTCAAATGTGTTGGAGTTTCTGGTGGATGCACCAGAACAGTTGTTTGATGCGCTAAAGTATATGGTGGATGCGCCATAAAATTTTTCCAATTGTACTAAAAGAAACACGTCAAAAGCCTACATAGACACTTTTCGAAAAAAGATGTAAAATATGGGGTTAAGTGCCCCACGGTGGGTGCCAAAATGTAAGTGTGGAATAAGTAATGAGTAAAATAACAAACAACACTCCTTAATAAGACATTATACCAAGAAAATCAACAATAATTAATCTAATTAACACAAGAAAACTCTTGAAAGCATCATATTGCTCTCTATCTCCAAAGATTTATTAAGTCACAGGGCTCTCAGATTTTGTAAGCATTATGACTATTAAAATACCAATCTAGAGAATGAGATGTTGCTAAATGAAAATAATCTAATCCTATATGATGATGTCTAAATGATATGATGAAGCTACTATAATCCAAATTGACATGAAACTTGATAAAAGAAGCTATAGTGAACTATGATGTAGCCATGATTATGATTCTATTCTAAAAGGCTTGCTATTTCTATTGCTAAATGATAATTGCTTATGGCTAAGATGCTTGATTTCTCTATTGGTGTTTCTATAGAGTAAGTTTGTACAAAGTTGGGATCCATTTCCTGTAGAAAGAGGTTGTATTTATAGATTCACGACAACACATCAAAGGTCTAGATTTGATCTTAAGGATTGAATGGTGAAGGATGAAGAAGTCTAAGCTATTCATGGGGATTGTTCCTCCCCACAAAAACATTTAGCCAGATGATAGGAAGAATTAATGGAAGAAGATGAAGAAGTTCACCTACAAATTTGTCTCCAATTTGTCTCCAAATTTACCCATGAGGGTTGAGATAAATTAAATTAGACATAACATATCTAATTTGGTAGGTGAAATATTGATGAGCTATAGAAATACGTGCATAAATTTGAATATTTGGATTTGTTTCAAATTTAGGAAGAAATAACAATTATTAAAATAAACAAATGTTTTTTATATTGTTTATTTAATAAAAGAGAGATAATGATAATTAAATAAAAACTATTGAAGTTTTGATTATTTAATTAAGAGAGAATAATCAGAAGAATATAAATGTGAACTATATAAATAAATATTTATATTTATTCAATAGTAGATGAATTTAAGGTTAATTAATCAAATAAATCATATTTAATTAATTAGATTATCAAGACCATATTTAGGTGTATACAATTAGTACTAATGTAATAAGGCATATATGGTGTGTGCGATATGTTGAATGACATATGAAATAGTATCTTATAAGTGTTATGTCTCAAGCTCGTATCAGGGCTAGTGTGCATCAAATTTCTATGGTGTGCCTAATGTTCCTATTCATGGACTGTACTTAGTGACATTTACTCTTGTGCATGATGAGTATATGACTTTTGCATAAAGGGTTTAATGATCTATCATTGAGTTGCATGTTTTTTTTGAATGTTGCATCAGAGCTTTTTTTCCCATATGCATAATCAAACATCATGGTTAGTGACATTTATTATTGTGCATGATGATTATATGGTGTTTGTATGGAGGGTCGTATGAAATATATTCATTGAGTCATGTGGTTTATTTGAAGGTTGAATCAAACCTGTATGGCATGCCTTGTGCTTATTCATACATCATAAATAGTGGCATTCACTCTTGTGAATGATGATTATACAATTTTTTCTTGGAGGGTTGAATGACATATATTTAGTGACTTATATGTTGTATTTGAAGGTTACATCAAATCCTTATGGCATGCCTTGTGCTAATTCATACATCATGGTTAGTGGCATTCACTCTTGTGTATGATGATTATATGGCTTATGTGTGAAGGGTCTAATGACGTGTTATTGAGTTGTGCGTATTATTTTTTAAGGTTGCATCAAGTTCCTATTAGGAATTTTAGGCACAATAATAGAAGCAGAAAAATACACAAGATAAAATTGTGCTTCGTCTTCTCTATCTTCAATCAATACATTACAAACTTATATAAGAGTTTTGATCTCCTATATTATAGGAACTACTCTCTAATAATATGAATTGTTTTAAAAAATCATATAACTACAATCTATCGCACAACCTATACATAATATTCAAACAAACTTTACTAAAAAACCCCATTATTATTTCCTAACAATATTATTATGTTGTTTTTCAACAAATTTTTAACCAATGTGAACACTAATATTTAATTTCCCAACATTCCCTCCCTTAGTGTGAACATGGTACAAACTCACAACCTTCATCTATAGTATGCTCATCTCTGTGGCATGTCCAACTGATTCATGACCTTGATCTAAAGAAAGGCTCTCTCCTCCCGTGGTTTTAAACAGGCTTACCACAAACCTTGACGTGAACATGAACCTCCACCATCTTTCCACCTTGTGTGGTTTTCTGGATCCTCCAACAAACCCTTTCAAGATCCATGAATTGCATTATGTTGATGCTTTTGTTCGCCACTATGCTTGTACATCAGGGAAGTTAGAGAAAGCAACATACATATCACAAATCTGAAAAAACCCATATTAGAAATGGTTTCACATTACATTCCATAAGAACACAATGTTCTTAATTGTATTCATTATTGTCGATCACTGCCACTCAATCTCGAACAACATAGACAACTGCCACTGCGACTGAAAGCTGCCTTTGAATTTAGCCATTTTGGTGCGAAATGGGAATGAAAAATTGGTTATTATTCCCCCCCACAATGTGAAATTCCATTTATTCACACAAACAGGAATACTAAAAATAAAATCATACCATACTGCATACTACTGTCTGGATCTTGTTGCACATGGCCATTATTGCCAGTGACCATATTCACCAATTGACCATCTTCCAACAAAGTATGGCACTCTGAGGATCGTTGCAGTCATCTTCTCTCCAATACAATCGTTTTTCCAGTATCCACACACCACACTAAAAAACTGAAAAACTAAAATCCACACCAAAATTTGAAAACACACTACACACTGGTTACCAAATCAGTTGTGCGGCCCCGTCGTTGGCGATTGACGAGAGGTCGTTGGTTGTCCTCCAACCTCCAATACCTCCATCCTCCAATATATTTTCTACTTAGCAAATTTGGCTTTGAGGTTCAATTTTGGAATGCCCCCTCTTAATATGAACTTCCTACAAGCAATGTCGAGTACCACTAATCATGCACTCCAATAAAAATTAAGGAATTTTTTTTCCTATGGCTCCAACTTCAGATGGCGGTAGCATGAAAAAAAAATCTATTTCTCAATCATGACCTATAGGCATATTCAAAAGCACGAGTTTTAAATAAAAAACTTATCTCCAAGTCATGGGCTTATCTGCCTATATAGGATGAATGGCGACTACAATGGCTTCTAAAAACCACGCAATGCAATAGTCATCTTTTTATCTCACCATGTCAGAAATTGGGGCAAAATATCCTGCTGTTGACACCAGTGATTTCTGTGACCAGCAGAATATAGAATGTCAACCACCAATTGATGGGTCCAAAAAGCTCTATTAAAAGAACTCTCGGTTCATCACATAATCATCTGCGCAACCACCAATATTGATCCGTGAGATGCACAGATTGACCGCCTTCAAGCCCATGTATGACGATGAGAGTATAATTGAAATGGGGTTCCAACGATGAAATTCTATCATGAGCTACTTTTTAAACAATTGGTAGGCTAAGGAAGCAAGTAGAATCGATCTTCACATCACTAAAAAGAATGCCCGCTGCCAATGCGATCTCCGATGAAGAAATTAAATTCACCAATCAACAAATGTCAATAATAATAATAATTATTATTATTTTATAGTCCACGATACCACGCAATCTGTTTTTGGGTCTACAGATGGCTTACAGTATATGGGACTCCTCATACTCCCAATATGAGGGAGGCACCTAACTCGTGCTCCACAATATGAGGTGTACATACCTTACCCCCTGTAGGATTTGAACTTGTGACCTCTCTTTCAAGAGTACAAGTTCTCCACCATTAGGCCAACTCAATGAATACAAAATACTTGAAGCCAAATACAATAATACTCCTGCGAAAATCTTGAAGCCATACACAAGCTGAATTTTGATGGAGGTGACAAAAACCACAAACTCATGAGAGCTCCTTTTTATGGAAATCATGCCATAGATCACGCGAAACATGTAAGCATAGATGACGGAAAACAAAGATTCGGTCAATAAGAAATTTGATCTATATTGCTCCACAATCTACCTTTAATCCAATCTAATTCAGGTTGTCATAAAGCCACCAAGTGTGTTTTCTTACATCATGCCCCGATAGGAATGAAATCCGACCAAACACTATACCACGATCATAACAAAGGAATCCAAAATTTCCTCGATCCACTCATTTCAGGATCATAGGCATCCTATACACCTTTGCGTATTCCACAAAATCGGCACTTCATCTTTGAAATGCATATATTACGCTTATATCCCACTCTGATACCATATTAGCAATTTTAGGCACAATAATAGAAGCAGAAAAATACACAAGATAAAATTGTGCTTCTTCTTCTCTATCGTCAATCAATACATTAAAAACTTATATAGGAGTTTTGATCTTCTATATTTAGTAATGACTCTCTAATAATATAACTACAATCTCTTGTACAACCTATACATATATTCCAACAAACCTTACTAACAAACTCCATTATTATTTCCTAACAATATTATTATATTGTTTGTCAACAACTTTTTAACCAATGTGAACACTAATATTTAATTTCCCAACAATTCCTACTAGTTGCCTCATTATTTTCATCCACTATGGTTGAGTAACATTGGCTCCTAAGGATCATGATTGTATAGTCTTTATGTGGAGGGTGTAATGACATGCTTGTCATCGTGTTGTAGGGATTTGTTTGGAAGTTCTAATGTTATTGTGTAACATGGATTTTATTAAAGATACATGGTGTGACTTGGGCTTATCGATATATCGTGGTTAGTGACATTTAGTCTTGTGTATGATATGATTATATTAATTTTGTGTGTGTTTTTTCTAAAGGTTGCATCAAAGTCCTATGGTGTGCCTCACATTTTGAATCATTCACTATGGTTGAGTGACATTCTCATATGCTCAATGATTTTATGTTTTCATGTGAATCGTGTAATGACATGTATTTTATTGTGTTGTAGGATTTTTCTTGGAAGTTTTAGCATTATTGCATTATATGGATTTTACTGAAAGTTTCATTGCTCTCCTTTGGTGTGCCTATTGTATGCTTGTTAATGCATCATAGTTGAGTGGCAATTTCAATCTTTTGCTTAATGAATATAGGTTTTGATTGAACGGTCTAATGGTATGTGATTAAATTATTTGGGTTTTGTTTAATTGTTTATATGTGGTTAAGTTGTATGGGTTTTTTTGGTAGGTTCTAATGGCATATATATGATCAAGTTGAATGGACTTTTTTTGAAGGTCACATCCAACACTTACAATGTACCCATCTTGCTTGTTCATGCATCATGGTCGACTGACATTGGCTCTTATGCAATCATGATTACATCGGTTTTACATTAAGGGTTTGATAATTCATTGAGAGTCATAGGTTTTGTGTAAAAATTGGATGGCTAATTTGTATCTAACTATTAAGGAGTGTGTAGTGTTCTTGTGCATTAGGATTGTTGACATTAGTTGTGTAATTCCATATATAGGTTTTTATTTAGGTTCAAGCATCATTTAAGTCATTAGTTATTCTAATGTGTACTTGCTCATGCATAAGGGTTAAAAGCCATTGATCATATAAATTAGGTATTTCAAATTCCTATGCCATGTCTCTTTTGCTTGTTCATGCATCATGGTTGAGTGACAATGACTTGTGTTAACATTTATAATAAATATGGCATATATGTTGTGCAACATGGTTGAGTGACATTGACTTGTGTTAATGGTTATAATGGAAATTGACATATATATATTTTGTAACATGGTTGAGTGACATTGAATTGTGTGTTAATGGATATAATGGAACATGACATATATATTGTGCAACATGGTTAAGTGACATTGACTCTTGCATTTGATTGCTATGATGGAATTTGACATATGTTGTACATTAGGGTTGAATGGTATATATAGCATACCAGAGACCAAAAATGTCATGGATTTAGTGTGAAGCTTGTATCTTGGCTAGTGTGTGTCAAATTCTTATGGCATGTTTGGTGTGGTTATTCATGCACGATGATTAGTGACACTCACTCTTGTGCATGATGATCATCTTTTGTGTGAAGGTCCTAATTAAATTTTTTGTTAAGTTGTATGGACTTTATTTGATGTTTATAATGTTGGCCACATATATCATAGTATATGACCATCCATCAAATTCAAGGAATAAGGAAAGTCATGGGATATCAAATGATGGAATTTTTTTTTTATTAAAGCCATGGCAAAAAATTGGGAAATGGGATGCCATTGAGTAGTCAATGCAATGATTGTAACTGAAACACAGAAAAAAAGGGTTTGCCAATATCAAATGAGGAAAGTGGAGGGGAAAAACTTATCTTCCTATTTTCATTAGGAAAAGAGATCCCCACACATTATTGACTTACAACCCTTAGGTGAGTCAACTCAATGGTGGAGTCTGTTGGTTTCCTTATGATTGAGGATGGGGGTATCAGCTTGAACAACACTTTTGGGAGAAAAATTAAAAATAGTAAATCACCACAACCATGCCCATTCAAACTTGAATCATCAATTTAAAGATTAATACAGATAGAAACCACAAAGTTTCGACAAATCTCAAAATGGAAGTCATGTGTACATATCACCAAAATGTAGTTTATAAAGTTTCCCTAGGTATAAAATTTGATTTTATAGTCATTGGGCCATATGTCTGCACTTCTTATTCCCCTAGATCCCACTGTCGAAAAGCCAGAAATAAGTTCGGGATCTGAGTTTCTGTGGCTTAACAACAAAGGTGACAACAAATGCAACTTTGTAAAATTGCTCTTTTGAGATCTTCAACTTTTCTTCAACCTATAAACTTGCACATTCATAAAGAGGAGAAAAATATTTTTTTTGGTGGATAGGGGTTTGCCTTGGTTAAACCCCGTTTTGGTAATTGAACCTTGAATTGAAATAATGAAACATGAAAGGAATGATGAATGAACAATGTTATGTTGCAACTCAACAAACCCTTGAATAAACCTTTGGAAGACTGAAATGTTGATCTTGATCTTGCATTAATTGGCTTCAATGGATGTGGATCTTGATGCTTGAATCTTTACTTGAATGTTTGACTTGGATCTTGAAACCTACATCATAGTGTTAGCTCCAAAAACATACATGATTCTTTATAAATTTGACATGATGCTTGAGATCTTGATTGTTGTAGATGATTGATAAATTTTCCCTTGAATGCTCTTGACAATAACATTTGCTCTTGTGAAAGTTTCCTTCTTGCTAGATGTTTCCTTAGAATTGAATTGATAAAAATAACCTTGTATTTATAGGTATCTAACCTTAATTTCTCAAAAATTAAACATTACAAGCCGACATTGAAATTTGAATTCAAGGACATTAAAATACCACCAAAAACATATTATAAATTTGGTTCCAAAGGCCTAAGGAGGACCCATTCGCCCATGGGTGAATGGGTCCCAAGTCCATATTCCTGGCACACACATTGCTCAAGGTATTTACTTATGTGTTGGAATTAATTGTTGTCGGGTTTCCCCTTCAAAAAGTATAATTTATTAGGCTTGTAGATGTAAAGGAGTACATTTTTCTACACTACATTTAGCCCCCTTAAAAAAGTAGTGCTTATTAAGGCATAATTAAGTTCATTTTAATTTAGGGGATCCAAACAAAATGTGAAAATGTAAAGGAGTACATTTTTCTACACTACATTTAGCCCCCACTTTAGTGAGAGGATGAGCACAAGCACAAACTCACACTAAAGTAGACAATCAAGAGAGGTCGAATTGTACAATTGTTGGAAAGATAAGATGAAAAAGGTTGAGGAGGATGATCAAGACCCCAAGATCTAAGATCTCATCAAAAACCAACAAAGGCACAAGAAGACACATGCCTATGTTTGATATGTAGCAGCAATGACAAGATACACAATCATACAATGTCAAAGACTTATAGAAAGAAAGGAAAAGAGGTGGATCAAGCCTCAACTATTTGTCAATCTAGAGATGGATCGATCCTTAGTTGTTTATCCAAAAAAAAAATTACAAGTGGAAACTCATAGTCCACTATGCAAACAACATGCACTCACAAAGGTTAGTGAAATTTGTTGTCCACTAGGTGATCCCCCATGATGTGGCTAATGAGAGAGTCACTAGGCTCCCATTGTACTAACCATACCAAATTTATACCTCTTGATAACTTTGATAAGGTGCCACACAATATGAGCTTCAAGCTTCATAAGGCTAGCAAGTTGCATTATGCTAGACACTCATGAACAAAAATGGCTCCATTAGCAAGCAAGGTGTGTTACGCTTGGTGGCCATGAAAAAGGATTGTGACTTCATGCTTCACAAGGCTAGCAACATTCATTATGTTAGGAACTCATGAACAAAATGCAAATAGGATGAGGCATTTTCAAAGGGATTTTGCTTAGTGCTTGTAAGGTCTCACATTAGGGAACATCGTGCTTGACATCACCACCAAGAGAGGACAAGTCAAAGGATAAAAGATTCACAACTTAGGGAATGCAAGTTGTAGCATTTCCACTAAGAGGAATGTCATAAGCAAAGAAAGGTCACATTCTTGAAGGATATCAATCCTAATGTCACTAAACCATAGATTTAAGGACTAGGAATACTATGTCTCTTTTACTCAATTAAGGTCTTTCACCTAGTAATGAAAAGAGATAGATCCCACACCCAAAATCTAGGGGGTTCCTTCAAATTAAGATGTTTGTGATGTTATTAAGGTTGAATGAGATAATCTGAGTGTAACTAAACTAAATAATTGATTGATTAAGACTACAAAACCTAAGAAGCAATTGATGTATGAAAACACAGTGTTGATTACAAAAGAGAACTAGAAACTTAAACAAATGATAACATGAATTGATGAGATTAATCAAAGTGCACTTGGAGGAAAATTGCTATTACTAGGGGGTTATGGAATGTTCCAAAAATCATTGTTAATGACCATTGGGATTGATTCGCCATGCATGGTGAATCAGTCCTACTTTTGATGAAAAGTACAAGAAACAAGTTTTTGACTATCGAGAGCTAAATTCTGAAAAAACCACTTTTCAGGCCTATAGATGGGACTGATTCTCCATGGGTGGCGAATTAGTCCACCTACAAGGATCTGCAAATTCAGGAGTAGATTATGTGGAGCTAGATCTGCACTTTTGCTTCCTACAGATGTCCGCTTCTGAAACTGTTAGATTTGGGTCTGAAAGTGACTTTATGTTGATATTTTGCCTTGTTCAATGAAGAGATGACATGAATAACTTTAAAATTCAATCTTCAATGGTTCCTAAACTTTCAAAATGTCTAAATCTACAAACACACAAGAAGAGAAGAAGAAACGTTGATTGTTAGGGCATGGGGGTTTGCCTTGGTCAAACCCCATTTAGGTAAT
Source organism: Sequoia sempervirens (assembly GCA_007258455.2). Classification (NCBI taxonomy): domain Eukaryota; kingdom Viridiplantae; phylum Streptophyta; class Pinopsida; order Cupressales; family Cupressaceae; genus Sequoia; species Sequoia sempervirens. The sequence continues at coordinate 183,712,755 of VDFB02058242.1, forward strand.
TAAACCAAAATGATGAAAGAATGGAATAAAGCATGCAACAATGGAATATATTACCTTTCCATGATGATTGATCTCGAAAGTCTGCAACAAGACATGACAACTCAACCCTTGAATGTCTTAGAAAGCTCAATTGATGACTTGCAATGTCAAAGTCCTAGCTTGCTTGACTTGAGATAGAGGATAGATGATGAATGATGAAGAATGTATGTGTGTGAGATGTAAAATGAGGAAAAAGAACTTATTTATACACACTTGTGCCTTAGTATCCCATTAATACCTCATCATAGGCTGACATGAAGCAAAATTGAGCTCAAATTTCACTTTTTTCTTGCTCAAAGGCCAAAATTTGAGCCAAATGGGACTCATTCACCACACATGGTGAATGGGTCCCACCTGGATGGGACTGATTAGCCATGCATGGAAAATGGGTCCCACATAGGCTATTTTTGATAGCTCAGATGCCAAGGAATGAGGAAATAAGGTCTAAAATGCAACCTTATCGAGTGTTTGATCAATTTAAGCCATAGGATGCACAATAAGGGTTAAGAGGAGCCTATTAGTGATGATGTCAATGTCAAATAGGGCTTGGGACACATAAATCAATGTGAAAGTGTAATTAAATACACTTTACAACACTAAAATGAGGTCCACATAGCCTAGAAAGGCACAAGAACCAATGTGAGTGTGCAAGACACATTACAAAACTAGTTTAACATTAAGTTTAAGTTAAGAACCTTCTATATTGATGTAATAATGTTATTAAACACATTTTATAATGTTGAATTAGGGAGAAATGAGTTAATTAAGTCTAGAAAAGCATTAAAGCATCTTACAAAACTTTTACAAGAGGTTGTTAAAAGCATGTTATTCAACTTGCAAGGTTCTAAGTCCTAGTGTGGACGCATAAAATGCCTCACAACACTAGATTAAGACCTCATTAAGTCCATTTTATCATGAATTAATCCCATGTCAAGCAAAGGGTCCATTTTTCTACGGCACACTCATCAAGAAGACATGTCACATGAATTAAAAAGACCACACTTTGAAGCAAACAATGAGTAGGGATGCATATGCCCCCACTTTAAAGAAATTGCTAAACACCATGTTGTGAGAAATTACTTTAAAGTAGAACACACATGAAAAATTCCAATACATGAGAGCTTTCTTCAGAAAGCCCTATGTAAACATAAGTTTTTTAGATAGAGCTATGTCATATAAAGGAGGGGTTGCCCTCAAAATGCAATGTTAAAGATAATATAGAAATAAAGCACATCACATTCGAGCCAATGGTTGGTGATCAACTAGCCCAAAAGAGGCAACGACAAGTGTCATACTAGGACAAGGCTACCTAACCCCTTTTCCCTCCAAGGGTAAAAGGTGAGTCGAAAATGGATGATGATATGCCACTCCTTGCAAAAAGGAAATATGATTGCATAAAGCCAAGTTTATACCCAGATGCATGGTAGTGAATATGTTATGATACTACAACTACCACATGACAAGGAGTAGCAACTAATGTTATTGATTATAATGAGTAGGAAAAGTATCAATTTGATGCATATCCAATGTGATATTCCCACATGTAGTATCTATCAGTTTAGGGTGCATTGAGGTGAAAGTTGTCTTAGAAGGATTTTTCGTAATAGTGTTGATGTTGAGTGAAGGCTTTTTTGATGCTTTTGTTTTTTTCAAGGGACAATAACCAAGACCACTAGTTGTTTCTTGTATATTAGGCTCTATAGGGACATGAATACCTTGATTGTATACACTTTGTTGTTGTAGACATACTCCATTATATGATGGAGAGTTGAAGGCACTACATGCATTTCATGAATCCATTTTCTTCCCAAAAGAAGATTATATGAAAGATCTTGGGGCATAATATGGATAGGAGTTTGCAATGTGGCCTCTCCAACTTTGATAAGTAATGCAATCGAACCAAGCAGTTGTTTTCCTATATTATCAAACCCATGAATGGACAAACAATCAGGTTTAATCGTGCTCTTATCCATTCCAATCTTCTCCAAAAGGGTTATGCTACACACGTTAAGGGTTGATCCATTGTCAACAAGGGTGCACTTTATGCCACACCTATGAATGATATCTACTATCATGAAAGCCTCATTTTGTTTTCACACTTCTAATGGAGGTAACTCATCTTGATAGAAGGTAATGTCTAAGTTGACTAAATTTATACCTTGAATTAGGGTTGCTACATCATTTGGGTTTTCACTAGGAGGAACAATGACTTGCTGCAAAGCCGTCTGGAGCATATTATGGTAATTAGGCGAGGCTTGAATAAGATCTCATAAGGATATCTTAGTGGGAGTATTTTTAAGTTGTTCAACAAGATCATACTCCTATCCACTATGTAAAGGCAAGCAAGGAGCACTAGGCAAGATAGGTTGAGGCAATGGTAATGAAACGAGAGTGGTTTGTGATTGCCTATTATTCCTTGTATTATATGTGTGAGAATGATATTATAACTTGGTTGTTGTGAAACATTATTACTACTACGTTGCCTTGCAAAATTCAAAATTGTTCCTTGAGGTAATGGTTTATGTTGAGATGGTCTTATGGTAATAAATGGCTTAGGAGATGACTTTGGAGGTCCAATAATTAAAGGACTTGTAGGAGGTCCAGAATTGGAAGACTTGAGGGAGATCTATTGTTCATAACCTCAAAAGACATCCTTATTTTGATGATCTTTTAGTGAAGGGGAGTCTAATGTCACCTCATCATCTTCATCTAAGGAAGCCAAATTACTATTGTTTGAAGGACATGTATCCATACTATCATCCTCTTGCACAATGGTATCTTTCCTAGTAGGAGAGTTTTTAGGAGAGGAGAAAACTAGATTTTCATGACATGCAATGGTTGGATCTTGTAAAATAACTTCATCACAAGTGGGGGAGATATCAATGGTTGGATTTTCTTGCTTATCAATCATTGCATCCTTTTGTTCAATAATGTTTTCCCAAGTAGGCAAAGAGAAACAAATAGGATTTGTATGGCTCTTAATGATGGGTTCCTCTAACACCAAAACATCTTCACAAATATGAGAGATATTGGGAGAAGAACAAACTTCATTGTCATGATTGTCCATGGTTGTATTCTCTTTCGCTAAGTTAGTTTCACACATAGGGCAAGAGGGATCAATGAAAAATAAGAAAAGAGGGGAGAGGACTTCATATTCAAATGCTTATAACAACAACTTCTTAGAATATTCAACAAAATTTGAAAATAGAACATGAAGTATAATAACAATAGACTTTTGTAATGAAAACATGATGTAATAATTTCTCTATAAATCTGAAATGCAACAATTTTTTCCAATTTGAAATGCCTAAATTCAATGGATGATTAGACCTAATGCATAAGAAAAAAATTCCTAAAAATTAACAAACTAAAATAGTGGTTTACCAACGGATCTGGGAAGTGCAAAAGACCAAAAAAATGCCCAGAAAAGATGGTCTTGATAGACCCTCAAGGACTCAATCTCCCAAGGGTGAATGGGTACTTGTATAGAGTTTAAAAAATGAAAAATGCAATTTTTGGGTTATCATTTGTGTTCTCTGTTCTAGGTTAGAAATTGTGGTTTTTGTAGTAGAATTTTTTAGATTTTGTTGTCTAAATGCAATTTTGACTCAATTTTTGAATGTGAATGATTAAAAGTACACTAATATGCAAGTATTATGCAAAATCAATGTAATATGTATGCAAATTTTTGAATTTTTCAGATTTTAAAGGATGAAAAATGCAAACCTAAAACCCTAATGAGATGCAAACTAATGCAAGTTTAACAACCCTAAATGAGATGCAAAATAATGCATTGCAATATAAAGTAATACAAATCCTAGATCTAGGGTTTAAATAGACTCTAAATTTCAAAATTTTGTTGTACAACATCGGGTTTACCAAAATGAAACATAGAAAAATAAGGTTCACCAATATGGAATGGGGAAAGTGGGGGTGATGAACCTATCTTCCTATTTTCATTAGGAAAAGAGATCCCCACAAAGAATTGACTTACAACCCTTAAGTGAGTCAACTCAATAGGGGGATTTGCTAGTTTCCTTACGATTGATGGGGGTATCAACCTGAACGACACTTTTGGAAGAAAAATTAAAAATAGTAAATCACCACAATCATGCCCATTCAAACTTGAATCATCAATTTAAAACATAATACAGATAGAAACCAAAAAGTTCTGACAGATCTAGAAATGGCAGAGTGATGTGTATCTGTCACTAAAATGCAGCTTCTAAAGGTTGCTTGGGACTCATTCAACCATAGGAAAATGTGTCTCTATGCATAGGTTTAAAATAGAATTTTATAGTCCTTGAGCCTTGTGTCTGTACTCCTAATTCCCCCAAATCCCATTGTCAAAAAGCCATAAATAAGTTTGGGATTTGAGTTTTTGTGGGTTAACAACAAATGTGACAACAAATGCAACTTTGTAAAATTTCTCTATTGAGATCTTCAACTTTTCTTCAACCTATAAACCTACAAATTCACAAAGAGGATAAATTTATTTATTTTTGGTGGATAGGGGTTTGCCTTGGTTAAACCCCATTTTGGTAATTAAGCCTTGAATTGAAATAATGAAACATGAAAGGAATGATGAATGGACAATGCTATATTGCAACTTAACAAACCCTTGAATAAACCTTTGGAGGACTGAAATGTTGATCTTGATCTTACATGAAATGGCTTCAATGGATGTGGATCTTGATGCTTGAATCTTGACTTGAATGTTTGACTTGGATCTTGAAACCTACATCACAATGTTAGCTCCAAAAATATGCATGATGATTGATAACTTTGACATGATGCTTGAGATCTTGATTACTATTGTAGATGACTAATAAATTTTCCCTTGAATTCTCTTGACAATAAAATTTTCTCTTGGGAAGGTTGCCTTCTTGCTAGATGTTTCCTTAGACTTAAATTGATAAAAATAACCTTGTATTTATAGATATCTATCCTTAATTTCCTAAAAATTGAACATTACATGCCGACATTGAAATTTGAATTCAAAGACATTAAAATACTATTAAAAACATATTTTGAATTTGGTTCCAAAGGCTAAGGGAGGACCCATTTTCCCATGGGCAAATGGGTCCCAGGTCCCTATTCCTCTAACACACATTGCTCAAGGTATTTACTTATGTGTCGGATTTAATTGTTGTTGGGTTTCCCCTTAAAAAAATGTAATTTATTAGGCTTGTAGATGTAAACTAAGGCTTATTAAGGCATAATTAAGTCCAATTAATTGAGGGGACCCAATCAAAGTGTGAAAATGTAAAGGAGTACATTTTTCTACACTATAATAGCATATGCACATAATGGGTTTGTTGAAAAGGCATTGTAAAATTGAGTAGATGTAGTTGGTAGGTGCATTGTAAATTCCACGACCTTTGTTAGCATCCCCCTTGCTTGTGCCAAAATGGGAGCTTTGGAACTACAAAGGGGTATCCATTAAGTATAAAGGATAGAAGAACTTTGTCATACATTGTAGTTGTTGCTACCCTCATAGACATGAAGTAGGATACTTGGACATGATACACACAAACCAATTTGCTTAACAAACACCACGCAATGGCTAGTATAGGTAACCTTTTTTTCTTCTCTACGTGTTCTCAGATGGGTTCATGCTATTTGATTAATTTGAAAGCACCCTAGTTAATATCAAGAATAATTTCTAAATGGTTTCATTAGCACCTCGTTATTGCTTCATGTGAGAATAAGGCCATTTCAAAATGACAAGTCTTTTTTAGTTTATGATACTTAGACATAAACATGTCCATAATTCCTTAATGTTGTTCGGGGTAGAGATATATGTCTTTGTTAAAATATCATGGTTCTTTAAATAACATATTATGTGTGTGTTCTTTGAATTTTTAGGGCCAAGATTTAGCTGGTTGAAGTGTATAGCAAAAATTTATTATTTGGGTTTATGGTGTCCCTACACCTTATGGATCATACATTAGGATGTGGTTGTTTATGGGTAATTGTCCAAGTTGAAATTGTCCCTACCTAGAAACATTTGCACTTTAAACTACTAAAATACATTTGATGTGTGAATGTACTATATTTCAATGCTTATTTTAAAATTTATCTTTATAAGGAATAACAAAATGTTTCACCACCATGCATTAATAGTAAAAGATACTACTTGGAATTATTAATATTTGTCGTAGACTAAGGAAGATAAAAGAAAATAAGGGATTTATTTATGTTTATTATATTGTATAATTAACACAAGCATGTTGTCTAATCTATGGGGTCTAGACATCTGAGGGTATCATTGTCGTTACACCTATTGGGAGTTTACATATGCTTCTTGGAATGCTATACCATTTTAGCCTCTTATTGGAATTGCCTTACTTGTTCAATGGTTACATAATCGAGCCTTGGCATTCAATTGCTAAATAATGTGGCTGATAAGGACCTTATTAATGTAACTAAAGCTATATTTGTACTAGATTATTACATGATTAAATATAAGGAAACTATTTGCACTAGATTATTACATGATTAAATATAAGGAAACTATCTTTTAATTCGATGGTGTTATTGAGAGTGGGTTAAGAGATAAACCTGTTGCAATCATGTAGTATAGAATCCTGTGATACCTTATTTCTAACCATGAAAATTGTAATCAATGACAAGTGGTGAGTGTAAATATTATATAGTCAATGAATCAAACTAATATAAGAATATTGGAAGGCATTGTAAGGTATGTAAGATTAGAGGGTTAAGAATGACATTATTATATTATTGAGGGCACATTTTTGGTATAATGATCTATAAGTTGTAGGGCTATCAGTTGTCATTAGTATGACCTCGTCATTAATCATGTTTAAAGGAAGTTCATAGTTATGGATGTATGTCCTTAAGGGTTCATGGAATTATTTGTATGGCCTTGTTGATGCATGTTAGGTTGCATCCATTAGGAAGACCTATTTGATTATGATACTTGACTTTTATTTGGTGAGATTGGTTATGAAGTGGGTATTAATGTAAGTCAAGCTAAATATATATGTAACCCTCTATCTTATTGACCTCAACATAAAATGATATAATAATTATCATATGCATTGGAATTAATAAATGTAGCCTTTCATCCCTTGTAGGAATCTCTAAATGGTGGTGTACTCCTACATTGGGGTATATATGACTGGTGAACTTTTCAAGTTGGGAAGTTATTAGACAAATATAATGTCCCCTTCCTAAGTAGTTTAGTATGGTGGACAATTAGCCTATTTAGTGAATTTTTGTAGGCTAATGTGTTAGGGTTAGAGAATCCTTAGAGTTGATTGGTTCTAACAATTGGTAGTGTTAGGTGTGTGTATGAGCTCGTGAGGTTGATGTGCAAAATACCATTTTCTAGGATGGTTTGGATGTTTTTTCTATACTTACTAGTTTTAGTAAGTTAGTTTGGGGCACTGACAAGGTCAATTGTCAATATTTCTATTTTTAGCTATGTCAGTGGAGGCATTTAATGTTGGCATCCAAATATTAACTATGGTCTAGGATTTTATTTTAAATAATGATACTTTATGAAGTTAAATTAAACATTTAACTTATATTATTTAATTTTATGAAGGGACTTGATGAAGGGGTACTTTTGGGAGACATAAGGAGTTTTCAAATTTAATAAAGTACTCCCTAAGTTGGATGCCTCACTTGGAAAAATTAAAGAAACATTAAAAATTTAAATAAAGTGCATTTAATATAATTTGGGGCATGGGTTTTGAGGAAACATAAAAAAGAAAAGTTGGAGCTCATTTTTCATTTATGCTTGACTTGTGAATTGGTATTCTTTTGTTGGAGTTGGTTCTTCTTCTTGGTTTGTGAGGGTGAAACCCCTTACAAGAAACATTCTCCATGTTGAAAGACACAATCTAGAGGATTTCTTGGTGATTTCACATAGGGATCATAGTTTTTGATTAGAGGTAAAATAGGTTTTAAAGGGACCCTGAAACCCTTTACAAAAAGAGAGCTACTTCAAAAGATAAGCAAAAAGATCAAAAAACAACCATCAAGCAGCAAACCATAAGCAAAAAAGCTGCCAAAAAGGAGGAACAAAAACAACAATTACAGATTCTTTAGAATATTAGCAACCCCCATGTCACTTTCAACTATCTTTTGATGCACATCCATCACCTCCATGATATCTTTAGCAAGTACCCCGGCTTTCAGCTTAGTTTTATTGTGGGTCCAAGTACAAGGCCCCATTTCGCTTACCTCTTTAATCAAAACACTAAGCAAACCAACAACATTCCCTACAACAACCTTACCAACCGAAGCTTCCTCCATCCACTACCTATTTTGAACAACTTCCTTCCCACTCGAAGCTTCCTCCATCCACTGCATTGCCTTCTCATTGAGGATAGTTAAACACTTCGCTCCATTCCTCATGACTGACTTGGTCACATCGAAAACCTTGTCCAATTTCAGATTAACCCATTCCATTTTCTCTTCCAAGGCCACAATCCTCTTTTAAAAAATCTGCTTCAACTTTAACATTTCATCAACATCAATTTTTAAAGCATCAAAAAGCTAGTTTATTTGAGCCTATAGAGAGGACTTTGAAGATTCACCAGCTTTACTAATAGCCCCATAGAACTTCACATTGGTCATGTTTAATTCATGGAAATCCCATTTAAACAACCTAAACAGAGAGATAGAACCCTCCTGCGCCAAGCCCAAAACATTAGGTAAATCCTCTTGGTTGAAATTAAACACATCCATTGCATCCACCTCAGCCTCCTAGGAGTCCTTGCTCAAATTTGGACTATCCACCACCTCTTTCCCTTTTTCACCAGCAACTAGCATCTATATTGTGCAAAGAGAACTCACAATTTCATTCACAACAGTCCTCTCTCTATTTTGAACCTTCAACACTTGTTCAAGCATGCCCGTATTATCCTACCCACAAACAACATTTAGAGGAGACTCAACACCAATAGACTCCTCTTGAATAGGACTATTTCGGTTAGCCATCTTCTTGATACTCCCACCCTTCGAGCCCTTTTTTCTCTTAGACCCAGACACAGGGGGCTTCCCAATCTTTTCCTTAGCAGTCGCTTTCTTCCCTTTCATCAGGGCAGAGGATTCACCCTTCCCAATTTTGTAGGGGTTATCACCAAGCACCTCTTCACTGCAAGTATCATAATCCACATAAATAGGGGCATATTTTCCTTTCTTAGCACCCTTCACAAGAGCAGGAGGCTCCAGATACACTTCCATTGAAGCCTTCAAATCAAGTTCATAATCTTCATCCACTTTTGATCCAATCTCATACTCCAATTCCATTTTTTTTTTCTTACCCTTAGGAATCTTCTCAAGGGGCTTAGGAACCACATAGGACTTGGTATAATTTGAAATGAGGAGGATTAAGCCAACATGGAGTACAGAGTTTTTTGGATTACACTTATGGTCCTTAATACCACATTCCAAAGACGCCAACAAATAAAAAGGAAAAGAGACTTTCTTCTTATGCCTAAAGTGGTTCAAAAGAACAAAGTGATAACCAAAAAGGACTGAAAAAAAACCATCTAGAATTATATACCTCATAAGTGACATCTTCCCAAAGAGCTTTGATAAAACTACGGTAGTAGTCTCCACATTTAGCTCTCTCTGATTTCTTCCTTTCATCAGCCTTAGAGAAAATCTCCAGCACAACGTTGGACTCCTTGTCTCTATAACTTTCTTGCCCTTAGTAGAAAGGCCCATGATACCAGCAATAAAGTCTTCAGTAATATCAAATTTAGTACCACCTAGCTTTAAATCCCTGTTATGCCAGCCCTTAACAAACATCTATGTTGCCTTTAGATCATTCCCATGGAGTCTCTCAATATACGATGTAATCCCACCTAGCTGTAGTCGTTCCCACACTTAGGCTTGGATTTCAGAGTGTCACATGAGAAAGGCTCAACTCTGTTCCTTTCTCATCCCATGATCATAGACTCATCAAAACCTAGAAGCTTGAAAAATTTGCTAAAAATGAGAAGAAGCCTTGAGAACAAAGGTAAAAAACAACCCATAATCTGTGTGAAAATAACAAGATGGTAGAAAGTAATTATGAATCTTGAGGGCCGCCCCATACAAATGATTTTCAAATCATTAGAAAACAAAGTTGAATCCAAGTCGGAATCACCCCAAGAGGTAACCTGCCATGTGATTAGGCTCATGTGGGAAAAGACCATTATGAAATTGATGCCCTCCTTAGCATTTTTGAAGATCATTATCAAGAAAAACAAGGGCCTCTATACGAAGGAGATCATCCTCATCCCAAATCCTAAATTCGCTAGCCCCAATGTTAACAAAGACATCCGCTAAACCATTACCCTCTCTGAAAATATGTGATATATAGAATTCATCAAAGTAATTCAATATATTAACCGCGTCCAAAATTAGGGCTTGAACAATCCATGCGGGGAGAGAAAAATTCTTTAGCCAATAAAAGAAACTTGAAGAGCAAAGGCCAAAGACACAGAAATGCACTACTTTGATGTGAAAATGGACAATCTGAAAATTGTCAGACACATTTGATGATTAGAAACAAACAGAGCAAACTTGTGTGCACCTGGAATTTGAATTTTGACTTGATTTGACTGGACAAGGCCACCTAGGGCACCTTTGTCTAGATGATAGAAGTTGAAATCTTCTTTCACAGTCCTTAGGTACCCAGTTTGAGGCTTCTTCCTTCTAGATCTTGCTATTGGATCTTTTTCACTTGTTGAGATAATTGAGTTTATGTATCTTGTCAAGTTTTAGGGTTTAAATGCATCAATGAACAAATAGTCTTCAATCTTCCTCCAATATTCTTCAAATCTATAACCATAACCTCTCCTTTTAAATGATAAAATGACTAGGTATTTATATGCAATTAAGCTAATGTCTCATAAATTAAATACCAATAGTCGTAATTTAGAATTTGAAATTCAAATAGCAAATTGCCAACCCCAACATATTAAAATTTGGAGCTCAAATAGGGGAACAAGGCCACCCAGGGTGCCCTTGTCCAAGATATATTTTTCAAGATGTTAAGTATCGGGAGAAAAATATTAAATGACTACTTTGATTTTATACATTTGATTCCTTGATAAGTGCATAAATGGGCCATGAAATGCATAATTTAGGAAATTAGGAACATGATTAGGTTCAAGCAGTTAGGAGGGAAGTTATTAATGACATTTAATGAATCCCCCTTTAACCAAACCTTCCTGAAACCTTTAGATTGAGCAACCTTCAACCCATGATAGGTAGTTGAAACTTTCGCAAAGTGGTTTGTTTGGGTTCCCAAAGGGAGCGCCATTGCGAAAACAAACCTACCATTAGAATTTCTAAACAATCCCCCACAACCAGCAGGACTCAAATTACCTTTAGCAACTCCATCAAAATTGACTTTCACCCAACCGGCAGGGGGAGCCTTCCAAACATCATCATCTCTTGAAGCTTTACCTTTATTCAAAGGAAGAGAGATATCACAAGGCAACTTCCAATTATGTGCAATAGTGATGTCACCTGACAAAATTGCCACCTTATGGCCAATCTAAAATGAAGCCTCAAATAAAAAATTCTCCTTTATAGAAACACATATCTTAAGGGCCAAGCTAATAGAAGGAAGAGCAGAGTCCCTAAAAAATTTGTTGTTTCATTCCAACCAAATACCCCAAGCAATGTGAGGAACAAAGAGGGACCAAAGAAAGAGAAAAGTAGGATTAGAGGAAGGTCCCACCCATTGAGACCACAAATCCCCAATCGAGGAAGGAAACACCTAGTAGAGATTCTGAAGGGAGAGAACATGAGCCCACACCTCCCTCGCATACCTGCAACCAATCAAAAGATGATATGAATCCTCCACATCTTCTTCACATAGAAAACATTTGTTAGGAAGCATAAAACCACTTTTGACAAGATTATCAATGGTGAAGACCTTATTCTGGCAAAGAAGCCAGAAGAAAAAAATCACCTTAGGAATCATCTTGGGAAACCAAAGAGAAGCCCAAAAGGGAATAGGTGACAATTTATGATGCTACAGATAAGATGATAATCATTACATTGGCATCAATAATATTAGCATTATATACCCTTGAGACGTGATTAGAGTGTAAGGAACTAGTCTAACTCTTCGTTTAACCTAATGGATTCATTTGAACCAATACACTTGTAATATTTAAGATTACCAAATCATGTTGTATACATGTTATCATGTTCTGTAGACACTGAAAATTATCACTAGGCTTGTGACTTTATTAAAACCCCATTTTCATCCTTGATAATTAAATAATCTTAATTATTTAATTAATTCATTTTATCCTTCTACGTCCTCCTTTGATTAATTAAATAAATTGTTATTTATTTAATTGCATCACTAATATCTTTGACTTCTATAATTTTAAAAAAATTATTTATTTAATTATTTGTCATTTTCCACTATAATTAAATAATTATGTTAATTATTTAATTATTCACTTTTAGCTTTTTCTGTCACAAGTTAATTAAATTTTATTTAATTAAATGACATCTTTTCTCTAACTTTTTGGAATAAATTTCTATTTAATCAAAAAGTTAATTTGTCTTTTCCTCTTGCATTTAAATAATGTTTCCATTATTTGAAAATGCAATTTCCCTCTCAAACTGAAGTGTTTTTTGTAAAATCGGTCAATTTCCTCATTCTTTTATCAATCTCGTTTCCATCTTATCTCGTCTCATCTAATTTCATCCATTGATTGAAATAAAAATCATTTAATCTCGATTTTCCATTTCACATTCGGCTCTCTATAAAAGGAGGCCTATCATTATCATTTGGATACCAACATCTTTTATGCTAATGTCATGATGCTAGAATCATGAGCAACCACATTCAAATCTTCAACAACTCAACATAATACATTCAATCTTAGGAGGTTTGCATGTATTTTGGTTTGATTTAAGCTATTTTATGCACATTTCTATTTATATCCATTTTACATGCATACATGTTCTATGCATAAAAAGAACCTTATGTTATAAAGTATGTGGTGATATCATCATGGTATCAAATGTGACATGATATCCTTAGCAGTTGATTGAAGGAGTTCTAGGATAATCACACTGAATTAGAAACTTGATATTAATGGGAGGTCAAGTTTAGATATGGACAACATTATTGGAAGTTTCTCGGTATAGCTTTACCATATTGTGAGCTTAGTTAAATGTTTTCTTACCTACTAATAGATGATAAAAATTGAAGGAAATCATTAATGAAACCTTAGTTATTGGAATCCATGTGTAGGTCCTTTGAGAGACCTTTTAGGGAGAACTATATGTGAATTTGATCCATTTGGAAGCAAGTGCACAGGTCGTCCTTGGGTGAAGGATGCTCTTGTGAACTCAAATTTGTAGAGGTGGGGTCTAAGGGGCATAGCTCCTAGATTTTGGGGTTGTTGCTAATTGGTTTTGCCTTCTCTCTTTAGTAGGCTTCAAATGAGGCCGAAATGGGTATGAATAGTAAGTTGAATGAAGGGAACAAATTTGACTACTTGGTAGTGGGTGCATGTTGAGTTGAGCTCGTCTCGTGTTGGTTCTAGGTAATTTGGTGTTGTGAAAATTAACCTCAAACTTATATGACTATGTATAGGCTCCTAAATCAATCGATTATGATCTACTTATTCCTAATTAGGAATCTCTATTTCTGTTATAGTGCTAAGCTAGGTAGATGTGCTATCTTTTATGGAAACCAATGGAGTAGGACACTATGAGGGCATAGGTAGAGGTGGTAATCCTCTAACACATAGGCTATTCCTATCAATATGAGGTGATCATCGATGAAAAAATCCTATGACCCACTTAGAGATTAGTTTATCCATGCTCGAGATTAAGAGGATTCAAGGAGCATACTATGTCGACGGATTGTTAGTCGTACCACATGGATAGTAGTATGGATTCTTCCAAGAGCATATGGGCCGGGCCAATGAAATGCCGATGATGGATGTCCATAGTACGCTAGAGGGTTGGATGGTTTGCTGCCAGTGGCATATGAGCATTCAAGATAGCAACATGTAGGCAATGAACCACCTTGTTTGCTTAGCCATTCGATGAGTTGTATGGAAAAGAGTTTCTAATGAAGAATAGGTAGGTAACCATTGAACCAACCTCGTTATTGTTTTGGCCTATACGGATATGGGAAATGGTATATTAGATTATCATAGGTAGGTAATACCTTTGGTGAATGGTCATTAGGAATTTTACGCACTATAGACTAGTTTACTCTCTCACCATGAGCCACTAGATCCACTTGGATGGGGTGGATAGGCATTGGTGTATCTAAGTAATTCATGTGTGTTGCTTGTGATGTGTTTTATTTTACTTACTCTTTATTCGATGATGATTGCAAGTAATATGGGATGTTTTCCACCATCATGGTTGGTGTAGAAGAATGCTAAAAAGGATGAGACCCAAGGTGTGGTGCACAGTGCATCGTTATTCCTTTTCTATTTAGGATGCACTAAAAGAGTAGGTGCTAGTTACTCATTATAGATGTGCTAGTCACTTGTTGTCTACATGTTAGTCACTCCCTGAGTACTTGTATAAATTCCCTAACGTTTGTGCACATTGTTATACAAGTGCCTTATCAATGACAACATCAAGTAGTGTTGGATGCTTGATTGTTGTCATAGCTAGCTTATATGATTGTGAATTAGGTAGGAAGATGGTGCATGCATGAGGTTGCATGCATTTCCACTGTACCAATTGTTCTTTATGTGACCATACAATCTATCATGTGGATTCTTGTGCACAAGATGTATGTGATGTATGTCGGAGCTAATAATTGTTTATATGTGGCGTATGCAAGAGCTAGTCATTGTTGTACTTGTGATGTGTATGAGCTAGTCATCTTATATGTATGTGATGTATGCTTGAGACAGTCACTGCATATGTGATCTTGGGGGTTATGGAATAATATGACCCCTACATAGTTGTGTTTATTTATACCCTATAGATTGGTAATGTTTGCTATAGAACCAAAAATTGATGGTAAATAGTTTTTTTTTAATTGGACTAAATTTAATGAATAGTCATGGTATAAAGGTGAGATCAAAAGATTTCATACAAGAGGAGAGAATGAACTCTCTCTAACATAGGTGTGTAAACTATGAAGCCTATGATTTCTCAAGGGGATACATAGGTAGAGTCATCAGGAATGAACCCTCAAGGCTTAGGTCTAGGTTTAGGAATGGCCTTCATCTTGGGAGCTTAGAACTCCTATATGTAAGCATATAAATGGTGATTTTGAGTTGATGCCACCATGGTGAATGGAGAATTTTTTAAGTTAGCACTTCTAAGCTACATGGAAGATGCTCAGTCGATTAAGTTTGGTGTTTTTTCTAAATTGATTTAAAGAAAAAAATGGTTGAAATTAAGGAGTGATTGTTATATGGGTATCAAAGCAACTAGGTGTAAGGAACTAGTCTAACTCTTCATTTAACCTAATGGATTCATTTGAACCAATGCACTTGTAATATTTAAGATTACCAAATCATGTTGTATACATGTTATCATGTTCTATGCATAAAAAGAACCTTATGTTATAAACAATGTGGTAATACCATCAGGGTACCAAATGTGGCATGATATCCTTGGTAGTTGATTGAAGGAGTTCTAGGATGCTCACACTGAATTAGAAATTTGATATTAATGGGAGGTAAAGTTTAGATATGGATGACATTATTGGAAGTTTCTCAATATAGCTTTACTATATTGTGAGCTTAGTTAAATATATATATATATTTTGTTCGATAAATTACTGCTAAGGGACAACACCCCACACTTTTGACTGGAGCTATGAACTAGTGGGGCCATATATGGGGGACCTCATCCCCGATATCTTCATAACCACCACTGCCGCCACCACCTTAACCACTGTTGTCATCACCATATGCACTACCGCTACCACCATATCCACAGTCCTCGTTGCCTTTGTTGACCCTGCACGACCACTTTCTCCTTGCGGCAATCCCACTATCCACCGTGGGATTTGAACCTTAGACATCCCAACTGTTGCCCTTGCAGCTTAACCATTGCACTGCGGGGTCAACCCCTTAGTTAAATGTTTTCTTACCTACTAATAGATGATAAAAATTGAAAGAAATCATTAATGAAACCTTGGTTATTTGAACTCATGTGTAGGTCTTTTAAGAGACCTTGTGGGGAGATATAGGTGACTTTGATCCATTTGGAAGCAAGTACATAGGTAGTCATTGGGTGAAGGATGCTCTTGTGACCTCAAATTTGTTGGGGTAGGGTATAAGGGGCATAGCTCCTAGATTTTGGGGTTGTTGCTATTTGGTTTGACCTTCTCTATTTAGCAGGCTTCAGATGAGGTCGAAATGCGTATGAATAGTAAGTTGAATGAAGTGAATAAATTTAACTACTTGGTAGTGGGCGCATGTTGAGTTGAGCTTGTCTCGTGTGGGTTCTAGGCAATTTTTTGTGTTGTGAAAATTAACCTCAAACTTATATGACTATGTATAAGCTCCTAAATCAATTGATTATGATCAACTTATTCCTAATTAGGAATCTCTTTTCCGATTATAGTGTTAAGCTAGGTACATGTGCTATCTTTTATGGAAACCAATGGAGTAGGACACTATGAGGGCATATGTAGAGGTGGTAATCCTCTAACACATAGGTTATTCATATCCTCTAAGTTTGCAAGGTCCAAATGACCCTAAGGTTCCCACAAGATTTAGATGACTCCAATATTCTTACAAGTACAAATGCAAGAAAAAAAATTGCCAAGTGTAGTAGCAAACTAAAAGTCTGCAAGTGCAAATGCAAGTGGAAAATCAACAATCGACAACTTCAATCATGAAATTTTGTTTCATGTTCAGTTCACTAGAAATTACCCACAAACATCCCGATGCACATGAAACTTCCACAAAAGACAGATTCCCACAAACATTCAAATGCACTTGAAATCTTTATAAGGTCAGATGATGTCACTTTTCCTATAGTGTGGGAAAATCCATTGGAACTAGTCAAGAATTAGATCGACACAAAGTTCTAGTTCACTTAGGAACTTCCAAAAAGATTCATTTTTTTCCCAAAAGACTACAACCTACATAAATATCAAATCTTACAATGATATAGTTCAAATGTAATTCTCCCCAAATGTCTCGTAGTAGATTGAAACCCCAGAAGACCATAACTTGCTCAAATTTCACCCAATTTCCATCAAATTGGATCTAGGACTACCTTTTGACTTCTCTACAAGATGAAATCATCAAAATATCTAATAATTTTTGACAATTCTCCATGAACAAGTAATGAGAACTACAATACTAAAAGCTAGGCAATTTAATTAAAAAGGAAAATATTTTTTGGGTGATGCAGGGTTTCTTGTGGACCTAAATGCTCCTACATTACAAAGTTAAAACAAACACTACACAAAGTGAATTTCAAAGTTAGTTGAAACACACACCACACAAAGTGAATGCCAAAATTAACTTTCAAACACACACAAATATGACATAAAATTAATTTCAAGGTTACAACACATTTCACACAAACAAAAATTGAATATATGTCATAGTTTAAGCACACATGAAACAAACATGCAAATTTATTTACACACATGGATTTTGTTCAAAAATGTAAAATTTAAACATATTTCACAAAAAAATTACTTCAACAACACATAAAATAAACACTTAAGTTTAAACATGTCAAAGTACAAACACACATAGTGAATGTCAAAGATCAAATACAATTCACACTAAAGTTTAAACTTGCAACATAAGTGAGTTTCAAAGTTAGTACACTCTTCACACAAAGTGAATTTAAAAGTTCAAACATGCTCACACATGCCAAGGTACAAACAAAACAAAATGGTTGGTAAGGGTAAAATACATTTTACACAATGTTTGTTCATTTCACACAGTTTTTCAAACACACAATTCACACATATACAAAGTAAATGCTAAAGTTTAAACATACACAAAGCTAGTTCACTTCACACATGCAATTTGTTCAAATATACCAAACTACAAATATGCAAAATTGAACATGTGACTAATTTAAACATGTTACTTTAACAACACACAAAGTAAACACTTAAATTCAAACATTTCAAGGTACAAACATACACAATGTGAAGGAAAAATTTCAAACATACTTCACACTCAATTTCAAACATGAAAAATAAGTGAATATCAAAGTTAGTACACTATTCATAGCAAGTGAAAGTGAATGCTCAAACATGTAAGAGTACAAACACGCAATGTGAATGCCAAATTTCAAACACACTTCATACAAAATTTCAAACATGCAACATAAGTGAATGTCAAAGTTAGTACACTCTTCATACAAAGTAAAAATGAAAGTTCAAAAGCACATGCACATACCAAAGTACAAATATAACAAAGTGGTTTCCAAAGTTAAAACACATTTCACACAAAGTTTGTTCATTTTACACATAATTTGTTCAAATACACACATGAAAAATATACAAATTAAATGCCAAATTTTAACTAAATTAAAATTTCACATGAATGCTAAAGTTGGTATACTTTTTACACAAAGTGAATGCAAAAGTTCAAATATAAACACGTGACACACAAAGTTAGTTCAACTATACATGAAGTAAACATTAAAGTTCAACTATACATGAAGTAAACATTAAAGTTCAACAAAGACAAAGTAAATGCTAAAGTTAAAACAAACTTCGCACAAAATTAGTTCAACCACAAATGAAATAAACACAACAAACACATATAATGTGAATGTGAAAAGCTTAAACACACTTCACACAAATTTTATTCAAGCACACACTTCACTCATATATAAAGTAAATGAACCAAAGTTCAAACATGCACTTTGTGTGAACTATGTTGACTCAAAGTGAGTGCCAAAGTTAGAACAATCTTGAGAGTGACAATCAAAGTTCAAATGCACCCAGCCACCCTTGCAAACTAACGAACAATAAGAGGATCAAATATAATTGAATCGTAAAATAATTCAAGCACACTCTAATGCAGGAGCATCATAATTAGCTAGGTGTAAGGTAGTCATGTTTTCATGGTAAATAGGTTTATGGGTGTGTCTTAAAAGTGTTTTTCCTCCATTTGTATGTAGCTCAAATTTGGAATTGAGTAAATAGCATAGAAGTACTAAATAAGGCCTTGCAAATGTATGCAAAGGTCAAGTTTGGGGTAGGTAGGAAGTAAATGATGTCATAAAGTCTTAGAATTAGATAGGTGTATTAGAAATATGCCAAACTGATATTCTTTCTTAGCATACTCTGAGCCTTTCTAGGAGGTAGTTGAGAACCTTGAATAGGGTATATTTTATGGTCTAAATTTGATAACAACAACCTTTTCTAATGTAAATCCATGAACATATATATGTATAAGCATTGATATCAATAACAAGGAGCTGGTGTATGGATTTGAAGGTTTTGAAGTGATTTTGATCACATTTTGTTCATGACCATCAAAACTGTCATAACAGGGGCAGCAAGAAAGAAGTTAAGAGCAGAAACCTAGAGCTATAATTTGACTACTATGACCATACACACACCTCCAATAGGTAAAAATAAGCTGTACAAAATTTATTTGGGGTCTTGAAAGTTAAAATTGAGGTTTTTAGGCCTGTTTTTGTGTTCTAACCTCAAACTAGGGCCTAGTCATAACTTGGGTTGTATTGTTCCAAATTATTTCAAGCTTTGGAATCTTTATTATCTTAGAAGTACAGAAGTGTGTACAAGATTTCAAGTTCCCCCCATAAGTGCAAGGGCCTGTTCCAGTACACCCTTGTTTCCAAGTATTTTAGGTGGCAACAAGACTGTAATATGTGGTTTCTTGAGTTTTATGTTTCCAAATGACATGGTATTTTATAGGCATGTTTGAAATGCCTAATTTTATCTTCCATCCAAGTTTTAGGTCCCGATTCAATCGTTTTCCCTTTGCTGTTCCAAAACAGGCCTAAAAGGAGGGCTAATTTGATTGTAAATAGCCCTGTTTGACCATGTCCGTACAAAGGAGTCATAACTAATTTTTACATATGTTATACAAATCCTTAATGGATGTCTAGAACCTGTCTCATACGTCTATTATCAGATGTGTGCAGAAATTTATGTCAAAAAATGTCTCTGGGAAGGGCTACTAGCTTGTAGGTTACCTGTAAGTGGCAGCAAGGTACAAAAAATGTATTATTTCTGTGTTGATGATTTGAACAGCTTGATATCACACTCCCTCCATCTCTCTCACGCATAGTGATTGTGAAAAAATCAAATACACACTTCATATAAACAATAAATACAATCAAAGTGAATGTCAATGTCAAAGTTTAAACATGCAATGTCAATTAATGTTCAAACACAAACTTCATATAAACAATAAATGCAATCAAAGTGAATGTCAAAGTGTCAAAGTTTAAACATGCAAAGTAGATGTCAAGTTAGATTAAATATAAGTCAATGCCAAAATTTAAAACCATGCTTCAGTAGACATTAAGTAAACCAATGTTGAAACACATGTACACTACAATTCTTATAATGTTACTTGATTACATTACAATCGAAAGATGTTGTAATACTTAAATAATTACACAAAAAATGTCGAATCATTATTTATGTGATGAAATAATTTTTTTTTAAAATGTGAAATTTTATGCAATAAAAGTAATATAAAAATTAACGCAGGGACACTAGACTGAAAAGAATGGTCATGGATGACCATTCCCCACAGTCTTGGGAAGGGGGCCAATTCAACCCCTTCCAAATAAAAATTTGGTATTAAACAACAAATTTGTTTACATATCAATTTACAAATTACATTTATTGAAGTTGACCAATTGATTCAAAGGTGTAGCATTTTCCCAATTTTAAATATTAAATATTGCTTCAGCAACCCATTCAAGATTCTAAACGTTTTTCCAAAAAACTGAATATTACATTTATTATTTCACTTCAAAAACTATCCATTCTAGCTTCCAAAAATTTATAGACACTGCATGTCAAACACTCAACATCAACCATAGTTTAAACTTATATAATATACAACAATTAAATATACCATTATTGAAATAGAACTGATATAGAAAGATCGGAAATACATGTATACTTGTCCAATGTTCCAAGATCTTTTTAAATACACCAAAAAAAATTTAAAAATAAAAGCAAAATATCAGATAATAAATCTTCCTAATTTTGACATACAATTATACAAAATGATAGTCTAAACAAAATATCCTCTAATCAACAAATAAAACTCTAAAACAACACTTCTCTGTCATAAAGCATGTCCCACCCCTTGTTAATGCAGAAAGAAAAATATGTTTGCAATTCGATGGGAATGACAATGAAGCATTTGGAAACATAACTAAAATTAAAATTTGCAATCTAAACATATTAGAAGTAAAAAATTTCTTTGCATTCAGTTGAGATACTCCTACTCTTTACCAATAATATCCAGGTTTATGCATGTAGATGATTTTGTATGGTGTTGTTTTTAGTGATCTTGCCTGCTGGCTGTCTCTGTTTCTTGCTGCTACAGGTTTCTGTTTTGATGGTTGTTAATTCTATTGTCAAGAAGCACAAAAGTATATGATCAAGAGATTTATGATTCACAAACAAAAGTTCCTCTCGGAAAAAAGAAAAAGTTGGTTTTCTATACTAAAGAGATCCTGGATGAGTGTATAACTTGGAAGCTGAATTCTCAGACAATCTCATTCACCAAAACAAGAAGGAAGGTTATCATTCAGGAAAACCAACCGGATCCTGGATGAGTATATATCCTTGTAAACATTCACAAAATACAGAATTGTAAATGTTAAATACCATGTGAGTGCATATTACTTTACAATATGACCAACTCGCTCATCCAAAGTGTAGGAGATGTCTAATTCACATATGAAGTATGTGCCGGAGGAATGGGTTTTGCAAAGTCTGAGAGGAATGAAGACCCAAACAAGTCTCAAACTGGTCGGAAAAGAAAATTTGCATTTCTTGATCAACCAGAGGTTTCATCATTGCCACCACTCTCAAATGCATTAAATTCAAGCTCAGAATTCTCTTGTATTGTAACCACTTCAATAAATTAGGAAAAAGCTATATGTTCCAATTGTAATAATCCTGACATGTTTAGCCCAACGCCCAATGGAAAAGTGATGACTACCGATCTAATTGTGAACTCATCCAATGTTTCAGTGATGGAAATCGGCAGCACCTTACTCTACCTACTCTATAGCACAAAATCTCAAAATGGTAGGGCCACTGTCTAGACTTTACATCAGTAACATCCTTTGTTAAAAGATTTTGGTCTATCTATTTTTCCTTCATGTTCCTTACAAAGGAATATAGATTATCTTCCACAGGCAATGGCCTAGATTTGTCAAAAGAGAATCCATATTGTTCAAAAAGCACTCAATTGTAATGAGGCAAATAAATGCAAATAGCCAAAATCTTCAGTTTGGTGGCTGATGCTTCCCCAACATGCTTTGGCATGAATGAAAGCTTACTTGTGCTCCTAGGCACAAATTCTAGTTAGGCTTAAGCAGCTTCATCATATCCATGCCAATTTTAGATTGCCTCTTCCTACAATAACGGAAAACAGTATTTGGCATTTCAATCTAATTCATGCCTACTAATTATTTTCCCTTAATCTATAAACTCCCATTGAAGTGGAGAACAAGAATACTTTTCACTATTACTCCTAACATAGCTACCATTTGTAGTGAGATTCCATGAGAAGGAACCCTGTCTACTTCAATTTGTCAATGTTAATTGTTTACTACATATATACAGAAAAACCAAATTGGAAGCGGCCAAAATAGGAGTTCCCCCCTAGCCAATGACCTCCAAGAGTTTCTTCACCGGCCCCTAGGTCCAGGCTGGTCCTTTAGTGACATTACTTTATCTTGCATTGGGGATTGTTTAGTAGTTGGGCTCTACAAAATTCTGTTTCTGCTAGAGACACTGTTGTATTCTTTTATACCGTCCAAAGTTGATTTTTTAGCTTGGACTGTATTCAACCGTTTACTTAAAGCTTTTTAGTTTAAAGGAGTTTTTGGGTTTATTGGGTTTTTCTTTCAGTAAATAATATACTTATTTTCTCGGTCTCCTGTCTTTTTCAAGAGTTTCTATCTTCCTTGGCAATCCAAAAGATAGAAGTGAGGAAGTGGCTTTAACGGATAACAAAACATAACTCCATTGCTTGCTCAATCTTTTTCGAAGCAGCCCAAAAGATAGAAGTGAGGAAGTGTCTTTAACGGATAACAAAACATATGTGCAGTAAAATATCAAAACATCAACAATCTAGTCATATACTCACATGAAACATATATCATTTTTACACCTGCAAGCTTGATAGCCAAAAGGCATTTTGATGAACTAAAACGAGGGGTCAACCCAAAAGGAGGAAACCTAATCTTCTAGAAGAGAAAGAACTAACGAGACTTTGACGATGACTAAAAATAGTCTATAAAAGCTCCAAATATCCAAAGATGCCAGATTACCTGAATTATCGAATGGGTGAACTGGGACTAATTTGTATCAATAGAAGAACCAAAAGGCTCAAAAATGATTGTTGAGGCGCCAATACAAGATCCAACGATATCCCCTGTAGAATGCCCCGGGTAAAGAGGCCTTGGCTAAATGACCCAAGGGAGCACGAAGATCATCACGCTGAAACTATGTTTGAAGCTTTCCAAACATTCATGGTTGATGACCCTCTACCATCTAACATATTGCTCAAGTTGGGAAAGAAACTAGTGACACATGTTTGAATATGAGACCCCAACTAAGAGTAAGATATGACAAGAGCGTAGTGCCTCAAGTGATGCCTCAGGTGAGAGAAGTGCCCTTAACCAAGTGCATGCAAGCATCGTGTGAGTGGAAGTATGTCATGTCACTGATTTGTCACCAACTGTATGAAAATGTGAATAGTCTTAATGGCGTCTAATGCCTCCAATACCAGCAATAAGCTAAAAGAATAAGGTGATCAATATGGTGGCCCTAGTGGTCCCCTATAAGGCCTTACACCTGAAGGTGACAACCTCCCTCAAGAAAGCACCACTGATCTGAATAGTAGAAGAAAACAGATAATCAGCCACCAGAGACTCTATACAAGCAATATCCCCCCTTGTATTTCACAGAGAAAGATGAAACACAATGCCCCATCTAGTCGGTAAGACTAGAACTAGAATCATAACAGCTACTAGAGCATAGCTGCAAAAATGAAAAGCCTGGATAACAGTGGGAATCAAGCAAATCTCATTACTAATCATGAATTTATTGCACTAAAGGTTCATTAACAGATTGAAATGTTACTACCCAAAGTTGGGCTGAAAAAAGAAGATTGTTTGGCTTCTTCCAAAGTTGAATTTCCTTTGTAATGGTTTGAAACTTTGAATCAATGTGTCAATTCATTTTGCATGATTAAAGAGGTATATTTTAAAAATACTAGTGTTCTATTTCCTTGCAATTATTTGGTACACTCAACACCTTTGTGGTTCTGTTTTGATGGCATACATTAGCGAAGAATGCCCTTTATATTATGTTGAGGTGAGTTGAAAAATATGTTGCAACTAGTTCAATATCATTAAAAAATAATAGTACTAATGTATGGAAACTTCATACAGGCAATATTTATGAGCAAGGTCATATCATATAACACCAATTACTGAATAGAGAATACTAATGGTACTTTGGATTTAGTGTTACATACCACTTACAGGGCTCCATAGACTGCAAGAATCTGAACTGGAAGGATCTCTAACCCAATCGCTGAGCTGAGCTGTTATGAAAACAAAAACAAAAATTAGCACAATATGAAAGTAAAGGCTTGGTGTTAAAAAAACTTATGGAAATTTATCGATTGTAGCTGAATGGTTACTCAGGCAATGGTTAAGGCATATGTATGGTAACTCAAACAATGGGTATGGTGTAAGAAAGCCTTGACCAATAAAGTATGATTACTAGTTAAAAAAATCTTATCATTTCAAGTAATATGTAACTCAATATTTCAAAACAAGTCTTATTTATGAGTTTGTTGTCCACATTGAAAGCAGCTAGCAATTAAGCGCAGCCAGTTGGCTTAAACAAAGCAAAATATATAGCAGATGCCAATGACATTTCTGAAAACAGTTTGGTTGAACCTTATCTTAGCTATACTAGCTTACTATTTATGCAGTCACCTATACTAGGTTCCCTAAAGAAGAATGTAATGATCTAACTTTCTTGGGTAAAATCAATGGCAGCATCCAATGGGTCGGTGATTGTTATAATCAGCAGCAGCAGGAGATCAAGGCAGAAACTTGGGATGCCTTTAATGAAAGAATTTTTGGTGCTAGTAATATTGAACAAGTTGATGATGCTCAAGCTTTGAATACACACATGGGAGAGGATTTGGCTGAGGGACCTCTATCTAACTCCTCTTCCAGTATGCAATGACAATTGACCTATTTTGTTTGTTTGTGAACAATAATAAAATTTATGCATTCCATTCATCTATAAGATGTTTTTTGCCTTGCTTTTAGGAGAACTTAGAGCATACAGCTATTTGATGATTGCTACATTAAGAATAAGATTTATGTGATGGCTGTAAAACACATGGATTCAACTAGCAGTAATATATTATTTTGGTGGCTGTTAATTCTATTATAATCTACTTAAATCTTAATACATAATTAAAGTAAAGGTTTACTGTTAAAATGGTTCTATTGCTCTCAAGCAGAGTGAGTCAATCACCTCTGGCTCTGCCTCGTTCAAAGGAAGAAATATTTAATAGTTGATATATCACTAAAATTACTAACTCAATTCAGATAATGCAGTTTAAAGAATCATTACTAGAGTTCCAAGTCTAGCTGAAAAAAGAGATCCTCCTGACAAGCACATCAGAGTGAAACAGGAATTTGCAGATGATGGTTTCTATCAGAAATCAGTCTCGAAGCTCTTTCATCACTGGATGACTTGTTCTTGTGCCAAATAATTAAACGCAAAATTTAAAATTACAAAGAAAAAAAACACATAATAAATATATAAAACTACAACTCAAAAAAACAAAAACGAAAAAGGCATGACCATGACAGCCAAAGAAAACTAAAAAAAATAAAACAGAAATCAAACAGAATATTCAATAAAGAATAGAATGACAGCCAAAGGAAAGTACACAAAATTTAAAACATAAATCAAACAAACATTCCAAACAAAAAATTAGAATGACAGCCAAAGAAAACCAAAAAAATAAATCAAACAAAATATTCCAAATAGAGACCTTGTACTTACTCCCAACTTTGCTGCCAGAGATTGAAAAACCAAGGCAAATACTGATGCCACAAGAATGATCCAGAGCAGCTGCAAGCAAGGGTAAAAGAATTACAAAATGGTCTTCATTTATAAAAGTTGTTTGCCAGATATTATTAAAACCAATTACCTCATATCTGTACCGTGCACCAGCCTTTAAGTCTGTCTCCACTGAGGCAGATGATGGTTTCTATCAGAAATCAGCTCTTTCATCACTGGTAAAAGCAAGGGTAAAAGAATTACAAAATGGTCTTCATTTATAAAAGTTGTTTGCCAGATAATATTAAAACCAATTACCTCATATCTGTACTGTGCACTGAGGCACATTGAAAAATTATCAATAAAATTAAACAATCAATTATCTCACAATTAAGTTATTAACACAAACACAAATTTCGAAGGCTGGTTTCCAGGATCAAGATATGCTACGCACACCAGAAATCCAGGTCCAACGAACTCTAATAACTTCCTCCCCACCATGGCTTCTGTAATAGTTTACAACTTATAGATAGTTAAAAGCAAAGCTATTTGATAGTTAACACAATTGCTACATTAAGTGCAGTTCAGTCCAGACATTATACAAGGGCTAAAGCTGAATTGAACAGAGTTCTTAACACTATGACACATAAATTTCAAATTTCAATCATAAAACACATTCAATGTACCTCCTCTTCCTGTGCCTTATTAACGGGTAGAGTTACTCCCTCTGAAGTAATCCAGGGCTCTTTAGTTTTTTCAGCTTTTTCTTCTTGGCTTCAGAGACTATGTATGGGATACGATTCAGAGACAGAACAAGATTATGCATGAAATTCTACAAACCTGAAGATGACTTTTCAAATGGTACAGTGTAAGCCCCTTCACACCCATGACTCTCATAATTGACTTTGGTGTGGCTTCTGCAGCGAATTGCACATTCAATTTGAAATTCAGACAACATGGACATGATTATCCAGAGCTTTTTGCATGTTGGCAGAGGCACAATCAAATCAACTGATGCCCACATCTTAATTCAATCAAAAACTATATACAACTAAATAACACATTAAAGAGGGCGATCATGGCAGGCAATAGAACTTACTGTCAGGGCCACCAAGCTGAGTAACAGCATCAACAAATCGTTCATGAAGCTCTGGCGTCCATCGAAGCGAGGCTTGGGATTCTATACTCAACGAAAACCCAAAAAAGAACCGTCCACAATACCATACTTCTTCCGAAAACCTTAAAAAGCAAGATGTTGGTACAACAGCCCTGAGACAAGTTCTGATCATGAGCCAAGAATAGCTATACTTCTTCCGCCCACTCTCACTGCTTTAAACCGCCCACCTCCAGTGCTTTTGCCAACGGTCGGGTTGATCTGCTTTTTTCTAACTGTAATTTGAAAATCTGCAGACAAATTAAACCAAAAAAAATATGCCCTTCTTTTTCCAACGGTGGGGTTGATCTGCTTTTTTCACTGAGTGTCATTGGGCATTTGACAGTTCATAATTTTTGATACGCAAGGATTATATTTTATATTAAAGTATTAAGAGAAAGTACATTTCATCTGCTATGCAGGAAAACCACTGAACTACTATAGAAATTAAACCCTATCAACCGAGGGAATGCACTACACCCAACACAAAATTACAGTCACTATGTGCACCTCAAAACCCAACACCAAACTATAACTTTAGAATAGAAAAAAATTCATATATAGAGGCCGAGCCTCACAAAAATCCATTTAATTCTGCAAATGTAGTAAAATCTTCTACCCATTCCAAGCCCTCCTCTGCCACCAACCCCATTTTTTGTTTCAGGTATTCAACCGCCATTGTCGAGATCATCTTGTGCCTCATGAGCTCAGTCCCCTTTAAGTCTAAAAGAAAGGGGTATACCTTTATTGCTTCGTTCGTCTTCCATAGGAGCTCCAAGTCAGAGGGACGCAGAATTCCTTTGCCCACGAAGGCTGCTTTCAATGTCTTATCCAGACCTCCTAACAGGTCACCGCAGAATAGATTCACCATCAATTCCCTTGCCTCCACCTTAGACACTTCCATGTCCAGAATGGCAGCCAAGAACCGTGAGGATATGTATGCATTGTCCCTCGCAAACTCCTTTTTGTCTAGGTGACGCTTTCCTAAAACCATTTTGACTGCTACCATGACCAAAGGATCATCCACAAGCAGAATTATTTTCAGCCTTTGGTCTGTGATCTCCATAAATGTTATTTTCCTCTTTGTCGCCACCAACGAAACAAGAGTGTCCGCGTTGAAACTTTCCAACCCCTCTATAGAGACTGAAATGATGAATTTTGATCTGCTCACCTTTGCCATTAGCTGCACTCTAGTCGAAAGCTCCCTGCACAAAGACAACCAACAAGACAGGTTTCGAAAAGCATACAGAATAAATGCCATATCCATCAACATTTAAAAGGCCCGCAAACAACAAGGCCGAACCATCGCACACGAGCTTGGAATAGTGGCGATGCAAGGCAATCCGTCCTTGCATGTAGATTTTGTCCTGCAACCACAAGCCTTAACTCGAACATCACCTCGTAATGAACATCTTTTGCCACCCAGCCGATTTGCATGATCTAACACAAATTTCGTACTCTACGTGTCTATCTGTTTTTCCTGGCCATCATAAGTCATTAAAGCAGCGGTCACCGCTAGTATCTCCCCATTTTAAGCGGACTCCAATTCCACTTAAAGCCTTCTGCCGATGTCCCCATGTCGCCTTAGGTTATCACCAATGATAGAGAAGGTGATGTGGCCTTGCCATGTTTCTGCCAACCTGCACTCCCCTGCCAACAACCCAATTTCCTCTCTCATCACCCGCAAATGATCTTACCTGTCTTTTCCATTGAGCTCTTGGGTGAATATGAGGAGCGTGAGGGGGGTGGAGGGCCCATCCTACCACCCACCATTTGACAATTCATAATTTATATATACTTGTAGTTTGATTTTTAATTTCCTTTTGTTATATATAATATTAATTTATTCTTGTAATCAATTGACTTATATATAAATGAAATTATAAATAATTAATTGATATAATCAATTCAATTTATTTAATTTATAATTCTAATTTATCTTATAAGTTCAATTTTTTTTTAATTCTTTTTATTTATAAATTATATAATTTAATTTAATAATTCTATTCTAATTTTGTTTTGTTTTTTGTTTTGTTTTTTTTAATTCTTTACTTCCATTGTCTTTTATATAGGTTTGTAGGTATGGGACTTGTTTTAGGCTCAAATCTCACAATATATGTAGTCTATTGGCTAATAAATTATATATTTTTAATTGTCTTGCTTTCACTCATTTTTTACTCTTTTAAGATCTTTTCTTGGGCTTATCTAGTAGGGAGGTTCTCTTTCTTTGAAACTTGGTGGTCTAAGTCGCAACACCTTTGGTCCACATATTTCCATCCTTTTTCTTATCACTTCTATTTTTCTATTTGGAGAAATTTTTAAACTTTTGAACCAAAAGAAAAAATCTCAAATTTAACTATAAGGTTTATTCTAAATTTAAAAATTATATTTTCCATTTTTTTTTGAATAAATATGCAATCCTATACAATATTTTTTAATAATAATTGCTTTAGTTACACACCCCACCTTTCAATGAATGCTTGCACAAAAATAATGTCAACCAAAACCTCCAAAGCAAAGCAACAACCAATTATAAAGAAAATTCATCAAATGATCACACACAACCCTGAAGAAGAGTTTAGATAACTCATAGGTAAAACCCAATTAATGACAATAAATGGACAATATTCACCCTTGATCAAGTGATAAACCAAAAACATTAAATTTTATTTAAAACTATAGTTCCAAAATCTTCTAAATTTTACATGTATAATATTGAGACTTAGAGGATTTATACATGCAAGCCTATTAATTTATTAAAACTAGAAATTAGAATTGCAATAAAACCCAACTCAATAATCTAATAACTAATTCAACAAGAGCATGTACACACAAACAAAGTAAATCAAATAGAACTAATATTACCTCGAAACACATGCCTTTAGCTTAAGCCATTGTACTTGGTTGTTGCAAATTAGTTGATATGTGGATTTCTTTTTCCTTAGCATAACCTTGATTCATAAAGTGATATCTAAAGATGGTATAATTTCTAAATTCTAAAGTGGAAATATTGAAAAAGAATGTGGTGATCTCTAAATTCATAGGAACATGGTTGACAATGGAGAAGATAAAGGCTTGGATTGTTCATAATTGACATTGCCCCAAGCCAAGCACCCTTTCACTCATTTTTCTCTCTACAAACAAAGATATGTGTTTACCAATCTAACCTCAAAACTAATAACCAAGAATAGTTAGCTACATTTCTTCTTCCCACTCCCAATGCTTTAAACTGCCCATCTCCTTGTTGCTCCCTACCTCCATACCACAGACAAATTAAACCAAAAAATTTATTTTCCCTCCTTTGGTAAACTTCCCATATATAAGAGGTGAATTTTTTTCTTTTTTCAATGACCATTTCATCTATGTCCATTGATTTTCTTTTTTCAATGGCCAAAAAATGTAATTTGAGTATTGTTAGGGCACACTCCACTACATAGTTATTCATGAAAAAATAAACGAAGTTTAATATGTTTATAATATTAATATCAATTATAATTATTATGAACATCATAATTTATAAATTGTCTTTTATAATTTAATTATACACAATTTATTCTTCTTATCATTTGTCTTATATAAGGAATTTCTATATATTTATTAATTCTTATTTAATTTATCATATTTAATTAATTCTCATAATAATAGTTTATATATTTCATTTTAATAATTCATTTATAATTTTGTTTTGTTTCATATGTCTTAATGCTTGATTATATATACTTATAGTTCGATTTTTAATTTCATTTTTTATTAAGGTAAAATAGGTTTTGAAGGGACCCAAAATTCTATCATAATAAAGAACATTGCATGAGATCAACCAAAACCAACGAGCAACCAAACTATAACAGCCATAAAGGAAATACACAATAAACAACAAACTGCACAAAAACAAGGGCAATCAACCTCAAATCAGAACAAAATAGGAAAATAACAGTGAAGGCCTCAAGCTAGATAATACTAAAAATTAATGTCTTTGATGCAGATCTAGGATCCCATTCTTTACCTCCATGTCAATATACTTAAAATGTAGATCAAATATGGACCATCAACTTCCTTAACCTCCACTTCAATAGGAGTAAAAAGGAAAGAAAAATTGAAGAAAGGGAAACAAAAGTCCCCTTGGATAAAATCTAACTTTTCCTACATAAACACTCTCTACCTCAATAAGAGAATACACCATCAAAAAAAGCACCAAAACTTGCAAACCAAAGATCCCCTCAACTTTCAAGAAATCCGCCTTAATAGGAGTAGAAAGAGAGCAAATCCGAAAGAAGGGAGACCTAAGCCTCCTTGAAATAGCTCCAATTTTTCCTTCATAGGTATCTCCACCTCAATATGAGAATACATCATCAAAAAGAGCAACAAAATCCAAGCCACACTAGAAATATTAGTCTCCACCTTAATAGGAGAGATCCCCACCTTTATAGGGGTCACCAACCAAAAAACCATGGAAGACAAAGTCCCAATATCACCCTCTAGAAAAAGAAACTCCTTAAAAACCAGAGCACCAGGACAACCAACATTGATAGTGGAAAATCCCCCAACAACAAAATAAGCTATAAAGGGGAAAAGGAACAAATCCCTACAACCAAACCCCTAAGACAAGTATTCTAGAAAATCCCTACAACAAGGAATCTCAAGCTAGGCACAATCAAAAAGACCTATGCATTTTCAAGCATGTCATACATGCAACTATATTGTCTCAATAAAAATGAGATTCTCAAGCCCAACGTGTCCTTACAACATCTTCCTATCCTTTCATTTTTGTAAGTTTATTTCAACAAAAATGTGATTTCAAAGACAAAAAAAGGCACAAATTCACTAAAACTTTTAATTGGATATGTTCAAAGAGATGCCTTTGTTTTAGGTTGATAGTGTGGTTCATATTATCAACTGTAGTGGTGATAAATTGGCTAGAAAGTTGAATATGAAAGAGGTGATGTGGATTTTTTACTTTCCTTGACCACTAGAAGCATAGTTGAAAGTGTTCCAACTATTTGCAAACAACATAGATTAAATCCAAACTTCACTATCTCCTAGCTAATAGAAGTAGATTGCAACTATTCTTTCGGCTCATTTGGAGCACCAGGAACATCTTATCATCTAAACAGAAACCAATTTGAAGTGCATGTCAAAGATGGTGATCTCCAAGAAGACATGGTAACTATATATATAGAACCATCTATTTTTATTTTTATATTCAAGTTCGCTTATGAAAATTCTTAAATGCATTAAGAATTTTTTTTTCTAGGTTGGTATCCCAAGTACCAACATAGATTTGTGTGCATATTTATAACAAACATTTGCAACAAAATACATGCCCCTCCTTTTCAAAAGTGTTGTTAGAAGTGGTCTAAAAGGCACAAACATAATGTACACAACACCATCTACATTTTAGGAGGAGCTCAATGATGCATGCACAAGAGCACAGTTGCAAGCTCTTGCAAGATGCAACATTCAGGAAAGAGGACAAGAAAACATAATTTTATTTCTACATTTATATGACATATCTATTAAATTATTTTAGTTCTCTAGAAAATATATAACAACTTAATTTTATTCACGGGTACAAGACACACTCAAGGAAAAGAATGTCCAATTTCCCACCTTTGAAGCTTGTTGCAATACATGTCATCGCTCGATGCTATTTGGAAAGTCTCTTGAAAATGTTTCTACTAATTGCACATATTGCAAAAGAACGACCCAATTTTTGTACCATCACAATTTGGCTTGCACATTGCATAGGAAAGAAGGCAACATTGATTGCTACTTAAATGGAGACCTCCTTCACCAAAGCTTTCCAAAACTTGGAGAAATTACATATGAGCAATACAGAGATGAAATTCCCCTGCAATGCTTTTGTTACATCGATTCCAATTGCATGGAATTTTTACACTATTTGTTAACAATTTCATTGTCAAAATTATTCAACAATGATTGTTTTATTGTTTCTGTAAATTGCACTTCACAAACAATCTACCATACTAGAATACAATTTTTTTGTATGTAAATAAGAAATTATGTTGTGTTTGAATTTTTTATGCTTACATGATCTATACTACATTATGATTTTTCAAACATAATTAGGTTTTGCTATTCTATAATATAGGTTTGGATTATGATTTTTATTAATGCATCTATTAGTGAATTTTGAATGTACCTTGGCCCTTAAGTTTAAATATATGTTTGTGAAGTACATATTTCATGAACCTGGCTTTCTTAATATTTGAATAAGCCTACATTAGGTAGCGAGGTAAGTGCATGGATTTGTGACACAATCTTGGTGCCAAATTGCAAAAAAACCCATAACAAGCCATATTGTGCTCGCCAAATGACTTGAATTTTGCAATGAATGTTTGTGAACTCTTTCTTCTTCTCTTTCTCTTCTAGGGAGACTATATACATGAAATAAACATTTAAGTATAAGTTGGCATTTACATATGGACATTTACTTTCTTATACTTTAAGTTATATTTCATGTATATAGGTA
The DNA here is from genome assembly GCA_007258455.2 of Sequoia sempervirens. Taxonomy (NCBI): domain Eukaryota; kingdom Viridiplantae; phylum Streptophyta; class Pinopsida; order Cupressales; family Cupressaceae; genus Sequoia; species Sequoia sempervirens. The sequence continues at coordinate 183,746,676 of VDFB02058242.1, forward strand.
GGATGTTTGAGAGTGGTTTCGGATCTCTAGGAGTTCTAATACAAATTCTAGTTTTTGGAAGATTTTAAAAATTTCAAATAGTCAAATTTCAGTAATCAACATGTCAAATTTCAATAATCAGATGGTCAAATTTTAGTAGTCAGCAAATTGCATCTTTCTCTCTCACTTTCTCCTCTCTACTCTCTATCTATTCACTCCCTCTCTCCCTTCCTCCCTCTCTCTCTCCCTTCCTCCCTCTCTCCCCTCTCTCTCTCTCTCCCCCCCTCTATCTCCTCCCTACATTTTCCTCCCTCCCTCCCCTCCATACTTCTCTCTATATCTTCTCTCTCTCTACATCTCCTTCCCTCTCTACTTATCTTTATCTCCGCTCTCTCTCTTTACCTATCTCTCCCTCCATCGCTTTGTATCTCACCTTTGTTTTCCTCCCTACCTCTTTCCCTCTCTAATCTCCATCTCTCCTCTCCCTCCCTCTACCTACAACTCTCTCTCACTCTCTATCCCTCTCTTCCCCCTCTTTCTCTTGAACTCTCTCCTCTCTATCTCATAATTCTCTCTCCCTACCTCTCTCTCTCTTCTCTATCTCACCACTCTCTCTCCCTCCCTCTCTCTACAAACCTCTATTCCCTAACACTATTTCCTTCCTCCTTCCCTCTCTGCTTCTCTGTGTCTCTCTCCCTCACTCCTCGACCTCATCCTCCTCACCTTCTTTTGTCTCTCTCTCCCATCTCTCTCCTATGTCCTCCCTCCTCCCCTCTTTCTCTCTCAGTTTCTCATTTTCTCATCTCACCATTCTCTCTCCTCTCACACTCCACCTCTGTCCTCCTACCTCTCCTCCCTCCTCCTCTCTCCCCTCTCTATCTCCTCTCTCCCTCTCTTCCTGCCTCTCCCTCCATCCTCTCTCCTCTCTCATCCCTCTCTCTATCACCTATGTCTCCTTCCCTCCTCTCTCCTCTCTCTATATGTCTCTCCTCTCCCTTCCTCTACCTCACTCTCTCTTGTCTCCCGTCCTCTCTCTCATCTCTCTCCTCTCTATCTCACCATTATCTCTCATCTCTCTCCTCCTTCCTCTCCTAAATCACCATTCTCTCTCTCCCACTTTCTCACCTTCCCTCTCCTCCTCTCTGGGCGGTTCTCTCTCTATCCTTTCCTCTTCTCTCTCTCACCTATCCCTTTCCTACCTCTCCTCCTCCTCTCTAAATCACCATTCTCTCTCTCCCCACCCACCTCCTCTCTCCTCTACTCTCTACTTTCCCATTCCCTTCACTCCCTCCTCTCTAAATCACCATTCTCTCCTCTCTCTCCCTCCATTTCTCTCTCCTCTCTCTCTCTCTCTCTCTCACTCTCCTTACACTCTCTACTCACCTATCTCACTCTCCTCCTTTCCTCTCACCTCCCTCTCTCATCCATACCTCTCCCTCCACTCCTCTACTTCTCTTTATCTATCATCTCTCTCTACATCTCCTTCCCTCTCTAGTTATCTTTATCTCCCCTCTCCTCTCTTTACCCACCTCTCCCTCCATCACTCTATATCTCAATTTTGTCTCCTACCTACCTCTCCCCCCCCCCTCTCTCTCTCTCTCACACACACACACACACTCACCTCTATCTCCTCCCTACCTATCCCTCCCTCCCCTCTCTACTTCTCTCTATCTCTCCTCTCTGTGTGTCTCCTTCCTTCTCTACCTATATTTATCTCCCCTCTCCCTATCTTTACCTACCTCTCCCTTTATCACTTTGTATCTCACCTATGTTTCCCCACCTACCTAGGGTTGAGGTATTAAGGGTTGAGGGTTGAGGGTTGAGGGTTTAAGGTTGAGGGTAGAGAGCTAATGGATTAGGGTTGAGGTTCGAATGTATAGGGTAGAGGGTATAGGGTTTGAGGGATTAGGGTTTAAGGGTTGAGGGTTGAGGGTTTAGTGTTTAAGGGCTGAGGGATTAAGGGTTGAGGGTTGAGGGATTAGGGTAGATAATTTACTTGGGTTTAAGGGTTTAAGTGTTGAGGGTATAGGGTTGAGGGTAGAGGGTAGAGGGTTTAAGGGTTTAGGGTTTAGGGGTTAAGGGTTTAGGGTTTAGGGTTGAGTGTTTAAGGGTTTAATGGTTGAGGGTATAGGGTAGAGAGGGAGGGTTGGATGGAAGGACATATAGAGGGAGAAGTGAAATAGAGAGAAGTAGAGAAGAGGAGTGAGGGATATAGATAGATGAGGGTTGACGATCCAATGTATAGGGTAGAGGGTTAAGGGTAGAGGGGAAAGAGATAGAGAGAGTGAGTGAGAGAGAGAGACCTAAGAGAGGGAGAGGGAGTAGGAGGGAGATACTTGAGAGAGAGAGAGAGGGAGAGAGTGGGAGAGAGATAGAGGGGTGGAGGGTTAAGGGTAGAGGGTTTAAGGGTTAAGGGTTAAGGGTTTACGATTAAGGTCAGAGGGGAGAGAGATAGAGGGAGTGACTAAGAGAGAGAGACCTATGAGAGGGAGAGGGGGTAGGAGGGAGATGGTTGAGAGAGAGAGGGAGACAACAAATGTGTTTTCTAAAAATTGAAACATTGAGAAAGTAGTGTTCTCACACATACAAGGGACAATGCAAGCAAAGAAGAGAGAAAGATAAAAGAGAAAAAGAGAAATAACACGAACAGAGACACAGGAGTGATCTGATATTTTAGGATTAGAGCTGCTCATAAATATATAAATATAATAATAGTATATAAATGAATTTTCATCAACCCCCTACCATATTAGACCATGTGAAGGATGCACGAGAAGACAAAAAGTTAAAATAAAAAATTGGGTCAACATGGAAGGGAAGCCAAAATGCCCCCAATGCTTTGCATCGTCCCTAATTTGCAGAAAATAAAAACACATAACAAAGGAAGAATGATGATACAAATAGAAGAAGGTTTACGACACAAAATCACTCAGGTATTCAAGCACCAACAAGGGTGACAAGGGTCATCCAGGAACACATAACACAAACACAAGGGAACACATCATGACACACACACTTCTAATCTAAAGATAAAGAAGGGTCCTTCCCCTAACACTCATCAACCAAGAGGTCATCCGCTTCCCAATCTAGATCATTGTAATGGGAAGGAGGATGACTCTGTAGTGGTAAAATATTAAGGAGAGGTGCTTCTAACCCTCCTGCAACAAGGGATAAGGAAGAAGGCCCTTTAAGGTCTTCTTTGCTTAGCTCTTGTGGAGCAATGGTCAACGATTTCACAAACATCACTAACAAGGTCAAAACTTCATCCAGAGATTTAAACATGCACTTTTCATAAGTTCCATGTCGTACCTCAACAAATAGGGAGGACAGCGCACAAAATTCACCGCTTGGCTCACTGAGTGACTCAAGAGTGGTGAAAAACTCAAGGGAACCAGAAACTTGCTCCATCACTAGGAAAAAACTAGCTAGAACTAGACCACCCTTCAAAAAAGGTAGGATCCTCTTACGCCCTCCATTGCTAGAAGGGCCAACCTCTACTTTCTGCTTCATCGGGGGATGTGAACTCCCCACATATGAGGCAAGAGGCCCAGAGGAGGAGGAGAAAACCACGGTGGATACCACCGAGGTATTCGACATATCCATGGGTTTAGGGAATGGCGGGATGTTAGGAAGGGACATCAACAAGGGTGGCTTAGTCGAGGGAACGATAAACACCTGCACCTTTTTGGGGTCAGGCGCACTCACACTCACAATGGGAGCTGAAATCAAGACTGAACTCGATTGAATGGAAGCATAGGGGAGGAGAGAGGAGGACACATCAGGAGGCCCTGAAGCAGGGGCAATTGAATCCTCTTCCTTTTTCTCCAAAGCAACCTCTCAGTTGCCAGAGCCTTTCATTGGTGCTTGCACTCATGCACAAGGCAGTTTCTATGACTCTTTGAGCTAGAGGCCAGGAGCTATAAAGGGATGGAAGGATCCTACTCAACCAGATGGGTTTCCATCACATCCGTCTTCAGTGGAGCGAGAAATTCCTAAATGGGAGTAGGAGAGCTTGGGAAACAATGGGGGGAGTTGACTCTAGTTCCTCGATGATGGGCCTTTTCCCATTCATTACCCTAGGAGTAGGATCGGTGTGAGGTTATCTTAGCTTTGCGCCAAGCAGGCACCATTAGAATTCTCATGTAAAATCCAAGAGTATTTGTCCAAAAATCTTCTTCAAAAAGAGGAGAAGAGGCACCCTAAGGATGGGCAAGCCTCTCCTTTCCCTTTCGAGAAGAGGAGGCAATTTGATGAACTACCAGAAGGGTTAAATTTGGTTGTCCTTTGCCCCCAATCTTGTACTTCACATAGTTTTGGTAAAGTAAGTCCGTTCTTTGGGGAAGAAAACCAACTGGGGTGGGCCAAAAATTATCCAATGAGTAGACCCCATGGGGCACCAACGACTGGTATCTAGTGTCATGCATGACATGCACAACACCTTCATGGGAGAATTTCAAACACTTATGGATGAAAAAAGTGATTTTGTTCATGGAAACCAACCAAGGTATGCCTAACTTCAATTTGAACAAATCTGATTCTGGGATAACATCAAAAGTTTTGTTCACAGCCCTAGGTCCAACTAGGATGGAAAGAGTTATAAAGCCATATGGCTTGAGAAAGAGGCCATCATGCATACACATGGTAAATTTTTTCTCTTCATACTCCTTCCTTTGTAAAGAATTCAACCACAATGTCTCCTTGATAATGACAATCACTCAACTTGTAGGGTCCACTAAGACCCGGGCACAATGTTCCCATTGAGACAAGCAGGAATGTAGAGGGGAGAGGGCTTGTTGTTCAAGGGAAAATCTTGTGATGTGAATGTCGAGTCTGGTGAACTAGTCGCAGGTTGCGAAGGAGTAACTATAACCATGCTTACCTATGCCTCGGGTTGAGTGGTAGAATCAGAGGGATCAATAATTAAGTTAGCAGAATGTGACAAAAATGGTCTGTGTATATCTACAACTCACTATTTACTTTCACCACTGATTTATTCATATTTTGGTTTCTCCCATTGAGATGAATAGTATCGTCGTCAATGCGGTCCTGTATCTTGTGACATAGGTGCATACAACGTTCGATATCATGTTTGTTGACTTGATGGTATTGAAAAAAGGAATTTGCATCGTACCAATCAAGGTAAGGTTCTTTGAGAGGTAGAGGGTTCTCTAAGGTTATGATATTATCCTTCAACAACTTTTTCAAGGAAGAATAAGATTCTACTAACTTGGTGAACTTTTTGTTGCGTATGAGGTCGTTATCATTCATTGCAGCTACTACATTCGCAACAACCTTACTTTTCCTAACATTGATACAATAGACTTTCCTTTTGAATGGGAGTGCATGGAGGATCCCTCAAATTGAACTACTGTCTATTGATAATGTTGTAATGTTGCACACTAATTCATGAAAAAAGGGTATTTCATGAGGGAAAACTTTTCCTACCAAGGTCTCTATAGGTTTCCTATGAACACCTTTTGCACATCAAAATCGAGCAACGGGTATGAGATCTAAGAGAATAGTGGCTGATACCATGCTACAAAATTAGTTATCTCTCATTATCCCCTTGCTTCCATTGGACGATAATTGAAAAGTTCATCTTCGATCTGATGTTGACTTGGAACTATCAAAGAAACTAATTTACAAGTTGATCAAATGAGAAAATAGAGTTGTCGGGTAAGGATGTTAAGTACTATTCAAATGTTTTATCCTTAAGAGATCAAGGAAATAATTTTCCATCAACTCATCATGATGGAAGAAGTTTGTACACATGGCTCTAAAGGTGGACACATGCGCTTGCGGGTACCCTTTGCTACCATATTTCTTAAATTTGGGAATCTCCATTCCTTGTGGGAAGGGAGTGCTTAAGATTGCTATTGACAATGGGCTATGTTTGAAAAAGGGTTGAAAGATAGGTTGGCTAGAGGCCTAGGAGAGACTTGCCAACTGGTTTTGCATATGACCCATATTTTGAAGCAACCCTTTTTACGATTGTATCCTTTTTCACTATTTAACATTCTCACAAGTAGGGGAGGTGTTGGGAGAGGAATGTAAACTAAGTAAATTAGTGTCAATAATTTCATCTTCTATTGTTATAATATCTTCCCAAGGGGGAGGAGGAGAGGGATAAGTAAGACTTTCATGATTCTCAATGATTACATCTTCTTTCACCAAGATACCTTTGTCACTAATGGGAGAGGTATTGGGAGAAGCACAACTATGATCTTCATGCTTGTTTATGCTTGTATCTTCTTCTATCACATCATTCCCAAAAATAGGAGAGATAGGAAGGGGCGTAGATTTAAGGAAAGCGTCAACATTTTCACTTTCTTGCACTAAGAGACTCTCATAACTAGGAAGTGCATTGAATGAATGACTAATATGCTTATTGACTAACTTTTTATTTGTAAACTTGGAAATGACAAATACTAACATTTGTGAAAAGTAATCTATACAAGTTTAAAATGGAAAGAGACTTAAAATGCAATGTAAAGACCTAGAATGAAATGTGTGTTTATGCAATTTTTAGATTTCAAACAAGGTAATTAATTGATTACACTATGCAACAATCTAAAAATGAAATGTTGTAAATGCAAATTTGGAATTAAGCAATGCATGAAATGAACTGATTTAAGCTAGATTTAGAGAAATGTATGTAATAGAAACTCATCCAATTGAAATAGATAACTAATGTTAGCAAATTGTGACATAGATTTTGGGAACCCTAAGATGCTCTCTCTTCCTAAGATTTGTCACCTAGAAAGGGGGAGATTTAGGTCCCAAAATGCTTATGTAACACTCAAATTAGGATGTATGCTATATGATATGATGTAAATGAACTTGACTAAATGCAATTGACTGAGTGAAATGAACTAAAATGAATGCAAAAGTGCAATTTAAGCTATGTTTTAAAACACATTGTGATATGTAAATAACTATGAAAATGAAGAAATTATGCAAAATAGAAAGAGATGGATGAAATTAGAGTACACCTAGATGAAATATGAGTTGTCTGGAATGTTGATGAATTTTCCTATTTTTTCACAGTGGGACTCATTCGCCAAGGGTGGCGAATCAGTCCTCCTACTAATGAAAAAGTGTCGGGAACTGATTTCTAACAGTCAAGATGGACGAGATTTGACAAAATACAAATTTTTAGACCTCAGGTGGGACTCATTCGCTAAGGGTGGCGAATCAGTCCACTCTTGGATTTCTGGAAAATTAGACAACTCTACAACACCAGATTTGGGAATGTTTGAATGTTGGGTTGTTGAAGTCAGTTCTACAAGAAATGGATAGAAAACACTCAATAAGCTTGAAATAATGATATGTTGACTTGAAGATCCTAGTTGACTTGATTTCCACTTTTCAACACCTTTAAACCTATCAAATCTACAAAACAAAGGCTTCAAAGACACATGCAAAGGGGAAAAGTGTTGGAGGGTTAGCAAATAGGGGGTTTGCCTTGGTCAAACCCCGCTTTCGTAATCAAACCCAATAGAAATAAGTAAAATGCGAAGGAAATGTAAACTAACAACATGCAAATGTTATTAACTCACCAAATTCTTGATCTTATAAGTTTGAAGTAATGTCAATGGCTGCTCCAAAGTGCTTCAATCGATGATGTAGAACGCTTGAGTCCTTGAATGTATTAGGAGATTGAATACTTGAATGAGGAGATGTAAAATGAGATGAAAAATGCCTATTTATACAATTCTTGTGCCTTACTATCTGTTCATACCTCATCACAGGCTGACATAAAGTGAATTTGAATAAAATCCCAAAAGGAAATTTGAAATATTTTGAATTAGGGGCCAAGGGGGACTCATTCGCCACACATGGTGAATAGTTGCCACCTAGGACCTAAAACCATGTGTCAGGAAAAATGTTATGTTTAATGTTGTTTGTCAAGATAATATCCAAAAATACACTTAATTAAGCATATGAGGGCATATAAAGACAAAATAAAGCATGAGAAAGGTGTAAACAAGGAGATTGTGCCTAGAAACATGTGAAGGCTTGTTACAAGACTTTACAACACTTCAATATAGGACTTGTTGATGTGTTAAAAGGTGATTTTTAGGTAAATTGTATTGAATAGAGTCTAGAAGAATGTGGAAATTTCTTACAACAATTCACAACACCTTCACAAGATGTCGTTCTTTGAGTTTTAGTACCTAAATAAGAATGGTCAAGCCATGATACAACATAAAGTCAAAGCAACATAGTTTCAACACCATGAAACAAGACCTAAAAGGCCATGAAAATGACAAAGGGCCATTTTTCTATGGCACATTTAGCCCCCACTTTAGTGAGAGGACGAACTTGCTTCCTCACACTAAGGTAGCCATGAACATTGAGGGGAGGGTTCAAATGCACTTACACTAGCAAGATGAAATACAATGATCAAGAGGGATGATCAAGCCCCCATGAAAAAGATCCCATGGCAAACTAGACATAAGGACAAAGGAACACACAAGTGGTGAAATGAATTGAATGAAGCTTCGATCATCAATCCAACTAGTTGTGAAAAGAGATCTAGGCTGATTGATTGAAAGAGAGAATGCGTACTCACTCTGGGGCCACAAAACTAGTTGTTCACGGGGTGAGAAGGCCCAACTATATACTCACTCTGGGGCCATGAAACTAGTTGTCTATGAGGTGAGAAAGCCAAAAAAGAAGTAAGATACATACGCTAGTTGGTATGCACTCACAAACACAAAAGTGGCTAAGGGGAAAAGTCATGCCACTAGTTGGGCTTCCCGCTCAACCATGCCAAAGTTATACCACTTGATAACTTTAAGGAGCAAAAAATCCAAAGAAATGTAAATGCCAGCTTAAGTTTCATGAGACAATCAAAATAGGATGGCACCATAGGCATGCAAGTTGTTTTATGTAAGGTGGTTGAATGAGGATGCAATAATATGAAAGATTGTTCAAAGGAGTCTTGTTCAATTTATGCAAGGTCAGTCACTTAGGGAACATTGTGTCTAATGTCTCCAAGAGAGTACCAATCAAAGAATAGTATATTCACAACTTAGGGGTTGTAGTGTGTCGCATCAAACAACAGAGAGGAATGTAATGTGCTGAGATAGATCACACTTATGAAGGACATCACACCCAATGTCATCCACAAAGTGAAAAACGCATTACGTAAATGAAAAGGCTACACTAAGAGGCATGAATGCACAATGAAATAATGGTAATGTATGCTCCCTACTTTAAAGGAATTACTACACATTGTTCTATGAGCAATTACTTGAAAGTAGAGAAGAAAAGAAAAGGAAAAAAAGAAAAACAAAACACGAGAGCCAACCTGGAAAGCTCTATGCCAAGTCATATGTTTTGAGGGTAGCTTGTGTCATGTCAAGGAAAAGCAAAGAAAGGAAGGGATTTTCCCCCCAGAAGAGAAAGTACACCAAACACAGAAGGGATCTATGGATTTTGGGTTAGTATGCTTGTTGCTGCAATGTTGTTATGAAAGAGCATGGAACTATTATCATTCCCCAAATACACATAGAACTAGAAGAATGACACAAAGAGAGAAAAAACAAAGGAAAAAGAAAGTTCATTTTGAGTCAACATGGAAGAGAAATTTGCAGTCTCAACACTTTGCATCGTCCCCAAAAGGAAAACACAAGCGAAAAGAAAAGAAAAATGAAAAGATGAAGGAAAATGAAAAAGATTTTGGGTCAACATGAAGGAGACATTTTGGTGTCAATGCCTTGCGTCATCCCCAAAAGGAAAACAAAAAAAAAAATTGAAAAATACAAGGATCGTTTGGGTCAACATGGAAGAGACATAGGGCGTCTCTACGCTTTGTGTCATCCCCAAAAGGAAAACACAAAAAAGCACGACAAATAGAATAATAAAGGTACAAATAGAAGAAGTGTACAAGGAGAGGAAACATCAAACACACAATACAAGGGAACACAATACACACATGAAAAGAAAAAAATAATAAAGGTCAAGTAAAATATGATAGACTAGCTAGGAAAATGCAAGTGATCCATCAAGTCATTCGCCTCCCAATCATGTTCAGTGTAATTAGAAAGTGGTTGACTATCTAAAGGAGGAATCGCAAGTGCCGAACTAGGAGTTGTACCAGGTTCTTTACTTGGTGGAGAAGCTGTATCATTTAAGCTCATTGTAGATGAAAATAAAGAGTTCAAATAATTATTTATTTCTTCATCTATTTTATTGATTGTCGTATCATCATCATTATCATCAAGATTAATAATGATAGGAGGACGAAGGGTGATTTCTAAGGATGAATGTATCAAGAGTGATGGTTGTTGAATGGGTTGGTTTTGTTGCAATTGTTGGGTTGAATTATCATGTGGTAGGTTAGGAGAGGGAAGGTGGTCATCTATTTCTTCTGTCAAGGATGAAGGTTGATTGTCTTGATCATCTTCCATATGAGATTGACAGGCCAGGAGACAACAACGATACCGACATTCCTGAGCAACGCGGTTTCATTTAATTTTGTATTGAAGTTGTTGAGGTGTAAGAGTAGATTGAATCGTCATAGGTTCTTCTACTTCTGAAGGGGGAAGAGCAGGAGAAACTGAAGAGGATGGATCAACCACTTTCTCTTTCGCTTTATATACTTGTTTGATATGAGGAGGTAAGATAGGAGTTATGTCATTTTCTCTTGGTCGTTTAAACAATGGATGGGAAGTGTTACGAGGAGATTGTTCAGAAGGCTTGATGGTTTGTTCAATGTCAGATTTAGGTGTAAACACAGTCTCATCTAGGATAGGATTAGTGGAGGTGGACATAGATGTATTACGAAGAGATAATTCAATGATCTTTTTGGCTTTAAACTTTTGATAAGAAATGTAAAAGAAGTCTTTACGAGGAGTGATAGGTTCCATGGGTTCAGGACAAAAGGTTTCTAATGAAAAGTTACCATTGGAAGATAAAGGATTAAAGCCACTGGTGTATGGTGAATACCTCAATGCCATGTGGAAATTTCAAGCACTTATGAACGACTGATAGGACCACTTTCATTAAGCAAAGACAAGGAAGTCCTAGCCACAAATGAAATTGGTTAGATTGTGGGATAATAGAAAATGTTACCTCCAAAGTATTAGGTCCTATTTGTAAAGGTAGCACGATCGATCCAATTGTAGGGCATGCAAAACCATTATGTGTTTTAATCCATGTAGTTGATTTATTATAGTCATCTTGATATAAATTATGTTATACTATAAATTCTTTTGTGATCACGTTCTCACCACAAGTGGGATCTATTAATATCCCATTAGTAGGTTTATCATAGATTCTACCAACTATGTAGAGAGGACCATCAAGAAGCTATTGTAGTATGTCTTTAGTAGAAAAAGTAATATCAAGAGATTTAGTGGTTTGGACCTTGCAAGGGATAACATCTATTGTAGCTACAAGTTCATCCATAGGACTAGCTTGGGAAACAAGAGGAGGTGTATCAAGTTGTCTGCTATGTGTATTAACAGTCATTACATCAGTATTTGAAGGTTCACTAGCCTTGATGAACGAGGTGGTGTGTTTAGGCATAGGGTTGGTGAAGATTTGCAAATTTTGGTTAGGAGGTGCGATGGACTTATTTCCTTGATCATTGACACCCATAATGGTCATTTCTTTCGAATCAATGAGGTATTGAACTAAATATTTAAGATGCTTGTAATGTTCAGTGTCATGGCCATTTTGACGATGAAAATGGCAATAAGCATTAGGTTTCAAGGTAGGTGGTAAGGGTTTATCGGGATCAAGTGGGTGAATAGGTGGTAAGGTGAGCATTCATTTTTGAATTACTTAGTTCATTGTATAGTGGAGGGTGTCAAGTAAAGGGGTGAAGTGTCTATTCGGATCTCCATAATGACAAGGCATGGCTATTTTAGTAGCGGCCATTGAATTTTGAACTTGCTGAGTCAGTTGCGGTTGGGGTGAAGGTGGTGGGTTAAATTGTAAAAAGCCTTGGTTAGGTTTGCAAAAATTTTGCAAGTTATTATGGTTTGGATTGTTATGTTCAGGTTTGTCAACTCGGCTAGAAGTGGATATTGACTCACGACTTGAAACTAAATTTTGATAATTGCATAATGTAGTGCATAAATGCATGAATGAAGGGAATTTTATCATGGTAAGTTTATCTTGAAGATTTGTGTGCAAATTCTCAATAAAAATATTTTGCAGATGCGCATTTAGAATTTTAACATCAACTTGAGTGTATAAGGATTAATAACATGAGATGAAATCTGTTACTTTTTCATCTGTGTTTTGTCTACATCTCATAAGGTCAGTCATTGTCTTTTTAGGTGTCATGTGAACTTGAAAGTGATTAATGAAAGCTTCTGCAAATTAGTTAAATGAACGGATGGAATGATTGGGCAAGTTGGAAAACCATTCTAAAGCAATATCTTTCAAGGTCCTTGGAAAAAGCTTTGCTAAAAGTTTATCGTCAAGGAAAAAATCACAATACAAGGCGGTAAAAGCATTGACATGGTTGATAGGGTCTCCTTTTCCTCCATATTTCTCAAACCTTGACATTTCTATCCCTTGTGGCATGGGGGTACGTAATATTTCTAATGATAAGGGGCTGCTACGGAAAAGATACGTGGGTGGAGCGGCTTGACCTTGACTAATGGTGGCAAGTTGGTGTTGTGTGGATGAAACAATGTTAAGAATTTGTCTCATAAAAGGATCAGGATAATTGGGTTGAGGTGGAAGGGAAAATGGTGATGGAGTGTAGGTGATGTTAGGGGAGGTGAAAGGAATACTAAGGCATGTGAAAGCAGTGGAAGGAGGTTGCAATGCCACAAAAGAAGTAGGAATGCTAGTGGAAATCAGGAAAGAAGTAGTCACATAATTAGGTTGATGCTTAGTTGTATGGACTTACAGATTGGTGTAAGTTGGTATAGAAGCTACAGTTGAAGGAGGATAAACTTGAGATGCTCCTTGGCTTATAGGAATGTTTGCATATTGGGTATTTGAAGAGGCATGTTTATTGTAAATCTCGGTAATTTGTTTCAGCACTTGTAAGCCATCATCACTCTCAATTAAGTGGTGAAGGTTCCCAATAGTAGGGATAACAGTGGTGGAAATGTTTTCAATTGAAAAATCTTGTTGTAAATGTGGAAAGTCCTCATGAATATTAATGACCTTTTCTTGCAGGAGGGATTTGTTTTGGTTGTCAATATGCATAGGATGGAAAAGTGAAGGCATGGAAGTGGTATTGTAAAGGCCTAATGCACCATTTTTCATACCAAGAGTAGGAGCTCATGAGATCCCAAGGTCCACAATGAAAGTGCTATTGCGGGATGCCATGAGTCTAGAACTTCTTCTCACTAAAGTATTATCAACAGGGCACCACACACTCTTGCAAGTACCACAAAGGAAAGGTGGATGGAAATGCAAGCTAATCTAAGAATTTGAAATGAAAATAACCAAAAATATGCTAACTGTAACAGGAGTGCAAATATAGAAAATAGAAATTCAGGAAAATGCTAGAAAAAGAATAGAACTACTGTCTAAAAAGTGCAGAGGGACTGATTTTCCCTGGGTGGCGAATGAGTCCCAGGATGCAATTTTTTTATGTTTTTCAGATTTTTGAGAATGATTTAAACTTTCTACAAAATGAAATAACAGATGCATAATGCATATTTTTACTCTTTTTTTAAATGAAATTGAATGCAAAAATAAAAACTAAATGGATGTTTCACTAAAGCAAAATGAAAGTTCCTAGAACGTAATAACAAATCAATGTCCTAATTGAAAGCTAATTCAAATGAAAACTAGGATGCAAGATATGAATGCAATTAGAAGTTTTAAAATGTTCAAAATTTGGGTTCACCAAAATGTGACATAGATTTTGGGAACCCTAAGATGCTTGCTCTCTTCCTAAGATTTTTCACCTAGAAAGTGAGATTTAGGTCCCAAAATGCTTATGCAACACTCAAATTAGGATGTATGCTATATGATATGATGTAAATGAACTTGACTAAATACAATTGACTAAGTGAAATGAACTAAAATGAATGCAAAAGTGCAATTTAAGCTATGTTTGAAAACACATTTTGATATGCAAATAACTATGAAAATGAAGAAATTATGCAAAACAAAAAGAGATGGATGAAATCAGAGTGCACCTAGATGAAATATGAGTTGTTTGGAATGTTTGGAATGCTGATGAATTTTACTAGTTTTTCATAGTGGGACTCATTCGCCAAGGGTGGCGAATCATTCCTCCTACTAATGAAAAAGTGTCAGGAACTAATTTCTAACAGTCAAGATCTGAGATCTAACAAAATACAGATTTTCAGACCTCAAGTGGGACTCATTCACCAAGGGTGGTGAATCAGTCCACCCCTGGATTTCTAGAAAATTACACAACAACTCTGCAACACCAAATTTGGGAATGTCTGAATGTTGGGTTGCCGAAGTCAGTTCTACAAGAAATGGACATAAAACACTCAATAAGCTTGAATAATGATATGTTGACTTGAAGAGCCTAGTTGACTTGATTTCCACTTTTCAACACCTTTAAACCTATCAAATCTACAAAACAAAGGCTACAAAGACACATGCAAAGGGGAAAATGTTGGAGGGTTAGCAAATAGGGGTTTGCCTTTGTCAAACCCCACTTTGGTAATCAAACCCAATAGAAATAAGTGAAATGTGAAGGAAATGTAAACTAACAACATGCAAATGTTATTAACTCACCAAATCATTGATCTTATAAGTTTGAAGTAATGTCAATGGCTACTCCAAAGTGCTTCAATTGATGATGTAGAATGCTTGAGTGCTTGAATGTATTAGGAGATTGAATACTTAAATGAGGAGATGTAAAATGAGATGAAAAATGCCTATTTATACAATTCTTGTGCCTTACTATCCGTTCATACCTCATCATAGACCGACATCAAGTGAATTTGAATAAAATCCCAAAAGGAAATTTGAAATATTTTGAATTAGGGGCCAAGGGGGACTCATTCGCCACCCATGGCAAATGGGTCCCAGCTAGGACCTAAAACCATGTGTCGGGAAAAATGTTATGTTTAATGTTGTTTGTCCAGATAATAACCAAAAATACACTTAATTAAGCATATGAGGGCATAAAGAGACAAAATAAAGCATGAGAAAGGTGTAAATAAGGAGATTGTGCCCAAAAAAGTCTAAAGGCTTTTTACAAGACTTTACAACACTTCAATATAGGACTTATTGATGTGCAAAAAGGTGATTTTTAGGTAAATTGTATTGAATAGAGTCTAGAAGAATGTGGAAATCTCTTACAATACTTCAAAACACCTTCACAAGATGTCATTCTTTGAGTTTTAGTACCTAAATAAGCATGTTAAAGCCATGATACAACATAAATTAAAAGCAAAATAGTTTCAACACCATGAAAGAAGACCTAAAAGGCCATGAAAATGACAAAGGGCCATTTTTCTACGACATACAAACAAAAGCGTAAAAACAAGATTTTTAATGTTGTAAAAGGCAATTTTAGGGCTAATCTGGGACTAATTCACCTAGAGGGGCATATGAGTCCTAGTCAGAGTTTTTGGAGGGGTCAAATGCTAAGAAATGCACAACACAAAAACCCCAGAAAGTAGACAAAACAACCTGTATTGGGACTAAATTTCCCAGAGGGGCATATGAATCCCAGATTAGGGTTTTTGCACCAATTCCAACAAATTTTGAGTTGTTTCTATGTTTTTTGGTTAGGATGACGTTTCTGCTAAGTACAAATATATATTTTAAGTCAATTTCAATGATGCAAGATTCAAAAATGTAACATATATGCACTTTCACTAATGCACTATTTAGAAACCCTAGAGGCCAATTAACTAATGCAAAACCTAAAGCAATGTTAATGCAAGCTAGATATAGGATTATGATGCACTCCAAGCAGAAATAAGATGTTCTAAATGCAGGTTCACCAAAGTGAAACAACAGAAATAGGTGGCTCTAAATTTTTGGGAGATGGAGCACTAGACCTATTTCACTTAGTTTCACTCAAGGAAACACTAGTGATCTCAATCCAAGGATGGAATGAAGGAGAGAGATATGTTAAAGGTTGTCCTAGGGTATGATTAATGACTAAAGGGGGGTTCACCACCAAGATAGGGCTTGGAAAGACAAGAAATGAATGTAACATTCAAAGTACAAAGGTGCACCTAGGAGAGTAATGAGGTCAAAACAAGTTCCAAAACCCTGAAACCTATTGTTTGATGCCCACTAGAACTCATATGCCAATCTAGGTGATTTAGTCCCAGACTAGGGTTTTTGTGCCAAAATTGGAATCTCATAGTGGTTGATTTGAATTCACTGAAATCTGGAAAATGTGTTATACAACAACTCATACGCCATAAGTGGCATCTCAGTCCCACTCTAATCTTTCAAAGGGTTAAGACATGAATCTGCACTCCTATCTCTACTCTTCCTTCCACACTTCATTTCTAGATTTGAAACCTTGATTTGCAACCTATAGGTGACTTTTCATGAAGATGATAACCTTGTGACAACTTCATGAATTCATTCAACCTTGCAACAAATTATTCAAAGGATCTTAAAGCCCTAAGACACCTATATCTGCAATCACACGTGTAGAGAGAGAAAAACTTGTTGATTTATTAGGAAATAGGGGTTTTCCTTGGTCAAACCCCATTTAGGAAATTAAACCTTGTGATGAAACAATGAAATATGAACATGAAACATGAAAAATGATACCTTGAATGATTTCTTGAGATGTAAATCAACAATCTAACATGAAGTGGCCATGTATCTTGATCTTGAACTTTGATATGAAACAATGCTTGTAAATGGATCTTCAATGCTACATCACAACACTAGCTCAACAAAAAGCTTGATGCTTGATGACCTTGACATGATAATCGATCTTGAATTGTTGCAACAAATGATAAAGAATTTTTCCATTGAATGCTTTAAAATGCTCTTGTAAACTCTCTTGACACTCTTATGAAGTATCAGAATGCTTAACTCTTGATAGCTTAGGTTGATATCATGAAGGATTAGGTGAAATAATGATTTGAGACCTTGTTTATATAGGAAATCCATCCAACTTACTGCTTATTAGATCCCTGAGGCTGAAATTCATGAAATTTGAACTTAAAACCCCAATTTCTTGCTCAAAAACCTAAAAAGGGGCCAAATGGGACTCATATGCCACTTGTGCTATATAGGTGGACAATTTGGATGGGACTCATATGCCCAAGGTGGCGTATGGGTCCCACCATGCCTTTTTAGCTTGAGAAAATGTCAGGGAGTTAAGAAATTAAGTGTATTTGATGTATATATTAGAATTTTAGTTGAAATAAGCCTCGAGATGCATAATATAGGGTCTTAGGGGCATATTAATGATGATATGGTCATAAATGAAAGATATCCCAAAACTTAATGTGAAGGTGCAAATAAATACACTTTACAACATTAAATTAAGGCAAAGTTAGGTCTATTTAAAAGGGCCATAAATCCAATGTGAATGTGTAAAACACATTACAACACTAGATCAAGGTGACATTAGGTCCATTTTAATGCTAACCATTCTCAAATCAAGTGTGAAAATGTAGAGGGATACTTTTTTCGTTGCCACACTTCTTCATATACTTTTTTCTCTTGATTTATAATCTTTTATTTGATTTCAAAGAATGAATAGTTGACTTTGTTGTTCATGTTGTTTATAATCTATACTTTTCTATTATTTATATGTGGGCATTTTTCAACACAAGCTTTGATTATGATGTGGCATTCGATGGAAATGCATCCAACATTGGAGTTCATGTTGCTTTCATTATTCAATTACTTATACTCAGTGTTTTTTTTGTTTTTAACAGTTGGCTTGTAATATTGCAATGCAGGTGTCTTTGATAGTAGCAATGATTTGAATTGTACATTATAAAGCGAGGATATCAACCTGGGCACATATTAGTTGTGTATCTAGGATAGTTTGATAGCAAGATGCATTGATGCATTTGTACATGAGAACATCGATAAAATTCTATGGGTATTATTAGTTGTATTAATGATTATGTGTATGCACCTACTTATGTATGTTCATGAATGTCACATGTATATATTTTCACATCAACATCACTCACACATTCTTATATTGGTTCATGTTGGCACCTACTTAATAGTCAAGCAATGGTGAAGATTTTGGACTTGTCTATGAATGAACTCTTGAATGTAATGCATGTGAACCTTAATGTGTGTGGTTCAAATATGATGGAATAGGTTCTAATAGATTATTGTAGCACTCTCATTGTTATAAAACATAATAGATGTCTTACATAATTGAAAGAAAGAGAATGAAACTTTGCATCTTAGTGTACCCAATCAAGTAAATCAATTGGCCCATCAAAATTAGTGTACCAATCAAATCAATATCAACCCCTATTGCATAAAGAATCCCAAAACTAGGTAATTCTTATAGTGGTGAAGCATTAAGAATTTTGAATCAATGAGTTTGATTCAATAACTATGTAGTTGATTCTTGATAATAATAAAATATTGTGATTTGACACACTACAAAAATACCTCCTACAATTTAAAGTTTTTGTGTCTAGATTTATAATTGCATGCAACACAAAGATACAATTTTAGGTTACTAAACAATAAATACCATAAGTGAATGGTTGGTAGAGATATGAAAAGGTAAAAACATTTCATAATTTTTATCATTATTCCAATTGAATACTCTCACATTACCTTTATTTTTTATTTGGATATGGTTACTACGAGATTTACCTTGTCAACAAACATATATATAGTGTTTCTCATACCATTTTGTATTAATTAAATAGCTTCTTTTGAAAAAAAATCAGCTACCCACTTCATTAAAGGAGTTCAAATAACTAAATAATGTCAAATATAAATTCATTCAAGAGAGCTTTAACTCACATGTATTCTTTTGTACAAGAGTTATTTGAGCCCCTTTAATACAAATTTCTAATATATTAATATCTTATATTATTGTGACACATTTTTCCTATATTCTAGGGAGGATACCTCATATGAGGTTCTCTAAAAGTGTTTTGCATAGCCACTTGCCCTAAATATTTATTGTATAACTATTTTCTATTATATTATATATAGACTAGAACACTCAATGTTGTCTATCGATAGTTGCTATTTACTAATAGTTGAAGGAAACACTAGTTTCTTCCTAAACATTATTTGTGTTGATATGAATTAATACCTTTTTAGTGTTATTGATGTCAAATTGAGTGTTCAAATTGTAACTAGAATTCCAAATTTGACCGAGAGCTTCCACATAACACTATGAGTTGAACATTAGAGAAATAGTGATAAAATTTTGTGATAACATTAGATAAATGGTCATAAAATTTGGTGAAGTTGCTAAAGGAAACAAAATTTAATAATAACATTGATGGATTGCAAATTGTAATTCATAAGTTCTATTAAAATGTAATTTCATTAATCAATAGCATGTTATTGATCATAAATTAAAACCATTCTAGACTGATTATACGTTCCAATTTTAAGTTTCAAAGTAGAAAGACATGCACACAAGGAACAAATTAGATTGAATATCAATTTTTATATATCAAATTGTAGAATAATTGTGTATGTGCATATACAAATTTGGCATAAATGCCAACTCAAAACAAGTTTTACAAAATGTGGCACATATGCCATCTCAAGATCTATATACAATATACATGCCAAATAGATATGTATCAATCTCTAGCAAATCCTAATCTTTTGTTGGATCATCAAAATTGAGCCTCCTCAAAGTATTTGGTGGCTCTATAGTTGCTTGCGCAATAACAATTCAAACCACAAATTAGGTTAATTATGTCAATGGTTGACAAGTCAGACTGCTAAAAAGAAACTTATATACTATAATTTAGAAATTGTCAATTTAACATCAAAATCACTATATTGAACTATAATATATCTAAAATGTTTTTTTTTACCTCAAGTCTTGCTATTTTCTCTACAAGAAATTTTGTATATGATTGTCAAGTAGGATGATTAGGAGCCCTAGCATACCGAAATAGTCTTGATTTGTCACATTGTTGAATTGGGTAGAGGACTATATCAAGTAAAATAAAATTGAAACAAATTAATGTATAATTGTTGAAAAATAATCATATTTACTAAACATATATCTAATCCTATCTAAATGTATATATCTACAATATAAAATAAAAACATACCTCCTATGATGCTTGTTCTCTTTTTCTAGAAGGGATCATGATGGATGAACTGGCTAAGATAGTTTCCTATATAAAAAATGACAACAATGTAAGATAATTTAAATGCACATGTACATATAATCATAATGTTGAGAATATAAAAAATATACCTGTTGTGATGCTTCTTTTGATGTGTTAGAAGCAATCATCATGGTTGTAATAGTACTATATTTTTGTATAAAAAGACAAGAATACATAAGACTATCAATCTATGTACACATATTTAATCATAATAGATTTTAAAAATTATCTAAATTACAATTTAAATGATGTTCATATACAATAAAAAAATTGTAAACATGTATGTGCAAAAAACTATACCATATACTGACTCTCTAGGCCAAATGAAATGCCAAAACTATACCTTCTTGGACCTATGAAATTTGATCCTTTGTCAGTAACTATTAAATATTTCAACACATAAATATACATTAGCACTAATATCTCTTATAAAGTATGACATAAAAGATAAAATGAACTATGAAATTACTTTAAGTCTTACCATTACATCCATGTTATCACTCGCACCCGATGTCTCTCCTAGAAATGATTTGCCTCGTGCTCTCTCATCCCCTACATCTGACATATGATGGACCTCAAAGTCAGATGTGTCCATTGGAGGCTCATTAGGCTATCCAAGAGGAACCAAACATACTGAGTGGCACATAATTCAATGATGGGGCACATAGATATGAAGCAAAGAGGAGGGTATACTAATAGCAATTGATACATGTGTATTACTATCATATGACTACACAAATTGTGAGCTATATGTGATCAAATGGCCAATCAAAGCATGCACGACCAACATACTTTGATGTGCTACATCTACAACAATATCTAGGTAAGGTATTGGAGTTGGGGGAGAAATAGGCGTTGGGGGAATAAGTGGGGTTACATGATGTGCCTTGGGTCTATCCTGAGGCATTTCTCTACCCACACCTTAGAAATATCACATATCAAAGTAGTTGGCATGCTTACTCAAGACAAATTTAGCATATAGTTTTCACAAAAATATTGTGGGACATCAAGATTGTTGTTGGGTGGCTTATCAAAAACTATCCACCAAAGATCCTAAAAGCTATCTAGGATACCTCGATGTGTCTAACATTTAATTGAATATTTAGGCTTGCACACATCAATGGACTGTCTAATTTTAGGACTGATACATAATTGTGCTAATTGGGCTTTGGTAATGTCAAGTTCCCTCACTTGATCATATGATAAGCCATTGGAATATTGTTTCCTCATGGCCTCTCGCCAATCTAAAAGGCTAATATGATTTTGCAAGAAGGGTTGAATGATCTATCATTGAGTTGCATGTTTTTTTTTAATGTCGCATCAAAGTTTTTTGCCCCATATGCATAATCATAAATCATGGTTAGTGACATTTACTCTTGTGCATGATGATTATATGGTGTTTGTATGGATGGTAGTATGAAATATATTCATTGAGTCGTGTGGTTTATTTGAAGGTTGACTCACAGATCTATGTAATGCCTTGTGCTTATTCATACATCATAGTTAGTAGCATTCACTCTTGCGAATGATGATTATACAATTTTTTCTTGGAGGGTTGAATGACATAAATTTAGTGAGTTATATGTTGTATTTGAAGGTTATATCAAATCCCTATGGCATTCCTTGTGCTTATTCATACACCATGGTTAGTGGCATTCACTCTTGTGTATGATGATTATATGGCTTTTGTGTGAAGGGTCTAATGACATGTTATTGAGTTGTGTGTATTTTTTTGTAAGGTTGCATCAAATTCCTACTAGTTGCCTCGTTATTTTCATGCACTATGGTTGAGTGACATTGGCTCCTAAGGATCATGATTGTATAGTCTCTATGTGGAGAGTGTAATGACATGCCTATCATTGTGTTGTAGGGATTTGTTTGGAAGTTCTAATGTTATTGTGTAATATGGGTTTTATTTAAGATATATGGTGTGCCTTGTGCTTATCCATACATCATGGTTAGTGGCATTTAGTCTTGTGTATGATATCATTGTATTAATTTTGTGTGTGTTTTGTTTAAAGGTTGCATCAAAGTCCAATGGTGTGCCTCACATTTTTAATCATTCACTACGGTTGAGTGACATTGACTCATGTGCTCAATGATTTTAGGTTTTCATGTGAATCATGTAATGGTATGCATTTTATTGTGTTGTAGGGTTTTTCTTGGAAGTTTTAGCATTATTGTGTTATATGGGTTTTATTGAAAGTTTCATTGATCTCCTTTAGTGTGCCTATTTTGTGCTTGTTAATGCACCATGGTTGAGTGGAAATTTCACTCTTTTGCTTAATGAATATAGCTTTTGATTGAACACTCTAATGGTATGTAAATTATTTGTGTTTTGTTTAATTGTTTATATGTGATTAAGTTGTATGGGTTTTGCTTGTAGGTTCTTGAACCAAATATTTTTGGGGATAGAAGCTCTCTTACGCTTCTAGGGTTTTGCACCTAAAAGGAGAAAGGTATCCCAAAAACCTAGGTGGTTCACTCAAGACTAATGCAAATATTTTTGAAATATGTCTAAATAGAATGCCCTAAATGCAAAAAACTGATAAAAGAGATGGATTATTAATGCAAAACTAAGAAAATGCAAGATGTTTGAAAAGAAAATGTGGTATGCAAAATGAACAAAAAATGCAAACAAACTATAATACAAATATATGGGACTAGAGAGGTGCACCTGGAAACTAGAAAGTGATGTAGAGGAGTTCTGGAATTCTGCAGAAATCACTGTTGATGCCAACCAGGACACTTACGCCAAGCTGGAAAACTTAGTCCTGTTTTGGGGAGATTATGTCGAAACAGGTTTCAGCCAAAAGGGCATCCAGAACTGTAGAAAACACTTTCCAGGTGTAGCAGTGGGACTAATTCGCCACTAATGGCAACTTATTCCTCCTTCAAATTTTGGGAAATTCAAAGATGCAATCTATAGCTCCGAGGCTGCACTTCAGCTCTTGACAAGTTTATGGATCTGAATATGCAAAATCTAACTTGTAGGTGTTCTCCAAGCTTCTTTTAGGGTTTTGTTGACTTTGAATGACTTTGATGAATTGTTGACAACTTTTCACACCTTGCTCTTTGATAAATCTGCACACGAGACTTGTAAAACACATGCAAAGAGGGGGAAAAGTGTTAAGGGTTAATGAATAGGGGTTTGCCTTGGTTGAACCCTGGTTTGGTAATTAAACCCTTGAAAATGAAACAAAATGAAAAGAGAATGATGAATTAACAACATGCAATGCTACAACTCACCAAACCCTTGAAGTAGAAATCTGAAGATATGCAAGTAGAAGCTCTAATGGATGTATGTTTGAAAATTCCTAGAATGCAAAAGTGAATGCTTTATAATTGCTTTAGGAAAATTAAAGAGATTAGGATATTAGAAGATGAAAAATGAGGGAAAACCTTATATTTATACATGATTATACAAAATTTCCCAAAAATACCACCTTACAGGCTGACCTCGAGGTTTAGAAAATAATATCTTGCAAGAATTTTGAAATAATTTTGATTTTTGAGCTAAGTGGGACTAAGTCGCCCCTAGTGGCAACTTGGTCCCACTAAGGAAATTTAAGTGGGTGTTAGGATTTAAAGTGTATTAAATGATGTTTAATAGGATTATTCTCAAAAATACACTTAAGTAGGGACTATAAGTGTATAAAGGGGTCATTTAAATATAAGAAAGGGTTGAATTATTGATGAAAAGCCTAGAAAAGTGTGAAAGTTTGTTACAACACTCTATAACACTTTGAAATAAGGCTTGGTAATAAAAAGAGGTTATTAAAGTGAATTATAATAAAAAGGTCCTATAAAAGTGTGAAAGTGGGTTACAACACTTCACAACACTTTTACAAGGCATCATAGAATTCTTATTGATTCACAAGGGTCCAAGACCTAATGTGAATGTGTTGACCATATTACAACATTAAATCTAGGCAAAAACTAGGACAACATCCATAAGAAAGACCCAAATGACCATGAAAATTTCCAAAGATACATTTTTTTATGCTACAATTCTAATGGCATATATGTGATCAAGTTGAATGGATTTTTTTTGAAGGTCACATCCAACTCTTACAATGTACCCATCTTGCTTGTTTATGCATCATGGTCGAGTGACATTGGCTCTTATGCAATCATGATTACATGGATTTTACATTAAGGGTTTGATAATCCATTGAGCATCATAACTTTTGTGTAAAAATTGGATGGCTAATTTGTATCTAACTATTAAGGAGTGTGTAGTGTTCTTGTGCATTAGGATTGTTGACATTAGTTGTGTAATTATGTATATAAATTTTATTTAGGGTCAAGCGTCATTTAAGTCATTAGTTATTCTAATGTGTACTTGCTCATACATTAGGGTTAAAAGCTATTGATGATATAAATTAGGCATTTCAAATTCCTATGACATGTCTCTTTTGCTTGTCCATGCATCATGGTTGAGTGACAATGGCTTTTGTTAACGTTTATAATGAAACTTGGCATATATGTTGTGCAACATGGTTGAGTGACATTAACTTGTGTTAATGGTTATAATAGGAATTGACATATATTTTGCAACATGGTTGAGTGACATTGAGTTGCGTGTTAATGGTTATAATGGAGCATGATGTATATATTGGGTAACATGGTTGAGTGACATTGACTCTTGTGTTTGATTGCTATGATGGAATGTAACATGTGTTGTACATTAGGGTTGGATGGTATATATAGCATACCATAGACCAAAAATGTCATGGATTTAATGTGAAGCTTGTATCATGGCTAGTGTGTGTCAAATTCCTATGGCATGTTTGGTGTGGTTATTCATGCATGATGATTTATGGCACTCACTCTTGTGCATGATGATCATATTTTTTGTGAAGTTTCTAATGGCATTTGTTGTTAATTTGTATGGACTTTGTTTGAAGTTTATAATGCCATATATATCATAGGATATGACCATCCATCAAGGTCAAGGAATAAGGAAACTCATGGGATATCAAATGATGGAATTTTTTTTTTGATTAAATCCATGGAAAAAAATGGGGAAGTGGGATGCCATCTTAGTCAATGCAATGATTATAGCTAAAACATAGAAAAATAGAGTTCACCAATGTGGAATGGAGAAAGTGGGGGTGATGAACCTATCTTCCTATTTTCATTAGGAAAAGAGATCCCCACAAATAATTGACTTACAACCCTTAGGTGAGTCAACTCAATGGGGGAATCTACTGGTTTCATTATGATTGAGGATGAGGATATCAGTCTGAACAACACTTTTGGGAAAAATAAATAAAAAATAGTAAATCACCACAATCATGCCCATTCAAACTTGAATCATCAATTTAAAGCATAATATAGACAAAAACCACAAAGTTTTGGCAGATCTAGAAATGGTAGAGTGATGTGTACTTGTCGCCAAAATGTAATTTCTAAAGGTTGTTTGGTACTCATTCACCCATAGGCGAATGGGTCTCTGTGTAGAGGTTTAAAATTTGATTTCACAATCCTCGAGCCTTTTGTCTACACTCCTTATTCCCCTAGATCCCACTTTTGGAAAGCCAAAAATAAGTTCAAGATCTAAGTTTCTATGGCTTGACAACAAAGTTGACAACAAATGCAACTTTGCAAAATTTCTCTTTTGAGATCTTCAACTTTTCTTCAACCTATAAACCTGCACATTCACAAGGAGGAGAAATATATTTATTTTTGGTGGATAGGGGTTTTCCTTGGTTAAACCCTATTTTGGTAATTAAACCTTGAATTGAAATAATGAAACATGAAAGGAATGATGAATGAACAATGCTATGTTACAACTCAACAAACCCTTGAATAAACCTTTGGAAGATTGAACTCTTTTCCTTGATCTTGCATGAAATGGCTTCAATGGATGTGGATCTTGATGCTTGAATCTTGACTTGAATGTTTGACTTGGATCTTGAAACCTACATCAAAATTTCAGCTCCAAAAATATGCATGATTCTTAATAATTTTGACATGACGCTTGAGATCTTGATTGTTGTTGTAGATGATTGATAAATCTGCTCTTGAATGGTTGACAATAATATTTTCTCCTGTGAAAGTTTCCTTCTTGCTAGATGTTTCATTAGACTTGAATTGATAAAAATAACCTTTTATTTATAGGTATCTATCTTTAATTTCCTGACAATTAAACATTATAAGCCGACATTGAAATTTCTATTCAAGGACATTAAAATACCACAAAAAAAATATTTTAAATTTGGTTCCAAAGGCCTAGGGAGGAACTATTTACCCCCAGGTCCCTAATCCTGGAACACACATTGTTCAAGGTATTTACTTATGTGTTGGCATTAATTATTGTAGGGTTTCTAATGTAGAGCATCCTTCAACAACATCATTTCTCTAGGGAATTTCAATCCCCAATTGAATCAAGAGAAGATCAAATCAAAACTAACTTCAAAAATTCACTTCACCATAATCCATTCATATCATTTGAAATCACAAGGCTATTAGCAAAACATTATTAATTAGTAACTCACATCTTTCTCAAACAAGATGCATCTTAACCAGTAACATATAATCACAAAACTTGATCATTGACACTTGAACAATTCATTATTTCATTATACACCAAAGTACTCTTCAACTCAGCCTATTCCTCAAGGAAAAATGATAACAACCAACTAATTATGATTTTAATCCTTTTCCAAACCCCCAAGTCATTATAATCACCATCTTTTTGCATGCTACCAACCAAGAACATACACACAAATCACTGAATCAAATAGTCCTCTTATCTCAACGGTCAATACACCATTATCACATATAGAGAATACAAACACCAAAATCATCATTACTATCTTCTACACCTTATCCAAACTTTGAAACATATTTCTCAACATAAATAGAATAATTTTCAAACATTCATAATCATTGTTTCCACTGTTCCATTAGATTCCTACTATCCATGAAATCAAGGCATCATTTGACAAACAGGACTCCATGCCCTAAATCAGGTAAATCCCTCACCCAAGTGCAAATACCAAGAACCAAATACATTTTTAGAGACCTTTCAATGTCCACATCAAATAGTAAAAAATTTCAATACTCATTTTTAAAGAAACTCCATATTCTTACACTGTTTGCAATCAAAAGGCTACTAAAATAGGCCTGTTTTGCAAAGGAAGTGTTCATTAAATTCCACAAAAACATCAATAAGCCTCAAAAAGTCATTAGACACACCTCTAAACTCAATATTTTAACATTTTTAAGCATTGAAAACCTTAGAAACAGACTGGTCCATTAAACCCTTGATTTTAGGTTGAAAAGTACAAAAACTAGTGAGGGTTTCTTCAAGAAGACATTTGCAAAACTCAAAAACACTGAACACCACTTGAAATAGACTTCATTAGGTCTGTAATAACTCTTGAAACCATCTCCAGGGTCATACACATGTTGTCTCTTTAAACCCCTACTTGAAACCTTCATTTTCAATTGGAAAACTCAAATTTTGTCATGAAACAGTTGTATATTCTTATATTTTCCTATCCTACTATCCTGCCACCACAAGAAACATTAAACACAATGAAAATATACCAAATAAAATCAATCCCATTGACCCATCATTCCTACATCGATGGGATGGAGGCCTTATGCCGTTAAAACACCCTCAAACCCTGTTTGAGGGTTTACCAAATTATTGTTTTCAAAATCCACTAAACATAAAGAAACTACTTCAAATCACTTCAAGAGGATAAATGATTCATTGCTTGATAATGAAAAAAAAAATTGTGACCCCTAGACCTTAGTATAGTTCGTACAGGGACTGGTAAAAGGAGGAAAACATAGAATTTTTGCAGACAAAGCCTCTATTTCTCAAGTTTTTATTACAAGAATACAATGGGATCTCTTTTCCTCACCTTACACTTGATTTTTATACATTTTCCCCTTTATTAATTGACTATCCAACTTCCCATATGACTCAAACTACTTTCTTCCTCTTGATTTCCTAATTTGTGCACTTTGTTTTCATTTTTACCTCCTAGTGACTAATTTCGTGACTTGAATATTCAAATTAGGCTTTTCATGGCCTTGACACACTAATTTTGACTTGAAGATATAAACTGGACAAATTATCCTTTTAAAGGCATTACATGACCTAGGTGCTCCCACACCATACAACCAACCAAAAAAGTTTTCCAAGTCCCTTGGAAACACATTGCATCATCTTCACTTGTACCTGCAAAACAAAAATCAATCTGCCTTGTTCTTTGTCCTCCTCATCTTCATTTGTCTTTTCCTTGTCTTCTTTACTTGTCTTCACTTTACCTTTCCTTCTCTTGTCATCTTCCTTTTATTCATCTCTATCTTCTCTTTTCCTTTTTTGCATTTCTCATTCTTCATCATTAGGTTCTCAATCATCTTTCCTCTTCCAAAAGGACACATGACTGCACTTTTCATCTTTCCACCAACTCTTTGCTTAACCAAGGACACAGGATTGTCCTTGCACACTGATTCTTCTCCTCAACAATCATCCTTCATATTCTCAACTTCTCATCTACTCCCATTAGTGGAGTATCCTTCAACAGGTTGCAACTCTTCAGTGCTTCTTTAGACACGAGTCCATACGTTCTAACTGCAACACAACTCAGCTTGCTTCACCTAGGTGTCTTCGCTTACTCTCCCTAGTCTCTTGGAATTTCTAAATGCAACTTAGATGGATAAGCACCTGCAACCAACCAACAATCTTAACCTACTATCAGCAACATCATTAGTCCAACCAACCAACAGAACCTTGATTGCTCTGATACCAATTTGATGCAGAGCATCCTTCAACAACATCATTTCTTTGAGGAATTTCAATCCCTAATAGAATCAGGAGAATATCAAATCAAAACTAACTTCAACAATTCACTTTAGCATAATCCATTCATATCATTTGAAATCACAAGGCTATCAACAAACCATTATTAGTCAATAACTCACATCTTTCTCAGACAAGATTCATCTTAACCAACAACATATAATCACAAAACTTGATCATTGACACTTGAACAATTCATTCTTTCATTATACACCAAAGCACTCTTCAACTCAGCCTATTCCTCAAGTAAAAATGATAACAACCAACTAATTATGCTTTTAATCCTTTTCCAAACCTCCAAGTCATTATAATCACCATGTTTTTTCATGTTACCAACCAAGAACATACCCACAAATCACTGAATCAAACAGTCCTCTTATCTCAGCAGTCAAAACACCATTGTCACATATAGAGAATACAAACACCAAAATCATCATTATTGTCTTCTACACCTTATCCCAACTTTGAAACATCTTTCTCAACATAAATAGAACAATGTTAAAACATCCATAATCATTGTTCCATCAGATTCCTACTATCCATGAAATCAAGGCATCATTTGACAAACAGGACTCCATGACCTAAATTAGGTAAATACCTCACCCAAGTGCAAATACCAAGAACCAAATACATGTGTAGAGACCTTTCAATGTCCACATCAACATAGTAAAATATTTCAATACTTTGTTTTAAATAAACTCCAGATTCTTACACTGTCTGCAGTTAAAAGGCTACTAAAATAGGCCTGTTTTGCAAAGGAAGTGTTCACTAAATTCCACCAAAACATCAATAAGCCTCAAGCAGTCATTATACATACCTCTAAACTCAATATTTTAACATTTTTAAGGATTGAAAACCTTAGAAATAGACTGATCCATTAAACCCTTGATTTTAGGTTGAAAAGTACAAAAACTAGTGAGGGTTTCTTCAAGAAGACATTTGCAAACCTCAAAACCACTGACCACCACCTACAACAGGATTCATTAGGTTTGTAATAGCTCTTGAAACCATATCCAGGGTCATACACATATTTTCTCTTTAAACCCCTGCTTGAAACCTTCATTTTCAATTGGAAAACTCAAATTTTGTCTTGAAACAGTCATCATATTCTTGTATTTTCCTATCCTACTATCCTACCACCACAAGAAACATTAAAGACAATGAAAAGACACTAACTACAATCCATCCCATTGACCCATCATGCCTACATCGATGGGATGGAGGTCTTATGCCCTTAAAAGACCCTCAAACCCTATTTGAGGGTTTACCAAATTATTGTTTCCAAAATCCACTAAATAGAAAGAAACTAATTTAAATCACTTCAAGAGGATAAATGATTCATTGCTTGATAATTAAACAACAAATTTGTGACCCCTAGACCTTAGTATAGTCCATATAGGGACTGGTAAAAGGAGGAAAACACAAAAAATTTGCAGACAAAGCCTTTATTTCTCAACTTTTTATTACTAGAATACAATGGGATCTCTTTTCCTCACCTTACATTTTTTTTTAGTACATTTTACCCTTTATTAACTAACTACCCAACTTCCCATCCAATTCAAACTACCTTCTGCCTCTTGATTTACTAATTTGTGCACTTTGTTTGCATAATTACATATTGCATTATTTGTATTTTTACCTCCTAGTGACTAATTTCATGACTTGAATACATTCAAATTACGCTTTTCATGGCCTTGACACACTAATTTTGACTTGAACATATAAATTGGAAAAATTAGCCTTTTAAAGGCATTACATGACCTGGGTGCTCTTGCACCAGTTTCCCCTTCAAAAAATATAATGTATTAGGCTCGTAGATGTAAAATAGGGCTTATTAAGGCATAATTAAGTGCAATTTAATTGAGAGGACCCAAACCAAGTGTGAAAATGTAAAGGAGTACATTTTTTTACACTACATTTAGCCCTCACTTTAGTGAGAGGATGAGCGCAAGTGTAAACTCACACTAAAGTAGACAATCAAGAGAGTTCTAACTATACAACTGTTGGAAAGATAAGATGACAAAGGTTGAGGAGGATGATCAAGACCCCAAGAACTAAAATCTCATGGCAAACCAAAAAAGGCATAGGGAGACACATGCCTATGTTTGATATGCAGTAGCAATGACAAGATACATAATCATACAATGTGAAAGACTTAAAGAAAGAAAGGAAAAGGGGTGGATCAAGCCTTGACTGTTTGTCCATCTAGATATGGATCAAGCCTTAGTTGTTTATCCAAAAAAAATGTTTACAAGTAGAAACTTGCTGTCCACTATGCAAACAACAAGCACTCACAAGGGCAAGTGAAATTAGTTGTCCACTAGGTGAGCCCCCAAAAAGTGGCTAATGAGAGAGCCATTAGGCTACCATTGTACTAGCCATACCAAAGTTATACCTCTTGATAAATTTGATAAGGTGCCACACAATATGAAATTCGAGCTTCATAAGGTTAGAAAGTTGCATTATGATAGACACTCATGACCAAAAATGGCTCCACTTGCAAGAAAGGTGTGTAATGCTTGGTGGCCATGAAAAAGGGTTGTGACTTCATGCTTCACAAGGCTAGCAAGCTTCATGATGCTAAGCACTCATGAAAAAAATGCAAATAGGATGAGGCATGTTCAAAGGGGTTTTTCTTAATACATGTAAGGTCTCACCTTAGGGAACATCATGGTAGACATCACCACCAAGAGAGGACAAGTCGAAGGATGAAAGATTCACAACTTAGGGAATGCAAGTTGTAGCATTGCCACTAAAAGGAATGTCATATGCCAAGAAAGGTCACATTCTTGAAGGACATCAATCCTAATGTCACCAAGAAGAAGACACATCACATGAATTAAGAAGACCGCACTTTGAAGCAAACAATGAGAAAGGATGCATATACCCCCACTTTAAATAAATTGCTAAACACCATGTTGTGAGCAATTACTTTAAAGTAGAACACACATGAGAAATGCCAATACATGAGAGCTTTATTTGGAAAGCCCTATGTAAACATATGTTTCTCAGATAGAGCTATTCCATATAAAGGAGGGGTTGCCCCCAAAATGCAATGCTAAAGATAATATAGAAAAAAAGTATGTCACATGCAAGCCAACTTAAGGCATGTTGTTCACATCCCAAGCTTCCTCTTATATATACATGTAAGGCGGTCAACTAGCCCAAAAGAGGAAATGACAAGTGCCATATTAGGACAAGGCTACATAAACCCTTGCCCCGCAAGGGAAAAAGGTAAGCCAAAATTGGGTGATGATATGCTACTCCTTACAAAAAGGAAGTATGATTCCATAAAGCCAAGTTTATACCCTCATGCATGGTAGTGAATATGTAATGATACTACAACTACCAAATGAAAAGGAGCAACAACTAATGTTATTGATTATAATGAGTAGGAAAAGTATCAATTTGATGCATATCCAATGAGATATTCCCACTTGTAGTATCTATCAGTTCAGGATGCACCAAGGTTAAAGTTGTCTTAGAAGAATTTTTTGTAATAGTGTTGATGTTGAGTGAAGTCTTTTTTATGCTTTTGTTTCTTTCGAAGGACAATAACCAAGACCGCTAGTTGTTTCTTGTATATTAGCCTCTATAGGGACATGAATGCCTTGTTCTCTAGTACCACATCCTTTTCCACTATAACCAAGTTGTTTCAAAATTTCATAACCTCATCCATAAAGTTTTTTCATATTTTTTGGATTTGGTGGTTTCTTATGATCACACTCATCATGTGTGGATGTGTAATTCTTGTTTTCCTCTTCTTTGCTAAAATTTGTAGACTCACATGCTTTTGATGACCCCACTTGTGTTGATACTGTGTTTGTTTCTTTCTCTTTTCCTATTTTGTGTATAATCTTGTATTCTCCCATGAATGTAGATGTGAAATCCAATGAACCCCAATCATCATCCAATAGTTTTGTGACTCCTTCAATATTCCTCTTTTTTTCTTCCTCTTGCATGGGTTCTACTTTTGAAGTTGGTATCAATATTTTTAAAGGAATTTCCTTGTCTTTCTTAGTGTGCAAACAACTTTCTAGGAGAGAGTCAACCTTGATTGTATACACTTTGTTGTTGTAGACATACAACTTCATTATATGATGAAGAGTTGAAGGCACTACATGCATTTCATGAATCCATGTTCTTCCCAAAAGAAGATTATATAAAATATCTTGGGGCATAACGTGGATAGGAGTTTGCAATGTGGCCTTTGCAACTTTGATAGGTAATGTGATCACACCAAGTGGTTGTTTTCCTATATTATCAAACCCATGAATGGACAAAGATCGGGTTCAATCTTGTTCTTATCCATTCCAATATTCTTCAACAAGGGTTCACTTTATGCCACACCTATTAATGATATCCACTATCATGAAAGCCTCATTTTGTTTTCATACTTCTAACGAAGGTAACTCATCTTGATGGAAGGTATTGTCTAAGTTGACCGAATTCATACCTTGAATTAGTGTTGCTACATCATTTGGGTTTCCACTAGGAGGAACCATAACATGTTGCAAAGCCGTTTGGAGCATATTACGGTAATTAGGTGAGGCTTGAATAAGATCCCATAAGGATATCTTAACGTGAGTATTTTTTAAGTTTTTCAACAAGATCATACTCCTTTTCGCTATGTAAAGACAAGCGAGGAGCACTAGGCAAGATAGGTTGAGTTAATGGCAATGAAATGGAAGTGGTTTGTGGTTGCCTATTGTTCCTTGTATAATATGTGTGAGCAATGGTATTACAACTTGGTTGCTACAAAACATTTTTATTAGTAAGTTTCCTTGAAAAATTCAAAATTGTTCCTTAAGGTAATGGTTTGTGTTGAGGTGGTCTTATGATAAGAAGTGGCTCAAGAAATGACTTTAGGGATCCAATAATTAAAGGAATTCTAGGAGGTCTGAAATTTAGAGTACTTGAGGGACATCTAATGTACATAACCTCAAAAGACATCCTTATTTTGATAGACTAAAACAGTGGTTTTCCAGCAGATCTGGGAAGTGTAGAAGACCACAAAAATTCCCAAAAAAGATGGTTTTGATAGGCCCTCAAGGAATCATTCACCCAAGGGAAAATGGGTCCTTGTACATGGTTTGAAAAATGAAAAATACAATTTTTGGTTTATTATTTGTGTTCTTTGTTCCAGGTTAGAAATTATGTAGCAAATTTCTCTAGAATTTTTTTTTCTAAATGCATGTAAAATCAATGATAAATGATGAACAATTTGACACTTTTTAAAATGCAATTTTGACTCAATTTTTGAATGTGAATGATGAAAAATACACTAATATGAAAGTATTATGCAAAATCAATGTAATATGCATGCAATTTTTTGAATTTTTCAGATTTTTATGGATGTAAAATGCAAACCTAAAACCCTAAATGAGATGTATGCTAATGCAAGTTCAACAACCCTAAATGGGATGAAAAATAATGCAATGCAATAAAAAGTAATGAAAATCTTAGATCTAGCGTTTAAATAGACTCCAAATTTTAGAATTTTGTTGTATAACGTTGGGTTCACCAAAATGAAACATAGAAAAATAGGGTTCAACAATATGGAATGGGGAAAATGGGGGTGATGAACCTATCTTCCTATTTTCATTAGGAAAAGAGATCCCCACAAAGAATTGACTTGCAACCCTTAGGTGAGTCAACTCAATAAGGGAATCTACTGGTTTTCTTATGATTAACAAGGGTATCAGCCTAAACAACACTTTTGGGAGAAGAACTAAAAATATTAAATCACCACAATCATGCCCATTCAAACTTGAATCATCAATTTAAAGCATAATACAAACAAAAACCACAAAGCTTTGATAGATCTAGAAATGGTAGAGTGATGTGTGCCTATCACCAAAATATAGTTTCTAAAGGTTGCTTGGGAGGTGAATAGGTCTCTGTGTAGAGTTTTAAAATCTAATTTTATAGTCCTCGGGCCCTATGTCTGCACTCTTGATTCCCCCAAATCCCACTATGTACAATATTTCAAGTTCCCACCATAAGTGCAAGGGCTTGTTCCAGTACACCGCTTTTTTCCAAGAATTGTAGGTAGCAACAAGATTGTAAATATGTGACTTCTTGAGTTTTATGTTTCCAAATGACATGATATTTTAGAGGAATGCTTGAAATGCCTAATTTTATCTTTTGTCCAAGTTTTAGTTCCCGATTCAATCATTTTCCCTCTACTGTTCCAAAACATGCATAAAAGAGGCCTAATTTGACTGTAAATAGCCATATTTGAAATCTATGCAGAGGTTTAAAATTTAATTTTATCGTCCTTGGGCCCTGTGTCTGCACTCCTAATTCCCACATATCGCATTGTCGAAAATTCGAAAATAAATTCGATGTCTAAGTTTCCATGGCTTGACAGCGAAGGTGACAACAAATGCAACTTTGTAAAATTGCTCTTTTGAGATCTTCAAGTTTTCTTCAACCTATAAACTTGGACATTCACAAAGAGGAGAAAAATATTTGTTTTTGGTAGATAGGGGTTCACCTTGGTTAAAGCTCGTTTTGGTAATTAAACCTTGAATTGAAATAATGAAACATGAAAGGAATGATGAATGAACAATGTTATGTTGCAACTCAACAAACCCTTGAATTAACCTTTGGAAGATTGAAATGTTGTTCTTGATCTTGCATGAAATGGCTTCAATGGATGTGGATCTTGATGCTTGAAACTTGACTTGAATGTTTGACTTAGATTTTGAAACCTGTTGTCCCCTCAGTACACACGCCCCGTTTGGAACAGGGACCCTCTTTTTTCTTTCGCCTTGTCGGGTCATATTTTGTCGCCGCCTCATTTTGTGTGCCCCCGTTTTGGTGTCCTGGGTGGTCAAAACACCTCTGAAGTCTCATCTTAAGTTGACTGTGTTTCACCCTTCAATTTTGTCAAGTTTTGGTGCCTTGTGGAGTCTCCTTGGTAGTTTGCCTCTGCTAGCGGCCTTGGAGCCCTCTGGGCCTACCCCTCTGGGTTTCCCTGGTCGGGATTCCCCTTTGACTTCATCGTTTTGAACAGCAGGAGGCTTCTGCCTCCCTGGGCCTCGAGACCCGGCTCCCTGCTCTTCGTCAGGTGAAAATTACAAAATTTCTTGGCTGCTTTCGCCCCCTCCGGGCCCAACCCTTCGGAAATCCGCTCCCGGAATTCCATGCAAAATTTTCCGTTCCCAATGGAAAATCGCTGACATAACTCTGCCCCCTGGGCCCTAGGTTTCCCTTCGTCACCGGTGGTTTCCGAGTTAAATTTCCAAACGGCGAATCTGTGGCGAAACTCCATCCTCTGGGCCCCGAGGTCCCCTTGGTCGTCGGTTTGCAAAATGAATCTTGAACGGTCACCACCTCACATCTTTCCGGCCCCCGGACCCCAGACCTCTTGCCATCGTCCGCAAATTCAAATCCACCAACTATATACTTTCCCGTACTTGCATTTAATGCAGCCATTAATGGCAATGGGAGTATAAATATCTAGCCCAACCTGTCATTTTCACTTGTCAGGATTACAGAGAGAGATCAAAGTGCTTGCCAGAGAGGATCACTGCCTTTGTCGATTGTCATCCTCGCGCCTGTTTCCGTCACTTGCCAACCGTTAGTGGATTTCACACCTTGCCACATCGAGTGTCCAAAGTAGGTTTACCATTTTCCCTCCTGAGAGGTTTTCATGATTTTAAAACCTAAAGTGATGAATCACCCAAGTTAAAAATACATTTAAATGATAGAACATAAGACAACGCACAAAACCCATGAGATGGAATCTTGTAGAAACCTCCAAAGTGCCCCCGCGCGCGCGGTTGTTCTTCGCTTAGGGCATTCGTAGCGTCCGGGCCCGGGCCTCTTCATCACCGGTAAAACTAATAAAATTCAGCATCTTTTCCCAAATGGCCATGCCATCTCTTGGGCCCAGATCCTCGGGTTTTTGCCAGCGGTTCGCCGTTTAGCATCACGAACTTAAACTCTGAAAGTCGACCTCCATTTTCGCCTCCCGAACCCACGCCCTTGGACTTTTGTGTCTGGGATTCCACCAAGCTCCCGCCATTCTTGAACGGAAAAAGAACCACGTCCGCCTGAGCTCCATACCCTGGGCCTCCTTTTGCTATCTGTTTCTGCTCTGAAACCCACATTCTGGCACCTCATCGGGTCCCGATTCGTGAACTTCCATCCGTGGACTTCCGCAGGAGCTTCGCCATTTCAAATGGTGATCCATTGGCGTCCTTCCACCGCCTAGACCTCGGACCTCCTTTTGTCGTGAGGATTCCAAATCTTAGAACATTACCGTCCTTGACATTGTCGGACTCCGCCACACGGGACTCCCATCTCCGCCGTTCAAAGGAGAAAATCATGCCCGCCCTTCCGAGCTTCAGGCTCTGCCTTCCTACTCGCTGTGGAAACTCGTAATGAAAATCTGTCATCCAACCTAAGTGTTGGGTCCGATCCGCCAGGCCACCCCCTCCGGACTTCCATCCGATGATCGTTGTTCCGAACAGCAAGAACATGACAGTCTCCCAGCTCCTCATGCCCTAACACTTTAAAATTACAAAATTATCGGACACCCTTGAACCCGTCGGGTCCCAGACCACAAAATTTTGTCTCCGGAATTCCCTTTGCCTTTGGC
Organism: Sequoia sempervirens; assembly: GCA_007258455.2. Taxonomy (NCBI): domain Eukaryota; kingdom Viridiplantae; phylum Streptophyta; class Pinopsida; order Cupressales; family Cupressaceae; genus Sequoia; species Sequoia sempervirens. Next base: position 183,784,336 of record VDFB02058242.1, read on the forward strand.
CATTTCAAACAGCCAATGTCGAACGGTTTTCTGGCTCCGTACCTTCGGATGCTCCTAAACCAATCCAAATGACCTCAAATTTGAAATCTGATCTTGACCCACGTGCTCAAATTCAGCCTTCTCCTACATTGACATTTTGAACCACCAAAATATGAAGGCGAGAAATCTCCTGGATCTCCCTACCCCATTTTCCCTTTCAAAACAACATTCCTGCCAAGGAAGTCTGAGCCTCCGGGCTCGAATTGTCTGAAACCCCTCAATTAAAAGACTAATGACATCTGGAAGTAGAAGTATCATTTTTATAAATGATAAATTATTTAAATTTGATTTTTTCCATGGGATTTTATCTAACATTAAAGCTTTCATGATTGATTGTACTGACTATGCCTTCGCCCACAAGATATATGGAATCAGGTGCAAGACCCTCGGAGGGGATAGCGGACAAAGGAAAAAAGTCAGGAAAGACTCCTCGTGGAAAGAAAGATAAAGACCAGATGAAGTTCCAGTTCTAGGGTGAACCTCTACGATCAAAAATCACCACGGACTGGAAATAAATAACAGACACCAATACTGGCCAAGTTGATATTGTGAGTTTACACAAAGGGTCAGAATCAACCTGACAACCAAGAATGCAAGGTTGATTAGGCAAAACGGAATCACAAAAGTTGTGGGCTTTCCCCCATCTCTCATTGCCCCTAAGCTAGTCATGGCTTGTCGGCAGCCTTATCAAACCGAGACTACGACCATCGTTGACAGGGATGGTAATATTTTCGCAGATATGTCAGCTGAAGGCATTACAAAGACCTTCCACATTCCCACTTTTCAAGAAATGGAAATGCCTACCATAGAGGAATGCAAGGAAGCATGGGATGACAACCTAACTGGCAATAAGAAGTTGATAAATTAGCATTGGCTTAAAGAAAAATGGGGTAACGTTGCGAAGGTTCCTCACGAACTCTTCCACCCTGATTTCCATGAAGATTACCATGACTTGGTCACGATGCTAAGAAGGGTTATGGGTCTTCCTTATGCTGCCTTCTTTCAGGAGTGGATGGTATACTTCGTCGAACAGATCCTTCGAGGGAATGAGGATGTCACCACAAAGTCCTCGTTCTACTGGGGAGGTATAATAAGAGACTGCTTCTATGAGCAGTTCGTCAATATGAAGAAGAGTTCCAATTTCTACATGACCTCATATCTCGTCTACTCCTTGGCAGACCAGAGACAATACAATGGGTTGTTTGTGGCACCCAATGAAGAGCAGGGTAAAAAATTGAAGGCCTATGATAGGTACCCCCAGCTCCAGTACCAAAATTTTAAAGAGTATTGCAGGGTCAACAACACCTTCATTGGCCATATCATCAGGATGATTGCTGGGGATTTTGAGAGAAGGGTCTCCCATAGTGCTCAGGCCTTCTTGAAGCAGTATGCCTTCCTTTTTATTCAATACCCAAAGTTCACATACATTCACACCCAAGGCTTCACAGAAAGGCCAAATAAGTTGCCCTGATACCCCAACGACCGAATCATCCTGCTGGAACTTTCTTGACTGCTCAAACACATACAGTCAGTCCTCACCGGCAAACACTTGGTAGGGATGTCCTATCCCCTAACTCTTGGCAAAGGAATGTATAAATTACAAACTTCCCAGTGCACTGGGAACTCTAAGAAAGAATTAAAAGATTATCATTTTCACTTGCACACTGCTCGCTCGCGAATGGACCCATATCAACATGTAAGGAAGGCACTGGAGTCAGAGTTCGCCCATCTACATCATATCAAGGACTTCTGCACAAATTGTCAGGACGACAAGGAGGTACGTGCAAGGTGCTACATGCGGATGACCGCGTACTTCATAAGAAAAGTACAACCATTTCCCATATGAGATCAGGTTGAAGAGGATGAAAGCATCGTAATGGACCCCAAATACCCCACAGTCGCCAACTTGTCGATACCAACAATAGACTAGAATGAGCAGGAGGTCGATAACCTCGATGTTATAACCAAGCCAATCTTGTCATGTACCAACGAATGGGTGGATGGACAGGTGGCCCGACTAAAACAATAAGAGGTGGTCCTGACATACGAAGGGCTCAAAAGTGAGCCAAGTGCCACCGAAGAGGCCGCTGCCACTACTTCAACGGGCGGGACATCCAAGTCTCCTCTAGTCACTAGATCCAAGAAGAGGAAAGAGACAGAAACATGGCAGTCTCTTGATCCCAAAGTTTATACAAGGAAGGATCCAGCGGGCTCACCTTTTAAAAGGCTTAAGCAAACAGGGGGCACCATGGAGCAGCCCTTAATCAGAGAGGAAGAAGCAAAAGGTACATATGAGTTAAAACCTCTTTTGGATCTCCCTGTTTCGACTGCCCCATCATCTACCTCTCTAGCCATGGTCGCCACATCCCCACTGGCAGTGGACATCTCCATCCATCTTGCCCCTTCACCTCCGGCCGAGCCTATAATAGTCATTGATTCTTTCTCTGCCGTAACTACTCCTCCTTCCTCCACTACCATGTCACCTACCACATTGCTCCCTTTAGCTACGGTGATGACACCAATACCCGCTTCCGCCTTGCCTGAGGCCTTCTCCAAACAGAATGCAGAATCTCCCTTCCGAGCTCTTCCAGATCATTATGGACCCCACTCTTCAAGCGGCCTTGGCACAGGTCCTCGCTACTGCTAAACCTTCGCAGCCTCCGACAGGACCACCGGCTATGGAGGCCACCATATTGATTTCCAAGGAGTGGGAGAGGCGAGAGCAAGAGGCCTCGAAGCCATTTGAAGAGGAGGCCGACGAATACTATGAACACCTAGAGTATGAACGTTGGACTATTGACAGCGTGGCCTAGAAAGAGGAAGGAACAGGCTCTTCAGAAAGCGGAGATGAGGAGGAGGATGTCGAGGGTAGGGTCATTGTGAAAACCTTCGACAATGATCTTGAAGAAGAGATGGCCTAGCAGCTGAAAGATATTGAAGAAGAGGTAGAAGTGTCGCCTTTTAGAGAAGGACAACAACAAGAAGATAAGCCTGAGGGTGAGGCTCAAACTGTCAAGAGCCTTGAAATTGAGCAGCCCAAGGAGCACGCGCACAAGGTTGAGCAAACTGGAGAAAAGAAAGGGGAGGAAATAGAGAAAGAAGAAAGTCCCCGACAACAATTATCTACCAGGCCTCCTATTAAGCACCTTGTGTTCATCCAGGACTCCGATGAAGAAAAAGGAGATGTTAAAGTGGAAGAAAGGGCCCCAGGGGATAAAAAAATAGAAGTATTATCCAAGGAGGGAAAAGGTGATTGTGAATCATCTAAGGAAAAGGCTACTATGCTTGAATGGCTGGAAAGACAGTTTGAAAAGAAAACTCCTGCACCAAAAGACCCGAGGGTGAAGCTAGAGGCTATCTTAGCCCGAGCACAGATCACAACCAGAAAAGAGAAGAAGCCTAAGATCAGATCCAAGGTAGCAATGGATGCTTTTGGGTCTCGAGCTGTGCAAATAGCAATGCCAGTGGTGGGCCAGGAGGGAATAAGCTACAACATCTCCACCATTGATCTAGGAACTGCTACCAGAGGGCAGAAGGTGGGGCATCTTGAGGAGTCAGTGGCTACAGTGGTGCACTTGATAAAGCAAGACAAGGTCTCAAAGGACGAACTCAAAGCACAAGTAGTCACCTTGACGGATTACATCTAGCAATGGTCCTCGGTAGATGACCTGCCTACCATGTCCACAGCTCCACCCCAACTGATGTCCAAAGAACAAATCGACAAATTGGAAAGAAGAAAGAACTTGGACAAGACTACAGAGAGTTGGTTCTGGCAGATCCTGTACATCGGGAACATCAAACAGCCAACAAGTTCTTGAATCTACAACAGTCTTTGGAAAGCATGAAGAAGCTCTGCACCGACTTCCCTACAACATATGACTCCACCTATTTGAAGATCAAGGCCATCCTCCAGTTGCCAAAGGCTACATGGGAAAAGGAGCTTGCATTCAAAGGGGACAACCACTAGTTGATGGATGTGTGGAGGCAGCATTTTGATAACGGAAAGGAAAGATTGGAGAAAATAATGAGTAAGGTGGATCTGGACATCGAGTGGATCAAGGAAATTAGGGCGGAATGCGCTTGATATCTCAAGCTGATGATAGAGTATGACATGCCTGCAGTATAGATGGATCCAGAAAAAGTAAAACCTTACTTTCAGAAGAAAATGGAGGACGAGATGTCTAGTGAAATAACAGTGGAATTCATGAGTTTTGTCGCCCGTGCCTTCGACCAATCAGAATTGTTCAGAGATCAAGGTGTAAAGTATGATGAGGACTGGAAAAAGCTTGAAGATAATGCAAAAGAATGGAGCTACCAGATGTTGTGGTACGAGATTATTGAGGTAGACAAGCTCGAGCCAGTAATTCTAATATTCATGCAGTACACAACATCGAAGAAGCAGGAGGGCAGCCCTGGTGGCAAAGAAGAGCTCCCCAAGGAATAACTATAGCAAAAGAGCAATCAACAAAAGATAAAGTGCTACAGTGCCACCACTAGAGGAAAAAATAGGGAAGGAGATAGGAATGTAATTTTAAATTTTAATATATTGGGGGTTGGTGAAAACCTATTTTGTAATGAATCTTGGCCACACAATGAGAATTAATCCTGCCCATTCATTTAACATTTGGGGCACTATAAATAGGGGTCTCCTCTCATTTGCAAAAGGGGTTTGAGTTGTTATAAAGACATGCTGCTGAAATTTTTAATGAAAATATATTGACTTGGTGCATTTTCTGATTTCTTCACATGTTTCATGGTTCAATCTCCATTGTTAGTTTTTTTACTTAGATCTCTATTGTTGCTTTAGTTAGTTGTGTTCTTGATTTGATAGATTTTAGAAATGTTGTTTTCTGGTTGTGAAAATTCCTGCTATGTAGATGCCTTCTTAGTCCATACTTTTTGTTGTTTGTAGTTGGTAGATAGGTATGCAAAGTTAGTCTGGGCTTAAATTCAAAGCTGCTCCACACTTTTATCTGTGTTCATGCATGTATATGGTGAATGGAAGGTGAAATATCTGCAGACCTTAAATGATAGCACAAATTTCATGAGACTGAGATTTCTGGTTAAGTGAAATATTGTTTTGAGGAAGTTGTCTATTGTAGGAACTCCATCATCACTGTTCATAGTTAGTTGCAGGTCCAGGAACCTTTCATCTCCTCTACTCTTTCCCCCTTTTTTTAGAAATAGCCCGTGTCAAGGTTCATTGCACATTTTAAAGCCAAACTTGAAGAAACATTGAAGTTTCAGACTGCTATCCGAACCTACAACAAAATTGAACTTTGCCTCCATCTTAGAAACTTCGGAATTGAAGATCTACCTCGCATCCAGCTACATAAGTCCGCCCTGTGATTACCAGAAAAATCACATTAAATCAACTGAGGAGTTCTATGCAAGTCATGACCTAACACCTGAGAGACCTTGGAGAGATTTTTAGCAACTTGTCGTTAGAGATTTCCATTCAAGAGAGGTAGTGCACTCGTGTACTGCCTATGTTGAGAAAGTGTGCAAAACACCCATCAATAGAACTGGCGCTAGAAGGAGGGCATTGTGAAACTGGATCGAATCGAATCGTTCTCCTTGGAAAGATTTCAAAGAGTTCTACGGTCAATGCCAAAGAAGGGAGAATTCCAAGAGTTGCAGCCTCCTACAAGGGTAAAGCAAACTAAGGGAAGTAACGCTACTTCTTCCTCTTCCTTCGTTCCACCCACTTCCCTTCCACCTTCACCCTCATTCGGCTTGCATTCATCTTCCACCTGACCATCTGAAATTTCCTTTTCACTCCCCATCTCCAACAGCCAGGACATTGCCTCTCTCCCAGCCTTTCGGACCCAAGGTATAGTCCAAACAGCCTTAGCCCAGGCTACTGTCATACTCCAGGCGCAACCCTAACTTGTTTTCTTCCAACAACAGATACTACCTCTGCCTCCCGCCATGGCTTGGTTGGCACATAACCCTTCACCGATACATTTCGCCGCTTACCATGATATGCCCAAGAATCTGGAAGGCTGTTTTTCGAAGTTCAATCCTCGTGACCCACAAAGAACAGCTGAAAAACATATCAAAATATTTGAAACAACGGTCACTGAAATGCAAGTCGATCATGAGGATGTAGCATGCCGCCTTTTTCCACATTTGTTGGGTGAGGAAGCCTTCTATTAGTACATCAATCTTCCAAGGGGGTCTGTTACTTCGTGGGACCTAATGAAGAATGCTTTTCTACAAAAATACAAGAATCCAATTAGCCCTTCAAAGCTGTACCGGCAGCTTATGTCCATCCAGAGGGAAGTTAATGAGCCCGTTGGGTCCTTCAACAATCATTTCCACTATGCCTTCATGAGGCTTCAGGATCCGTACATACACAATGACGTTGTGGCCCTCCACGTCTATTATGCAGCATTAGACAATCTCACGTCGGCATTGGTGAAGAGGATGTGCCTGCCACTCACTATGCTCGTGACCGCCTATGCAGAGGCTGTGGTCGCTAGTGTAGATTTGGGGCAGAATATCTTCGGTCCGCTACCATCATTGGGACCGGTGGCTCACCTGATGCAAGTTCAAGGGCTAAATTAGGCATTCGCCAATCAGACCCCTCTCATGAACCAAGTGCCTCAACTACCCATCGTTCCGCACCCAGGACAGCCGATAAATTACGCACCTCTCATGCCTTACTATTTGCAGCCTCAACAACAGCAAAGCTATCCTCAGGCTGCCCAGCAACAGCAAATGTATTCTCAGAAACCCCAAGCGCCATTGTACCTACTGGGGCCATAATTTCCTTTAGCACATCAGAATCAGCCAACGGCTCTGCCTATCTTTCTCCAAAATCCAGCGCCACAGCCGAGCAACACTACTAAGAAAGACAAATTAGAAGAGCTGACCGAGATGATAAAGAAAATGTCTACTAAAATGACGCACTTAAAGAACCAAAACAATTAGTTACAGACATCCCAGCGTAACCTCCAAGCCAATCTTAATCGAGATAGCCGAGACAACAGGGATGGTAGGGACAACCGGGAAACAAGCACCTCCTCCGAGCAGAATTATGATAGAGGACAAAATACTAATCAAAGTTCTGAAAGGAGACCTTCTCAGAGGCAAAATCGTACGTGGAATACAAGTCCCAATAATGAGGGTGTCCCTACTCCTTTTGACCAACCAGTCGGCAACGAAAAGACGACCAGTGGAGTATACCTTGCCGAGGCAACTTTGTCTGAATGGTATCGGATTCACAAAACCAGCAGACACTCTGAGTTAGATTGCCCTAAATTCTAGATAGCTGCTGAAATATTCCAAGTAGAAGTACAAAATGCAGTTGACATTGTTGGCTACAGGGACATCGTCCCATTTGAGCCATATGATTCCTCCTGTCTCGTGGTCAACCAAGCACCATTTCTGCGAGGTGACTGCAATGAGTCTGAAGTCGAGCCTGCTCCCGTTAGGAGTGAAGAAGTGCAAGAGGTAAGTAATGAACAAACTTTGGCTCAACTTTTTGATTCTATAGATAATGGTCCAATAGATGAGGAGGAACCGTATATGGATGAAGTCCACATGTTCCATCAAAGATCAACTCCCTACTTCCTCATAAATAGGCAGACAGGTGGACCCTTTACAACATCTACTCCACCGAACAATTTCACTACCCCGCCTGACCCTAATGCCAGCAACAACCCTGGACTTCCCCATGTACCCACCCAATATCTTAACAACAATGGGCCTCAAAATCAGTCGCAAAATTAGCCTCAAGGCCAACCCCAAAACCAATCGAGCCAAATGAAGGTCCAATCTCCCAGCTCTGCAATGGGTCAAGCCTTTGGCTTTGAGATTGAGCAGATGGGAGAGTATGTGGCAGAAGAGTTCAAGAAAGTAAAAATTAGTTTATCTACCTTTGAACTACTCAAGGTCCCCGCCATGAGACACGCCTTTTTTAGGGTACTCAATGGGACTCAACCCTCCAACACAACACAAGAAACATTAGCTAAGAGAGTCACCTTTGAAGAGCCTAGGCTAAAACCTGCGATACAAGATAATACCGAGAAAAGGAAGGATGTCCCCTTAAACCAGTCTATGGGAAAACGACCAGAGAAAGAACTAGACCAGAACAATAGGTAGAGTTCTAAAGATCAGCCATCTAGGCAGACCAAGGATAAAGCTGGTGATAAAAACAGGGGCCAGGTAGCTCACATGGACACGCCTACGGGCATCTTCCAAGGAAGGTTGGAAACTCCCCCTTTCCTTACCACCATTTGAATATTTGGGAAGAACTTGCATAACTGCCTACTTGATTCAATGGCATCTGCCAATGTTATGCCTTTGGAAGTATGTAGGGCTCTTGGAATTACTCCCACGCCTTCAAAAAGGAAAGTGACCCAGTTGGACAAAATAGAGAACATTGTAGGAGAAATGAATCGGATCCCGATGCAAATTGTTGTAGACCCGAGGATATAACAAGTCATTGATATTCACGTGGCTGACATTCCCGATGCATATGGGATCATCTTGGGGAGGGAATTCACCAAAGCATTGAATGGATATACTGCCATAGACCTTTCTCACATGTGGCTGCCATGGAAGGGGTTGCCAAACCAAATCCGTATCGACTGCGAGCCCTATATGAAATATATAATCACAAAATACGATAATCTCAACAAAGTGTCATTCGTTGAGACAAAACTGGGAAATTATTGTCCCTTCGCCTGCCAAGACGAATTCGAGCCTCAAGAAGAATGTGTTGCCGAAGTACTCTTAGTGTTCTGCAATCCTCCAACCAATTTTATTCAAATGCCCTAGAGTACGGAAATGTTGGTAGAGTCTGATGATAAACCCAATGAAGGAAACAACTAGGGACTACTCAGTGGTTTCCAGGAGTTCATGGAAAAGTGTGCAAGGGATTAGCTCAACTTGGGCGCCCGAATGAATTTCCACGATCTCTTATTGTTGAATTGGTGCAGGATCCACAATGCTGCCCACTCTAAGTTTGATTGCTACTTATGTCAAACAACAGTTGAGCATGTTAAAAAATCAGCTATCCTCAAGAAGGAAACACCAAGTGAGGTACTGACAGAACCACCTGTTGTTCAACACACTGGGCTAAAAGATTTCCCCAAGATTACGGAGGCAATCACCCAGCCAAAAGGAAGTAAAAGCTTAGTTGGACCCAAAGTCAAGGAACTTTCTAGATTTTGGATGCTCCGATTTGATGGGTCCAAGTCAAAACAAGGAGCTGGTGTTGGGTTTGAACTCATCAGCCCAATGGGTAAGACCTTTCTTGTTGCCCATACATTGCAGTTTTATTGCACCAATAACGTAGTGGAATATGAGGCGTTAGTCCATGGCCTTCCAAGGGCCTTGAAGAAAAATGTCAAAATGTTGCAAATTTTTGGGGATTCTAAACTCGTAGTTAAACAAGTTAGAAAATTGTACTCCTGCCATGATAGAAGACTTGCAAACTATAGGCATAGGGTTTGGGATCTCCTAGAAGGCTTAGATGCATTTAATATACACCTGATCCCTCGTGCTCAGAATCATACAACATATACCTTGGCTCAAGCAACCAGCACTTTGCAACCCCTCTACTTGTCCAAGCTCAAGAAATTTACAGTTGAGTTGACATCTACACCATCGATCCCAAATAATGTCACTCATTTTTAGGTCTTCAACAACGACAAACATATTCTTGAATTCATCGCGAGTTCTAATGTCTTTGCAGCCCAAATAATCGATGAAGCCGATCTGCAAGAAGCCGAATTGGACTTTGAGGGAGTCATTAACCTCAAAACCAACACGATTCCCAAGGGTATGGTTCAGCTCGAGCGCATTTTTGATTTGGATCAGATCAAAGACCAGAACCAACAAACCAAGAAGGAAGCCATAAGCAACCAGTGCGATGCTCACAACCTCGGGACAACCGAGGAGATCAATAATGTTTTTATTGGAAAAGTGTGCACGCCTAAGGAAAAGAAAGGAATCCTTGATGCTTTGCGAAAGTATCATGATGTGGTGGCATAGAGCTACGAAGATCTCAAAACTTATGATACCTCCATCATCACGCATACCATCCCCCTCAAGACGGAAGCGAGGCCTTTCCACCAACGATAGTGTCCTATTAATGCCTTGCTGGAACCCATCATTTACAAAGAAGTGCAGAAGTTGCTTTCGGCAAGGATTATCTTCCTAGTCAGGCATTCTACATGGGTGGCCAACTTGGTTTCGGTCAGAAAAAAGAATGGGGAAATTAGATTGTGTGTAGACTTCTGCAATTCGAATAGAGCTTCAGAAAAGGACAACTATCCAGTGCCTTCATTGGATGAGGTGTTGCAGATCGTCAACGGCTCTCAAATGATGTCTTTCCTCGATGGGTACTCCGGGTACAACCAGGTGATGGTGCAGTATGAAGACCGTCATAAAACAGCATTCACCACTAAGTGGGGAACCTTCGCTTACAGAAGAATGCCTTTTGGGTTGATTAATGTTGGGGCCACCTTTCAACGTGTCATGGATATTGCCTTCAAATATCTGATTGGTAAATTCATAATCATCTACATGGATGATTTAACTATTTTTTTCTAAAAGACGACGTGATCATGTCTCCGACTTATGCAAAGTGTTTCAAAGGTGCAAGGAGTTTGGATTCTCACTTAACCCCAAGAAGTGCATTTTCGGCATCACTGAGGGTAGATTGCTCGGACACATCATTTCAGAAAAGGGAATCTCCATAGACCCTGAACGTATCCAGTCTTTGCTGAAAATCCCACCCCCAAGCAGCAAGAAGGAATTAAAATCTTTCTTCAAAAAGATCAACTTTGTCAAGAAATTCATCACAGGTTTCGCAGAGATTGTTAAACCCCCCAATGCTATGTTAAAACAGGATGCCAAAGTTGAAAGGACTCCTAAAGCCAAGCAAGCCTTTGAAGAAATCAAAAGGGCCATCGCTGAGGTGCCTGTGCTAATTAGCCTAGATTATCTGAAGCCGTTCTATATCTACTCATTTGCTTTAGAGCATTCTTGTGCTAGCATTTTGACTCAAAAAGACGATGAAGGAAATGAGCAACCGATCACCTTCATGAGTGCTCCCCTAAAGGATGTTGAATTGGGATACCACAACGTAGAAAAGCAAGCATATCCCCTCGTCAGAGGGGTGAAGAAAATTTCAGCATTATATCTTACGTAATAAAGTGTTTGCCATTGTCCCCGACCTAGCAGTAAAAATGTTGCTTATGCAAAATTAATTGGGCAAACGAAGAACTAAATGGGTCACCTTGGTCATAGAATATGATATGGAAATCCAACCGATGAAGTTGGTGAGAGGATAGGCACTTACCCGCACGATTGCTGAGGTGGTAACCGAGGCTGGACGCGAACTCACTGTGCAGCAGTACCAGTTCGAGGATGTTTCGCCCGGAGAATGGTCCGAGAATGTTGTCTATTATTTGTTGAACCGCAAGTGTCCGCCTCACCTGCAGGGGATCCAAAAGCGTGCTCTTAGACTGAAAAGCAGCGGTTACATGTTACAAGGGTCCATTTTATACAAGAGAAATCATGAAGGCATTTACCTAAGATGCCTTGGTAAAGAGGAAGCAGACTGAGTCTTAAAAGAGTTTCATGATAAGTTTGGCACTGGCCACGGATCCGGTCCCTCCACTGCACATCAAATATTGAGAGTGGGATATTATTGGCCAACTGTCTTCAAAGATGCTCATTGTCATGTTCGCTCATGTCACACATGTCAGACAACCGCCACCAAGGAGAAGAATGTTATTGTCCCACTGCAGCCTCTGCTAGAGGTAAGGCCATTCGCACAATGGGGCCTCGATTTCATCGGTCCGATAAGCCCTCCATCATCCGCGGGACACAGGTACATTCTTACCGCTACTGATTACTGCACTAGATGGACATAAGCAATCGTATATAAGCAATGCACAACTGAAGTAGTTACTAACTTTTTGGAAAGTTTCATTTTAAATCGCTTTGGTTGTCCTTATGCATTGGTGTGTGACAATGGACCTACATTTACTTCATTAAAATTTTCTAGTTGGGCCTTTGATTACAGAATTGCCCTTAAGTTTTCATCTAATTATTACCCCCAAGCCAATGGCCTAGTTGAATCTACGAACAAAAACCTGATCATGGTAATCAAGAAATTGTTAGATAGGAATCCCAATGATTGGCATACCCAGCTCCGTTTCACCCTTTGGGAAGACTGCACTCGCCATAAGGCTGCCCTTGGCGATTCCTCATTCCATCTCATTTATGGCCTAGAGCCCATCTTTCCCATCCATCTAAAGATTCTCACTCTCCAGTTTATCAACGACTTTTATGAAGGGGGAGATCGTAGGGAAGTTTGGTTAGCTGAGCTCTTGCATTTAGAAGAAGTTTGAGACCGTGCAATAGAAAATTTTGCCAAACATCAGGACATGGTTAAAAGATGGTTCGACCGCCGAGCTAAAATCAAGGCCTTTAGAATTGCAGATTTGGTCTTGTATTGGGACAAGGCCCATGAAATGAAAGGGGGACACAACAAATTTGACAACCTTTGGCTTGGCCCCTTTCAAATAGCTAAAATTTTGGGAGACAATGCCTTCCGCCTAAAGACCTTAACTGGTGAAAATGCCTCGTTGCTAGTCAACAGGCAGCACCTGAAGCATTACTTTCAGGCCTGAGCTCTTTCGAGCTCTTCTTTGTAAATATTTGTATATAGGTTAGAGTAGGTTGTCTTTTGGTTTTCGTGTGTCTTGCTGGTTCACGTCGTTTTGTCTGCTTGTTTCCTCGGTTGTTTTGTTTTGAAAAGGGCGTTCTTCGTCCCTTTACGGTGGTCGTGCTCACTCGACGAATGGCTTGCCTAGTTGGTCGTCCTTAGTGTTCTCTAGATAAGCATTCATTCCCGACTATTGGTCTTTGAGGGCTGCCTAGGAATGATTTCCTCATTTGAACTCTGCTTTAGAACTTGACCCTCGGTTGGATCTCTCTACATACATCTCAGATCTTGCACAAAACACATATTAATCGTTTCTAAAAGACTGTACCACGGCTGCTATGACAACCTAGTAAGTGAAAAAAATTAAGTCTGCTCCAGTGACCACTATGGTCCCAAACCCATTGTAGGCTTCAATGCTTACCCAGTCGAGAAAGAGCTGAGTGAAAAATGGACATTGAAAGAAATATCAAAACAAAAGAGAAAAAGAATTCTGAAAACTAAGCGACTATATGGGTGTGCGGGTAACTTTATCGGGGCTATGGACGCCCAGCCGGTAGTAGAGCAATATCCGTGGTATTGCAGTGACAACTCCGTCGGGGCTATGGACCCTTGACTGGCAGCGAAACAATGTCTAGGTTACTTTTGGTGTCAGGCGGTTTATGTAGCTTGCTCGATTGGATTAGCAACCACTGGTTTTAGTCATGCAGAAAGGAATGAATTCACTACACACACTTCTGAGATGTCCTGTAGACTAACCCAATTAAGGATCCTGTTCTCCCAGTTCACTTTTGGAAGTCCACTCCTGGTCTGCGAAACCAGAGATTCTGGGTCCTGGATGAATATTTATCTTTAGAACACTCGGGAGCGTTCCCCAATGGAGTCGCCATTTGTTGTTCCCTCAGCACACATGCCCCGTTTGGAACAGGGACCCTCTTTTTTATTTCGCCTTGCTAGGTCATTTTTTGTTGCTGCCTCATTTTGCATGCCCTTGTTTTGGTGTCTTGGGTGGTCAACACACCTCTGAAGTCTCATCTTAAGTTGACCATGTTTTTCCCTTCAATTTTGTCAAGTCTTGGTGCCTTGTGGAGTCTCCTTGGTAGTTTTCCTCTGCTAGCGGCCTTGGAGCCCTCTTGGCCCGCCCCTCCGGGTTTCCCTAGCCGAGTTTCCCCTTTGACTTCGTCGTTCTGAACGGTGGGAGGCTTCTGCCTCCCCGGGCCCCGGGACCCGGCTCCTTGTTCTCTGTCCAGTGAGAATTGCAAAATTTCTTAGCTGCTTTCGTCGCCTCCGAGCCTGACCCCTAGAAATCTGCTCCCAGAATTCTATGCGGACTTCACCGTTCCCAATGGAAAATTGTTGACGGAACTCCGCCCCCATGCCCCGGGTTTCCCTTTGCTGCCAGTGGTTTCCGAGCTAAATTTCCAAATGGCGAATTTGTGGCGGAACTCTGTCCTCCGGGCCCCGAGGTCCCCTCAGGCGTCGGTTTGCAAAATGAATCTTGAACGGTCTTTGCCTCGCGTCTTTCCGGCCTCTAGACCCCAGACTTTCCGCCGCCGTCTGCGAATTCAAATCCACCAACTATATGCTTTGTCGTACTTGCATTTAATGGAGCCATTAATGGCGGTGGGAGTATAAATATCTTGCCCAACCTGTCATTTTCACTTGTTAGGATTGCAGAGAGAGATCAAAGTGCTTGCCAGAGAGGATCACTGCCTTTGTCGATCGTCACCCTCGCACCCATTTCCGTCACTTGCCAATCGTTAGTTGATTTCACGCCTTACCGCATCGGGTGTCCGAGGTAGGTTTACCGTTTTCCCTCCCAAGATTTTTTCATGATTTTAAAACCTAAAGTGATGAATGACCCAGGTTAAAAATACATTTAAATGATAGAACATAAGATAGCGCACAAAACCCATGAGATGGAATCTTGTAGAAACCTCCAAAGCACCCCCTGAGATTGACCCAGAAGTTAGCCCGCGTGAGGGTTGTTCTTTGCTCAGGGCATTCGCAACGTTTGGGCACGGGCCTCTTTGTCGCTGATAAAACTAATAAAATTCAACATCTTTTCCCAAACGACCGTGCCATCTCTTGGGCCTGGATCCTCGGGTTTCTGCCGACGGTTCACCGTCTGACATCATGAACTTAAACTCTGAAGTCGACCTCCATTTTGGCCTCCCGGGCCCGCGCCCACGAACTTCCGTGTCTAGGATTTTGCCAAGCTCCCGTCGTTCTCGAACAACAAAAGAACCACGTCTGCCCGAGCTCCAGACCCCAGGCCTCCTTTTGTTGTCCATTTCTGCTCTGAAACCCACATTCTAGCACCTCGCCAGGTCCCGATTCGTGGACTTCCGCGGGAGCTTTGTCATTTCGAATGGCGATCCATTGGTGTCCTTCCACCGCCCGAACCCCGGACCTCCTTTTGTCGCGAGGATTCCAAATCTTAGAACTTTACCATCCTTGACCTTGCCAGACTTCGTCCCATCTCCGCCGTTCAAAGGAGAAAATTGTGCCCGCTCTTCCAAGCTCTGAGCTCCGCCTTCTTGCTCGTTGTAGAAACTTGTAATGAAAATCTATCATCCAACCTAAGTGTCGGGTCCGATCCGTCGAGCCGCCCCCTCCGGACTTCCATCCGATGATCGCCATTCGAAAGAGCGAAGGCATGATGGACTCCTGGCTCCACAAGCCCGAATACTTTAAAATTACAAAATTATCGGCTACCCTTGAACTCGCCGAGTCCCAGAACCCGAAATTTTGTCTTTGAAATTCCCTTTCTCTCTGGCCGTTTCAAACAGCCAGTGGTGAACGGCTTTCCGGCCCTCTACCTTCGAATGCTCCTAAAACAATCCAAATGACCTCAAATTTGAAATCTGATCTCGACCCACGTGCTCAAATTCAACCTTCTCCTACATTGACCTTTTGAACCACCAAAATCTGAAGGTGAGAAATCTCCCGGATCTCCCTACCCCATCTGTCCCTTCAAAACAACATTCTTGCCAAGGAAGTTTGGGCCTCCAGACTCGGATTGTCTGAAAGCCCTCAATTAAAAGACTAATGACATTTGGAAGTAGAAGTATCATTTTATAAACGATAAATTGTTTAAATTCGATTTCGTCCATAGGATTTTAACTAACATCAAAGCTTTCATGATTGATTGTACTGACTATGCCTTTGCCGCAGGATATATGGAATCAGGTGCAGGACCCTCAGAGAGGGCAGCAGACAAAGGAAAAAAGTCAAGAAAGACTCCTTGTGGAAAGGAAGATAAAGACCAGATGAAGTTCCAGTTCCAGGGTGAACCTCTGCGATCAAAAATCACCATGGACTAGAAATAAATAACAAACACCAATATTGGCCAAGTTGATATTGATGAGTTTACACAAAGGGTCAGAATCAACCTGACAACCAAGAATGCAAGGTTGATTAGGCAAAGCAGAATCACAAAAGCTGCAGGCTTTCCCCCATCTCTCATTGCCCCTAAGCTAGTCATGGCTTGTTGGCAGGCTTATCAAACCGAGACAAGGACCATTGTTGACAGGGATGGTAATATTCTAGCAGATATGTCAGCTAAAGGCATTACAAAGACCTTCCACATTCCCACTTTTCAAGAAATGGAAACACCTACCATAGAGGAATGCAAGAAAGCATGGGATGACAACCTGACGGGCTGCAAGAAGTTGATAAATCAGCATTGGCTTAAAAAAAAATGGGGCAGTGCTATGAAGGTTCCTCACAAACTCTTTCGCAGTGATTTCCATGAAGATTACCATGACTTGGTCACGATGCTAAGCAGGGTTATGGGTCTTCCATCTGTTGCCTTCTTTCAGGAGTGGATGGTATACTTCATTGAACAGATCCTCCACGAGAATGAGGATGTCACCACAAAGTCCTCGTTCTACTGGGGAGGTATAATAAGCAGCTGCTTCCATGAGCAGTTCATCAATGTGAAGAAGAGTTCCAAGTTCTACATGACCTCATATCTTGTCTACTCCTTGGCAGACTAGAGACAATACAATGGGTTGTTTGTGGCACCCGATGAAGAGCAGAGTCAAAAATTGAAGGCCTATGACAAGTACCCCTAGCTCTAGTACCGAAATTTTAAGGAGTATGCCTTCATTTTTATTCAATACCCAAAATTCACATACATTCATGCCCAGGGCTTCACGAAAAGGCCAAATAAGCTGCCCCAATACCCCAACGACCAGATCATCCTGTAGGAACTTTCTCGACAACTCCAACACATACAGTCGGCCCTCACCGGCAAACACTTGGCAGGGATCTCTTATCCCCTAACTCTTAGCCAAGGAATGTATAAATTACAAACTTCCCAATGCACTGGGAACTCTAAGAAAAAATTGAAAGATTATCATTTTCACCTGCACATTGTTCGCCCGCGAATGGACCCATATGGGCATGTAAGGAAGGAACTGGGGTCAGGGTTCGCCCATCTGCATCATATCGAGGACTTCTGGGCAGATTGTCAGGATGACAAGGAGGTACCTGCAAGGCACTACATGCGGATGATCACGTACTTCATAAGAAAAGTGCAACCATTTCCCATACAAGATCGGGTTGAAGAGGACGAAAGCACCGTAATGGACCCCAGATACCCTGCAGTCGCCAACTTGTCGATACCAACAATAGACTGGAACGAGCAGGAGGATGATGACCTCAATGTTATAACCAAGCCAATCTTGGCCCGTACCAAAGAATGGGTGGATGGACAGGTGGCCCGACTAAAACAAGGGGTGGTCCTGACATACGAAGGGCTCAAAAGTGAGCCAAGTGCCACAGAGGAGGCCACTGCCACTACTTCACCGGGCGAGACATCCAAGTCTCCTCTAGTCACCAGATCCAAGAAGAGGAAAGAGACAGAAACAAAGCAGTCTCCTGATCCCAAAGTTTATACAAGGAAGGATCCAGGGGGCTCACCTTCTAAAAGGCTTAAGCAAACAGGGGGCACCACGGAGCAGCCCTTAATACAAGAGGAAGAAGCAAAAGGTACATATGAGTTAAAACCTCTTTTGGATCTCCCTGTTTCGACTACCCCATCATCTACCTCTCTAGCCATGGTCGCCACATCCCCGCTGGCAGTGGACATCTTCGTCCATCTTGCCCCTTCACCTCCAGCCGAGCCTGTAATAGTCATTGATTCTTCCTATGCCGTAACTACTCCTTCCTCCGTTGCCATGTCACCTACCACATCGCTCCCTTTAGCTACAGTGATGACACCAATACCCGCTTCCGCCTTGCCTGAGGCCTTCTCCAGACATAGGCAAAATCTCCCTTCTGAGCTCTCCCAGATCGTTATGGACCCCACTCTTCAAGCGGCCTTGGCGCAGGTCCTCGCTACTGCTAAACCTTCATAGCCTCCGGCAAGACCACCGGCTATGGAGGCCACCATGTTGATTTCCAAGGAGTGGGAGAGGCGAGAGCAAGAGGCCTTGAAACCATTTGAAGAGGAGGTCGATGAATACTATGAACACCTGGAGTATGAACGTTGGACTATTGACATGGTGGCCTACAAAGAGGAAGGAACGGGCTCTGCAAAAAGCGGAGATGAGGAGGATGTCGGGGGTAGGGTCATCGTGCAAACCTTCGACGACGATCTTGAAGAAGAGATGGCCCAGCAACTGAAAGATACTGAAGAAGAGGCAGAAGGGTTGCCTTTTAGAGGACAACAAGAAGATAAGCCTGAGGGTTAGGCTCAAATTGTTAAGAGCCTCAAAATTGAGCAGCACAAGGAGCAAGCACACGAGGTTGAACAAACTAAAGAAAAGAGAGAAAGAAGAATGTCTCCGGCAACAATTATCTACCAGGCCTCCTATTAAGCGCCTTGTGTTCGTCTAGGACTCCGATGAAGAAGAAGGAAATGCTGCTAAAGCAGAAGAAAGGGCCCCAGGGGATAAGAAAATAGAAGTCTTAGCCAAGGAGGGCGAAGGTGATCGTGAATCACCTTAGGAAAAGGCTGCTATGCCTGAATGGCTAGAAAGATAGCTTGAAAAGAAAACTCTTGCACCAAAAGACCCAAGGGCGAAGCTAGAGGCTATCTTAGCCCGAGCACATATCACAACCAAAAAGGAGAAGCCTAAGATCAGATCCAAGGTAACAATGGATGCTTCTAGGTCTCGAGTTGTGCAGATAGCAACGCCAGTGGTGGGCCAGGAGGGAATAAGCTACAACATCTCCACCATTGATCTAGGAACCGCTACTAGAGAGCAGAAGGTGGGGCATCTTGAGGAGTCAGTGGCTACAATGGTGCACCTGATAAAGCAAAACAAGGTCTCAAAAGATGAACTCAAAGCACAAGTAGCCGCCTTGACGGATTACATCCAACAATGGTCCTCGGTGGATGACCTTCCTACCACGTCCGTAGCTCCACCCCAACTGTTGTCCAAAGAACAAATCGACAAGTTGGAAAGAAGAAAGAACTTGGACAAGACTACAGAGAGCTGGTTCCGGCAAGTCATGTACGTCGGGAACATGGGTATTAGCCGGGTTGTTCGGACAACCACAAGTTCTTGGATCTACAACAATCTTTGGAAAGTATGAAGAAGCTCTGCACCGACTTCCCTGCAACATATGACTCCACCTATTCGAAGATCGAGGCCATCCTCCAGTTGCCAAAGGCTACATGGGAAAAGGAGCTTGCATTCAAAGGGGACAACCACTAGTTGATGGATGTGTGGAGGTGGGATTTTGACAATAGAAAGGAAAGATTGGAGCAAATAATGAGTAAGGTGGATCTGGACATCGAGTGGATCAAGGAAATTAGGGCGGAATGTGCTTGATATCTCAAGTTGATGACGAAGTATAACATGCATGCAGTACAGATGGATCCAAAAAAAGTAAAACCTTACTTTCAGAAGAAAATGGAGGACGCGATGCCTAGTGAAATAACAGTGGAATTCATGAGTTTTGTCACCCATGCCTTCGACTAGTCAGAACTGTTTAGAGATCAAGGCGTAAAGTATGATGAGGACTGGAAAAAGCTTGAAGATAATGCAAAAAAATGGAGCTACCAGATGTTGCGGTACGAGATCATTGAGGTAGACAAGCTCCAACCAGTCATTCTAAAATTCATGGAGTACACAACATCGAAGAAGTAGGAGGGCAACCTTGTTGGCAAAGAAGAACTCCCCAAGGAATAACTACAACAAAAGAGCAATCAGCAAAAGACAAAGCGCTACAGTGCCACCACTAGAGGACAAAATAGGGAAGGAGATAGGAATGTAATTTTAAATTGTAATATATTGGGGGTTGGTGAAACCTTATTTTGTAATGAATCTTGGCCACACAATGAGAATTAATCTTGCCCATTCATTTAACTTTTGGGGCACTATAAATAGGGGTCTCCTCTCATTCGCAAAAGGGGTTTAAGTTGTTGTAAAGACATGCTGCTGAAATTTTTAATGAAAATACATTGACTTGGTGCATTTTCTGATTTCTTCACATGTTTCATGGTTCAATCTCCATTGTTAGTTTGTTTACTTAGATCTCTATTGCTGCTTTAGTTAGTTGTGTTCTTGATTTGATAGATTTTAGAAATGTTGTTTTGTGGTTGTGAAAATCCCTGTTGTGTAGATGCCTTCTTAGTCCATACTTTTTGTTGTTTGTTGTTGGTAGATAGCTGTGCAAAGTTAGTATGGGCTTAAATTCAAAGTTGCTCCACACTTTTATCTTTGTTCATGTATGTATATGGTGAATGGAAGGTGAAATATCTGCAGACCTTAGAAGATAGCACAAATTTCATGAGACTATGAGATTTCTGGTTAAGCGAAATATTGTTTTGAGGAAGCTATCCATTGCAGGAACTCCATGATCACTATTCATAGTTAGTTGCAGGTCCAGGAACCTTTCATCTCCCCTGCTCTTTCCCCCTTTTTTTAGAAATAGCTCATGTCAAGGTTCATTGCACATTGTAAAGCCAAACTTGAAGAAACATCGAAGTTTCAGACTGTTGTTTGAACCTACAACAAAATGAAACTTTGCCTCCATCTTAGAAACTTCGGAATTGAAGATTACCTCGCATCCAGCTACGTAAGTCCGCCTTGTGATTACCAGCAAAATCACATTAAATGAATTGAGGAGTTCCATGCAAGTCATGACCTAACACCCGAGAGACTTTGGGGAGATTTTCAGCAACTTGTCGTTGGAGATTTCCTTTCAAGAGAGGTAGTGCACTCGTGTACTGCCTGTGTTGAGAAAGTGTGCAAAACACCCATCAACAAAACCTAAATCACAATGTTAGCTCCAAGAACATGCATGATGATTGATAACTTTGACATGATACTTGAGATTTTGATTGTTGTTGTAGATGATTGATAGATATGCCCTTGAATGCTCTTGACTATAATATTTGCTTTTGGGATAGTTGCCTTCTTGCTAGATGTTTCCTTAGTTTTGAATTGATAAAAATAACCTTGTATTTATAGGTATTTATCCTCAATTTCTCGAAAATTAAACATTACAAGCTGACATTCAAAATTGAATTTGAGGACATTAAAATACCATTAAAAACATATTTTAAATTTGGTTCCAAAGGCCTAGGGAGGACCCATTCGGGTGAATGAGTCCCAATTCCTTATTTCTGGAAACCAATGGAGTAGGACACTATGAGGGCATAGGTAGAGGTGGCAATCCTCTAACACAGGTTGTTCATGTCCATCTAGGGTGATCATAGATAAGCTTATCCATACTCGAGACTAAGAGGAGTCAAGGAGCATACTATGTCAATGGATTGCATCTTATTTGCTTGTCTGCTCCACTTACGATTGGTTTCTTCTTCACTAACTTGTTTTCCTTTGTTGTTGCTTCCTTGTCCTTTATCAGCTACAAATCTCCCTCTACTTCTAAAGTTATTTTTCTACCTCTCAATATCTTCTCTTCTACTTTCAATGCATATTGAGAAGCATTTTCAACCACGGTGATCTTCAACAAACTCATCTCACCTTTAATGTTGAATCTCAACCTATTTATATACCTTGTTACCTTTTCCTTATCCATCTAGTCTTGTTATGATCTAATCACCATCTATAAGTCTCCTTTGTGTAATTTATTTCACACATATCCTTCAACTTTTGATTTTGCAACTTTTTAAACAACTCGAGTTCATAGTCTTTAAGAATAGATTTTTCTTTTAATCTAGCTACTATTTGATTCCATTTGGTTATTCCTTGATCACCATTGGCAACCCTTTGTCTCTATAGTTCCCTTCACCATAGGGTAGTTTTTTGCTTGAGTTCTTTCAATGCTAATTTCACCCGTTGTGGATCTATAATTTCCTCTAAATGAAATTTGTTCTAGATCACCTATCCAATCAATCAATTCATTGAGATTCAATGTACCAAAAAAATTAGGTACATCCACCCAATTTGCTTTAATAATTTTTGCAAGGTCTCTCAATAATCATTCTTATCGAAAATCTAGTAGTTGTTTGTTTTCCCTCACATTCATCTACTTCACTCTCTTCACCACTTGCATGGTCTTCAACATTATCAAGATCTCCTCTTAGGCATGTAACTCATGTTTCACCACCAACTCAACTTCACAGGTTTCACATTTCACTCTACTCATTTGTACTTACATGACTTCTCTTCTTACCTATAGTAGATCTCACGATCTTCTAAAATACATATTACTCACTTTTAGTAACTCAACAAATATTCATAGGTTTCACATTCCACTCTACTCATTTGTACTTACAAAACTTCTCTTCTTACCTATAGTAGATCTCACGATATTCTAAAACACATGTTACTCACTTTTAGTAACTCAACAACTATTCACACATTCCCAACAAGACCAAACTTTCTCTAATACCATCTAAAACAATCGAGGTAATGGGGTTCTATTGAACTACCCTGCCACATAGCTAATTGCACTTATTCAACACAAATTAAATTTTTACAAAATTTAAATCCTAATGCTTGGTATGAAAATTCATATTCATGAGTACAATTAATCTATGTGCATATATGTTCTACAACCTACATCCTTCTATTATGAATTTCTCTTCTCCCAATTACCAACCCCCTAATCACTGTTCTTCCCTACTTTATATTCTTATGTGTGGAAGCTTGATTGATTGATATTTTGATGATTTCAACAACTAAATCATTATAAGGATGCAAAAGTGCAATAGTACGTCAAAATCCCATAAGTGCAAATGCAACCCATAAGTTTGCAAGGTCCAAATGACTAAGGTTCCCACAAGGTTTAGATGACTCCAATATTCCTACAAGTACAGATGCAGAAATTTTTTTTGCCAAGTGTAGTAGCAAACTAAAAGCTTGCAAGTGGAAAATCAACGATTGACAGCTATAATCATGAAATTTTGCTTCATGTTCAATTCACTAGAAATTACCCACAAAATTTTTTTTGCCAAGTGTAGTAGCAAACTAAAAGCTTGCAAGTGAAAATGCAAGTGGAAAATCAACAATTGACAGCTTTAATCATGAAATTTTGCTTCGTGTTCAATTCACTAGAAATTACCCACAAACATCTCGATGTTCATGAAACTTCCACAAAAGACAAATGATTTCAACATTCTCGCAAACATTTAGATGCACTTGAAATCTTTATAAGGTCAAATGATGCCACTTTTCCTGTAGTGTAGGAAAATCCATTGGAAGTAGTCAAGAATTAGATCGACACAAAGGTTCAATTTTGGCTTGAATGCCTACAACCTACATAAATATCAAATCTCACAATGATCTAATTCACCTATAATTCTCCCCAAATGTCTGGTAGTAGGTTGAAAACCCTTAAGACCATAACTTGCTCAAATTTCACCCAAATTCCATCAAATTGGATCTAGGACTACCTTTTGGCTTCTCTACAAGATGAAATTATCAAAGTATATAATTATTTTTTACAATTCTCCATGAATAAGTAATGAGAACTACAATACTTAAAGCTAGGCAACTAAACTAAAAAGGAAAATATATTTTAGGTGATGCAGGGTTTCTTATGGACCTAAATGCTCCTACATCACAAAGTTAAAACAAACACTGCACAAAGTGAATTTCAAAGTTACTTCAAACACACACCACACAAAGTGAATGCCAAAATTAACTTTCAAACACACACAAATATATCACATAAAATTAATTTGAAGGTTACAACACATTTCACACAAACAAAAATTAAATATATGTCATAGTTTAAGCACACATGAAACAAACATACAAATTTGTTTAAACACAAGGATTTTGTTCAAAAATACAAAATTTAGACATGTTTCAAAAAAAAATTACTTCAACACATAAAATAAACACTTAAGTTTAAACATGTCAAAGTACAAACACACAATGAATGTCAAAGTTCAAATACACTTCACACTAAAGTTCAAACTTGCAACATAAGTGAGTGTCAAAGTTAGTACACTCTTCACACAAAGTGAATTTAAAAGTTCAAACAAAATGGTTGGTAAAAGTAAAATACATATTACACAATGTTTGATCATTTCACACAGTTTTTTCAAACACACATTCACACGTATACAAAGTAAATGCTAAAGTTTAAACATACACAAAGCTAGTTCATGTCACACATGCAATTTGTTCAATTATACCAAACTACAAATATGCAAAAGTCAACACCTGACTAATTTAAACATGTTACTTTAACCACACACAAAGTAAGAACTTAAATTCCAACATGTCAAGGTACAAACACACACAATGTGAATGCAAAAGTTCAAACATACTTCACACTCAATTTCAAACATGTAAAATAAGTGAATATCAAAGTTAGTACACTATTCATAGCTAGTGAAAGTGAAAATTCAAAGCACATACACACATGCCAACATATAAATATAACATACAAACACACAATGTGAATTCCAAATTTCAAACACACTTCATACTAAATTTCAAACATGCAACATAAGTGATTGTCAAAAGTTAGTACACTCTTCATACAAAGTGAAAGTGAAAGTTCAAAAACACATGCACATACCAAAGTACAAATATAACAAAGTGGTTTTGAAAGTTAAAACACATTTCACACAAGGTTTGTTCATTTTACACATAATTTGTTCAAACACACACATGAAAAATATATAAATTAATTGCCAAATTTTAACTAAATTTAAATTTCACATGAATGCTAAAGTTAGTATACTTTTTACAAAAAGTGAATGCAAAAGTTCAAATATAAACACGTGGCACACAAAGTTAGTTCAACTATACATGAAGTAAACATTAAAGTTCAACAAACACAAAGTAAATGCCAAATTTAAAACAAACTTCACGCAAAATTAGTTCAACCACAAATGAAATAAACACAACACATATAATGTGAATGTGAAAAGTTTAAACACATTTTACACAAATTTTATTCGAGCACACTTCACACATATATAAAGTAAATGAACCAAAGTTCAAGCATGCACTTTGTGTGAACTGTGTTGACTCATAGTGAGTGCCAACGTTAGAACAATCTTGAAAGTGACAATCAAAGTTCAAACGCACGCATCCACCCTTACAAACTAACAATCAATAAGAGGATCAAATATAACTGAATGGTAAAATAATTCAAGCACACTCTGATGCACGAGCATCATAATTAGCTAAGGGTAAGGTAGTCATGTTTTCATGGTAAATAGGTTTATAGGTGTGTCTTAAAATTGTTTTTCCTCCATTTGTATGTAGCTCAAATTTCGAATTGAGTAAATAGCATAGAAGTAGTAAATAATGCCTTGCAAATATATGCAAAGATCAAGTTTGGGGTAGTTAGGAAGTAAACAAGGTCATAAAGTCTTAGAGTTAGATAGGTGTATTAGGAATATGCCAAACTGATATTCTTTCTTAGCATATTGTTGAGCCTTTCTAGGAGGTAGTTGAGAGCCTTGAAGAGGGAATATTTTATGGCCTAAATTTGATAAAACAATCTTTTCTAATGTAAATCCATCAGGATATATATCTATAAGCATTGCATATCAATAAAAAGGAGCTGGTGTATGGATTTGAAAGGTTTGAAGTCGTTTTGATCACATTTTGTTCATGACTGTCATATCTGTCATAACAGGGGCAGCAAGCAAGAAGTTAACAGCAGAAACCTAGAGCCATAATTTCACTACTGTGACTGTACACACACCTCCAATAGGTAAAAATAAGCTGTACAAAATTTATTTGGGGTCTTGAAAGTTAAAATTGAGGTTTTTAGGCCTATTTTTGTGTTTTGACCTCAAACTAGGGCCTAGCCATAACTTGGGTTGTACTGATCCAAATTAATTGAAAATTTGGAATCTTTATTGTCTTAGAAGTACAGAAGTGTGTACAAGATTTCAAGTTCCCCCCATAAGTGCAAGGGCCTGTTCCAATACACCCTTGTTTCCAAGCATTTTATGTGGCAACAAGACTGTAAATATGTGATTTCTTGAGTTTTATGGTTCCAAATGACATGATATTTTAGAGGCATGCTTGAAATGCCTAATTTTATCTTCCCTCCAAGTTTTAGGTCCTGATTCAATCGTTTGCCCTATGCTGTTCCAAAACAGGTCTAAATGGAGGCTTAATTTGACACACTTCACAATAAGTCAATTAATGTTCAAACACACACTTCACAACTAATGGAAGTGAAAGTGAAACACACTAAACACACAAGCGTGCAAGTAACTTCATACAAACAATCAATTTATGCCAAAAATAAAATACACACTTCATATAAATAATAAATGCAATCAAAGTGAATGTCAAAGTGTCAAAGTTTAAACATGCAAAGTAGATGTCAAATTAGAGTAAATATAAGTCAATGCCAAAATTCAAAACCATGCTTCAATAGACATTAAGTAAATCAATTTTGAAACAGATGTCCACAAGCGTGCAAGTAACTTCATACAAACAATTAATTTATGCCAAAAAAAAAATACACACTTCATATAAACAATAAATGCAATTAAAGTGAATGTCAAAGTGTCAAAGTTTAAACATGCAAAGTAGATGTCAAATTAGAGTAAATATAAGTCAATGCCAAAATTCAAAACCATGCTTCAATAGACATTAAGTAAATCAATTTTGAAACAGATGTCCACTAAAATTCTTATAATGTTAGTAGATTACATTATATTTGAAAGATGTTGTAATACTTAAATAATTACACAAAAATGTCAATTCATTATTTATATGAGGAAATAAATTTTTTTTAAAATGTGAAATTTAATGCAATAAAAAAAATATATAAAAATTAACACAGGGACACTAGCCTAAAAAGAATGGTCATGGATGACCATTCCCCACAGCCTTGGGAAGGGGGCCAATTCAACCCCTTCCAAATAAAAATTTGGTATTAAACAACAAATTTGTTTACATATCAATTTACAAATTGCATTTATTGAATTTGACCAATTGATTCAAAAGTGCAACATTTTTTCCAATTTTAAATATTAAATATTGCTTCAGCAACCCATTCAAGATTCCAAACATTTTCCTAAAAAAATCGAATATTACATTTATTATTTCACTTCAGCAACTATCCATTCTAGCTTCCAAAAATTTATAGACACTGCATGTCAAACACTCAACATCAACCATAGTTTAACTTTAAACTTATATCAATTTCCCTGCCGATATAATATACAACAATTAAGTATACCATTATTGAAATAAAACTGGTATAGGAAGATTCAATGAACGACTTTAATGGAAATACATGTATACTTGCCCAATGTTGCAGAATCTTTTTAAATACACCAAAACCTTAAAAAAAATAAAAGCAAAATGTCAGATAATAAACCTTGCTAATTCTGATATACAATTATACAAAATGATAGTCTAAACAAAATATCATCTAATCAACAAATAAAACTCTAAAATAACACTTCTCTATGCCAAACTGTCATAAAGCATGTCCCACCCCTTGTTAATGCAGAAAGAAAAATATGTTTGTAATTCGATGGGAATGACAATGAAGTATTTGGAAACATAACTAAAATTAAGATTTGCAATCTAAACATATTAAAATAAAAATTGCTTTGCATTCAGTTGAGATACTCCTACTCTTTGCCAAGTAATATTCAGGTTTCTTCACAATATTATGTAATATTCAGGTTTCTTCACAATATTATGTAATATTCAGGTTTCTGCATGTAGATAGTGTTGTTTTTAGTGATCTTGTCAAGAAGCACAAAAGGTGGATTCTGGAAACAATCAGGATATTTATGATTCACAAACAAAAAGGTGATTTTCTATACTGAAGACATCCTCATTCAGGAAAAACCAACTAGATCCCGGATGAGTATAACTTGGAAGGTGAATTGTCAGACGATCTCATTCACCAAAACAAGAAGGTGGGTTATCATTTATACTGTATTGGTAATATCCTTGTAAACGTTCACAAAATACAGAATTGTAAATGGTAAATACCATGTGAGTGCATATTGGATAAGGGAGACAATCTAATCCAAAGTGCAGGAGATGTCTAATTCACATATGAAGTATTTGATGTATGTGCAGGAGGAATGGGTACTGCAAAGTCTTTGAGAGGAATGAAGACCCAAACAATTCTCATCATTGCCATCACTTTGGAAAAGAAAATTTGCAGTTCTTGATCGACCAGAGGTTTCATCATTGCCATCACTCTCAGATGCAACAAATTCAAGCTCAGATGCCAATGACATATCTGAAAGCATTTTGGTTGAACCTTATCTTAGCTATACTAGCTTACTATTTATGCAGTCACCTATCTCTAGTTTTGGGTTCCCTGAAGAAGAATGTAATGATATAACTCTCTTGGGGAACATCCATGGTAGCATCCAATGGGTCAGTGATTGTTATGATCAGCAGCAGCAGGAGATCAAGGCAGAAACTTGGGATGCCTTTAATCAAAGAATTTTTTATGCTAGTATGAGTATAGGGCACGTTGCAAGAATTTCAAGTACTCAGCTACATCTTACCACACGTGGTTGAAGGCTTCCCCATAATGTCAGTTCTCCATGGTATGCTTTTACAACTTACTGGATATATGTGTTGCCTAAGTAGAAAAAGGAAAAATCATCGAGCTACCAAATCTCAATCTATGGGTACCATTGTTTGCAACCTAGCATAGGGGGATCATATTAGTTATGTAGTGATGAGTGCTAGGATCTCTGTGTTTTCTTTGTGGTGTTGCTTCAATACTGCAAGTTAAGTGAATGTATTGTTGATGATTAGTTTTCCATGAGTTAAGAGACTAGTGGTCTACAAAGGAACATGGCAAACTAGATAAAGGTGTGAATTGCAAAATACAAGCATATTTAACTTGTGTCATTAAGATAAAACCATGATGGGACATTCCAGTGTTTCTAATACAGTAAAATGGTTTGCTGTTCATTGCTCTTCATGAGATCCCTGTTCCGTTCTCATCTTGTTTTTTTTCTTAAAAGGCAAGGTTTTTTCAGTTAGTTAAAATCATTCAATGGCAGTCAAGTGCCAAGAAAACAGTCTGCAATGAAAAAGACAGTTCTAAAGCAATGATTCAAGGGCAGATTCAGACTTAGAATATAGGAGACAATGGGTATCAATTTCCAGGTGGCTTAGGGTATCCTTCCATTCAAAGTGGCACAAACAATGAGCCTCGTGTTAAGTGTTATAAGATATCCTTGTCAAAAATTTCAACAACACTCATTAATATGACAAATGGCTTCTATTATAATAGTTCATATCTAGAAAGTTTTGAATACAATCAAAATTATCAAATTTCAGTTGCATCACAAGGACATGGAGTAATATCTTTGGGTAGATTTGTGTGCACTACAGTTTCTGCTGATAGTCACATAGCTGTCATCAACAGTTTCAAACCCTGGAGGTAATTTAGAGAGCGGAGGTTCAACAACTGTAATCTTGGCAGGACAGTGTTAGGAAAAGTGGTATTGATTACCCAAAAACAAAGGCAAGAGTGCAAGTTTCTGTTGACAATGGCAAGTGCACTAAGGAAGATGGTCCATAAGGTAGTAAAACGATATTGACCCTTGTCAAATTGCAAATGTCAACTCCTCCATTTATTTCTAATGAAGGCTGAATTGATAGTGCACAGAGATAAGAGACTAAATGCAGTTTAGAGGTTAGCATCTAAAGATGCCTATATCTGTACAAAGGAAGAAGATCATATGTTTTATAGCTTCAAGAGATAGATTGGAAGTAAAATGACAGCGAGCAGTGTTGTATGATGACAGTGCTCAAGGGAAATATCAGTCTTAACAGTGAACATAATGACGTGTTGACATCAAAGAAAGGACAAAACTCAAAAATCGTGACAGTCAAATGAAAGAAAACCAGCTTCTATATCTTAATAGAAGACAGTGGCAGGGTTTTAGTTTGAATGAGCAATTGTAGAACAGCTGGGTGGTATATGATGCAAGTAGAGCATAATAATGGTGCCTCCTGAAGGCATTAAAACTACTATGACAGTGGTATGTGAGAAAAAGAAGTCAGTCTTAGGGACTATGTCAAAATCATGTAAGCTACGACAGGGAGTGTCACAAAACAGGGTCAGTGAAGAGTTTTCCATGATACAGTGAGTGCAAAAGGAAGCCTCCATAGTTGCTATCTATTGGCAGCGCTTTTAGCCGGTGCATATTGGTATGAATGAGATATGATCATACAAAGAGGAAACAGTCTATCAAAGGCAAGTCATGGGGGTGATCAACCTTTCACAAGGTATCACAGTACATACTGAACATGACAGGGCTAAGGACTGTTAAAATTTCAGATCAAAGGCAGTCATGTGACAAAGAATTTAGGCAAATATTATGATCCTTACACTGTCATAGAGACAAGTGCCAAGATGACAGTTATGAATTTATTATGTAATGTAAATGACAGTTACTTATGACTTTATGATGTATCCTCTGTGACCTTATTGGGCTCAATGATTGTAATGAAGACTAAAGTTCTCATGTGGTGTTTCCTCAATAAGTCCTTAGGACTGTGCATTCTCTGTGTACCGTATCCTTGAGGCTGTGAGGTGAAAGTTTTGACTGTCAAAGGCAGTGATACCAATGACTATATTATGCCCAAGGACTATTATCTATAGGTAATGGACTTAATATTTCAAGAAGCGGTCATGAAAGTTCAATGGTTTAGAAGTTTAAGGATAATGGAGCATAAGAAAGGCAGGATAGACTTCATGATATGACTGTCCAAATGAAGGGTTCAGAATTTTCACAGTCATGATATGGTAGTCATTGTGAGTGATAGGAGGAAAAAGCCATAGAGGACTGTCATAGTACAGTAAAGTGCAATCAAAGATGATGAAAGGACAAGTGACCAAATTGATAAATGCAGGGCGTTTAATCTTTAAACAATGAGAAAGGAAAGTCTGAAAACCATCAAATGCAAATGAAAGGATAGTAAAGGGAAATACAGTGGCTGTGTATACATATTTTAAGGACAGTGCCCCAAAGTCTTTTGAAGACTGTTATAATAGTGCATTGAGGATACAGAGGTCTGCACCATTGATGGAAGTCAAATACCTGGTGATAGTCTTGACACCATAAAGACTATGGTCATGAATGGGCAGTGGAATAACTATGAAGGTAACAAGGGACACTCCCAAGTAATGAAAACTGTCAAAAGGACTGTGGTCTAAAAGAGATAGAAGACCATTGCAGAATTGAGGCTTCTTGACAAGAGTCAAAGATGCAGAAAAGCCTCACAGACCTGCTAGAGATAGCCATTGCAAAGATAATCTACAGAAGGATAGGAATTCAATGGTGTAGGTCAAAAAAATCATGGCAGTCTATGTGCATAGCAGGTTGCATAAAAAGATAGTGCCTAGTGAAGTTCTGTCAGAAGCATAACATTTGCAGTCACTGCTCACTCCTCTTGAAGGTGGTACAGCCAATATAGAATGGTCTGGTTCTGTATCTTACTTGGAAGATCCATGTCTTTAGACTCTAGCCAAGAAATACCTAGCAGTTCGTGGAGTGAGAGGAATAACGGTTTCATGAGAACAAAGAACAAGAGCAGCTGAAAGGACATTGTGATAGCCTTAAATGAGTGCATGATATAATGGTAGAGAAGCCCAATCTTGTCATGAGACAAAACCATTCCATTCATGTGGTTGCAAACAACAAGAGGCCTGTAGATAACAGTGCTAGGGGACTATGTTTACAAGATGGAGGTGCTGCTATAAAATGCAAAGATAGTTAATGAGTATGTGACTTCAAACAATGTGAATGACAATCTTAGCATCAAGGACAAGGCAATGTGCTAAGATTCAAGGTGCATGATAGTGAACAGTTTGTGAAGGACAGTGTATGTAGGCCTACTATGATGGTAGTATCCAAAGAGAAGATGCAGTGGTCTGCTACAATAGAATAGCTGTTGACAGTGAAAGTGGGGTTAATTCTATTTGTTTATATAAGTTAAATGATTCAATTGATAAGGTGCTTGAAAAGAATAATACAAAGCAGTCATTGGTGGACAAATATGAAGAGGCCATTGGAAGAGATTGTCCATGATAAACAGCATGTTGACACAACATGCATAAAGCACAGTTATAGTTAAGTTTCTCCCAAGTGGACAGAATTTAAGGGAATGCCCCAAAACTACTTGACAAATACAGAATTTTTGATGCTAGTAATATTGAACAAGTTGATGATGCTCAAACTTTGAATACACACATGGGAGAGGATTTGGCTGAGGGACCTCTATCTAACTCCTCTTCCAGTATGCAATGACAATTGACCTATTTTGTTTGTTTGTGAAGAATAATAAAATTTCTGCATTCCATTCATTTATAAGATGTTATTATTGTATATCAAATATTTTGCGTTGCTTTTAGGAGAATTTAAAGCATACAGCTATTTGATGATTGTTACATTAAGAATAAGATTTGTGTGATGGCATGGATTGTACTAGCAGTAATATATTATTTTGGTGGCTGTTAATTCTATTGTAATCTGCTTTATTCTAATGCATAATTAAAGTAAAGGTTTACTGTTAAAATGGTCCTATCACCTCTGGCTCTGCCTCGTTCAAAGGATAAAAAAATATTTAATAGTTGATAAATCACTAGAATTACTAACTCAATTCAGATAATGCAGTTTAAAGAATCACTACTAGAGTTTCAAGTCTACCTGAAAAAAGTCGTCCTCCTGACAAGCACATCAGATTTTTGTTGATTGCTGACTGGTCACTGAGATTGACTACATATAGAGTGAAACAAGAATTTGCAGATGATGATTTCTATCAGACATCAGCTCTTTCATCACTGGTAAAAGCAAGGGTAAAAGAATTACAAAATGGTCTTCATTTATAAAAGTTGTTTGCCAGATAATATTAAAACCAATTACCTCATATCTGTACTGTGCAGTGTGCACCAGCCTTTAAGTCTGTCTCCACTGAGGCACATTGAAAAATTATCAATAAAATTAAACAATCAATTATCTCACAATTAAATTATTAACACAAACACAAATTTAGAAGGCTGGTTTCCAGGATCAAGATATGCTATGCACACCAGAAATCCAGGTCCAACAAACTCTAATAACTTCCTCCCCACCATGGCTTCTGTAATAGTTTACAACTTATAGATTGTTAGAAGCAAAGCTATTTGATAGTTGACACAATTGCTCTCATAACTGAAGATGACTTTTCAAATGGTACATCATAAGCCCCTTCACACCCATGACTCTCATAACTGACTTTGGTGTGGCTTGTGCAGCAAATCGCACATTCAATTTGAAATTCAGGCATGATTATCCAGAGCTTTTTGCATGTTGGCAGAGGCACAATCAAATCAACTGATGCCCACATCTTAATTCAATCAAAAACTTTAACACACTAAAGATGGTGATCATGGCAGGCAATAGAACTTACTGAGTAACAGCATCAACAAATCGTTCAGGAAGCTCTGGCGTCCATCCGAGGCGAATGCTTGGGATCTGCAGAAATGACGAAACCAGAGTCGCATGAATAATTACCTCCTGTCAGCCTTTCAGGTAATGGGAAGCTGCTTTTGGTGGGGAGGTTAGAGAAGAAGGCTACATATGGGGACTTTGGTCGTCATCTGGGTTGCTACATTCGATTCTATACTCACATTTTTCTAAACGAAAACGCAAAAAAACACTATGACCGAACCTTAAAAAGAGATGTTGGTACAGCAGCCTTCTGATCATGAGCCAAGAATAGCAGTGCTTTAAATCTTGCTTTTCCCAACGGTGGGGTTGATCTTGATTTGCTTTTTTCTAACTGTAATTTGAAATTTGAGTACCGTTGGGGCACGCTCCTGCGCAAATCGACTAATACACTCGCAATTCATTATATTTATGTTAACTAACTTCTTCCCGCTTCAAAATATTGTATTAGTGTTTTCACAGTTTAATTGATTTTAATTACTCAAAGTAGAAATAAATGATAATTTTAATAAATTTATTTATAATTCTTATATTCATAATTTAGATATTTCATTTATAATTTTGTTTTGTTTTATATTTATTTATGTTTAATCATATATACTTATAATTTGATTTTTAATCAATTGACTTATTATAAATAATTAATAAATATAATTAATTTAATTTATAATTCTTTTTATTTATAAATTATATAATTTAATTTTAATAATTCAATTCAAATTTTGTTTTGTTTTTTCTTTTTTTCTTTTTAATTCTTTAATTCTATTGCCTTTTATATTGGTTTCCATGTGTGAGACTTGTTTTAGGCTCAAATCTAACACTATATGTAGCCTATGGACTAATAAATTATATATTTTAATTTGATAATTCAATTAAATTTTTGTTTGTTTTATATTTTTACATATTCTTTTAATTCAACTTATTTATATATATACTTATATATTGAATTTTTATTTTGTTGTAATTTATATTTTTATATATAACTTATTCTTTTAATTTATTTTTAATTGTCTTGTTTACACAATCGAATCTAGAAACTATTTCAGCAATAATTTTTACCTTTTTTCTTATCATTTCCATTTTCCTATTTGAAGATTTTTTGACTTTTGAACCAAAAGTATCTTTGTCCTCAAATTTAACTATAAAGTTTATTTTGAAATTAAAACTTGGATTTTTCAACAAATTTTGAATAAAATATGAAATGCTACATATTATTCTCTACATAATAATTGCTTTAGTTACACACCTTACACCTTTCAATGAGTGCATGCACAAAATGAATGTTGATGAAAACCTCCAAAGACAAGAAATAACTAAATAAAAAGAAAAATTATCAAATGAATCACATACAACCCTAAAGAATGGATTATACTCACCCTCGATCAAGTGATAAACCAAAACCAAGTGATATTTTATTTAAAACTATAGTGTCAAAGTATTCTAAATTTTACATGTATAATATTAGACTTGGAGGATTTATATGTGTGGGCCTATTAAATTATTGAAACTAAAAACAAGAATTGCAATAAAACCCAGATCAATAATCCAATAACTACTTCAATGAGAATGTGTGCACACAAACAAAGTAAATGAAATTGAACTAATATTACCTCCACAAGTGTGCCTATACCTTACACCATTGTACTTAATTGTTGCAAATTGGATGATATGTGAATTGATCTTTCCTTAATGGCTATGAAAAGTGTCACATATTGAAGTAGCTAATTAAAAAAGAGATTCTTGATGTTATCATGATTCAAGAAACAAAGATGAGTGTGACAATCTTAAGATTTTTATTCCTTGAATCTGGAGAAATTGTGAGTTTCTTGCCATACCAATTGATGGCTTAGTTGGGGGTGTCTCTATTATGTGGAATGGTGGTAGAATCTTAAGATTATTGGTGCTCCATTCCTCAAATTTTATTTATATTAAAATGAAGGATTATTTTATTACGAACTCCTTTTTGTTGACAAATGTTTATGGGCCAAACAATCTTAGGGATCATGCCAAGTTATGGGAAGATCTAAATAATTCTAGACAATTGTTTCCTAATAATAACTCAATTTTGGGAGAGGGTTTTAACACTATTGTTAGCCTAAATGAGAAGAAAGGAGGAATAATGTCTTTCTCTTTTGGTTCATTCAATTTTAATAATTTCTATGGTGTGGTTGCATTGCTGGATATTTATCCAAAAGTTGGTTGGTATACATGGACTAATAGGAGAGAGGAATGGTATAACATTTTATGGATGCTAGATAGGTTCTTGATTCCCTAATAGTGGCTTGTCTCTCATGTTTCCTTCAGCTCTAGAGTGGTTCACTATGGGGTTTTTTTATCATTGGTTGATGTAATTGAGTGTTTCGTTTGGAAAAAAGCTAGCTCAAACTATCCCTTTAAAATGGAATCCTTTTGGTATGAGCACTCTATATTTATGGTTCTCTTTTAAAATGGTAGGGAAAATAAATTAAATGTTGCAAGAGATATGTTCTTCAAAATAATTTGGTAGAAGTAAAGGTTCAGGAAAGGGCATGGAACAAATAAATTATGGATAATATTGTAAGGAAGCTAAGGGAATTAGAATGTATGGTCAAAACAATTCAAAACCCATAATGCTTACTATATTTATTAGACCTTCAATAAGAATTGAGGATGTTACCATGTTTCCTTGTTTCTGAAAGAGATTTTAAAATAGTTTTGTTTAGAACCTTACTCATAATCATTCATCTATCATAAAATATAATGTGGCTTAAGTCAATATTCTCTAGCACAAAAAATGTTAAGCAATAAGAAGTGTCTATTAAAGTACCCCTTAGGGTTAATAAGCTTTATGAAAACCCTATTGACTTTTCTCTATTCCACATCTTAATTTCGGTTGAATATAGTATTTTGTTTGTTCATTAGCCTTTTGGTTTGTTGTCTCTAGAGTTATATGAACTATAATTTTATCCTTGTAATGTTGTGTGGATATCACCTCCGACTTGATAATCTCAATGCTCTGTCAAACATAAAGTCTTACGTCTTAGCATTGTAAGATTGATGTTTAGAATTTTATTGAATTGGTAATTGATTTAGGACTTTGATCATTAATTTATTCATTTTTGTTTTCCTAAATTTAAATATATGTATACATCTATGTTATAAGGATAACATCTATTCTAGAGTGAATATGCATTCTTATGATTTATTTGAGACCAGAGGAAGTAAATATGATAGTATTAAGATTTACTACACCTCTTTAATATAACACATATATGTAAGTAAATATTCTTGACTATGATATGATTAACAGAGATAAACTATTTTTCATGCCCTAATTTCATAATTAGGACATGAAAAAAACCTATAATGAAAAGTAATGCTAGTAAAGAAAAAGTGAAAGAATTGGAGGAATTAGAGAATGGCCCTCAAGCATTGATTAGGAAGTTTGTTAAAACTGGCAACGAGCAACTCCATGCCCCCAAAGAACTAATAAAGATCCTGAGTTGAACATTAGGAGCCTTAATGGCTATGAAAAGTGTCACATATTGAAGTAGCTAATTAAAAAAGAGATTCTTGATGTTATCATGATTCAAGAAACAAAGATGAGTGTGACAATCTTAAGATTTTTATTCCTTGAATCTGGAGAAATTGTGAGTTTCTTGCCATACCAATTGATGGCTTAGTTGGGGGTGTCTCTATTATGTGGAATGGTGGTAGAATCTTAAGATTATTGGTGCTCCATTCCTCAAATTTTATTTATATTAAAATGAAGGATTATTTTATTACGAACTCCTTTTTGTTGACAAATGTTTATGGGCCAAACAATCTTAGGGATCATGCCAAGTTATGGGAAGATCTAAATAATTCTAGACAATTGTTTCCTAATAATAACTCAATTTTGGGAGAGGGTTCTAACACTATTGTTAGCCTAAATGATGGATTTCAACACAAGTCAAAGGCTATAAGAAAGTATGGCTTGAGGGGGACTCTCTCAATATCATCAATAATTTGAAGAATTGTGCTACCCCTTCATGGACTATTGATTCTTTGATTAGGGACTCTATTGATATTCTTAATTCTTTTGATGAATATTACATCTCTCATATTTTGAGAGAGGGCAATGGATTAGCTGATGTCTTCGCTAATCTTGGAGTTAGAGGTGTTAGGGAATGGGGTTTGAATGACCCTCTCCCTATAGAGGCAATAGCAAGTATTAATCATGATTGCCAAATTTAAAATGGTTGAGGATTTATTATGGCTTGCAGTGTGCATGACTATCTTCATGTGGCTGATGATTATGTGGAGGGATGGTAAGCCAGATTTGAAACAAGCTAATGGTACAATGGCTGATATCCGTAGGGAACGAACTCTAGGATCATAATTCTATTACCTTAATTATGTTTTCACACAAATTTGGGCATTCTTTGCATCGTCTTCTTTAGGTTTCTTCTCATTGCATTTAGAGCTCTCAAGATTATAGACTCTACAACTTCTATAGACATGGGAGGTGATAGGAACTGTGTGAAGACCTTCTCCTATGAAGCCTTCAAGAAGAAGCCGAAGGTTTGGCAAGTGTTAGAGAAAGGAGGGTTGACTCTATACCTGGAGAGATTGCATGGTAACAATCCACAAACTATAAAATTGTTTGCAAAATCATGGAACAATAGGGTGTTGAAGTTGGGTAGAACAGAGTTTTATGTGAATGAAAACTTTATAGAAAATACCACTGGGTTAGCCACAGATGGTATGAAATTTTTGAGAGACAAGGAGTCACAAATTACTATGCAAATTTTCTTAAAGTAGGATGAAGCTAAGGACTTCAAGATGGAAAAGAGTGGGTGTTACCAGAGGAGCTCTCTCAAGGCATTATGGGGAGATGTGGCAAAGGAACTCATCTGTTATATCACCCTAGAAGGATGATTCTCTACGATAAATTATTACCACTTCCTTATGCTTAATCATTTCCACCACAAGAAAAGAATTTCCTTTCCCTATTATTTCTTGGCATTGTTGGATTCTAGTCTCAAGGACCATAAGAGAAACCCCAAAAATCTAGTTCTACATGTGGGGTTAATCCTTTTAATTTCAAAGTATGCTAAATCTTTTGAGGTGGCTAAGTTGATTGCTACCCCTAAGGGTGAGAAGTCAAAGCCAGTGGAGGAGTATGAGACAGTCTCTAAAGAGGAGTCAGCTAGTAAAAAAGGGAAGAAGAGAAAACTTATCTTGGAGAGGGAGTCAGATTTTGAGGAGGATGCATACTTTATCCCAAACTCTCTTGCTTCTATGGAGGTGGTTCCACAACCCCCTGTTGTGGGGAAGTCTAAGAAAGGGGTGTCATGCCCTAATAAGGGTTATGAGACTTGCAGTGATGAGGTGGCTACTAATTTTCCAAGTACTGGCTTGAAGGAGAAGAATGATTTGTATGGTGAGGCATCGTCACCGCCCCCTATGACTAAGTAGAAGAAGGAGTTGGAGGTGGGAGGTAAGAAGAAACCAGTTTTAATGTCTGCGAGTCAAATGTTGGAGAGGGACTCCCCTCTCACAATCATAGGCAGATGGGATGCTAATGATACCCTAGTTGTGAACCCACATTTGTAGAAGAAAGGTAAGGTTGTGGTTGTTGGTGGACAAGATGCTATGGATACCCCGACTACAGACCTGGAGCGATTGAAGAAAATAAAGGTTGTGGCTGAGGAGATTGCAAATTCCATTCACAAAATCAAAATTTCGGTTGCAATTGGGAAAGGTAAGGAAGTCTCTGCCAATCAAGATAAGGTAAGCTCCACTAAGGAGGAAGCTGCTACGGGAAAGGGGGTTTTAATTTTGATAGGGAAGATATCTCTAATGTTTTGGGAACTACTAGAGAGGGTTCCATTATTTTATTCAAATTGTTCAAATGGTTTTTCATGAACTTAATATGACAAATGTCAAAATACGTGGTGCGATGAGTAAGGATGAAGATTCCTCTATTCAAAACTAGATTGATGAATTGTTTAATTCCTTGAATATTGTGGCAGAGGAAACTCTTAAGATGAAAAAAAATCTAAAAGGTAGAGTTCTCACCCTAGAGGATAAATTGGAGAAAATTTGTGCCAGCATGGTCAAGGGTGGGGAGGTGACTAAGTTTGTGGCTAACTTTGAATATGTTGTTATTACCTCTCCTTTTGTTAGTGCCAAGAATTGCAAGGAGATTGTTCATGCTAAAGAGATTGGTGTTTGTGGCAAGCTAATGGAGGAGAAGGTTTTTGTTGATAAGGGCGGGAATAAGAATAATGTTTTGATTAATGATGTGAACACTGATGGGCCTAGGGATAGAACTAGAAACAAGACTAAGGCTTAGGCTAGGGCTCTTGAAAAGGAATTGTTTGATGTCTTGGATGATGCTCAGAAGGCTACGACAAGCGATGTGGAGGTTGTTGATATCCTAAAGAACATGTAGTGTTGTTGTTTGGGGTCCTCCTTTTTGGCTGATGTTTTTTTGTTGGTTTGTTGCGTATGGGTTGATATATACTTATTGTAGTTTTCTTTAGTTTCAGCTACTTTCTTTTGTAAAGGGTTCCAGGCCCCTTCAAAACCCATTTTTTTACCTCTAATAAAAAAAAAGGTTCCAACATTAGGTAGGTGAGTAAAATAGTTGCAAACTACATTATCCTATGACATTAATATGTGTATTTATCCAAGGGAGGTGTAGGAATATTATTACCAACTTGGATGCCACATTAGGGTAAAAATACTCTATAAATATGGGTTATGGTGGTAGAAATATAATATAATGAGTTAGAATGAAAAATCTATACACATGTGCTATTATATTGAATACATAGGAGTAATGAAAGTGAATGTATTATAATATTTCATAATGAAAGTGAATGTATTATAATCAATGCTTGGAATCTCTTCTTTGTGGATTTTTTCGTTAAATAGTTTCTCCATGTAAATCTTGTGTTTGAGATTATCTTCTTATGGTTGTTTATTTGTGCCTCTTTGTTGCTACCATTTTGTGGTGATGTTATCTTTATTTTATTATTGTTTCAAGTTCATCTAAGGTAGTTTTATTAAGAATGTTAAAGTGGTTGATTTAAGAATCATAAAGAATTTGAATCTCTACATGGTAATTATATATTAAGGCAACTTAACTTTAAATTTGCATATAATTTTTTATTTTCATATTATAATATTTTATGCCTCATATCTCACCAATTGCTCTCATAGAATGAATGGAACTTTGATGATTAACAATTAGATTAGAGATTTCTCTTTTATCTAACATTTATCACAAAATCAAGGCATATTCTCTAAGATATAATATATAATATATTATTTCACAAAAAATAAAAATAAAAATCCTAGGTGCTCTAACTATATTTATATTATATCTTTCATTTTTTTCAACCAATGTTTTGTTATCCATTCATTAAGATCAAACAATATTTTCCCATAAATATTTATATTTCTAAATTAAACCTCTTTTTTTAAAATTTTCTTCTTCATATAATACTTAATCACTAAGAGAAAGAATCAAAATGCTCCCCAAAATATGGTATTATATCCATTCAACACATTTGTTGAGCTAGAGTTATCACATGCGTTCCCACTACTTTAAGTGTATCATCATCAAATAATTTACAAATAGAATAATAAGACTCAAGATTCCTACGCACTATTTTCATAGAGGTCTCCTAAATACCACACACATGACCTTATTCATAATATTATCAAAACATAACATCATGCTAGGTTCATTGCATAATTGATTTATATCCTAAATCCTAGTTCATTTCTAAATAAATTTGTCTAACTAGGAGCCTAAGGATAACATGATCTTCTTGATTCAATAGATTCCCTAAATGTGTTTGCAAACACTACCAACTCCTTACTAGACCTAGATATGAGGAATTAGACATTAGTGAATTTTAATAGTCAATTTTATATTAGTTCATTATCATTCTTGCACAAGCTTAATCTTATGCAAAGGGTTCATTTATACACTTATAAATGTGATATTAAGTTTATTTTGAATACTTGTGGACCTAATCTAGCCAAATTATGAGAGCAACTTAGTACAAAATTTATCGTTCTACTTCCAATGTATCTAAGAGGATATTATTTTAAATTATGATTTAAAATTTATGATTAATATAATGGACAACTATCTATCAATTACTTAAACTAGTGGACAACTATCTATCAATTACAAAAGCTAGCTAAGTATTTGATTTCTATTTAATTTTCAGATTTCCAAATTCTATTACATGGTTTATTCTAGATCTAGATCAAGTTGAAACATTATATACTTATTATATTTATAAAAACCAAAATTTCAATAAAGAAACTTATTTTATTTATTTGCAATGAGAAGAACTTGCTTTAATGAACCTGACTG
This sequence comes from Sequoia sempervirens, assembly GCA_007258455.2. NCBI lineage: Eukaryota > Viridiplantae > Streptophyta > Pinopsida > Cupressales > Cupressaceae > Sequoia > Sequoia sempervirens. Next base: position 183,826,267 of record VDFB02058242.1, read on the forward strand.
TGATTTTTTATTTATTTATTGAACAATGTTGAAATTACAATGAAAAATAAGCATCTACAAAGTTTGTGAGAAATCAAAATATTAACTTAGAATATAAAAACATTAAAAAACATAAAATGTTTATAAGAATGACAAAGACTAACATACATAACAAACATCTTGTAATTATATATATGATTTTATGAAGATCATGATCACCTTCTTTAAATTTAAATAAAATTATATGAAATATTTATATCATGAATGTTGTTGAAAAATTACATATGACCTCGTCATTTTTATTGATTCTAATAACTTGAATCTTAATGAAATTTATAAACTTGTTATATCATTTGAAAATAATAATTTTAATATCCTTTAGTATTATATAATCACATAATCAACTTTATTCACAAGAAATTAAAAGGTATTTTCATAAGAATTAATTTTTGATAATGTCAAATTATTATATTTAACAACAATTATATCTTTTAAGTTATTTACGAGCTAAACAACTTTGCCCCACTATAATTTCATTATATAATCCCATCATCTACACACTCCTTGAAGTTAATGTTTCAAATAAAATGATTTAGTCTAGTCAACTTCTCTAATGAACATAGGATTGTATGAACTTGGAACAATAGATAATACATTTGGCAGTTTGGTTTTTTTATTAAAACAAGATATGCTCACCACATGGGGGAGGAGTGTAAGGGCTCTTTCTTTAGCCAACCTTTATTTATTTGGGTACTCAAATAAAATAGAAACTAGTCTTGTTTAGTTGTACATTTTCCCTTTTCCATTCACATGGGATGCTTCCTCTACATGAACCTAAAGTTGTAGTAGGAATATTTTCTTGCTTGACCTTATCATCTCCTTCATAAATGCTCTGCAACTTTTTCTGAATATTTTTAGTAGTTTTGAGGCTTATCACCTTCACAAGTTTTGAATTAGAAATCCCACTCAAGATAACATTCCTTTCTTTTCCATTATTCTCATAATCCTTGATCTCATCATCATTTTTGGAGTAGTAGGAATAGTGTATCTATTTTAAACTAACTTCCAAACACCAAACCCCAATGAGACAAGAAAGTCTTCCATCCTGAATTTACAGAAAGCATAATTTGTTCCATCAAACATATAGGGACATTGACACCATTCCTATACACCATCTAGATGTACCTTAAGTGATTAAGCTTCTTCCAAGGAACCATGCCTCTGATACCAATTGTTAGACACACAAGACAACTAAGAGGGGGGTGAGTTAGTTGTACTTAAAACATTTAAACCCTCATTAACCTTCAAATCCTTATTATGCATCAACATGGATGTAAACTAATGAAACATAAGCACATTCACAACCATACACCATAAAATAGTAGATTTACATGGAAAACCCTAATAATCTAAAAACCATGATCAAGATTAACTCATATATATATATATATATGTATGAATAAAAATATTGATTACAATAGGCTCACTACCGAAAGGGCTCACTACCTAAAGGACTCACTATCCAAAATAGAAGAAAATAGAAGAAGGTTGTTATAAGGAGGTTCACTACCTCAGAGCAATAGGAAGATCCACCATAACAACTCTACACCATCTACAACCTTCATCTCACTAGGTCCAACAACATTAGGTACACTAAAAATGTAGACACCTTCTCATTGCTTCTGGTAGCCTTAGGTGTTTAAGCTCACACTCATATCACAACACTTGATCACATCCACATCATTTTTCATCACAAAACACACCACACATTTCTCCAACAATTTACCTTGCATATATATATCCTCTGTAACCTCAAACAACTTCTCTAGGTTGGCCTCAACGAAATGTATGCAGCTAAAATGTGCAAGCACCAAATAGGTCAGCACCAAAAACTTTCACAATTGAAATAAGTGAGGGTGGAACACACCAAGGGTTAATTAGGACCCAAATCTACACCATCATGCTACACCACACTTCCACAAACAACAAACCATCTATGCAATAAGTGCTAGCATGCCAAGTTGGCCAAACCTACACAACCACTAACAAACAATCACATTCACACTTCTCCAGGTTCATAAACATCTTACGAACCATGTAAAAACAACTCACAACATCCAATAATATTCCAACATCATCAAAATATTTAGCAACACTACCGTAACCACTTGAAACTGAGAATACTATCATCCTATGTAACCGACCATACTGCCATAGACATACAACTCTCTAAACAACCTTGCAAAACAACTGAACACCAAATTCTCTAGGGGAAGCTATATGTAATCAATATAATTATGTTCCCAAATCCATAAGACAAGAAACCTCAATGTGAAGAAATGCAAAGCAATTCCATTTCTCCTTGGAAACCTTCTTTGCAGGCAACACATTGTCAAAAACATCTTCCACTATCACACAATCCAAAACATGAAATGCTAGATATAACACCTCTGAACACCTTTTATCATCTCATCCAAACCACACAAGCAAATCTTTAACCATGAAGAAATATGGATCATAATGCAAAACACAACTCTATCACCGTGTACACTCTCTAGTCAAATTTTCTCAAAAGCACTTGGAAACCAAGTGAACTAGCTACATTGGCAACACCTGCTCAACACCACAAGCACCTTCTCATCACAAACACACTAGAGGATTTGACACGGGTTGACATCGATGACAACATAGTACAACAATCTCCAACATGTATGTTTCCTTAACACTATGTAATAAAGGAGTTAGCAACATCCTCTATGCGAGTGTTATAAGTAGACTTGGTATACCTTGATCTATGTTTATATTTTACATTACCCATGTAGTTGGAGTTTCTAGATATGTATGTTCTTTATTTTTAGGAAATCCATTTGGTTGTCTCATTTTGTAGGTTACTAATATAATGATGAGTTTGTATGTTTTACTATTTTAGGTTAGTTTAATGTTGTTGAAAACTTAGTTAATCAGCCTTGTCTCTGGTCATTTTTACATTGGTATGTTGCATTGAGATAAGAAGATGGATGATCAGAGTGGTGGATATATAAAAACTTTATTTCAATTTTGAGTTTCCATGTTGATGGCATAAAGCTCTATGCATGATATTTTGTTTACCCTATCTTTAAGATATGGTTAGACTGGATGAACTAGTAACTTTTTGCAGTTTCTATTCTAAGTATTATGAGTGTGCTAGTAACTCAAAATCGTTCGCTACCTTTTAAATTTAATGATTATGTACATGTATGTAATGATGTAGTATTTGTTTATAGTTAGTATGTTTCACCTTGACATGATTTTTATTATATCATGACTTGACATGATGGAGGATATGAGGAGTTCTTTCTTGATGGTGCTTATCTTGGTTGCTATTGCATATATCTTTTTTGAGTATAAAATCATGTTAAATAATTTAGCGTTACATGGTTGGTTCAGGGATATTTTTCTCTTGTTGGTTTTCCTATAAATGTATTTAAAATATATGATTTCAAGTGGGGTAATATTAGGATTAAGGTGCCATTAGTCTTGTAAATCCTATGTATTCAATTACTCCTAATATTGTTTGTAAAGCATTCACAAGGGATGGGGGATTCACCATTAGTATACCATCAAGTTTTTACTATTATGATAATTAAGTTTCATTTGTGTATGGTAATTAATTTTTTCACTGGGGATGGGTAACTAATTTTTTACCAAGAAGGAATCTTGGAGATTAAGGTTGTTTCTAGAATTTAACTTCTTATGAGATTGTTATGGGGTTATAGTTTCACCTTGTGTGGCTATTATTAAAGATAAAACAACTTGTGGTTATAAAAAATAACCACCTAGAAACTAGAAATAACAAGGTGTCACAAATCAAAGGCTATAAAATTTTTTGGCTTGAGGGGGACTCTCTCAATATCATCAATAATTTGAAGAATTATGCTACCCCTTCTTGGACTATTGATTCTTTGATTAGGGACTATTGATATTCCTAATTCTTTTGATGATTATTACATCTCTCATATTTTGAGAGAGGGCAATGGATTAGCTAATGTCTTTTCTAATCTTGGAGTTAGAGGTGTTAGAGAATGGGGTTTGAATGACCCTCTCCCTATATAGGAAATAGCATGTATTAATCATGATTGCCAAATTTAAAATGGTTGAGGATTTATTATGGCTTGCAGCGTGCATGACTATCTTCATGTGGCTGATGATTATGTGGAGGGATGGTAAGCCAGATTTGAAACAAGCTAATGGTACAGTGGCTGATATCCATAGGGAAAAGAACTCTAGGATCATAATTCTATTATGCCTTAATTATTTTTTCACACAATTTTGGGCATTCTTTGCATCGTCTTCTTCAGATTTCTTCTCATTGCATTTAGAGCTCTCAAGATTATAGACTCTACAATTTATGTAGACATGGGAGGTGATAGGAACTGCATGAAGACCTTCTCCTATGAAGCTTTCAAGAAGAAGTTGAAGGTTTGGCAGGTGTTAGAGAAAGGAGGGTTGACTCCATACCTGGAGAGATTGCATGGTAACAATCCACAAACTACGAAATTGTTTGTAAAATCATGGAACAATAGGGTGTTGAAGTTGGGTAGAACAGAGTTTTATGTGAATGAAGACTTTATAGCAAATATCACTGGGTTACCCACATATGGTATGAAATTTTTCAGAGACAAGGAGTCACAAATTACTATGCAAATTTTCTTCAAGTAGGATGAAGCTAAGGAGTTGAAGATGGCGAAGAGTTGGGGTTACCAGAGGAGCTCTCTCAAGGTGTTGTGGGGAGATGTGGCCAAGGATCTCATCTATTATATCACCCTGGAAGGATGATTCTCTATGATAAATTCTTACCACTTCCTTATGCTTAATCATTTCCACCACAAGAAAAGAATTTCCTTTCCCCATTATCTCTTGGCACTATTGGATTCTGGTCTCAAGGACCATAAGAGAAACCCCAAAAATCCAGTTTTGCATGTGGGGTTAATCCTTTTAATTTCAGAGTATGCTAAATATTTTGAGGTGGCTAATCTGATTGCTACCCCTAAGGGTAAGCAGTCAAAGCCAGTGGAGGAGTATGAGACAGTCTCTGAAGAGGATTCAACTAGTAAAATAGGAAAGAAGAGAAAATTTATCTTGGAGAGGGAGTCATATTTTGAGGAGGATGCAGACTTTATCCCAAACTCTCTCGCTTCTATGGAGGTGGGTCCACAACCCCCTGCTATGGGGAAGTCTAAGAAAGGGGTGCCATACCTTAATAAGGGTTATGAGACTTGCAGTGATGAGGTGGCTGCTAATTTTCCAAGTACTAGCTTGAAGGAGAAGAATGATTTGTATGGTGAGGCATCGTCACCACCCCCTGTGACTAAGCAGAAGAAGGAGCTAGAGGTGGGAGGTAAGAAGAAACCAGTTTTAAGGTCTGTGAGTCAAATGTTGGAGAGGGACTCTCCTCTCGCAATCACGGGCAGATGGGATGCTGATGATACCCTAGTTGTGAGCCCATATTTGTAGAAGAAAGGTAAGGTTGTGGTTGTTGGTAGACAAGATGTTATGGATACCTTGACTGCGGACCTGTCCAGAGTGACTGAAGAAAATAAAGTTTGTGGCTGAGGAGATTACGGATTCCATTCACAAAATCAAAATGTCGGTTGCAATTGGGAAAGGTAAGGAAGTCTCTGCTAGTCAAGATAAGGTAAGCTCCTCTGAGGAGGAAGATGCTATGGGAAAGGGGGTTTTAATTTTGATAGGGAAGATATCTCTAATGTTTTGGGAACTGGTAGAGAGGGTTCCATTATTTTATTCAAATTATTCAAATGGTTTTTTCATGAACTTAATATGACAAATGTCAAAATATGTGGTGCGATGAGTAAGGCTAAAGAGTCCTCTATTCAAAACTAGATTGATGAATTGTTTAATTCCTTGAATATTGTAGTGGAGGAAACTCTTAAGATGAAAAAAATCTAAAAGGTAGAGTTCTCACCCTGGAGGATAAATTGGAGAAAATTTGTGCTAGCATGGTCAAGGGTGGGGAGGTGACTAAGTTTGTGGTTAACTTTGAATCTGTTGGTATTACCTCTCCTTTTGTTAGTGCTAAGAATTGCAAGGAGATTGTTCATGCTAAAGAGATTGGTGTTGGTGGCAAGCTAATGGAAGAGAAGGTTTATGTTGATAAGGGTGGGAATAAGAATAATGTTTTGATTAATGAGGTGAACACGGATTGGCCTAGGGCTAGAAATAGAAACAAGACTAAGGCTCAAGCTAGGGTGCTTGACAAAGAATTATCTGATGTCTTGGATGATGCTCAGAAGGTTGTGGCGAGCGATGTGGTGGTTGTTGATATCTTGAAGAACATGTAGTGTTGTTGTTTGGGGTCCTCCTTTTTGGCTAATGTTTTTTTGTTGGTTCCTTGCATATGGGTTGATATATACTTATTGTAGTTTTCTTTAGTTTTAGCTACTTTCTTTTGTAAAGGGTTCCAAGCCCCTTCAAAACCCATTTTTTTTACCTCTAATAAAAAACAAGGTGCCAACATTAGATAGGTAAGTAAAATAGTTGCAAACTACATTATCCTATGACATTAATATGTGTATTTATCCAAGGGAGGTGTAGGAATATTATTACCAACTTGGATGCCACATTTAGAGGGTAAAAATACTCTATAAATATGGGTTATGGTGGTAGAAATATAATATAATGAGTTAGAATGAAAAATCTATACACATGTGCTATTATATTGAATACATAGGAGTAATGAAAGTGAATGTATTATAATATTTCATAATGAAAGTGAATGTATTATAATCAATGCTTGGCCTCTCTTCTTTGTGGATTTTTTCGTTAAATAGTTTCTCCATGTCAATCTTGTGTTTGAGTTGATCTTCTTATGGTTGTTTATTTGTGCCTCTTTGTTGCTACCATTTTGTGGTCATGTTATCTTTATTTTATTATTGTTTCAAGTTCATCTAAGGTAGTTTTATTAAGAATGTTAAAGTGGTTGATTTAAGAATCATATAGAATTTGAATCTCTACATGGTAATTATATATTAAGGCAACTTAACTTTAAATTTTCATACAATTTTTTATTTTCATATTATAATATTTTATGCCTCATATCTCACCAATTGCTCTCATAGCATGAATGGAGCTTTGATGATTAACAATTAGATTTAGAGATTGCTCTTTTATCTAACATTTATCACAAAATCAAGGCACATTCTCTAAGATATAATATATCATATATTATTTTACAGAAAAAATAAATAAAAATCCTAGGTGCTCTAACTATATTTATATTATATCTTTCATTTTTTTCAACCAATGTTTTGTTATCCATTCATTAAGATCAAACAATATTTTTCCATAAATATTTATATTTCTAAATTAAACCTTGTTTTTGTTAAATTTTCTTCTTCATATAATACTTCATCACTAAGAGAAAGAATCAAAATGCTCCCCAAAATATGGTATTATATCCATTCAACACATTTGTTGAGCTAGAGTTATCACATGCTTTCCCACTACTTTAAGTGTATCATCATCAAATAATTTACAAATAGAATAATAAGACTCAAGATTCCTGGGCACTATTTTCATAGGGGTCTCCTAAATACCACACACATGACCTTATTCATAATATTATCAAAACATAACATCATGCTAGGTTCATTGCATAATTGATTTATATCCTAATTCCTAGTTCATTTCTAAATAAATTTGTCTAACTAGGAGCCTAAGGATAACATGATCTTCTTGATTCAATAGATTCCCTAAATGTGTTTGCAAACACTACCAACTCCTTACTAGACCTAGATATTAGGAATTAGAGCGTAGTGAATTTTAATAGTCAATTTTATATTTGTTCATTATCATTCTTGCACAAGCTTAATCTTATGCAAAGGGTTCATTTATACACTTATAAATGTGATATTAAGTTTATTTTGAATACTTGTGGACCTAATCTAGCCAAATTATGAGAGCAACTTAGTACAAAATTTATCGTTCTACTTCCAATGTATCTAAGAGGATATTATTTTAAATTATGATTTAAAATTTATGATTAATATAATTGACAACTATCTATCAATTAAAAAAGCTAGCTAAGTATTTGATTTCTATCTAATTTTCAGATTTCCAAATTCTATTACATGGTTTATTCTAGATCTAGATCAAGTTGAATACATTATATACTTATTATATTTATAAAAACCAAAATTTCAATAAAGAAACTTATTTTATTTATTTGCAATGAGAAGAACTTGCTTTAATGAACCTGACTGTGATTTTTTATTTATTTATTGAACAATGTTGAAATTACAATGAAAAATAAGCATCTACAAAGTTTGTGAGAAATCAAAATATTAACTTAGAATATAAAAATATTAAAAAACATAAAATGTTTATAAGAATGACAAAGACTAACATACGTAACAAACATCTTGTAATTATATATCTGATTTTATGAAGATCATGATCACCTTCTTTAAATTTAAATAAAATTATATGAAATATTTATATCATGAATGTTGTTGAAAAATTACAGATGAACTCGTCATTTTTATCGATTCTAATAACTTGAATCTCAATGAAATTTATAAACTTGTTATATCATTTGAAAATAATAATTTTAATATCCTTTAGTATTATATAATCACGTAATCAACTTTATTCACAAGAAATTAAAAGATATTTTCATAAGAATTAATTTTTGATAATGTCAAATTATTATATTTAACAACAATTATATCTTCTAAGTTATTTACGAGCTAAACTACTTTACCCCACTATAATTTCATTATATAATCCCATCATCTACACACTCCTTGAAGTTAATGTTTCAAATAAAATGATTTAGTCTAGTCAACTTCTCTAATGAACATAGGATTGTATGAACTTGGAACAATAGATAATACATTTGGCAGTTTGGTTTTTTTATTAAAACAAGATATGCTCGCCACATGGGGGGGGGAGTGTAAGGGCTCTTTCTTTAGCCAACCTTTATTTATTTGGGTACTCAAATAAAAAAGAAACTAGTCTTGTTTAGTTGTACATTTTCCCTTTTCCATTCACATGGGATGCTTCCTCTACATGAACCTAAAGTTGTATGTAAGAGACATGTGGAAGGGGGTCACATGCCTCCCTTCTAGAAGTATCTAGATTTGAATTTACTATCAAACTAGTGGGCATACAAAATTCCACCTCTATTCCTAAGTCCAAGAATGGCATTGATTATTGAACATCAAATCAAGTCCCTTATTCATAAACTTACATTCATTTATAGCTTACTTAAAAGTTATATAAACGTTAAAAATAAATATATTTTCTAAAGTAAATTTTGCATTCATAAAGCAAAACTAAAGTCTAGTCTTACATTAAATCAATCAAAATCCCTTTTAATTTACATCGGGCAATAATTAACCTAGTTTAAGGACATACTAGTGTAGCAAATAAACTTGAATGAAATACAAAAATAATGTAATTTTGCTTATTCATTTATTATTTTTATTTTATTTTAGTATTTTGTTTATTTTTTAAATAATGTTGGTTTTTCTTTTAATATGTAGAAAGTAGGATAAAATAAATTATTCTTGTGAAGTAGTTATTTCTTTCAATATTTTAGTATATTATGAACTGTTTATTATGTGAAAAATTCAAGAATGATCCTTTCTTATTTTTTTTATAAAAGACTTACCAGGCCAACTATTTATATAATGTAATAGTAAAGGTTACAATATTACTATGCAGTATCTTTATAGATAGATACAAAATGTCAATTAATACATTTTGATAAGATGATAGACCCTCAGTTGACAGACCCTTCCTTTTGACAACAAAATTTTGCTAAACATGGGATACTATGGAAATGTAAAATGTCCATTATAACAAAATCAGTTGACTTTTACAAAGACCTATATATTTTAACAATATCCTTCATGCCTTATGAACTGAAAAACTAGCTTCCTTCCCATCTTTGTTCATGATCTGATTTGCTAGAGGAGATGATGTAGAGTGTGTTGTAATGTTCATGTTTGGAAGGATAGGCTGACACCTTTGAATGAGTGGTTGTGCATTTGATGGCCCTGGTTCTACATTTGCCCCCTGGTGCTACACTTGATTCTTCAGTTTCAACCTCTCTATGATGTGGTTGAATTGGATAACTAAGTAAAGCTGCTTGATGACAATGGTGTGTAAGAAGGAATGAAATTGCAAGGTATTTGGTTTTGAAATTCCTTATCATGTCATTCCCCAGTTCAATATGATACATGTTCAACTCCCTATATAAGAAACTTGAGGAATTAAATTCAGGTGCCAACCTAAAACCTATATAGATGTTTCTAAAACTTAGTTTGTGATGCAAGTAGTGTCTAGGGAATACACCTCCAATGTATACTTCTCCAGGCCAAAAGTCATACTTCTGAACACTTGTGAGTAGAGCATTTTCTTGCAAGAAAACCTCTTTAATGACTACATTATCTTCTACAAATCATGATAGTTCGGGTTCAAGTCCAAGACATTTGAAACAAATATTGATACAAAATTGGAAGGAAAAATAATTCTTTGTACTAATGGCTACAATATTTCGTCACCAATTATATCCTTCACACATTTGTAAATAGGAACACAATCTATTTTAAAAACATATGATAATTGTTCTCTCTCTAGCCCTTTGGAGAAAGGCAATTCCCACTACTGCACTTGAAAAGGTGCTATGTGGTTTCTTGGTAGAAATTCCATTGAAGACACACCCATATCCCTAGTAAAAAGAACTCAAAGTTCAAAAGCAATAAGAAGAAATCTCTCCATAAACAATACTAATGGTGCAAGTAGTCACCATTGACCCAAGATGTAGAAATAACAACATAGTTTCCCAAACTGTTATACGGTTTTCAACTGAAGACTGAAGTTGGACTATGGCTTATGACAAACAAAGTATCAAGCATGAACTCACCGAGTCTTCATTAGGCAGAAATTAACTCTGGAAACAAAGATATTGGTCATGAAAACAACCTTGAAACTTATTCAGTTGATCAAAGAGTATTCAAAGACTCTTGGAAACACTTTGGATATTATGAACACCAAATTTTAATTGTAGACAAAGTAAAATAGGAACTTTACCATGGTACTTGCACCTGAAGGTTTAAAGTGTTTCAAAGTTGTTGAATTGCATGAAGCCCATAGGTGGAATATTGTGCCAACTTTTTACCCTAACACTGAAAGACTAACCTTGAAATCTTCATTTTCCTGGGAGGCTTTTTGTCACACTTTGACATCAAAGAATTTGCAAAATGAATATGGTTTGAAATCAGTTCCTCATATAGTTGTGGAATTTCTAGAATTTTCAAATATTGAAAGTCTGCTTTGAAATCTGCCTATCCTTGACAACTATATTACACGCTTGAAGTTACTTTAAAGGTATGCATTATAAATTCCTTTCACAGTCATATCTCAATGTCCTACAAAATGCCACTAGTTGTTAGAAAATAATAATAAACCTTTACGACCTATGCCATGTGTGATGAATGAAATCACGGCGATGTCATTTGATTTGTCTCATCACACAAATAAGCCTTGTTAACTATGGCATTGTTTCAAATTTGGAAAATATTTTTCCTATGATAGTAGCTTAGTCACTTAGATAGACTTGTACTGGCCACATAAAATGAAGTAGGAATTATTTGACATACACTTCACATTTAGTATGGCCAAATCAGTTATGGACACATTTCCTACAAAATAGAAAACCATGTTAATAAAAGAGGATTACGACATATTTTGTAAAATACAAATCTATCCATTGATGATGCCACCTATTTGGATCATACATGTTGACTTCAATGTAATTGACAATGTGTAAGTACCCATACATATATCCTTGTGTGATTGGATTCCTATATTTCTAAAGTTACATGTTTGAAACAAAATATCCATGTGGGCAAGGAAGGATATGCTATTATACATACTCCTCGTACGTTTGCATCTGGACAAAATATATATTATTCACAATGACAATAGTGCTAATACTTGGATCTTTTGAATCAACATTTTTATGCTGATGCAATCCACCACATTGCATTTTAAAAATAGTGATGATAGAAGAACTTTTCAATTTCTTAAATCACAAAAAACTTTTAATTATCACCATTCATTATTTACAATCTAGCACTTTCCCTTTTAATGATTTCAATCAAGTCCTGAGAAATATTTTGCATACTTTTTCCATATATCTACTCACTCTGATTTTTCTCACATCCAATATTTGCAAATTTGTTTGCAACTTGATTGCCTTCCCTATAAATATGTTTAATCTACATGTTTTTAATCTTAGGCAACAACTTCCACACTTTCTGCAATACATATCTGATTTGCCAACAAAAAAATTTCCTTTCTTTACAAGCACTCACAATGATTAATGAATCACCTTCAATTTCCATTTTTTTCATTTTCAATTCATATGATAATTGCAACCCAAGAAGCAATGCTTGTGCCTCCACAATATTAATTGTTCCTCTTAGAATTTTTACTGATTTGGTTGACATTATTAACCCTTTATGATCTCTTATTACAATCCCAACCCTTTAACTTCTTGGGTTTCCATGTGATGCACCATCAAAATTCAACTTGAAGAAACCTATTGTAGGTGGAATCCAATGTATTTTGCTTATGTCTACTTTCTGACTTCGATTCTGATGTAAGCTTCCTTTAAATGGTAGAACAATATTACTCCACTTTTTTATTACCTTTGGATCCCAATCCGTGAATAAAGATCCTATGTTTTTGGCTTTCTGAACATATGAATTTGTAATCTTAGATATTGAAGCTTCTAATTTCTCCAACGCTTGCTCAACCTTCAGTTTCTCCTTCCTAAAAATCCTTCTCTTTCATTCCCACTAAATGGTCCACAAAACTACAGATGGAATCAATCTCCAAATGCATGCAAACAATGTTGATTTGTACAATATTGTCCAACTTGAGAAAAGGTCCCATAAATTGTTTGGTAGTGGAGCATATCAACTTAATTTATTTTTAATAAGAGACCAACAATGAGATGCAAAAGGACAATGAATAAACAAGTGATTCACCTCTTCCATCTCATTATCGCATAAGACACATGTAAATTGAGCTTCAATCCCAAGTTTTGAAAGTCTATCACTAGTCAATATTCTCCTTTTAATTGATAACCATGAAAAACATCCCGCTTTTGGAAAAAACTATTGAATCCCAACAAAGAGACAAAGCTCTTTGAGGTTTGATACTTTCCCTTTGACACATTATTACCTTATAACCCATTTTGATTATGTAGAGACCAAATCTTGATGGAGCCCATATCAACTTATCTTCCCTTCCTAACACAAACACAACCCTTTCACTTAAAATGTTCCTAAATCCCTCTTTCTAATCATCTGAAAAAACAATGTTTGAAACATCTTTCCATTTTACTTTCTCGGTGCACTCATCTATGCTCTCAAAATAATCATTCATATTACTCCCCCAAACCTTGATAAGAATATTTTTAATACTTTGCAAATTATGTATTGTCTTCAAAGGTGCATGTCCTCCCCAAGATTCTACCCAAAAATTTACTTGCATACCATAATGAACTTCCCAAGTAAGGTAAGAGGTAATTACCTTTCTACATTGAACCAAAAAATTCCACATTGTAGAGCCTTGTGGTGGATTTTCTACTGTGAATATTCTCTTTGGGTTTGTGTTATCTAAGTACTTTGCTTGCATAAGTTTACACCATTTCATGTGTGGTTTAACATACATATACCACACTGATTTTGCACCTAATGCCTAATTTATTTCTAAAAATTTATGAATCCCAACACCACCTTTTAATTTATCTTCACAAAGATTTTCCAATGAGATAAGTGAGATCTTCTTTTTGTTGTCCATATTACCCTTCCATAAAAAATCCCTAATTAATTTTCAATGAACAAAATCACAGAGTTTGGAGCTTTTAATACTGCCATATAATAATTTGGAATGGCAGAAAGCACTGATTTTATCAATAATATATGCCCAGATAATGACCACCTACCCTTCCAAGTTGCAATCCTATTATGAATACTTTGAATGACTTTATCCCAATAAGAGACTTTATTTGCACCAATAAAGAACGGTGTCCTAAGGTACTTACAAGGAAATTTTGTTGTTTGAAATCCAAGATGATTAACGATTTTCTTTTGTAACCCCATTTTGATATGAAAAGTATAAATCTTGGATTTTTCTACATTTATTTTTTGACCTGATGTAAGTGAATAATTATCGAGAATAGTCTTAATATACTTAGCCTCCTAAAGTTGAGTTGAGCCAAATAATAATGTTTCATTTGCAAACAGAGAATGCGTTACAGATACATCAGTGGAAGGTATTGAAATATCCTACCACAAGCCTTGTAAGTGTGATTTTTTTACTGTTCTATTAAGAGTTTCTACCAATATTATGAATAGAAAAGGTGATAAAGGATCACCCTGCCTCACACCTTGAGTTGAACTAAAAAAACATGATGTTGCACCATTAATTAAAAATGAAAATTTTGCACCATTCAAGTAAGATAAGATCCATTTGCACCATTTATGATTAAAGCCAAATTTCTTTAATACTTGAATCAGAAAAAGCCCAATCCACTTTATCATAAGCTTTCATCATGTCAAGCTTGATGGTAAATGAAGATATTTTATGCATTGAAATTGAATGTAATACCTCATGTGCCACTAAAGCACCCTCTATTGTCTCTCTACCATGAACAAAACCACCTTGTTCTTCTGAAATTAACTTAGGAATGATGGGAAACAATCAAAGATAGATTGCTTTAGTAAATATCTTGTAAACTATGTTGCAAAGAGATATAGGTCAAAATTCTGAGAAATATTTTGGATCCTTTACCTTTGGAATTAATGAAATATGTGTTACATTGAACTTCTTAAGCATGGAACAAGATTTTTGATATTATTCCAAGGCCTTAAGAAGATCATTTTCTATAAAATCCTAGCATTTTTGGAAAAACATTGTTGTAAAACCATCTAGTCTTAGAGCCTTATCAAGATTGAGTGAAAAAAACAATTGCTTTCACTTCATCATGAGTAAAGGGCTTGTTAATTTGTACATTATCTTGCTCAGTGACAAGTGTAGGAATTGCTTGCAACATGTCATATCTTTCAATTCCAATTTGATCTGATTGTTGTATAGGTGCTGATAATAAATTAGAAAAGAATTTAATCCCTTCATTATGTATGTCCTCTTCATTATTTAACCACTTGCTAGATGTACTCTCGTGAATTTGAAACACTGCATTCTTAGCTTTCTTAACCTAAGATGAGATATGAAAAAAATTGGTATTCTTATCACCTTCTCTAAGCCACAATTCTCGATATTTCTGTTGCCAATGCACCTCCTCACACAACACTAATTCTTCCCATTTTGATTGAAGACTTTTCTTAAGTTCATAATTTTGCAAAGTCAACCCTTGACTTATAATTTGCTCATTTACATCTGCTAACTACTTGGAAATCAAATCTTTTTGATGAAAAATATTTTTAAAAACATATATATTCCACAATTTTATTTTTCCTTTCAAAAATTGCATTTTCATGCAGAATCTATACATGACAGAACCTTGCTCATATGGTGCTTCCATCCACCATGTTTTCAATAAAGGTAGGAACTCACTATATCTAAACCACATTGATTCAAACTTAAAGAAGATCTCCACTTTTGTGAAGAATTAGTGGCTACAATACTTAAGCAAGTAGGAAAATGATCTAATCCTATCCATGGTAAAATCTCAGATAATTGCACATACTTATCTACTACCCCATTTGAAGTGATTAGAAATCTAACCTAACAGCTATTTGCATAAATTCTCATCTCTTGTTTATCCATGTAAACATTCCTTTCTCTGGTTGCACATCAAAAAGTGCATTGTTATGTACAAAATTAGTAAAATCTTCCATTGTCTTATGAGGAGGAAAAATCCCTCCTATCTTTTCTTGAGGAGATAAAATT
>VDFB02058242.1:183842332-183862948 GCA_007258455.2 Sequoia sempervirens
AAATTCAAGTCAAAGTAGAAGGTATAAAGTGAAAATCTGAAACTTGAAGTTGAATAAATTATGAATTTTTCTAAGTCTGGAGAAACTGGGTGCCCTAAGAAGAGAAAGGCGCCCAACTTTTCAAGGGTGCAAACAGAGGAATTTGCAGTCGAAGCTATAACGGGATGTCTTCAGAATTCAACTGGCTTTGCAGTGAGCTATTCAGCACGACAAACGGAGCTCGCAGTCATCAGATTCAAAAGGCTGAACAGATGGTCCGACGAGAGGTGAAAAGAGAAATTCAAAGCAAAAGTGAAAAAGGTGAAAAATAAACTAAGTGTTGGTAAACTGGGCGCCCCCAGTCAAGATAGGCGCCCAACCTTTTGAAGGGTGAAAGTTCACTTTTTGACAAAAGTGTCTCCAGAGGACCCCTTTTCATTTTCAGTCAGCTTCGCGATGAGCACAAACATTCAGCGATCCGACACTCGGAGCTTAAGATCCAACAAGGTCATCTGAAGAAGTGAGGGACCTGAATAAATTGAAAATTTTCTAAGTCTGATGGAAGTGGGTGCCCCAGTTGAAGAAGGGCGCCCAAGCTTTAAAGCCTTCAGATGATGGAATTTGCAAAAGTAACGTCCAAGAAGGCCTCGCCAAAATCAGTCTGGCTATCCAACGAAACACTCAGGCAGTCAGTCCGATCAACGTAGCTCCCGGAATCGAAGATTCACCAGAAGATCAAAGGGAGAAGGAAGAACTTGGAAGTCAGGAAAATGGCTAACACTGGAGAAGTTGGGCGCCCCTAGAAGGAAAAGCCTCCCATGAATTCGGAGGTCGAGATCAAATTTTTAGCCGGAGGTGCCTCCAGAACATCTTCTTCAGAATCAGTCCAGCTCCGCAGTAAACCACTCAGCTCGCCTGTCGGGTAAACAAATCAACGAGAAATCAGAGGCGAAGTGGCATGTTAAAATTGAGAAAAGTTGAAAAAGTTGAGATTTTGACTAACACTGGTGAAGTTGAGCGCCCCTCTTGGAGAAAGGCGCCCAAACCTTCATGCCTTAGAAGATTTTTGAAGATTTTCAAAATTTCAAAATTTGCTTGAGAAGAAGATGGCGTCCAAGTTGAGAAGATGAGATTTAGGGTTTTGAAATAAAAGCAGAAAAAAGCAAAACCTAAAATCAAAACCTAAGTCTATTTAACACTTCTTTTCAATGTATTTTTCATTATTTTTGCAGGTAGCATCCAGAGGAGAAAGTTGGAGCAGCAAGTTTGAGAAATTTTTGTGATTAAAGAATTCATAGTTGCTGGTTTTACATCAGATTTTTCAGACCAGCAAGCATAAACCCTTGCTTTTTCAAGTTTTCTGTTCCAGAAGATCAAGTTTTTCAAGCAGGAGGCCAAGGCTTTCAATTTTTCAGTCATCTGGGTCTTTTTGCCTCTACCTTCTGAAGAATTTTTCAAGAACTTCATCAAGTTGCAGCAAGTGCTTTTATCTTGCATGTCAGTGAAAACCTCAGTGCATTCAAAATTCAACCATCTGGGTCCTTTCCAATCAGTCTTCTGAAGAAAACCCATATCGCAGTTTTTTTTTAAAAACCTAGGGTTGGCTGCTTTTTCAATCAAACGTCAGAGTTTTGCAAATCCAATCAACTGGGTCCATTTCTAACGATATTCTGAACAAAACCCAGATGCCAGCTTTTTTCGGAAAAAATTGAAGAAATTAGGGTTTGCTGCTTTTTCAGTCAAAATTCAAGATTTTCAAAAACGGACGATCTGGGTTGTCTTGTATCGCCATTCTGAACAAAACCCATATCTCAGAAAAATTTCAAAAATTCACAATTGTTGAAGCACAAAAATCAGCATTCTAAAATAAAATTGTTCTCAAGACTTGTCCTAAAACAGTATGAAGCATAAATATTCTTCTTCAAGTTTCTGGAAATAGAGTACACTCCTCAATGTTTTCAAGTCCCAATCAGCACTTTTTCACAATTACATCAAAACGGCTGAGACAGACTTGCATCATGTCAAGCCGGTGTTCGACCTACACGCCTTGGAGAGAGCAGGCAACACTTCAATCAAGAACCTGGGTCATTCTGGACTCCTCGCAGCAGCATCTATTCCTATATCAGTTCAGAGCCTTGAGTTCGTAATCGCTTGCATTAAGCATTACAACCCGGCTACTAGGGAGATCCAGTCAGCGGATGGCAGGTTGATTTGCAATTTAAAGCCTGACATGGTTGAAAGTGTTTTTCCATTCCCCCATGGCCTGAAAGTGTAACTCTTTCGAGGGATGAGTGTGAAAAGATGTGGAATATGCATAAGGACAAATACAGCAAGAAGATTGCCCAGAGATGGATGAAAGAAAAACATAAGACATTGCCCAAGAATGTCGGACGAGGGGAGTTCAAGGACGAAGTTGCCATCATCATCACTTTGCTCAACAGGGTCACTGGTTCCGAGGATGCCACCAAGTTCCAACCTTGGATGTTTTATGCCATACCCCATATCATGATGAAGTGCAAGTTCAGTTTCAGAGTGTTGTTCATAGTTGCAGCCCAGTTGGCGGAAGGATAGGTCATATTTCAATGATGTCAGCAAAATTCAATAAAGCGGCCAATGAGATTGAAGATTTCCTAAGATCTATTGCAGAGGCCGAAGATATTCTTAAAAAGCGGTGTTTTGCTGTTGATGGCATAGATGCACCGAACCGGAACACAGTCTCAAACTTCCTAGCGGATGTGATCGAGCTTTAAAGCAGCTTTCTTCTAGAAGCTTTCTTTCCCGCTTTCTTTCTATTCTTGGAATCATCCTTATCCATTCTTTGAGGATAGAAAGAAGATAAGATGTAATAGTTGGCGTTTCCCGTTTTTTCTGCTTTTTAGGGTTTTAGTTGTTATCTTGTTTCTAGATTTAGTAATAAAGCTTGCTTGCTGAGCAAGCCCTAGATTGTGAAAGCAAGGAGATTTTAGGGTTCCCTACTCCTCTGCTTCTCTATAAATAAGAGCCTTTGCTCATTTAGTTTCTTTAACCATGCTAGTGAGAACAAAACACTGAGCCTATTGTGCCTTCTATTTGTTACTCAAGTATTGTTCAATTGTGTTGTGATAAGCAAATTGTTGAGCCTCTTTAGACAACAAGGAGTTAGTAAGATTGCTGTTTTCTTATTGTGTTAAGAATAAGTTTGCAAGCCTCCTTAGCTGCAATTTCTATTCAAGGCATGTTAGAAGGGGAGTTTTGTTTTAGAGATTTGAGTAATAAAAATCATGAGCCTCTTTGTCTTTGGTCGCAACAAATCTCGCATTCGTTATCTGCGCTTTCATGATTCTATTTCACAGCTTACGCGAAGTGTGTAGGTGTTTGCTGGTAGAGATTGTTTTCAAAGTATTTTGTCGAGAATCTACCTTGTTAATTTCTAACTTCTCTTGCTCGCTGGCTACTTTGAGAGGTTGTGAACGCTTCAGCCTGCTAACGAAGTTGAACTTCTTATCAGAAAATCTCAGCTGCGGCGTTTGTGTTTAAAAAACCTTGTGCTCTAAGCTGATCCAAAAAGATAGGCAACTTAGTTTTAGTTTACTTTCTTTCAAACACCATCAGCAAGAGGGAGCTTCCCCTCCTAATTTGAAGAGCAGTTTATCTGTGCATAGCTGTCCGTTTTCAAATCCGCATTCCAGAGGTGCGAATTTAAACGCCAACATTATTTATGATCCAAACCCTATTGTCCCAAGTTACCAGTCTTGGTATTGGTTCGTGTTTGGTCAAATTTATTTTTCGGTTTGGGTTCATCCATACGAAAACATATAAAAATTAGTAATATATACATATTTGGAGCAGTAGTTAAGTTCAAAATACCACACATAGCATCATATATTGTATAGTAAACAACACCACCATAAAAATAAAAATATTAAAGTATCAATTAGTCAAACTCGAATGTCATGATATATATTGTAAATTAAAATTAAAAAATAATAATGTCAAGTGTCAACAATCAGTCGTCACCGATCAAACATTATCATATGGGTTCAAAAATATCGTCACCATCCATATTAGATGATCTAGATACAAGTAAATTAGAAGAACCACAAATAGTTTTAGACATTTGGATACATGTTTGAGACATTTGGATATTGATAGACCATGGTTTTATTGATGTTTGATAATGTTGTGATAAATTTTATAATGCTTTAATGACATTTCTTACTCTGTTATAGTACTACTCGCGATTTATTTACATATTGATATTATTGTTATCAATTATTAATTTATTGACATATCTATCTCTCTTTCCCTCTCTCTCTCTCTAATATATTAATAAATTTCGAAAAAATCATAAATATATATGTATTTTGTATGTCGCCGTCCACTGCCGTCCCCTAACAATTGCCCCTTAGGAAGCATCCTGGAAATGTGTCCCCTGCCATCCCCCCGTCCCCGTCCTCGAAATGCCGTGGAACATAGCCCGAGAGTGATTTCCACTGATTGTGGGACGTTTTGGCCAAGTTTGCCTCCAAAATCTCTAACTCAAGTCAACAAATCTCTCCTTGACTTTTTAGGCGTCCTTGAGTATTGAACACTTTTTCATCATTTTTTCATGGTGAAGTGCCTTAGTTCGATCCTTGCTCCCGATGGTTCAGTTGATTTTTAGTTGATGCTGATAGATTCACTATTGAGATGAAAAGACCGTGATTAAATGTGCTTAGGAGCTGAAAAGCTCAAAGACTAAATTTGATGCCTTCAAATGAAGGGCGCCTTTCCTCAGTAGGGGCGCTTTTGGCCTTAGACTTGGTCAATTTCTGGACTATTCTTCAATTTCATCATTTTTGACCCACCGTGTTCTGATCTAAGATCATTGCTGACTGATGAGTCTGAGGATCTCGCTGAAACGTGGGATGAATAACCAACTCAGTCCTGAAAAGGATGACTGATTTTTCAGCTCCTGAAAGTCTATTTAGGTCCTTCAAAAGCTTGGGTGCCCCTGGTCAGCAGGGGTGCCTTTGGCTTTTTGACTCATGATTTTCATGTTGTAAACCTTCAAGACTGATCCCAGCTCGATCTCTGTCTTCAGGTGTCTAATTTGTCTGTTGTCTTCGCTGACGGTGTCGTTGTCGAGATTGATCAAAATGGAGGTCATGCTGGAGGTCACCAAGCTTGCAGACAACATTTGACTACCCAAAAAGATGGGCACCTTTCTTCAACAGGGGCTCTTTTGACCAACTCTTAGCCAATTTCTCCATATTATTCTTTCAACTTTCACCGTTAGGTGTCTTCTGCTTGATCTCTGCCTTTGATTGCTTGACAGGTCCTGTGGATGTGCACATGGATTGATCGTGAAGCTAAGAGAGAGTTGAGTAGATGCCTTGTAGAAAGCAGTTGTTGAAAACTTCAATAGGTGGCTCCAAATGAGGGGCGCCACTGGCCAGTAGGGGCTCTTTTGCTTTGATGTTCATTGATTTACCCTCCGTTTCACATTCTTGGATGATCAACAACTATTGTTGTTTGATGCGTCTCGTAGACTGACGAACAGGTTCGTTGCAAAGCTGAGTTGATGCCGGAGAGATCACCTGAAGATAAGTTTGCTCAAAAACTAACATCTAGATAGTCTTATGCCTGGGCGCCCCTGGTCAGTAGGGGCTCTTTTTTCATGTTTTGACTACCATTTTTGATGACTTTTGCTTTCAGCACCTTTTGCCTCTACCTTCATTTGACGACGTTTGATGGATCTGTTAGATTTGCTTGACAATTCGTCGTAAAGCTGGCAAAATTACAAAGGAGATGACTGTCTAGGCAAGACTTGGTGATTGCCTTTAACCTCTTGAACTCATGGGCGCCCCTGGTCAATTGGGGCTCTTTTGACCATAGCTTCATCATTTCCTTTGAAAATCTTTCTCTTCATGTTTCACGTTCGCCGTGCATCTTGACTGATTCGTACATTGTTGTAGACGACGCAGACGTGTGCATCTTAGCAACCACCTTCACCATGTTGCGTGTATGCGTGTTGGAAAAATGACCTAAGGTATTTGACTACATAGCCTCCTCTTGGTAGCAAGGCATGCATTCTCGAGACTTAGTCAATTTTCAACATTTTTCACTTTTGAAAATCCCCTCCATCGTAGAGCATCTTTTCGAGCATTTGCGCCATGGTTTCTTTGTTGAAGTTTTTGAGGCTTAGATTTCACCACCTGGTATTGGCCATTCTGTCATTAATGGCTACAAAGGTCTCAGCTTTCTTCTTGAAAAATGAAAATAGACCCACCAAAGTAAAACAAACTTTTTGGTGATTTTGATTTGACCAATGTGATCGTGAAGTTGATTAACCCTATTAAAATCATTTTTCAATCATTTTCAGGAAGGTTCTGTTTTCAAGGGTTTCCCTAAAAATAGGGGTTTGAAACCCTAATTTTCAATTTTTCAGAATTTTACACATATGTTCCTTGACAAAAACCCACAAAAACCTTATGTTTGGTTTGACCTAAAACAAACTTTTGACGACATTTTTACATGATTTAGCTTGAATTAAGCAGAATGCCAAAAAATTATTTTGGATACAACAGTATTCAAGGGCGCCTAATTTCAAAAGGGTGCATATGACACCGGACTTAGCCATTTTCTAGATTTGCCTCTTCATGCTTCAGTTTGTCGTTGCTGATGAATGGTGACTCCCATCAACTGGATATTGGATCCATCGCGTAGTTGGAAGAATTCCACAAAGGATGACTGTATGTGGAGCATCTAAAAGTTGAATTAAGGACCTCAAATGCAAGGGCGCCATTGGCTTGCAGGGGCGCAATTGAGCTTTTGAGAATGATTTTGCAATTTGTAACTTTCAACCGAATGCTGCACTTTGACCCTTGCTGTCAGGAGTTGGATTGCTTTGATGCGCATGCCGATGAACTCATTGCGAAGATGGAACAACTTGGAAGAGATGTTCCTAGGAGTGACGAAGTGAGAAAATTGCTTCTAAAACCTCCAGTAGAAGGGCGCCTTTCTCAAGGAAGGTGCATTTTTCCATACTTAGCCATTTTTTTGCTTTCCTTTATCCTTCAGTATTTTCCATTGATTCTTCATCTACGGGTGTTTGACGGATCTCGAGGGCTGACGGTTGGATTCATTGCGTAGCTAGGAGGATTCTGAACAGATCTCGTGAAGACAACAACTGTCGAAAACCTCATCTAGCTGGCCAAAAGGCTAGGTGCCCCTGGCCTGTAGAGGTACATTTTGATATTTTCACTTTTATTCTCCCTCCGTTTTACATGCTCACCGGATCAATTGCCACAATCAACTGTCATGTCTTATGGACCTGTGAATGGATTCATTGCGGAGCTGAGCTGAATTTGAAGAGATTCCCCGGAAATGGTTTCTGCAAATTTTGACATTGGATAGGCTTTATTCAAGGGTACCCCTGGGCTATAGGGGCACAAAAACTGTATTTTGACTTCGGTCTTTGATGCGTAAATTTCCCATTTCTTCTGCTTCTGCTGTTGTTTGCCGGAGTTTAACGAATCTGATGGATTCGCTTGATGACTCATTGGAAAGTTGACAAAAATCTGGAAACAATGACTGTACTTGCAACCATTAGGAACTGAATTTGGGCTTTCAAATTAAAGGGCACCCCTAGCCTACAGGGGCATAGATTTGCTCTAGAATTGATGATTTTCACCATTTCACACTTTGCGAACACCGTGACGCTTGCTGAGTTGACTGCATTGAAGCATTACTGCCGTTGATGCGAGTGCGTGATTGTAGTTTACCATTTTTACGTGTACGGACACTGCAAAGTTGACTTGCACATTGATTGTGCAAGCGTCTCCCACGTAGCAAGCCGTAGTGTTTCCAGACTTACAATATTTTATACATTTTCTGCCATTTGAAAATCCCCTCCGTCGCGAAGCATCTTTTTCAACATCTTCCTCCACAAAAGCCTCTATGATGAGGTTGAGGCTTAGATTTCAACACCTGGTTTTGGCCAACTGCCATTGACGACCTCAAAGGTCCTACTTTTCTCCTGAAAAAGTGAAAACAACCCACCAAACTTAAATTGACTTTTTCTTGAATCTGACTTCACCACCGTGATTGTGATGTGAAATAAGCCAATCAAAATAAATTTCAGCCAATTCTGACAAGATTCTATTTTTAGGGTTTTTCCCAAAAAATGGGGTTCAAAAACCCTAATTTTCAAAATTTTCAAAATTTTCCAATATCTTCTAGACATTAAAGCCACAAAAAACCCATGCTTGGTTTGACCAAAAACTAAGTTTTGACGACACTTTACAAGATTTAGACCATTTTAATCAAAATGCCTTAATGAAGCAAAAAATTTGGTTTGGGTACAACAAGGGTAACTCCCAATTTCTCCCTTAGGTTCTCAAAAGTATCTTTTGGAAGTGGCTTTGTGAAAATGTCCACAATTTGTTCTTTTGTAGCAACATACTCCAACTTCACCTGTTGATTGACCACTTGCTCTCTTAAGAAATGATATTTGATCGGAATATGCTTCGTCCTGGAGTGCATAACTGGATTCTTCGAGATATTGATTGCACTTGTATTATCACAAAATATGGAAATGGGATGCTCATACTCAACCTTAATGTCCTTCAAGGTTTGCTTCATCCAAACGACTTGAGTGCAACAAGAAGTTGTTGTAATATACTCCACTTCCACTGTGCACAATGAAACTGATGACTGTTTCTTGCTTACCCATGATACAAGACTATTGCCAAGAAAGAATGCACCTCCACTTGTGTTTTTTCTATCATCAATACTACCAACCCAATCTTCATCCGTGTATGTTGTGAGGGTGAAATCTCCACTTCTTGGATACCACAACCCAAAATCCATAGTTCCCTTCAAATATTTGAATATTCTCTTTACCGCTTGCACATGAGTTTCCTTTGGTGCTGCCTAAAATCATGCCACCAAACCAACTACTTGCATAATATTAGGCCTTATAGCTGTCACATACAATAAAATTCCAATCATGGACCTGTATAGAGTTTGATCAACATCAAGAGATTCATCATCCTTACTCAATTTGCATCCTGTAACCATGGGAGTGCTCACTAGATTGCAGTCCTCCATCCTGAATTTATTCAACATCTCCTTAATATACTTGGTTTGTGAAATGAATATCCCCTTATTTGATTGGGAAATTTGCAACCCAAGGAAGAAAGACAACTCACTAAGCATTGACATCTCAAACTCCTTTTGCATGTTCATGGCAAACTCTTGGCACATCTTGTCATTGCTACCTCCAAATATGATATCATCCACAAAGACCACAACAATCAATAGATCATCTCCTTCATCCTTGATGTACAGATTGCTATCCGTAATACCTCTTCTGAAACATTGTTGTTGTAGATACTTGTCTAGTCTTGAGTACCAAGCCCTGGGGGCTTGTTCAGCCCATAAAGCGCCTTCTTTAGCTTGCAAACAGTCCTGATTTTCTGATAGAATGAACCCATCAGGCTGTTCAATATACACTTCTTCCTCCAAGTTTCCATTTAGAAAAGCTGACTTTACATCCATCTGGTAGACTTTGAAGTTCTTGAAACTAGCAAGGGCTAAAAACATCCTTATAGCCTTAGGATGAGCAATAGGGGCAAATGTCTCTTCGAAATCAATCCCCTGAAGTTGAGCATATCCCTTGTATACAATTCTTGCTTTGTTCTTGACAACTTGGCCATCCTCATTCAACTTATTCGTGAAAACCCATTTAGTACCAATGACATTCTTGTCCTTAGGTCTTGGCACAAGTACCCAAGTTTCATTTTTCTCTATTTGATCCAACTCTTCTTCCATGGCTTTCACCCAGTACTTGTCTTCTCGAGCTTCTTCGAAACTTCTGGGTTCCACTTTGGAGAGCAATGACAAGTTCACATGTTTAGATGTATTTGGCTACTCTCCTCATCTAAATTTTTGTATCTCTATCACCAATTATTTTGGATGATTCTTTTGAACAAATCTAGATGGTGTTCTGAGTGGTGCTCTTGATGGCGTCTTTGGGTTTCTTTGTTCAACTTCTCCATTTTCAACTTCTTCTTTGACGCTATCTTTTTTTTGATAATCAACTTCTTGTGCTATTTCCTTTTGATGCAATAAGATAGAGCAATTCTTTTGCTTTTCAGCGGTGAGTGAGAACCAATAAGCCACTTATTCAGTGGGGTAAGTAACAACAAAATATCAAGAGCAGTTCATTGGTGGTATTACCACTCGGTGTTACAATATTAGCTCATTTGAAAACTTCTAAATTCTAGATATGCATCCGCTGTTACAAGTATGGTCATGAATGAAATTGATAGAACATCCTCACATGTATCAAAACATCTAAGAACTAATCACCCATCATGGAATTAACAAATATACCTCAAAGACTGGCAAATAGATGGCTGGTGTAGGTCAAAAAGAGGCATGAAACCCTTTTGTTATAGATTGGACAATGAGATATAAACTCAAAAAACTTCACCAAATTACTCTCACACGCACCCAAAATGAATGCAAGCTATAACCATGTTTTCAAACAGTTCTAAATGACTTATCACATGATCAAAATATTCATACTAAAAGACCAAAATTGAAACTTCAAAGCAACTCCAATGGCGACACTTAGCTAGGATCACGCCACAGTCTAGATAGAAAATATCTTGCAATTCTGAAACTGGAAATCTATGAGGGATTTTGTCTTCAAAGATTGAAGAGAACCAAAGCCATTTCGACAACATAGCATTATCATTCTTCAACATATCCAAATGAGCCCCCAACATCTCCTTTTATAGCTCTTTTGTTGCTTTTTACGAAAAACACTTCATGCTTTTTCGAAAAAACATTTTTTACTTTTGCTACTTTTTTGGAAAACACTTTTTTGCTTTTTCCAAAAAAGTGTTCTTTGCTTTTTCATTGCTTTTTTTTTTCCGAAAAACACTTTTTACTCTAAATTAAATAATTCATTATGTGCAAACATTTAATCACCTTTTCCATTAAATTCCCTTTTAAAATAAAATAAAACCTTTTTCATGTGCAATACCCCCTTATTTCTCCTAGGCATCCAAATAGGGAATTAAAATACCTTTTCGATAAAAGATATTACACATGCTATAAAAAATAATGATAAAAACATTATAAGTTAAGTGAATAATTTAGTTATTTCACCCCAAGTTGTAAAAAATCCCGAAACACATCAGAATCCAAATTTGACTATGCCAATATAATATTGAGGCAATAGGTGAATAATGGAAGCCAATTTGGTGACTTACTATAAATAGACGTTCTCTTGAAGAAGTTTGGAGAACACCCCAAAAGTCAGAAAATATTTCAAAGAGTGTCATTCAGATCAGTATTGCCCACAAAGCTCATTGCCAACAAAAGAAACCTTGTAACACTGAAAGTGCGTCCTCTAAGAACTTTGGAGTTCTCCCAACTCTCCTGGAAACTTACAAAAAACCTTGGAAATTGACCAACGCTCTTTGAACAACATGGTGTAAAAATGGGGACATAACACAACTTAGTAATAACATTTAGGTTCATACATTGTTCTACATGTAGAACAATCAATAGTAATACAAACCATAGACACAAGTTGCAAACAAAATAAATAATGCCACCAACACATTCAATTATCCAAGAGCAAACATAACACAAAAATTACTAAATGTCACATAAGCACACGATGACTTGGCATGACAGAAAACAAGGTGATCATAGGTTTTTTGGATGGTTCACTCCATTGTTGCCCCTACATATTACACAATACCTGTGCAGGTCTTTCTGCCCCTCCAAGATCCTGCAACCTCAAATTGTCCATTAGTAGCACATGCTTTTGTATAAAATAATTGAAATGACAATACATTTACATTAATCAACACATTTATATGTACATCCATCTCCAAAAATGAAACTGAAACGAGACATCCATACAAGTGCTACAAATTTCCAAACTAGAGATCGACACAAATGAATGTTTGTGAAATTAGGGGTCTTATACAAGGCCACTTATCTCTTCTTTGTGATTTTAGTGACTATACAAGGGACAAATGGAATCTTGATGATCCGAGAAGATATAGTGGTAGTAGTCTCTATAGTGCTAGAACAATATCAAAAGGACATCATTGCAATAATAAAAATGACTAAGTGCTATGGTCTTGGACTTACAAACAAAGTGGAAGGACTAGAGTATGGATTGAAGATGTAACAGTGGCAGTCAATAATATCATTTAAGATCTAATAGTATTAGAGAAGAAATTAGAAAGACAACCCTTCATAACTTGTCTTTTGTCTACCCAGTGTATGATGCATGTAAAATAGCTATCTCTAGGAAACAAGTAACACACGGATATCTAATAAGATCAATATATAATTGTGATGTCCTAGCCTAATTGTTGCGGTGTGGATTCTCGTTGGGTGTGTATCCAGAATTGGGACCCACCCACAATTGAGCAACCATGTGTCCATGAGGGGGGGCATCTCTAAGCACATTGGTGGGACGAAAATCCCATTCTCAACGTCGGTGGGTGCCATTCACTATTAGTCCGGGCTTTTGGTATAGTGGTTGCCTTGCTTGGTATCAAAGCTAAGGTCTTGAGGTCGAGCCTTGTGGAGCATGGTGGACTGTGATGTCCTAGCCTAAATGTTGCAGTGGTGTGGATTATTGTTGGGCATGTACCCAGGGTTGGGACCCACCCACAATTGGGCAACCATGTGTCCATGAGGGGGCTCATCTAGGCACTCTAGTGAGACAAAATCCCTACTCTTAATGTTAGTGGGCACCATTCACCATCAATTTGGGCTTTTGGTGTAGTGGTTGTCTTGCTTTGAGAGTGTGATGTCCTAGCCTAAATGTTGTGGTGCTGTGAATTCTCGTTGGGTGTGTACCTAGGGTTGGGATCCACCCACAACCGAGTGACCACATGTCCACGAGGCAGCCCACCTCTAGGCACTTTGGTGGGATGAAAACCCCACTCTTAATGTCGGTGGGCACCATTCACCATTAGTTTGGGCTTTTGGCGTAGTGGTTGCCTTGCTTGGTATCAAAGTTGAGGTCTTGAGGTCGAGCCCTGTGAAGCATGGTGGGTTGTGATCTCCTAACCTTGGGTACATGCCTAGTGGGAATTTGCACCACTGTAGCATTTAGGTTGGGACATCATAGCTCGCCATGCTCCACAGGGCTCAATCTTGAGACCTCGACTCTGATACCAAGCAAGGCAACCCCTATGCCAGAATCCTAGATTGATAGTGAATGGAGTCCACCAACATTAAGAGTGGTGTTTTTGTTCCACTAGAGTGCCTAGAGGTTTGCCTCCTCGTGTACACATGGCTACCCAATCGTGGGTGGGTCCCAGCCTTGGGTACATGCCCAACATGAATTCACACCACCACAACATTTAAGTTGGGAAATCACAAAAACCTTTTCCAAGTTTTTGTATTCCTTCTTCACACATCCCCTTTTGCCACAATTCCAACACTTTGCTTTTCTCTGGGGTTTTAGAATGTCCTTTAGACTTAGATCTATTCTCCTTCCCCCTTTTTTCTTTGGACCTTCCTTGTACATGTAGAGCATCTTTCGAGTATTTGTTGATGGATTTTTTTCTCATTTCCTCTTAAAGAAGAGTAATAATAAGATTGTTCATTTTTGAATCTACACCACTACCATTAAGCAAGATTAGACTTTTCCAAGTATTGAGGAAAGAGCAAAGTAATAAGATCATTTATCTTCCTCTTTGAACTTAACATCTACAAAATCAAGCTAACTTAAAATCAAATTAAAAGAATTCTATGCTCCATGGAGTTTCTGGGACAACAGGGTACAACATGACGATTTTTCGATATGGGGGTACTTTTGGGCCATTTTTTAGGGGACGATAGGGGACGACTATTGAAAAAATAGGGAAATTTTTTAAAATATAGAGAAATTTCAAATGTTCATAGCATAACATTGATAAAGCATTCATCATAGACATTGTATAAGCTTAATACATATCATTAGACTTGAATTGAGATTTCACATGAGTTTCGACAAACAAATTAACAAAATTCAAATGCTTTTCATTATCAATGTGCATACATATCATATAAGAATCTTATAATTATAACAAAAATGCCCAAAGGCTCCAAGTTTCAACTATGAAATGACATAAACATAAAACTAGGAAAATATATGGCTGTCCCTAATCAACAAATGGTAGGTCTAAATCAGCATTGCGATTGGAGCTCGAGTCTAAGTCACTGTCAGTGCCAATAGAAGGGGCTGCCTTAGCCAATGGAACCCCAACCAATCCCTCTTGTGCATCCTCTTCCTCAATCTGCATAGCATCTTTAGGATTAACATCCCAACGTAAGGTTGGAGTCTGACGATACTTAGTAGAATGGTGATCCTGTATCCGCAAAGCACTGTGTACAACCACCAACTTCTCCAATCGTCTAGAGGTAAGGTTGTTCCTGTTGGTTGATTGGATGAAGCTATATGTGGACCAATTCCCCTTTGCAGCAGAGGAACTGGCAACCTGTGAAAGAAGACGAATGGCAAGTACTCTCAACTCTGGTGCATCCTTCCCATGCCACATCCACCATCCAATAGGTTCGGTTTGAGCCAATGTAGCTCTATCCGTCCTCACCTTTGGTTTGCCGAAGGTTGGATCATGAAAATTGGCAAATGCAAGCCACTGTGTGTGAAGTAGAGTAGATTCCTCTGAAGAATACATTTTTGTAAGGGCCCTCCTGAAGCCTTCTTTCACTTCTTCATCATGAGATGGAGGCACTCTCCCAGGTCTCGGTGCATACCATTTGGGATTGAGAGCATAGGCTGCCATATGAAGTGGGGTGTTCATAATGTCCCACCGTCGTGTCACAATGGGCCTAAGATGCTCCTCATAAAATCCCAAAGTAGGGTCCCTACTATGAATTGCTTGCTTGATCTATCCAAGCATGCTATCAAAGGTCTCATAAATCTCTCCAAGGCTAGAAGAGTCAGTATCAACATATCTAATCACTTGCACAATAGGCTGGATGAAGGAGCAAACATATCTGCAAGTGCAAACAAGTTACAAAAATTAAAATCATCAAAAAGAATGTATATGTTTCACAAGTTAGAAAATTAGAATTAAATTAACATTTTAAAATTACAAATTAAATAATAAAATCAGCAATGCCAATTTTCTTACCTCATTGTGGACCACTAGTCATCATCAAGGATTTTTTGTTTCACACTTCTTCCATCTGGTGTGCTTGACTCATGCCGTCTACCCCACTTTGTATTGACCACCATTAATTGTAGAGCCTCTTGGACCTCAATCATCCTTTCTAATAAAATGAAGTAGCTGGCATATCTAGTTTCCACGGGCTTGAGGAATTCCTTCCTCGAAATTGTCCTAAATAAAGCAAGTGAAGTGTGATGGTTGCAAATGAACATTTGCATATCTCTAGCCTCTGACACCACTACCTTCACCCAATCTATCTTCCCAATGTCCTTCAAGGTATTGTTCAATGCATGCACACAACAAGGGGTCCATAAAATGTGCTTATAAGCACTCTCCACCATCAATCCAACTAATTTACATACACGGGCTGAATTGGTCACTACTTGCACAACATTTGAGGCTCCAACCTCCTCTATGGCATCTCTCAAAATCTGAAATTGGAAGGTTGCATCCTTCCTTTTCCCCAATCAATCTATAGCTCTAAGAAAATAAGAGCTTGGTGAACCAATGACAATAATACCAACAATATTTATGAGTGGCCGATGTTTGATATCGGTCCACCTATCCATGATTATGGAGCATCCATCTTTTATCCATGTTAGTCTCATATCCTCTATCAAAATACTCACTGTGGAGTACTCTCTATCAAGAAGGGTGGTGTGTAGCTTAGTTTCTCCAAATGGAACATATGAGAGACCAACAACTATAATATCTTTGCACATTTGTTTAAAATATGGCGAACGTGAGACATAAAATGGTATGGCATTGGCATAAAAAGACTTAGCAATAGAAGAATCAACCCCATCTCGTAATTGTACATTAAACATATCTACAACATTAATACTTCTCTTCTTTCCCCTAGTAGAACACTCTCCCACATGAGAAGCAACATCCACTGATCCTGTAGGCATTGCCACACTAGGCTGCAGACTCTCCATTGGAATCCCTTTACCTAATGCCTCCTCCATATGCAATCTAGTTGCCTCAATTTTCTCAGCTTGAGTTATTTTTTTTAACAACCTTTCACCCCTTGACCACCTATCCATAAAAGATGGCAATAAACTCTCATATAGCTGCCCCTGTATTGTTTTCCACACAAATGACACTCCCATACTCTATTACCCCCCAAATTTTTTTTCTTATATTTATCAACTCTTGTTGCAAATTGTATTAGAGGCTTTTTGGGGTTAAATGGGCCTTTTGCATAGGTTATGAGGAGTTGGGATGGACAATCAAATGAGTTTGAACTTGTTGACTCTGCTATGCTTCTGTCATGTCCCCGTTTTAGCTGACACTGCTTGTCGAGGAGTTAGCCTATAATTTCGATCCTCGTAGGCTGACAGGGTGTGCAGAGGATCATCGGTGGCAGTTATCCAGTGTTTGGTAGCTCCAGTTTGCTGTTGTGTCAGGTTGGGCCTTCGCAGAATCTTCCAGAGTGCATTTTCAGGAACTTTCTATTTTTAGAAAGTTAGGTCAGGCGGAAGCTGCTATTTCGGGCAGGGCACCTGGTTCAACCTTTCAGCTCAGAATCGACCCAGTTCAGCAGTTTGATGATTAGACGGAGGAATAAGGGATATTTAATGCATTATTAAATATTTAATATTTTGACTTTATAATAAAGTCACTTTATTGAAATATTTAAATATTTAATTAATTTGGCAAATTATAAAGTATTTCTTATACTTTATAATATTGAGTTAATATTTGATAAGTGAATAAATTATAATTCACTTAAAAGGACGCCAATTAATTATTATTTATTTCTCCTAAGTTCTAAAGTGAGAATTAAATCATTTAATTTAAATGATTAATTAAAAGAGCATTGGGTCAAATTTTATTGAAGAAGGTATATATTTTGCAGTCAAGACAAATCGAACCATTATGAAATGTTATTCTAATTTGTCTTTTGCTCTGAGCATTGGAGTTTGCAAACCTTAGGGTTTCTGGCAGACCATCGTTTCTGGAGAACGAAAACTCTTCAGGAATCAGGCAGACTGAGGCTGTGAAATATCAGTTGAAGCTGGCACTTGGTGATTTCATCCAGAGATCACAGTTTGAGATTATCCAGTTATTTTAACAGAGATTTACAGAGAACATCATCTGGCAATAAAGGCGTATTTTTCA
This sequence comes from Sequoia sempervirens, assembly GCA_007258455.2. Classification (NCBI taxonomy): domain Eukaryota; kingdom Viridiplantae; phylum Streptophyta; class Pinopsida; order Cupressales; family Cupressaceae; genus Sequoia; species Sequoia sempervirens. The sequence continues at coordinate 183,859,618 of VDFB02058242.1, forward strand.
GAGATCAATCATTAAAGACTTGGCACATTTTCCAAAGTCCGTACTACATTTAATGTTGCTGCTGTCAGGCCGTACTTTTCCTGTACCAGCAAGCCGTACTTCTTCATTTGTCTGTGGAAACCCTCAGAACTCAGCTTCATTCAACAGTTTGGGGTGCGCCTTGACTTTTCAGAGGTTCAGTGTTGGTTTTCAGGAACCAGAGACTCAGTTTCCTTTCAGCCGTACATCCTCATCATTGCTCCAGGCGGCTGTCATAAAAATCAGGTTTTTTTTATGTAATAAATGCATATTCATTTCATACGCCATATTTTGATATTGTAATTGCTCTGAGTATTCAATAAAGATATGCGCCTACCCTTTCTGAGTAATTTCCAAGCTATTTCGGAGCTTATTTATTTTTTATGAATTTTATAGCAATTTCTTGTAAAATCGCAATGTCATTATTGGCCTGAAAACCTCAAAAATTACAAAAAAACGAAAAACTTGCAAAACAAACAAAAATCCATCAGGGTTTCAATTTGAGAACCACCAGGGTTCTGACAGTGGTATCAGAGCACAGATCTCCTGCCATCCTGTGCTTTTTCAGTGCTTTTTTCAGAATACAGTGCATTTCTGGGTTGCCTTTTATGAACCAAGACATTATTCAGTATACCAGAGGTGTAGGGACAGGCAAAGACGAAGACTGGACAGGTCCTCCGATTCCAGAAGGTCAGACAATATCAGGAGTGCTTGGTTTTCACAGATCCAGTTCAGACGGTAGTGAAAACAGTGTAGCAACACTAATGGCAGAACGTGAGACTCCCTCAGAGACTCGCAGGGATGCAGGGAAGGCACATGCAGAGGGTGATATCACCGATGAGGAGTTTAGACGGAGACACGACAACATGATGGATATGATGTCTCAGCTGATGGGTACCATTAGACAGTGTACGCCCACACAGCCACACTATATTCAGATTGGACAGACGAGCGGGACTGCACCAGTGGATCAGCCATTGGCATCCGTACCTAGACAGCCGTCACCGATCTACCAGGAGCGTAGGCCAGGCCAGCCTACTTTCTTACCTAGAGAGACTCCACCTCAGACTCCAGGAGCAGAGCATCAGGTACAGCATCAGGAGTTTCAGCCTCAGAATGGCATGTCAGTGGCGGACTTGACGAGATTTCATGGCGAGTACATGTCTTTAGCGCCTGAGATCCGGCAGGCACTTACATTTCACGAGTTTATAGATGTCTATAAACCGAGAGGAGGAGGTAGATTCGACCGTAGACCCCCTCAGCATCATCAGCCACAGCTGCAGGTGAATAGGGATTTACAGTATGCTGTGAGCAAAATTACACTGCCATATTTTGATGGGTCAGAAAAGACATCAGCTAGGTCTTGGGTCCAGAAATTGGACAACTACTTGTCACTTAGGCCTATGCAGGAGGATGAGGCAATTAAATTTGCCACTTTACATCTGGACGGAGTAGCGCATGATTGGTGGCACCACGGCATGTACACGTTAGGCCATCATGCGGTTAATACCTATCAGGAGTTCACCAGCAGACTGATAGAGAGGTTTGATAAGAAGGATCCGGAATTGTATTTCAGAGAGTTGGCTCAGCTCAGACAGACAGGTAGCTTGGACTCATACATTGGCGAGTTTCAGAGAGTGGCCGTCATGGTGACAGGGATTTCAGAGAGGAGACTTATCATACTATTCGTTGAGGGTTTGACAGAACCCATGAGAGGTTGGGTCAAGGCGTTTGATCCGACTACACTTCAGGAGGCGATGCGGAAGGCAAGGAGTATGGAGCTTGCTGCTCCGAAGAAACAATTTCCGCCTAAAACAAATAACTTGCCTATTGAGGAGAGTCATACACCAGTTGCAGAGCCTAAAAGGAAACCAGTTGCAAGAATTGATGATGCAACTCGGGAGGAATGCAGGAAGAAACAACTTTGTTATTGGTGCAAAGCACCCTACAGCAAGGAGCACGATTGTCCTTTGAGACCGAAGGGCAGAGCCAACCGTGCCATGTGGGTTTACTATGATGATGACGAGTCTGATGATTCAGACCAGCAGGTTGTTTCAGAACATGCGGAGGCCGGGAATGCCTCTATGGAGTTTGGGCCCGATGCCAACTTATCCCCGTTGGTATTATCTGCTAGTGTACGGGATGACTCATTCAGGTTTAGGGGATTAGTGGAAGGACAGCGATGTATTGCCATGCTCGACACTGGAGCCACACACAATTTCATTGACGAGAGCTTCGTCAACAGATGTAGACTCCAGACAGAGGATTTCGCTGGATTCAGAGTTCGGGTGGCAGATGGATATACACTCACTTGCACTCGACGGATTTGTAATCTCACTATCATGCTGACTGATTATGAGTTGCAGGCAGATTTTTATGTTGTCAACTTAGGAGGGATGGATTTAGTGTTGGGTATGAGATGGCTGCAGGATATCAGTGTGTTCACCCTCAACTTACCTAAAATGGAGATGAGATTTGAGGTACAGGGCAAGAAATATGTGTTGCGGGGTATTACAGATGGCAGCCTTCGTTCTATCTCTCTCGTTAGTGAGAAGAGCGAGAAGGTAGAGGAGAATTTTGTGCAGACCAGGCATGGTGATGCTCAGTACCCCGGGGGTTCTGAGGCTGTCGTTTGGGATCAGCCTAGTGGTTTGGGTCTGTTTGTGACCAATCCATTGTTTGAGATGAATGTTATATCTTCATACGACAATCCATTCTTTGAGTTTGATATGGGTCACTCACCTGATCCTGGTCTTGAGCAGAGCAACGTTGATAGTGTTTGGGATCCTACTAGTGCACTAGGGTTTCAGACTCAGCTCACGGAGGAGTATCACAGTGTGTATATGGTGTAGAGTGCATATGGCTTCGTGATTGATCCGCAGGTACACACTTTGTTTCAGGTGCACAGTTCTAGCATGCACGTGCTTGATATGCTGGATGATAGTATATCTCGTGCAGTTTTAGGGGGTAGGTGTTGTTTGTCGTTTGACTTGCCTCCTTCTGAGTTTCTTGATCCTATGCGGGACCGCACTGAGGTTAATAGGGAAGGGTCTCCTATTCTTGCTGATCAGTTGAGGGAGTTACAGGAGTTCGTTGTGGCCAGCAGGAACATTGTCCGGTACTTTCCATGGGATCCAGGTGGTGCAGTGCAGCTGTATTTGCAGAGATTGCTTGAGGACAAGCAATTTCAGGGAGGGCGGACTGTCATGTCCCCGTTTTAGCTGACACTGTTTGTCGAGGAGTTAGCCTATAATTTCGATCCTCAGAGGTCGGCTGTGGTGCGCAGGGATCAACGGCAAGTGCTTATCCAAAG
>VDFB02058242.1:183863048-183884009 GCA_007258455.2 Sequoia sempervirens
CCCTTTTATTTTCTAGCTGTCCCCTTTTTTGGGGATGCGTTTCTTGCTGTTTCCTAGTTTTCGAAAATCAGGGGGGACACCTGGGGGACGTCCCTTGTCGTACCCCCGTCCTCGAAACGCCACAGGCGATGGGGATGTAGGGTTTGGGGGGGGGGGACGCATCCCCATGTAACATAGGGTTGAAACAAATGAAAACAAAAAAACATATATAGAACCTAATTAGGTTTTAAAGCATGTGCCATAGATTCATAGAAGGAAGGAAAAAAACGAATTTGAAAACAAAACAAAAATAACCTCTTTTCCAAAAACCTTCCTCTATAATCTCCTTTGTAGTGAATGAGCTTGACGACCACTTTTAAACCTTCATCGACCAATCTTCAACTCTATTTGTTTGATGGCAATCAAGAATGAAAGTTGAACAAAACTGAATGACTTTTGTGTTTTGCATTCATAATGAGGTAGACTACTTTGTTTTTGGTCTATCAAATGCCTTGGAATGAGGTTTTTTTGGTTAGGGATGTGTTCAAGTCAAAGTCAAATGTCTTAAAGAATTAGAAAAAGGCCAAAAAGAAGTCCAAATGATTTGGATTTATCGTGGGTTCCTCAAAGTTTCTCTAGGTTCATTTTGGGTTTGCTCAAGTTCATTTGGGATGAACTCATAGGCGGAAATGTGTCCCTTGGATGCATCCTCACCTGCACCACATTGGGTTCTACATTTGGTAAGGATTGGACCTAAACCTAGGACTTCCTTACAACAAATAGGTAATGTAGGTTAAATAATATACTCAAATTTTTTAAACTAAATTCATGCAACTACCAATGAGATTGACAGTCCACATTATTACAAATTGTCACTTAGAACTCACATCTCTATATTACAAAACTCTATCCTCTATTTGTAAAATTATACTCATGCGGCTACCAGATAGATTGTGTTGATGTTTAGCTTTAGGAGGTATTGCCCTAATTGGCCGAGAGACAAGCCAGAATTAATTATAAATAGAAATTATACTTGTTGGGTCGGCTCAAGTGGAAGCTTATTCCTGGATTGGTATAAAAAGGAGAGAGACTCTCCTCATTCTACAATCAATTCAATTCATTCATTCTTTTGTGATCAAGAAGAAGATTCGCTGCTCAAGAAGGAGATTCATTTCTGTTTAAAATTCGTACTACTTCAGTGCTGGGTTATTTCATTGTATTTTGCCTATCTAGGCTCGATTCTTAAGTACTGTTTTTGCATTGTTGTATTTGATCTATTATTATTGAAGTCTTGCTAGGTTTTTCTCCCTTAAGTAGAAGGGTTTTCCCAGGATAAAATATTGTGTCTCCTATTTTGTGTTATTTTTCTGCTTATTGTGAATACTGATCTAAAAAATAACATGGTATCGGAGCCGAGGTTCAGGAAGAACTGATCAGATTTGGCTAAGCAATGTGTGGAAGTCAATTCCTTGTTTAGGGAAGTTACTCAGAAAAAGAAGATGGTGACCGGTGTCAAGGTAGAAGATAGGCTTGATGGAGCTTCAAACTTCAACTCTTGGAAGTTTAGGGTACTCATTATCTTAGAAGAGAATGATCTTCAAGAATTCGTAGAAAATGACATGCCTGAGCCGTTTGAAGACACAAAGAAAATCCAGTGGAAGAAAAATGGTACGAAGGCTAGAAAGATCATAATAGACTTCGTGAAGGATCACCTAGTACCGATCATCTCCAAGATGAAGATAGCTAAAGAAATATTTGATGTACTAAAAGGACTGTATGAGATCAACAATACCAGCAGAGCCCTCGCTCAGAGACAATAGCTCCATCATGTAAAAATGGCTAAAGGAGAATCAATCATTTCATTCTTTATGAAGATCTCTAATTTGAGAGATCAGTTGAGCACTATTGGGGACATAGTTGCAGACAAAGATCTTGTTAGATTGGCTCTAAATGGTCTTCCCCAGTGTTGGGAATCATTTATTTAGAGCATCGGTGGGGGAGATCCAAGTTGCCCAAGTTTGATTGCCTTCGGGTTGACTGTATTCAGGAAAAAACTAGACTGGCAGCAAGAGGAAATGGGCGAAACTCCCATAATGAAGAAAATCAAGTTCTTGCTGCACATACTACTAGAGGAAGAGGCAAAGGAAGAGAAGGAAAAAGAGGCACCTTCAAGAGGAATAGAGATAGAAAATTTGATTTTGTTCTAGAATCGAACAAGAAGGATCTCTCTCATATTCAGTGCTACAGGTGTGACAAATATGGACACTATGCTTGAGACTGTAAATTAAAGTTGAAGCAAAATGTTTCTACTGCAAACATTGATGAAGAGTCACCTCAGAAGGAGTCAAGACATTCAAAAGACGATTCAAAAGGATTTCTATTCATCTCTGCTCTTTCAAGTAATGTACCAACTGACAATGATACTTGGTTGATAGATAGCAATGCTTCACGTTACATTACTGGCTACAGAGAGCATCTTATAGACTTAGTAGAGAAAGAGTCTAATTTACAGGTTATAATTGGAGATGATGCTAGTTCTTCCGTAAAGGGAGCTGGGCCACTTCCTTCCAGCTAGATTCAGGTATCCCTCTTCTATTGAGTGATGTATTGTTCGTACCAGGGATCAAAAGGAACCTTGTCTTCATTTCGGCCTTGGAGGACGAAGGGTACAAGGTTTCCTTCTCTGAAGGAAAGGTTCTTGTATGGCCCAAGAACTCCAGCATAAAAACAACTCGTGTGATGAGTATTCGTTAGGAGAGTCTATACAGATTGTCAATTTGACCAGGTCAGGCTTTATTACATGGCTCTATCAGTGTAAGTGAGCTATGGCATAAGAGACATGCTCACTTACATTACAGTGCCCTTCCCCCTATGGAGAAGATGGTTATTGGTCTTCCGAAGCTCAGTTTAGAGCATGATGGTGTCTGCAGAGGATGTGCACTTGGTAAGAACACCAAGAGTCCCTTCCATAGCAGCAATAGTAGATCCAAGGGGATCTTAGATCTTATTCATTCAGATTTGTGTGGACTGATGTCTGTGGCGTCACTAAGTGGATTTTGGTGCTATGTGACTTTCATTGATGATTATTCCCAGAAGACTTGGATTTACTTCTTGAAATCCAAAGAGTTTGAGGAAGTCCTTGATAGATTCTGAGAATTCAAGGCTCAAGTAGAGAACTTGACTGGGAAGAGAATTAAGGTTATGAGATTAGATAATGGAGGAGTACACTTCCAGAGGATTTCATAATTTCTGCGTTGAGGCAGGGATCAAGAGGGAGTTCTATGTTCCGTACAACCCTCAACAAATGGAGTTACCGAAAGAAAGAACAGATCTATAGTAGAGGCAGCTAAGGCTATGATCCATGATTAGAGTTTGAAGAGTTTCCTATGGGCAGAAGCTTCCAAGATCACAGTATATGTTCAGAACATAAGTCCTCAATGGATATTGGGGAACATGACTCTAGAGGAAGCCTTCATAGGTGTGAAGCCTGAGATTAGTCACTTAAGGATATTTGGCTGTCCTGTGTACATTCATATGCCCAAGGACAAAAGATCAAAACTAGAACCTTCAAGCAGAAAGGGTATATTTGTGGGCTATAGTGAGTCTTCAAAGGCTTATAGAATATATATTCCAGGACAAAAACAAATTGAGATAAGCAAGGATGTCTCCTTCGAAGAGGAGGTAGCCATCAGAAGATCTAAAGGATCTTAAATGGAGATAGACAGTGATGAGCAGGAGTCTCCACAGGATATAGATTCATCCCTTGATTATACTCCTGACATTCAGAGGGAGTCCAATGAACCGACTGAGATTGTTGATCCAGTTGATTCGATAGAACCAACTGATGGGCCAAGAGATATTGCCGTAGGTCAGAAGAGGCCCCTATGGGCTCGACAAACCATGCAGGAGGCAAAAAAATATGCAGCTCCTCAAGGCACTTTTAGGGAGAGCAAGAGACCTTAGAAGTTCTTAGGTTATGTGGCATTGATGAGTCACATCATTGATTCTGAGCCTTCCAGTTATGAGGAGGCATCTAACCAGCAAGTATGGAGAGATGCGATGAGAGAAGAGGATCAGTCCATCATTAAAAATGATTTATGGGATGTTGTTTCGAGACTTGAAGGGAAGTCAGTAGTGACTTCCAAATGGCTCTACAAAATCAAGCATGCAGCTGATGGCAACATTGAGAAACACAAGGTGAGATTTGTGGCAAGAGGATTCTCTCAGAAGGAGGTGTTGTGACCTAACTCACACCTCGCCCCATTGCAAATGGGGACCCTTGTTGTTTGCCTTTTAGGGTTTTGCTTTCGCGCGCCTCGTTTTGTCTGCTCTCTGTTTGGGGGTTTTGATGCTGAATTTTGAACGGTCACCCGAGTTGAGTCAATGAATTCTAGCCTGGATCACTAAATAAACGTCACCATCGTGCTTAGAAGGCCTGGGAGACGAAGATCGACTGTCGTTTCGGTGGATTCTGACACTTCCAAATTTTTAGGGTTTCTCACCCCGGACCCCCTATTTTTTAGGACCTACTTTTTTGGCACTTTTGGGCAATTTTGGGATCCCTATTTTTTAGGGTCTATTTTTGGAAAGTTGCTATTTTTGGAAAATTTCTATTTTTAGAAAGTTTCTATTTTTAGAAGGGTCACGAGTTTCGAAAACGCACTCAGAAGTTCGAAACGAGCAACGAAACTCTCAGAAAATTGATTCGAAGTTTTTTTGAAATTTTGGTAAAAATCTGGAAAATCACATAAAGAGTTCAAAAAATCTGGAAAATTCGTTCAAAAATGGTGAGAAATTCTGGAAAATCACAGAGGAATCTGGTAAAAGGCACAGAAAATGGTTGAAGATTTGATGAAATTCGTCAAGAAATCTGAGCATTCATGGCGATCTGGTCATGGAGGAGACTGAAAAAGTTTGCCTAAGTATGAAGTTTACCAGCAGTTAAAAATGGAGAAAATGAGTCAATGAAGCTTCAGCTAAGATGCCAATGGCATAAGAATCTGAGCAATGGCCAACAATGTGACGAAGTCCGCCCTTGTCTAGAATGGAAATGGCCAGGTTACAGCTGAAGTCCGCCCATGGAGAAAGAAGAAAATGTCTAAGAAAATGAGGCCATGGCCAGGCATAAGCTGAAGTCCGCCTTGTCAAGTGGCAAGCAAAACAAGAAACTCCGCCCTGTCCATGAGGTGATTGGCAAGGGAAAGCATGAAGTCTGCCCAAGGTTAAATGTCCAATGGCAAAGAAAAGATCAAAGTCCGCCTTGGAAGAAAGAGAAAATGGCAACAGATTCAAGGAAGCCTGCCTTGAATATTGGACAATGGCTAAAGAAACAAGGAAGTCCGCCCTGGGAAAGAGAAGAAAATGTCTAAGGCAAAGAGTGAATGGTCAGGTCCAAGCTGAAGTCCGCCCTTGTCATGGCCTAGCATGAGCCAAAGTCTGCCCTTGTAAGTGGCATGAAAAACAGTCAAGTCCGCCCTTGAGATAAGTGTTAAATGGCAATATAATAAGGGAAGTCCGCCCTCCAACCAAGACTTGTGGCAAGCCGAGACTTAAAGTCCGCCTATGAATGGCAAGAAAGAAGCCAAAGTCCGCCCAGCTAGAGATGGTAAGTGGCAAACAAAGTAAGGAAGTCCGCCCCTTGAGCAAAACAGAAATTTGGCTAAGGCATAGCCAAGGAAGGATGAAATGGCAAGGAAAATGACTAAGTCCGCCTAGCCAAAAGGAGAAATGGCTTAACAAAGATCAAAGTCCGCCTAAGGTAAAAAAAGAAATTTGGCTAAGGCATAACCAAAGACAAGATGAAGATGGCCAAATCATAGACAAAGTCCGCCATGTGTTAGAGTGTGTAAAAAAATTAAAATTTGCCTAAGTCCAAACCTTGGAAAATTAAAATATGCATGGCACTTTGAAAATTTGCCCAAGTGTTTAGAAAATCTTCGCCATGGCTAGGAAGATTGTGGAAAAATCAGGCAAATGGACAAAATAAAATCGGACATGGTAAGATAAATTGCGGAAAATCAAGAGAATTTGGATGAAAAAATATTGGACATGGCTAGCTAAATCATGAAAAATCAAAAGAATATGGCAAAATAATTCTGGACATGGCGAAAGAATTTTTGGACAAGAGACAATTCGTGACTAGGAAAAAGTTGTATGTGGCTAGAGAAAAGTCGGACGAGAAATATTTATGGCCAAATAAAAATTGGACATGGCCAAATAATTTTGGAAAACGGTTAGAAAATCATGGCCAAACCCAAATTGGATGCTAGAGATTTTGGCGAGAAAAATTGGACAAAGATGAAAATTCGCCTAAGGCATTGGCAAGGAAATTTTCGAAAATCAAAAATAATTTGCCAATAAAACGAACGGGTTGGAATGGACACATAAAATAATTATTTTAATTATTTTAGTCATTTATTTTCCAACACCAAAAAAGAGATAAGTCTTGAAAATTTCGAAATTGGAAAGAGAGAAACAGAGTTTTGTTAAACTGGAAATGAAATTAGAAACTTTCCCGGACGAGATGATTAAAGATAGAACTTGCCATCCTGAAGCAAAGTGAAAGATGAGTTCGAACTTGATTCAAAGGAAACTTTGCAAATTTACTAAAATGATCGGCCCTCTCACTTCTATAAGTGATTTCGTTTTTCATTTGTGCAATCACTCGATTTTGAGAAGAAAAGTGGTGAGAGGAGAATTGTTTAAGGCAAAAGGTTGAGGAAATTTGCAGCAAAGTGAAGGAAATAATCTGTTATCAGCTTGCATTGCAATCGTGATCACGTCTCCAAGAAGTCACAAGGCAGATTTGTTTTGTCCATTTCATGTTAACATGAAGCTTCACCATTTATTTTCTTTCCAGCTTGTTATTTTTCGCGAAGTCTAATTTGATTACCAGCTGGAATGTTCTTTCAAACTGATTTTAATGTCGAATTCTTATTATTTTCTTCTTCCTTTTCTTGCAGATCTATTTTTCGAAGCAGTCAAGATGAAGTTTGCAAGCAAAGGTGTCCAAACACAATCGAAAATCAAGTCCAAGTGGGAACACGTCGTGGACACAGATCTTGGCCATGTTGATCTTGAAGACTTCCGGAAGAGAATGTACGGGACTGACGGACGTCTGCCTACACCAATTGCCATGAGAATGATGCGCAACGGAATCGTCCATGCAGCTGGATTTCCACCAGCAAAAGAATGTCCTGAGTTGATGGTAGAATGCGCACTACATTACAACGCACAAGACAGACAGATAGAAGCTCCTGACGGAAGGGTCCTTGCTTACTTGTCTGAGCCAGCAATCCAGGAGACTTTTGGCATTCCAGTGTATAACCGAACATCCTATCGCACCAAGCAAGATGCACTCAAACTTTATCAAAGTCAGAAGGATCTATGTGCATCCAAATAAACAAGAATTGGTTATTAAAACCAAAGCTTACTGCAAGCAAGATGCCGAAAAAATTTATCAGAACCCACTTCAAAGAGGAATATGGTGATATTGTTCTGCTACTTAACAGAATAGTAGGCAGTGCCCACGGTGCTCCTTTCGAAGAATGGATGTACTATTTTATTGACGAAATAATCACTGGAGTCAAAATGTTCAATTGGTCCAGGATGATTAGTGATAGCCTGCACGAACAGTTGGTCAACTTTGAGCAGACCAAAATTTTCCACATGAGCTCATACATTGTATATTCACTTGCAAGATACTATAAGTATCCTGGCTTGACATGCAAAAGCGTGGTCAGCAACGGTGAGGGGAAATTCAAAGTCTACGACTGCTATCCACAGCTACAGCTGAAAGAGAAGTCTCACTTCCGGAGAGCTCACGATGCATTCGTAATGTATATCACCCGGCTTCTTCAGGGCGGAACGCACCAAAGACTCTCGCATGAAGCCAAGAGCTTGATCAGTCGGTATGGATTCTGGTTCATTCAGTATCCTAAGTTCACCTACATCAGAATCCAAGGATTTTCCGGAAATCCTTATAGGCTGCCTGTCTATCCGACTAATAGGATGGTATTGTTGGAAGTGCTAAGACAGTTAGAAACGTATCAGAATATCCAAAGGCCTAAGCAGAAAGCTGCCGTTACCTTTCCGTTTTTCATTGGCAACATGGAGGAGTCATGCCCGACAGCACAAGCAGCAGAGGTTGCTCGATTGGAGATTCAGCAATATCCATTCATCTCATATAAAGCCAGGAGCAACTTCGATCCGCTTCATCACATCAAGATTGTGAACGGAGAAAGATACAAGCATCGGGTTGACCTAGAGGACTTTTGGGCCAACGCAGCAGACGAATATGATGTAAGAAGAAGGTTATGGTCAAGGTTGCCATTAAGCATGATAAGGGCAACAGAGCTCTTCAAAATACCTGACCAACTGCAAGATGATGGGATATATGTGCAGCCAGGCTTCAAGGAAAATGAGCCACTACCTCCTATAAAATGGTTCGAGCTCGAGATGGGTGATCTAGCCACCTTGATGCGCCCTGTTTTCAAGTACTCTCAGTGGTGGATAGATCGTCAAGTAGAAGTGTTAAAACAGAGAAATGTGCAATTTACCTACGAGTTGATGGGAGACACCGAGTCATGTTCTTCGAACGCTGGTACATCTCATGCGGATGGACAAGCAGATGCTACCAACTCCAAGAAGAGGAAAGAAGCCGGTAAATCTGCAATGCAAGACAAGGATAAAGAGATAGATGAGGCCCCTTCGCGGAAGAAACACAAGTCTAAACCCCTCCAGTCGGCCACTTCCAGGAACATAGAAGAGATGCTTGCCTTAGATAGAGAATCCTTGGAAAATGCCCGGCTCCCTTCTCCAGTTGAAAATATAGAGCCAATCCAGATAGAAGATGATGATCAACCCTCTCCAGCAAGCACAGAAATCTTGGAATCAGATAACGACACAGACATCGAGGATGGAGAATTCGAGGAAGAAATGATTTCCGCCCTCAAAGGCATTCAAGAGGACCCCTCTGTCCAGGAAATCCAGGATATGCAGTTAGTCCAAGAAATTCAAAGTATGCCGGAAATTCAGGAAGAATAGGAAATACAAGACATGCAGGACGTCCAAAATCAAGAGGACATAATTGAACAGCCAACAGTACCAGAATGGCTGAGGGAAAGATTGAAAAGAAAAGCGCCAGTGGAGGTCCCTGAGGAGGATAATGACACAGATTTTCTGGCAAGATTAGAGCAAATTGCCCCGAGGAAGAAGGCCAAGAAGTTCTCTACCATCCAGAGAGATGAAGCTGGAAATCGCACGGTGCAAATTGCAGTGCCTACAGCCGACAAGTTTCAAGACGAGATTGCTCCTGAGGAATATGCTATCACGACTGTCGACGTGGGTCCGGCAACAAAAGAACAGGAAGTCGAGGACTTGGATAATTCCGTGGCCACCATCAAAGCCAGATTAGAAAAAGAAGTTGCCAAGAAAAAAGAGTACAAGAAAGAAATTCAACGCCTAAAAGATTATATCCAGCACCTGACCAAGCCACTAAACGAAGATGAACAAGTGGCACCTCTACCTCCAAATGCCTCACAAGAACCAAGTGCGAACTTTGAAGAGGAGTTGACAACAGCGAGGGAGGCTAAAGACTGGATGATTGGAAGGAAAGAAGAGGCGTTGGTATTTGTAGAAAAGTTGGCGCAAGTAAATGAGCAGGCTTCCTTCATACTTTCACGAGTTGCAGATCTTGCAGAGTCATGGAGCAGTTTCGAGGATATTCAGAGCAGGATCATCCCATGCATTCGGGAACTGAAGGGCATTTCAAAGCAAAGGTTGATCGAAGACAAGGTTATCGAAGCTGGCGCAGCTTATGACTTCAACGGATGGTACTATGCTTTGATCTCAAGGAAGGGAGTCCTCGAAAAGGTGAAGCAGGATAGTGGTAGAGTTGAAGAACAAGTAAAAGAAATTCAAAGTAAAATCTATGAGATGGCTGCAGATATGCTAGACAAGGAGATTGTTCGAAGGAAACACTTGCGGCTGAGGATTCTGAAGGAGCAAGTACAAAAAGTTTTCTCCACCACTGGGCCAATCATGAAAGAAGGATTCACCAAAGTGTTCGATTTCATGGCCATCAGAAGTTCTTTCTTGCTGTAGGAACCATCATGGGCGACTATGTTTGCAGAGTGTGCCGAGAACTTGGATTTGCTGGAGTACAACATCAGCGTGCTGCCCGGCATTGCTATGGAGGAGGTCGACTTGATAGTGTCCAGGTTCGCCGAACGTGAGGCTGCACAAGTGGATAAGGATGACACTCCAGTTGTCTAGTGTTCTCTTCAGTTAACTAGTTGTGGTTTTGGAAACCCTAATTAGGGTTTTGTTCCATTTAATCTTGGCCATTGATCTTGAATCAATCTCGGCCGTTCTTTGTAATCTTGAGAAACTATATAAACCCCCCTCCTCACTCTCTCATTTTCATTAGAAATTAATTAGATGATAGAGATATAGACGATAGATTAGAGGAGATTAAGAGTTAGAGCAGATTTGAGATAGTTAGAAATAAAGAGAGAGTTTTTATGAGATTGTTGTGAAAACACTACTTTGATAATGAAGTTCAAATGCATGAGGTGCCTTGAATACTTGATTTTTGAATAGTTGCATGGTCGCATATTTTCTTTCTCTCTTAGTAGATTTGAATTAAAATGTATGTTAGAAGAATGATTGATTGATAACGGAGATTAGTGAAACCGAGCTCATACTTTCTTTGGGTAGATGATTTCACTCAATGTGCAAAGTTAGACTGAACTTTACTGTGGATGCTTAACTTCTGTTTTAATAATTGTTGTTCGATCTGATGGCAATTATTTATCACGTGAAAATCACAAGCACATTCCTAGAAGATTGCACTTGCTCTGCGTAGTTGTCGTTGAACGTGGTGAAACAGAGTATGGTTTATTTGGTTTCACTTAGTCTTCGTCTTCTCTTGAGTTCTTAGGAGTAGTGTAGAGTCCCTAAACCCTAAATCCTTTTTTCACTTTTTTTATATAAATCAAAAATCCAAAATGGTACTGCATTTATGTCTCCACTTTTCCGAATAACTTGCAAAATCTTACTTGTGCCCACAGCAAATCACATCCATACCACAGAGCCTATCCGCGTTCACCTTAAACATTGGAATTACCCTATGATCTCACTTGCAATCTTAGCATAGGAAGTAGTTTTTCAAGAGAGAATAGAGCGTCTGTGACACTTTGTTCTAAAATGTTTTGTGTGTCATAAAACACGCAACAACAGGAGGGAATAGATTATGAGGAGACATTTGCTCCTGTTGCTCGATACACTTCCATTAGGAGGATTATTGCTATTGCCTCCGCCAAGGGCTGAAGGTTACATCAAATGGATGTAAAGACTGCATTTCTAAATGGTGTGATTGAGGAAGAAGTGTATATCGAGCAGCCAGACGGTTTTGTGATTCATGGGAAGGAGTCTCATGTGTGCAGATTGAAGAAGGCTTTGTACAGTCTTAAACAAGCACCTCGTGCATGGTATGAAAGGATTGATAGATACTTAATGAGTTTGGGTTTCACCAAGAATGATGCAGATTCCAACCTTTATTTCAAGCTAGTTGACGGTGAGGCCTTGATCTTGGTCCTTTATGTTGATGACTTATTTCTCACTGGAGCAGAGAAGCTCATTGTCCAATGTAAGAAAGAGTTAGCCTCCGAGTTTGAGATGAAGGACCTTGGTCTTATGCATTACTTCCTAGGATTGGATGTATGGCAAAAACCTGATGAGATCTTCCTAAGTCAAGGGAAATACACTATAGATATACTGAGAAGATTTGGGATGATGGACTGTAAGCCCATGGCTACACCTATGGAGACAAATTTGAAGAAGTTGAGTGACTCAGCAGCCGATTCAGATTTGGTAGATCCCACCATGTATAGACAATTGATTGGATCATTGATGTATCTGGTCAACACTAGACCAGACATTTGTTTTGCAGTGAATGCTCTCAGCCAGTTCATGTGTGAGCCAAGACAAATACATCTAGTTGTAGCAAAGAATATACTAAGATACTTGCGTGGTACTATGGGATATGGCTTGAGGTATGCTTCCAGTGGTGATATGAGATTACAGGGCTATTTTGATTCTGACTAGGCTGGGAGTGTAGCCGATAGGAAGAGCACCTCCGGGTGTTGCTTCAGTTTGGGGTTTGCCATGATTTCTTGGTGTAGTAGGAAGCAAACCTCTGTGGCACTAAGCACAACAGAGGTTGAATATATTGTAGCATGTGTAGCAGCTCGTGAAGGAGTATGGCTTCGAAAGCTCCTTGTAGGATTGTTTGGTCAGATGTTAGAGCCGACATTGATTCACTGTGATAACCAGAGCTATGTAAAGCTCTCATAAATCCTGTATTTCATGATAGGACGAAACATGTGGAGATCAAGTATCATTACATTAGAGACATGATGCTGAGGAAACCAATCTAGCTCAAGTATATTTGCATTGATGATCAGATGGTTGATATCCTCACCAAGCCTTTTTCTAGGGTAAAGTTTATACACTTCCGAGAGAAGCTTGGGGTGGTGGAGAATGTCGCCCTCGCTGAGAGGGAGTCATAGCATCATTAAAGTCTGTTGTAGCGTATATTTCTCTAAGACGGAGAAATATGAGGTGAAAGCCCTTGTAGCGTATATTTCTCTGAGATGGAGAAATATGAGGTGGAAGCCCTTGTAGTGTATATTTCTTTGAGACGGAGAAATATGAGGTGAAAGCCCTTGTAGTCTATATTTCTCTGTGATGGAGAAATATGAGGTGAAAGCCCTTGTACTAAACACATCTTTGAGACTAAGTTGTGCTTTCCACAATTGGGTGTAGCCATTGTGGACGTCATGTTGAGAGAATCCACAAGTTCTGTCGGCATGAGACAGGCTGGTCAGCAAGACATTCATCAATGTCTTCGACATTCCATGTCGGGTAGCAGTGATCTGGGCGTGGTGGAACTTTATCGGTGAGAGATGGCTTGTCGTCGAGACAATCTCGAATGTCTCTTCGGCATTCGATGTCTCATTGACATTCGTTGGACGTACATATGTCTATGTCGAGGTGACATGCAGTTCAATGTGAGATTCACGCGAGTCTCTTCGACAAGGCAAGTCTCATTGATGTCTAGGTGACATATGTAGTTCAATGTGAGATCCTCGAATGTCTGTTAGACATTCCGATGATGTTCCGGTTGAAGCCTGTCGGTGTGACATGGTGATGTCCAAGAGAGATCCTCCAAAGTCTTAGTGACATCCCGATGGAGGAATTGGACGAGGGTGGTCAACACTGAGAATGACGAGTTGGGTCACGACACGTGGCGAGGCGATATCACTCAGGGAAGACTTTACTATACCTCCCTAGCTAAGAGGGAGTGTTGATTTTTAGCTTCAGGAGGTATTGCCCCAGTCGGCCAAGAGACAAGTCAAAATTAATTATAAATAGAAATTATACTTGCTGGGTCGGCTCAAGTGGAAGCTTATTCTTGGATTCGTAAAGGAGAGAGACTCCTCATTCTACAATCAATTCAATTCATTCATTCTTTTGTGATCAAGAAGAAGATTCGCTGCTCAAGAAGGAGATTCATTTCTGTTCAGAAATTCGCACTACTTCAGTGCTGGGTTATTTCATTGTATTCTACCTATCTAGGCTCGATTCTTAAGTGCTGTTTCTGCACTGTTGTATTTGATCTATTATTATTGAAGTCTTGCTGAGTTTTTCTCCCTTGAGTAGAAGGGTTTTCCCAGGATAAAATACTGTGTCTTGTGTTTTGTGTTATTTTTCTGCTTATTGTGAATATCTGATCTAAAAAATAACAGATTGATGCTCCACATTATTACAAATTGTCACCTAGAATCACATCGCTCCCATGGCAAGAGATCTAAAGATAGATGATCTTAAAATAGCTGATTCTAAGCTAAAATTAGATAGTGCTAAAAGTTAAGGTAGCTAAAAATAGTGCAGGTTATAAATAGTGCCAATTAAAAATAAAAAAATCTCAAAATATGCTCCTCTATGAAAATGGTGATGACTAAAAAGAGTGAACTATTTTTGGTGCGGACTAAAAATAGACTTTTAGATGGCTTTGGATTTTACCTCTGTTTTGACAAAGTCTAGCAAACCCTCTAAAGATCTTTCAAGCTCTGAAAACTCACTTTGTTGCTTTTGAAACAGAACACTCCTTGTTCACTTTGTTGATCTTTACACAATCCTTCATTGCAGTTCACAACTTTGAATACTCAGCCTTTATGATCTTGCTGATTCAAATCCTCGTTGGAACTCACAAATCCCAAAGCAATGAAAAACATGAAGCACTGTTATGTCTGATTTGATTATAATTATGACTGTTATTTCTTCATTCTGCTGATGTACTGAAGTCTGATTCCACCTTAAAAAGGTTAGCAAATGATAGAGGAAAGGGGATATTTGGGAGAAAAAAACTGCTGTTCGCTGCTCCTTTTACTGATTTTCTTCAAAGAATGTTGAAGTGTGGCAGAAAATGGAAAATTTCTGAAGATGCCAGATGCTGTAATGACTGACATCTCTTTGTTTATGACTCGGCTGTAACAGAATGTTTAAAACTTTCAAAAAGAATCAGTCTATTGCTGATAAAAACCTTGATAAGGGCCCGTATATTGACAAAATTCTGAAGATCCTTTGATTCTACTGTTTAAGACTGATTTGTTTTTATACTGCTGATCACTCTATTAACATCTCAGTTAGTTTCCAATGGATAGGTGTGTTTCTGTCTATAAAGAATACTTTTGATTCTACTTGAAACCCCATATGGAGAGGTGCATCACACAGCAGGCTTTTAAACTTGGATTTCAAATGAATATTTCTTATATACACATGGTACTCAATATGTTTAATGCAGTTTTATTTGAAAGGGCGCATCCATCTGCATCCCACACACACCTCAATATAGGTTTTCAAATCTTGAATCTGAAACCAAAACTTGTCTATGTAAGATGTGTGCTTCGGTTCCATGCACATGCCTGTATGTTAATTCTCCTCTACAATGAGCACTCCAAAAACCCTTTTATAGGTGCGGGTCTCCCTTTCACACTCATTCTTTTGTATGCATGTTTCAGAACCTTGAATTTCAAATTAAATTTCTCTTTATTGAGGTGTGCCCTTGCCTCCTAGGTGTGTGCTTATAAACAAAGTTTTATGCATCATCAATGTAGTTATCAAGTGCGCACCTCCTTTCTAGATGCGTGCCTGATACTTTGCATGTTTCAAAACCTATTTTACAAATGTCTCAATCCTTTGTTAGTTGCACACCACGACTCCAAGTGTGCATCTGTAAATAGACAACTTCACAATCTTTGAAATTCAATTTTTTTCTATATGAGGCATGTGCCTAATCACTATCCTTTGCCATTGAAATCAAGCTTATGTACGAAGGTGCATGCCATGACCCCTCACACGAGCTTGACAATGGTCTTTCAAAGTGTAACACTCGGAAAATTAAGAGTAATTTTCAACCAATTAACACATCATTAAGGAAAATTAAAAGTGTTCTAAATTTATTCAAACCATTATAAATAAGTTTCCGAAAAGTCAACATTTCTCATAATTCTTCCAAATGAAAATAAAGAGAATTTGAATTGCATTTCATAAAATAATATCATCAATGTAAATGAAACAAACAATAAGTATTTCAATGATTTTCTCATATACATATATTCATCTTCACTTGGAGGAATCAATCCTTCTAATAGAACATCTTTTCTATGCTAAGTAATAAAGCTTTAACCTCTTAAAATCAATGATACATTAAATATTTTCAAAATATACTTCCATTTCAAGTTTCAACAAGAATGTCAAAATGTATATACATATATAATGGGCTTCACAAGCCAAGTCTGAATGATACATAAGTACATCAATAGCAAATAATCTTGGATCCACCAACCGCCGTGACACCTTGGTCTTCTTGCGAACTGGGGCCAAGAATGTGATTCAAGCGCCTTTTCCGCCCAACCACGAAGTCCATGACTTCCCCGGGTCCCTTCCTAACTCGAAGGAATCCCCGGCCCTGCATAAAGGAGCCTAGCAACCCGAAACGGTAAAACAGGAGGGCACTCTCGGTGCGTGCCTGATGCCTATATGCATTTCTAATATGAAATAAACACATTTCTTGCAACAGGAGGTGGCAGAGACTCAAATAAATTTCTAGGCTTTAAAATAAACAATCCATCTATTTCAATGGTACAGTGCTTGGCCAAGCAAAATAATAAATGGTAGAATTAGAAAAGGTAATACTACCGTCTCTGTTCGCCCACCTTCGGCACCCTGTCCCGGAAGTTACCATAGTGCAGTAAAAATAATACTTAACAGAAAACTTAATACATTTTCAAACAGGCTTCCATCATTTAATCAATTAAAAGAAGTGAATTTTCAGTACATTCTTTATATTTCAGTTGTAAGATGTCATTTATCCTTTGGTAAGTGTCCCTTTTTTTTAATTTGGATAAAGAACATATATATATATATATATCTTGATAATTTTCAGTGCACTAATTGATAGTAAGAACAGTGTTTTCAGTTTTCCATATGCATTTCTATTCTTACAAGCTCAAGCTGACTGACAGTTTTAATTCCCTATTTCATTACAGGATACAGAGTAAAATAATATATTGATACAATGCAATTTTTATTCAAAAATTCTGAGGTTTGGAAGATAATCTTTCATTCACATTTCATGTTGTATTCTTTTAACATATTCAAGGTACTTTCCAGTCTATATGGTGTCTCAAAAAAAACATTTCTGTTCTTGTTTCAGGTTTTAGCAATTTAGAGATATTTGTATATATTCAACAGAATTCATTTCACTTTCTAATACATGGCTTTTCAAGACAATTCTGTCCTTGCTTCAGATTTATCAATTCAAAGGACAGAATTCATACTACTTTCTGTTACATGGCTTTTCAAGATATTTCTATCCTTGCTTCAGATTCAAAGATATTTATAAAACAGAATTCATACTACTTTCTGTTACATGGCTTTTCAAGATATTTCTGTCCTTGCTTCAGGTTTATCAATTCAGAGATATTTGTTTATATATTCAACAGAATTCATACTACTTTTCTGGGAAAGAGTTTCCTGTTTCAATTTGTATTTGGCATACAATGCATGGGTATCTATTTATATATATATATATAGGTATACATATATATGTATATATATGTATGTATGTATGTGCAGTCATTTTGTATATGCATACATATATATATATATATATATATGTGTGTGTGTGTGTGTGTGTGTAGAAATTCATGTTCAGTTGTATAAAATTCGAAGTAAGAAATTCTGGTTTTCAAATTTGTGAATTTACTGGCCGTGCATAATTAACAGGGTATTTTACATGGTTTCCTTACTGGCATTGAGCGACCAAAAGGGCTCAGGAAAAGCCCTTGCCCCTCCCATGGGGAGGGGGCGGGCTGTGTGGGCTCGTGCCCTCCACAGGTCGCGGCCTGTGGAGGGCGCGAGCCTCCACAGTCCACGTCCTTCCCATGGGGAGGGCAGGGGACTAATCCCCAAAGCAATTCAAACTCAGAAAAAAAAAGAAGACAAAGACATTCGCCCAGTATAATCTGCATTCAGGTTTACCTCAAAAACATTTTGGTTTTCATTTAGATGACAGAATTTTTAAACAAACAGATACGGAGACATGTAATTGCACTTGAGAAAAGAATGCAGACTTGCCACAGAACGAAAACCCTATTTCTGAAGAAGGAATGTGTATCTTATAATTGCAACACAGAATAGTAAGCTGTTATCCAGATTTCAAAATTGCAAAGGAATTCACAGTTGTTTGTACTCTAAAACAGGGGATAATTCAATTCCTTACTGCAGTTCTTAAAATAAAGATAAAAGAAGGCATAATGAAGAGAACCTGGCAAGATTTGGATCTATTTGCTGATGTTCCACAGTACCTCTTTTAATTTCCTCTGTTCCAGAGCTCTGCGATCCTACAATCAAAGTCTTTTTCTCTTTCTTAAAGCCTCCTCCTCTTTTTCGAGGATCATGCATAAAATTTCCAGTTGACAGCAGTTTTGCAAGGATTGCCACATGCCCAGCAATTTGTTGGTTTTGAGACAGAATTTTCCAGAGCCCAATGCTCTCTCGGGCTGTTCATTCTTAATTCCTTTGGAAGAAAATTGACCATATATCCCAAAACAGATTTATTTATATCCCTTTTATGCAATTATTTATCAATTCATTTATGCAAAACAGATTTATTTTATGTTTATTCTTTTATTTAATTTGTTTTTATTTTTAAATACATTTCTTTTAACAAAATAGATTTAACCCTTTTTGCTCAAATATATAATGAGAAGAAAAAAAATAGAATAAGCCATATAATTTCATGATCTAATTTAACCATATTTCAAATTCGCTATGCTAATCATTTCACGCAATTATATTGTAAAAACGAACATGACCTAATGCAGCTACATGATGTAAGTGGTGTGTGTATAACCGAGAGTTTCTCCTCTTCTACCCTGTCGAGAAGCTAACCTCCTTTTCCTCAATCACACTCTTGGCCTTCGATCTCCTTGGCCTTCGATCACCTGCCACTCAGATGCACTCAGGCGTGCAAAACAAAAGAGTATCAGTAACCATTGTAGGAACAATAATTAACTCAACATTTATATGAATGCATTCATAATTCTTGAAAGAAAACAATTATATTAAAGCATTGCTCTTAACACATATCATACTTCGTATATTAAATCTCATAAGGTCATGATCAAACATTATCTAAATAAGTCATGGTCAAACTAAGTCAATGGTCAAAATAAGTCAAGATCAAAATAAGTCAATGGTCAAAATAAGTCATGATCAAAATATGTCAGTGGTCAAAATAAGTCAATGTATGAGACATGACACAAAGTTTCCCTCTCTAGGTGCATACTTTCTTCACAAATGCACTTTGTGTCTTGAAATTGAATATGCCATTGTGAGGTGTGTTTTCAAACATCTGGTGTGCCCTTCAACACTATGCTTGAAATTTTTTGATGATTTTTTTGGACTCCCTATATTAGGTGCATTCTTGATCTTAGCCTTAAGAAATATCTCCATTAAGAACTTCTTTCCTCTGCCATAATGTATGCTTTGGAGTGCCTCTATTCCAGAATCCTGCAAAGATTATAATAGGACAAAGGACAATAAGACAAAGTGTTGGCGTAACAACTAACACCTCTGGAGTACAAGTTGTTATGAACAGCCTATGCACACTACGCAATGAGTGCTCTTCGAATTATGGAGGGGAAGCTCCCTCGATGTGCTTTGACAAATATGCTTTGCAAAGGAAAAATAAGCTAAAACTACTTCCTGTCTTTTTGTTTCAGCTGCTAGAGGCACAAGACTTTCTTGAAAGAACTTTTACGTTGCAGCTGAGTTTTCTCTGGTTTTGCAAATCAACTAAACTACAACTTATATCTATCCAATCTCCTCAGGAAAACAGAGCAAGAGGAAACGGAGCAAGGTTTGACTATCTGACGATAAGCGGGTTTAGACTCTCTACTTGAAGGCAAGGTGGCACAACTATCATCTCAATCTAAACCAACTTATTGGGCACAACAGATTTAAGAATTTACTAAGACGATCTTACGAAACCCTAGGTGGTATAACACTTGATCGAATCAGCAAAGCCTTCACAAAACAGCCTTTATCTTTATAATCTCACGAAACCCTAGGTGGTATAACCTTCAATTATATTGATAAAGATTCACAAAACAGATTTATCGCTGCAACTTCTCGAAACCCTAGGTGGTATAACGATCGATCACAATGGTAAATTAACACAAAACAGCCTTATCACCTTAATCTTTTGGAACCCTAGGTGGTATAACAATTGATTTCAATGATAAAGATGTTCAAACAGATATATCTAATCTATGGAAAGAATTCAGCATCACAATCTTTCGAAACCCTATGTGGTATAACAATCAATTGCAATAGTGAAGACACATGAACAAATACGAAAAAGAGCAATATTGAGGGCAAGGTGGGCAGCATATATTTCTCTCTCAAGCAAAAGTTATTTACAAATGAGCGTAAGCTCTTATTTATATACATCAAGGTGTAGGGAACCCTAAAATCACCTTGTGTTATCTATAGTTCTTCTGCAATGCATGCAAGCAGAAGCCAAACACTAATTAAGTAAACTATACAGTCAACTGGGAAACTACCCTCAGTTTGACTGAAACATCTAATCTAAAATGGACAATTGTGCGAGCATGCACGTCCTTATTGAACACAAATTAACTGGAAGACTATCATCAGTTAACGTAAAACCCTAAATAAAACTCCAAGTAAACAAGATGAATCTCAGAATAGACATGCATGAGGTGAGACAGCCAGTTAACTTGAAAGGGTAACGCCAAGTTAACTCCTGTGTATAATGTCTATCCTGAGAGGTGGGAGCTGAAGTTTACTATGTAGTAGCCTGATCTCGGTAATCAACCCCTCAATGCGAGATTGTGGTATCAGATGCGGGCGATGAGACTCGTGAAGAATGCTATGTGGAGTAAGCATGTCCTCTGCGAAATTTGTGATCTAAGGCTGAAGTTCCCTTACGCTCCTAAGTTTGCTTCATCAAAGAGATGTGACATATTTGTAAGGCTGAGGCGGCACTTACGGCCGGTACATGTCCCCACTGAAAATGATATGAATGAGTGCCTGGAGTTCTGACTGAACATCTGTAAGCTCCACGTAGGCACCACCCTCAATCTGATAACGGCACGGTAAGCGAGATACAAGAGTCCTCACAAACCGGAGTGCACTAGTGACGTGCTCTCTACTCTCAGCCAACTCTGATGCTAAACTGTCTTCTATCTTTGCTCTGAAAACCAACTGTGTCTTCCAAGAGTAGATAGCCTCTCTGTCTTCTGCATCTGTGACGGTGTCATAAGCCAAACTCAGGTGAGCAATCATAATTTCATCCCTAGGTTTGTTAATAGCCATATCCCGTTC
>VDFB02058242.1:183887866-184046747 GCA_007258455.2 Sequoia sempervirens
AAACATAGAAACTCCATTTTAAGGCGATCTTTGGATGGTACCGCTGAACTCACGGAAGTCGGATGGCTAGCAGCTTGATATCTCGTCGGATAAGCAGACTAGCTGTGAACGAATTGACTGCATTCGGCATCGAAACTGATGAGTTTTACCCCTGCCTTGAAATGGGCGCCCTCAGGGTAGAGGCGCGCTTTTGCCTGAAAAGAGCAAAATTTCCATCTCCTAAAATTTAGGGATTTTACCTTCTGTCGTGAATAACTGGAGCTGTGAGTCTCGGAATGCCTCGTTGGATAGCGCGACGGATAGCCAGGCTGTTTTTGAAGAGATTGACTGTATGCTTGAGCACTTCAGACAAGATCTTGACCTCCAAAAAACTAGGCGCCCCTGAGCTATACTTGCACTTTGAGGCTTTTCCTCTGAAAAATCTCCATGATTTGACCTTTAAAAACTCTGTTTCGATCATTGAAATGACCGTCTGCAATATGAAATGCCGTCGTGAGATGCTCCTCCATCGTGAAAATCTTCGTTTTGAGCTTCTGCTTCAGGTTTGACCAATATAACTGACTTTGACTGACAAATTATTGACAAAAACTCCATACTTGACATTGCCCAAAACGGTATTTTACAACATTTTAGCAAGGTTTAGACTTTAAAATGCAAAATGCCTTAATAAAGCAAAAAATTTGATTTGGGTACAACACAAAGCAAACTAAATAAGACCTGAAACATGACTTGCACTTAGGAAAACAACAGATTTTAGGTCGAAAGTCGATACAGTATGAGAATTTAATGTGTACAATAGATGACGGTGACATTTTTAGTTTTGAAGGTGTTGGTTTTAACTGAAAATGCACCTTTTACAATAAAGCCGTTATATTTCCAAATACAATAAAACATATACACAAAAACTGCTTGTTTCTCTACTTTTTTTGCATATATCTTAGCAAAAGAACATGTTACACAAAAATATGGGAGAGGTGGGATTCAAGGATATAACCTCCTATTGCAATATCTTTAAAGCATTCATCATCAACTCTCCTATGTATCATGTTTAGTTATGAGACTAATAACTACTTTTTTAAAAACACTTTTCAAAGGAGCCAAAAAAAAAAAACTTAAAACAAAACAATTACTCAATTCACCCTGTGAACTCAGTGGACACGATATGTATATCATTTAAATTCAGAAAGAAAATGGTAGATTTGAAACAGGTGACATAGCTTTGTGGCTTTGCTCCAATTAAAAAGTCATTATGATCTAAAGTGCTGTTATACAGGAAGCATATGTTTCTTTTGGCTAGATCATACACTAAAAATTTAAAAAACACTCGCACTCCTTTCAGATGCTACTCTCTGTCAACACCTCTTATGAATCACACCAAAGTCTTCTTCTTTTCTTCACACACTGTACGTTGTATGATCCACAAACCAGACAAATAGCAACAGTATGTGGGTTCAAGGTATGCCTCCAGATCAGGACATACATCTTATGGTTTCTAACCTTATGCCATTTTTCTTTATCTGTCAGCAGCCTTATCATTTGGATATCATACAGTTCAGTCAACAAACAAAACCAGCCAGATAGCAGAATCGATGTTTTAATGAATTAGATTCAGACATCAATGGAAAAGGAAATCAAGGTCAAAGAATTCCCATTAATCTTCTTGATCTACTAACAATGAAATGCGAATGATACTAGCGGAATGCTGGCACTAACAAGTGGGTCCCCCACCCAGCAACAGCAACCCCTTTGCAGCATGTACACACCAAGAAATAGGAAAAACAATTCTTGTAGTGCAATTTAACCTTCAAAATTCAAAGAAAAGAAAATCTCACTGCCAATATTCTGAAATGGAAGATCAATTATTACTCCTCTCAACTGATAATTAACCACCTCATTTATCCACCTTCCATTTCTGTGGTTCCAATGCCACTTGTAGAAGTCCAGATCGCACACATTGTAGAGAAAATGGAGCATTCACATATCAGATAGATGTATGAACTCACAATAAGAACATTGTATTATGCAAGGATGGAAAACTTACATTATACACCAGCCTTTATAAAAGGCCTTCACCTTTTAACTTCCTCAACCACCTTTCCTGAGAGAACCTAACCACATCTAATAATAATAAACTCACTAACATTATAAGAACATAAGAACCTAACCCATTAACACATCAGATATAATAAAACTCTAACACATACAAGACAAGCTTTTAGATTACACTAACCAAAAAAGTCAATAGGGACTCAACAAAAGGTCAGCAAAATTTCCAAACATTAAAAAACACATAAAAATTGTAAATAATCTTAAAAGCAATGCATAAAATTGAACCGAGAGAACTCATAAGTAGTTATTCCTTCATTTTTAAATTGAAAAAACAAGTTCAATGCTCATCGTAGTGTCATATGATTATAAATTACAAATCCATATAAATATTATACAAATTTGTTCTCCAACTAAAAGCTTCTAAGTGGTTGTGTGAGTGCTTTCGAATTGACTGGTAATGATTCTTGTTGAAGAACAATACCATTCTTAGGCATATTATGAAATCTAAAGAAGCCCCTATAGCCACTTTGTCTTTTGCTTGTGCTGCTATATCTACTGTAGATTTTGCTACTTCCCTCTCAATATCAGCAATCTCATCTACAGAAAACATGGCTTCACATCCTCAACAATCCAATTTGAATGTGTATTGATGTCATCCAAAACAATTGTGTCGCATATCTCTTGTTCCTCCACCTTTTTGGCATGCTGATGCAAGTTGTAATATACAAAATCAAGGTCATTCAGGGTCTTTTGAGTCAACCTATTGTGCTTTTTCATATGAATGGCCTCAAATGTGCTCCAATTGCAGTCAGACCTAGAATTGTTAAAGCCAAAGGGTTAGGGAAAAATGTGGATGGCAAGGGTTTGAAGATTAGGTGTTTTTGCACCATAATCTCCCACCACAAATCTGCTAGGACAATATAAATAACTTTGTAACTTAGTAAATTAGTAAATTACAGTTAAACTAAAATTAAACCTAGTTAACTTATTTGTTTTTCCCCTAGCTGCTAAGTCATTCTCTTTCAAATGCATAGAGATGAGGAAAATAACCTCCCCTCTACAACCTTGTAAATTTCCAACTTGCTTAGAATGATGTCTCTAAGGCCTTCATCAAAGATCATCCTCTCTATGCACCATAACCTCTTAATCAACCTTGAAAGAATGGAAAAATAAAAACTTTGGATTCATGTAATAGGCAGCAACATGAATGTGTTGATGAAGTTGTTTGTTCCACCTCTAATCAATAATATGCCAATTGGGTTCATATTTTCTTTTGTTTGACCTATAGAAATGTTGGATGGTCTCTTTGACCTTGTCAATGGCCTCATATTGATGACCCATAAGTTTTTTCTCCCCATCTACCAACTATAGAATCCTAACCAAATGTTTTGACACCTAAAATAAAATCGTATAAAAAATAAAGTTATACTCTCCCATTTAGCTTTCCAAGTATATGAACATTCCAAACTCACAATAGAACTTGTTTTCTATTTTTGGACCAGGAAAGAGTCTTTTGAATGCATCATTATATTTGTCACTAACTTCATGATCCATATATCTTGGCACCTGCCAATGCAAAGAAAGTAACTTAGGGCTGCATGTAGTATTTAGGATTTTAAATAAAAGTGAGGAGATATAGTGTGGCGGTCATTTTGTTCCACCATTCCATGACACAACAGTTTCTACTTGTTAAATTTTCTAAAGAATATTTGAAAGATCCCTTACCAATTCTACCCTGAATTTTTTAGTTTTGCCCTCTTGCCATAATGTCAAACAGTTGTCTTGCATGGTCTGGTTTGGTTTTGCTGATTGTTTGTTTGAGTTTCATTGCAAAATCATAGAGGAAAGCATAGAAATGAAGAGAACTATTGCATAGGTGAAAGACAACAATTGCAACTCAATAGAACCCCTTTTTTCAACTATATTAGATCTGATTACAAGTTTCAAAGGTTTGATATACATTATATCAGACTGTAACAACAGTCTAAAACCCTTATATAATGCAATATTTGACTACCCAAAATGATAAACACATACCTGGATGTATAGCTCCAATTGTAGCTTGATTATTGAAGTCAAATCATGAATCACTTCGCTGTTACAACTTCAAATGGTATGGCTGAGTATGATGACAAAATAAATGTTGTAGAGGATCACCAATAGGCTGGAAATAATGATAAAAATCCGGAACATCAACCTTTTACCAAACCCTAGGTGCCTCCCAAAATACCCAACAAGCAGCCTTGATCAAAACTCCACGAATAAGGTACCAAATCAAAGATAAATTGTTGCCGTGGAAGAATATGCAATAAAATAAAATACCCATGTGCCTTAGCTGCCATATACTATCAAAATCTGCAATTATTTTATGATAACTCCTTACTGCAATCAATTCTAAGTGCAGATTAACTTGTAATGAAGTCCAATGATGCCCAAATGGAAACCCAGAGTAGATTTCCCTATTCTGTGAACTGGGTTTTCGTCCAATCCAGTATCCTCCAAGGGATTTCGTCCTCAGAAGGCCTGTATGCTATTGAAACCCTCTTCCAAGAGCTCAAACCTGCAATTGCTTTTGTAAAAATGAGAATAGAATGCTCAAAAATGAGCCCAACACATTGCTTTATAACCTCTCATGGACTTTTTTAATAAAAGTCAATAAAATAATTTTCTTGAGGGTCTTTCCTCATCCAAAGAAAAATGCCACTTTTTAAAAACAACTTGGGTTGCTAGGATGGGGCACTTTTCACTATTCACCTTATGATTTTCAGTTACTATTACTATTCCATTAAAGCAAACCTTAATATTTTCACTTTAACTTTGGATTCATCAACTAAACTCCAAACTGAAAAGCTCATAAGGCTCCCAGCTAAACTCCACAACCCTCGTTTGGATCCCCTAACATTCTACTGACCTACGGGAACCCTAATAGTAGGCCAACCTCCGCTATAGACCGAGCTATCTAAGGAAGGGACATTACAATATTGCTCTTTCCTTTCTACAATGTTTTCCCTCTTTTCAAGCATGGAGTCAATGCAATCATAAATCTTACATAAGTATAGCTGGTCTGTATTAGCAAATTGGATCATACTTTTGATGGGCTTGATAAAACTAAGCAATTAATCCATATCAATTCACCACTCATCATTTAGGATTAGCCCTTTCATTTTTTGGGATATCTCCATGTTTGACTGCCTTCACACACTCCAAAGATTGTCAATTATCATATTGCTCAATTTTTGTTTCACATTCATAGGTTGTTTCAATGGACAATTGTGTGTGAGGAGAATCAAGTTTAACAACCTGAAATTAAAAAAGTGAATCAAATAAATTTTTTAATTTTGAAATGAAAATATATAAAATTTTAAAAATAGTAAACAAATCTACAACACCATGTAAATGCAAATTAAAATTATTAAAAGAAAATATAAAAAATAAAAGTAAAGATCACTTCATTTTCTAGGGACCAGTCAGCTTATAGTTGGTAGCCCATAGGTCATATTTGCTATATAATGTTTATTTGTTAATGTGCTTGCAACTTTGTTATAAGTTCATTATTTGTTATCCCTCATATATTTATTGATCAGGATGTTATAGTTGCTCAATTCTTCTCATTTCTGTGCTTGCAATTCTGTTATCTATTATACTTTCTTTCTATAGCTTTTGGACTGATCACAATTGTGTTGGCTGCCTTTGGATGCTAATAAATAATGATGTACTCTGTGATGCAGGTACTAGTTGTGGATCAATCAGATCGTTTTGTTTTTAAGCCTATGCTATATGAAATCCTTTCTGGAGGTTAGCATTTCAAATCATGAGTTTTTTTTGGTATGCGTTGGCTGATGTATGCCTTTCTGTTGATCTATCAAGTTTATGATTTTAGTTCAATACCTCATTTCCAGAGTCCTTGTATCTGTTTACAAACTTTCTGATCATCTACAGAAGTTGATGCATCTGAAATAGCACCATACTTTTCAGAACTACTAGCAAATACTGGTGTGCTATTTTGCAAAGATAAAGTTAAAACCATATGCCCTTGTGATAGTGTAAGAAGCAATTCTTCGCCAACTTCTGGCATTGGTGGAATTGTTCATCTTGAAAGCGGAATGCAAGTTGAATATGACTGGTATGTTAATTTTAAAGTTTTGATCCTTGATGTAGATTCTGACAGTGAATCAATTGTAAATTTTCTTTACAACCTATCGATTTTGTAATGCATATTGTTTCCCCGTCAATGACCAAAAATGTTTGAGTGGGCTTATTTGAGTTCTTGTAGCTGTAATTCCCTTCTGTTCTTTAGATTTATGTATCTGCTTTTTGTAGAAAATTGACAGCTTGTTAGCAACTATTTAACATTTGATTAACACCTAAATATTTGAACTTATGCTGGTGGAACATCCCGTTCTATATATATATATATGCTCAATTGTCAGTTTGTTGGCAGCTATTTAATATTTGATTGATGCCTAAAAGTTTGAAATTCTGATGACGGGACAGCCAGGTTGGTTCTGGCACTTGGTGCAGGAGCAAAAATGGATGTTCCAGGTGCTTCTGAATTTGCTATACCATTCTCAACTTTGGAAGATACTCTTGTAAGCATTTATTTCTAGCTGTTAAAATTGTTCCTAATTGGTAAGTGTAATTTAGGTAGTGTTTATTTGTTCTGGTGTTAATGGAGGGTGAGCTTTTATGTTTCTTTGTAAGAGGAAATGCAAGTGCATCATTTATCTGCGGCTAGGTTTTGAGTCTTTGATCTTGGTTTGGAGACTTATGTTTACAGTTACCCTTTAAGGTGACAGTCAAGGAGTTTGTTGGCAATTTCTGTTCTGGCATGAGTCTTTTTGGCAAGCTATTTCTCATGGTAGAGATCTCATTTAAGTCTATAGGTTAGCTCAGGTTGGTTCATTTGATTTTTTTTTTGCTTCAGTGCCTCAAATCTTCCTCCTATTTATCATCTTTCCCATAGAGCATATTTCATCTTTTCGCTGTCAATTCATCACGTCTTTTCAGCATGTGATGCATGCTCTGCTTACAGTTTGTCTCTAGGTTTATGGGAGTTTTATGTTTCAGGTAATTCCTCTCCTTTGCTTGTTTGTTGTTTTGTTTGATCTTTTCCTTCAATTTTGCTTATAAAATTTTTGGTTTATATGTAGTACAATATTATCTAATGTGCTTTATCATTTCCTTGAGTCCACATTATTCACACTGCACATACTTTACTGCATTGAATATTGTTTCTTCCAAGATTTCAAAACTCACAACTTGGCAAAGCTCAGCAGCTTGAGAAAAACTCAGCAAATTAAAAAAAATGCTTAAATTCATTAAAAAACATAAATTTCATGCAAAATAC
This sequence comes from Sequoia sempervirens, assembly GCA_007258455.2. Classification (NCBI taxonomy): domain Eukaryota; kingdom Viridiplantae; phylum Streptophyta; class Pinopsida; order Cupressales; family Cupressaceae; genus Sequoia; species Sequoia sempervirens. The sequence goes on from VDFB02058242.1 coordinate 183,895,263, forward strand.
TATTACAGAATTAATGCAGCCTATATCAGGGAATCTAATGAAAAACAACCTAAAATAGCAGCGCAATAGTTAATTAGCACATTCATATGTAATATGTGAGCAACAATATTGAATTAGAATAAATTTATTAACTCTCTGTAGCTTAATATAATTTCCTTATAAAATTAATAATTATACAGCTATATAGTAACTGTGGAAACTTCTTGTAACCTATCTCTTCTCATGACATTATATAGTTTTATAGTATGATATAATTTGCTTAATAACTATAGCAGATCTTCATGTTCTTTGTTGCAACCTTGAGAAATTAGAAGTCATCACTAAGGTAATATGCTACAGATAGAACAACACATACAATCATCCTGTAGCATAATACACAGTCCCTGCAGCATATTATAGAATTCCTATGACATTTCCTGAAGCAACCCCTTTACACAAGAGATTGATTTGTAGCAACTGAAGATGCCCTGTAGCATAGCTACAAATGATCTGGAATCTATCGCAAACTTGCATCTTTTCTGTAGCAACCTTTCGAGAAAGCAAGTTGACAGGAAACTACTAGGCAACAAACACACAAAACAAAAGAAGAAAACTAAAAACATAACCTATTACTATTTTTGATGACACCAGATTGCTTGTGGATCTAGATGCTCTTGCTTAAAAAATATATGAAATGAGTCTATAGAATGTTGGGGAAGTGTTTGAATTAAAAAAGAGTACAATATCACATCAACATGTGAATACAATTATACAACAGCTGATAAAATGATATGAATCTCATGATTGAAAAAAACATCCTCAAAAAGTACAATATCATTCAAGTTCAACATTTTACATTTGTCTCTTCCCTTTCTACATCCTAGTGATGGTCGGAGTCTTACTCCTTTGTGTCGGTAGGCTCTGACTTTGCCCTTAAACTAGAAGGTAACGATTCCTCCTCAAGACCACCCTCATCCTCAGCCATGATCTCTTCCAATCCAATGCCTTCTACTTCTGCTTTTGCTACACCCTCCTTAGCTGGCCTCTCAAATTTGGCATTCTCATCTTCTATAAACATGTGATGAGCCAAAATGGACTTGACTCAAAACCCCCAAATTTAATTCTTGAAATTCTCTTTTGAAACCAACACGAGCCTCTACTGCAATGATTTCATGGTGCTTGTAGGTCTGATTTTTGGTGTGTAACCTGATGTTTCTTGTTTTTGCGTTTTAGTGGTTTTATGCCAATGATTCAATAATTTTCTTACAACCATATGCATATGTAAATTCAAATTGAACTAACTTATGAAAGATAACTCAAAGGAACTCAATACACTAGTTAAGAGATCTTCTTCATTCACAAAGAGTGCTAAATTTACATCCCTCTTACATGCTTTTGGACTGAGACATCTTTTACAACTAAAAACCAACTTGCAGCCAAAATGCACTGTGAACAGTGCTTGCTACAGTACCCGCGCCCACCCTAATACATATAGAAATTTACTTACAACTTTCTCCAGCCAAAAGATTGAAGAAAAAGCTTCTAATACCAAGGGCGCCCCCTTTAGACAAGATAGCAGCAACCAAGGGAAGGCGTTTTTCCTTACTTGATGAAGATGAAACCCTTACTTCAAAGCGGCTGGCTGTAGGTGCATAATCAGCTTCAACAAACACTAAAAAATACGAGCCACGTCCTCCAAAATGCAAAAGGAACCTGCAGCAGCACTCTCCCTTCACATGGACGACTTCAACAACTGATAACCAACAAATTCGAGCTCCAATGCAGCAACAAGGAAAGTAACCAGCAACTTTAGGGTGGTCTTTCACACCGTCAAGAAGCTAAAATCCTAACTACAAGCCCAATCCAGGCTTACCCACTGCAGAAATCGGGAAACCCTAGTTTCCTTCTCTCCCAAACTCCACACTTCCAAACTTCAATCAGCAAAATATCATCGAGCATGAATGGGTCGAACTTTCCTTCTTGCTTTTATAATTTCTCATTGAGAACACTATTCATTAAAATGGCACTATTCACTTAAGTTATTTCTTTTTTCACTTTGGCCATGAATAGTAACTGAAAAATAGAAAGTGACCCCCTTTAACAAATAGACACATGGTCCCCAAACCTGAGTAAGTGAAATAAATGGTGATGAACAATATTTTAAGCTCCAATTACACGCCAAACGCGCAAATTCACCACGTCACCGACTCCGGATACCAATATTGCCTTTAACTGACCAAGTGCCCGTTCAAGTGATCCTCTATCCAGACCCCATTAGCCTACGAGGATCGACATAATAGGCTAATCCAAAGACTCTGATGCTCACGAAAGAATGGGGACATTACAAAACATGGGGTTCTATGAATCTCATGATTGAAAAAAACATCTTCAAAAAGTACAATATCATTCAAGTTCAACATTTTACATTTGTCTCTTCCCTCTCTACATCCTAGTGATGGTCGGGGTCTTACTCCTTTGTGTCGGTAGGCTCTGACTTTGCCCTTAAACTAGAAGGTAACGATTCCTCCTCAAGACCACCGTCATCCTCAGCCATGATCTCCTCCAATCCAATGCCTTCTACTTCTGCTTTTGCTACACCCTCCTTAGCTGGCCTCTCAAATTTGGCATTCTCATCTTCTATAAACATGGGGTTCTCATTGGGAGTAGTCCAGTTTCTACGTAGATCAATGTTGTCCAAGTCAAATGCAATTGTGAGTGACAAAGAAGATCAATTGCGGTGAAATAGATCACCTAGACATGTTTTCCAATATTGAAAGTGCATTTTTTATCCTTTTTGCAGGGTGTAGTAGCGGGTTTTGTGCAATGCATGCTGAGCCCATGGCAACTACTCGCCATGTTCTTGTGAGTGCACGCAAATTCAGCAAGTACTCACTATTGGCTCGACCTGAGTTACAGGAGAGTCTAGGGGCAAATAACTTGTTTCATCTTTTGACTTGCAAGTGCGCACTTTACTAGCAAGTACTTCTGCGATTTTTTGAAACCTTGGTTTCTTCATTAACTATGGGTTGGAAGTTGGAACTGTCAATAGATGGTAGACTACTAATGATGCTAAAATATTGCATTACTCAATACATGATCCGCTGATAATATTTTATGGTGGCTATTTTATAGCTAGCTTCAACAAGTAAATCATTACAAGAAGTGAGTATGAGATTGGAATGTTTAAATACTTGATTATCATTTCCTAGAATAAAGGTTTTGCAGTTGCTAGATTATCTCCTATTTTAATATACAAACAGCTCATAATGGAGAAACAAATTAGCACTTCCCTAGGTTGGGTAACCCTTAACATAAAAACCTCACCAACATAATCCCCTGTAATGATATTAGGTATTACTAACATCATTATTTCATTGCAATAGTTCTGTTCATTATAACAAATACATAATGTGAAGACTATCTATATCTTTTATATTTAAATCTCAATCGGATCAAACTGTCAACTATCTAATCTTACGATATTTGTTGCAGAAAGTGGACAAACATCTAAGAACTTTGGAAAGAAAAAAATTTGGGAAGGGACAGCCTCCTATTCGTGTCATAGTGGTTGGATCTGGCTACTGTGGGGTTGAGTTAGCTGCAACTGTTGCAGAGAGATTGGCAGATCGAGGCAAGGTGCAAGTCGTTAATGTGGCATCAACTATTTGCCCAAGTGCTCCAGCTTCCAATCGTGAGGCTGCTCTTAAAGTAAGGATGTTCGTGTAATCAACTATTTTTGTTCCTCTTTATTTTATAAGGGCAGAAAACATTACAATTAAAAAATTGTAGAGGATACCTATTTTGATATATTTATGCTTGGGTTTTGGTTTGAGAAACATATAAAAATACATAAGAAGCAGGAATATGCAAAGAATTTGTTGTAGGCATTCCGGTATCACCAATTCAAATCTCTCCATTGCAACTTTCATCGATATGGATGTATTGACTGGCTATGTGTGAGATGTATGTTGGTTTATTCATCTATCTAATTGATTAGACTTTAGATTTTGGATTCTCATGCAGTGTCTTGCAGAAAGGAGGTGCTAGAATTTGTTTTGCTGTAATTGTCATTATTACCATTTTAAAGTTTTCTTGAATTGACTGCCTCAAATTTCTCAAAGATTCTCCCTCTAGCTTTTGTAATAAACATACTGAAGACCTATTTTTTTAATGGGTGGATTAGAAACTTTAGAGGGGAAACACATTTTGACCATTAGTATTATTTTATCAAATAAAAAAAAATAATTGCATAAAATTAATAATCTGCAGTCACAAAAATTAAGATAGTTGATGACGGAACACGCATTCAAATACAACTTTTGGAAGTGCAGCTTTCAACACAGAAAGCTTAATTATTTCAAGACATTGAATCTTCACATCATCCTCTATGGGATACTGAGCATAACGATCCCTGTCTCTGCATTTAATGAATTCACTATTACCTTTTTGTGTTATAAGTGTGGTGTATGTGTGGATGTCTATCTATAAGTGTGTATATGTGTGTCTATCCGTCTTTTTGTCTGTGTGTGCATGCAATTTTTTGCATTTTTTTGTACGTGTGCGGCTTGTGTTTCAGTCATGCTTGACCTATTGTTAGTATGAAGGTTTCTTATACACTTGTATAGGTGGGATTAGTAAACCTGTACAACAACTACCTACTAGAAACTACTAACAAATAGTTTATAGATTCTAATTGAATATTGTAGATATTTCTAATGCCCATCTTAAATATCCAAATTGTGTACATTGTCTATTAAAGAGTCCTTTTCAGAACTTTTTGAATTCGATGCTAGACAAAGCCTTTGTGAATCCATCCACAAGCTGATCCTGAGTGGGACAATATTGAAATTCTATCTTGTTATTCTAGACCTTCTCTTTTATAAAACTGGCAGTGGACCTCTTTGTATTTGGACATCTTATGCACCGATCTCTCCGCCATCTCAAGACTGATTATTGCAAAAATAAAACTGTTAGCTGATGCCCTAGTACATCCATATCCCTCAAGATATTATGAAGCCGAATTTTGATGCATACAGCTTCTTATGATATTCCTTGTACTCTGCCTAAGTAGAAGAAATGCCAAAACAGTCAACTGCTTCCTACTAAACCAAAATATTGTACTTCAACCCATGTGGAATACCTACCCACATGTCAATTTGCAATCATCAGTGGAGCTTGCCTAGTCTGCATTTGTGTATCCAGTCAAGCAGAAATTGTTTTTCTTTATGTACTCTAGTACAAAGTTAAAGAGTGTTGTGCACAAATCTCAGTGCTTGTTTAGTAACTTTCTAATGGGATAATAAAGGTTTGTCATGAACCTGGAGAGTTCACAGAATTCCCTAGATCTGTTTTGGTGGTTAGATAAATGGAGCTCCCAATCAACTGTCTATAAAGAGATTTGTTAATCTTTTCTGACTTATTAATTGAGAAAGCTTCAACCCTAGTTCCATGGAGTGTTTTTATGGATTTGCACTCATTTGTTCTGCATTTCTTAAGCAATTCCTTGGCATACTTTGTCTTTGAAACAAAAACATTATTGTTCTTTTGCATTCCTCTATGCCAAGGCATACTGCAACAATGTGAGATCTATCATCTCAAAAGCTTTCTCAAATCTTGTTTCACCTCTGCTATCAATTTTCATTGTGCTCGGTGATCATAAGATTATCATCATTCATAATCAAGATGACAATCTTTTAATTTTTCTTTCAGATGTATGAGTTGCAATCCAAAAGGCTTTGGAAAATCCATGTGGGCATAGGTGTTCATCTATTTTGATGTACCATGCATGAGGGACTTGGTTCAACCAATACAAGTATGATTCACTTAAGCACTTTGTACTGTACCTTGAACCTCAAATCCCTCATGTTGTTGTATGTAGACTTCTTTATGAATAAAAAGTGCACTCTTCACATCCATCTAGTTAATTGATTTAAAATATGCTGCAATTGGGAACACCAGTTTGATGGTCTTCATCTTCTCTATTGGTGCAAAGGTTTTCCCATTGTCAGTTACTTCACTTTAGAAACCAATTGAGCTTTGCATTTGTTGATTGTACCATCTTTCTTATACTTCATTCAAAATGTCCATTTCCAACTAGTAGTTTCTTCCCTATTAGAAGAAGGACAAGCTCTCATCTATGATTACACATGAGCACTTTATATTCTGTGTGCATTTCGTCAACCCACGTCAACAGCTAAAATGCTTCACCAACGGATATCAGTTCAGTAAAATGAACCATTGTACTCATTAATGCCGATTTTATCTCTTCATGGGAAACATTTTTGAATTTAGTCATACCTTTTAGGTTGGTTTCCATATCCTTCGTGAACTGCAAAGTCCAATTGAAGTTTTTATAGAGCACTGCATCTTTGTTTGCTTCAAAAAACTGTCTCAAAATTTTCTTCTTGTTATTTAGATTCTGTTTGGATGTGTTGTCTAACCTATTCTTTGGGAAGCATTATTACTGGTTTTGTCTCGGAACATTTTTTGAAAACCACTTCTCTGTTTATGTACATCTTTTAGGTTGTAGTAATCAGCTGATAGGATCTATACGAATTATTTACTGTTGTGACCAAGATACACTTTAAGCTCTTCTCATGAAGCTTCTTCCACTCTTCTTTAAGAGTATAGATATATGTTGTGCTCCCAAACACTCTCAGATGCTTTACACTGCGCTGTCTTACTACCGTGTTTGTTTTTTGGTAGTCACTTTGCTTAATGCTTTTGTTGGTGCTCAGTTGATTAAATACAATTTTATATTCACCACTTGATTGCAAGTCCATGTTTGTACCCTTAAGCATTCATTTCATCATCTCTTGAATAATTTTGTTCTTCCATTCAGCAATGCCATTCTGTTGTGGTATGTAAGCAGCTGTCAGTTGCTGATTTATGCCTTGTTTCAAGTAGAAATTATCCAACTCTTTTGATATATGCTCCCCTGTGAGAACCCTTGGTTCTCCCTGATCTAGATTTGCAACTGCTGGTTTGATGTTTTGAAGTTTTCTTGAAAAGTTTACCGGAAAATGCATAAAATTTACAGAACACAGAAATGCTGAAGCACAATTATATTATTATATTAGAGATCATACATATCATGAAATTACATTGAAAGTACTCATACCCAGAAACAATCTTCTGATCTCGAAATGTTGATGAAACCCTCCTGCAAATCTGATGAAGCACAAGTAGAACTCCTGAATGAAGCTCTCATAGGCAATGAGTCAGCTGATCTTTCACAGCCTCAAGATTGCTAATATATTGAAGAATTTCCGTTCTCCAATGGTGTCAAAATGGCTGAAACCCTTGTCTCAGGCACAAATTTCAAGAAGCCAAAAAAAAATGTCAAATGATCAAAGATAGTGAGGTCGACTTGTTTTTGCTTCTTATAATCTCCTCAAAAGGCACAATTCCCCAAAAAGCACGAATTCCTCTTAAAAAGGCTTTAATACATTAAAAAATAAAAATGTATTTAATACACTTTATACTTCTTTTAAAATAAATCATTTCACTTGAGCGTATCTTTTTGGGTTTAATATTTAATCTCACTTTATAATATTTAAGTGGCTCACTTTTATAAAGTTAAAATATAACTTTATAATTTCCCTTTTAATATTTAAATATAACTTAAACACTTAAATATTAATATCTCCCTCAATACTCAGTATTTTGACGTGCTGTCAGAAGCTGGGGTCAACATTGTATAGCCCCAATGTGTCCAGGTGCCCTGACTAAAAATAGCATCACTGCTAGATTGACTTACTATAAATAGTAAGTCCCTCAAACTAAGCCAAACATTGATCTGCAAAGGCCTGGAACTGAACCCAATATTGAATTGAGGAAATGGAGTAACAACAACCTCCATTAACTGCCACTGAGACCCTCTATCCAAACATATTAGCCTACAAGGGTCCAAGTAATAGGCTAACCCTCTGAACTCTGATGCTCATGAAAAAGGGGACATTACATCCCTCCTTTGATTTGTGTGAGAGAATTGATGTGGTGTCCACTCTCTTTGCCATTGTAACTCCAAAAATATTGAAACGCTGAAAATATTTGAACATATTCTTGAAGAAAAACATCCACACCTTTTGATAGTAATCATTGCATGGATCAATGTGGACAAAGTCAAGGATTGCATTGGTTAGATTTGGGTACCAAATTTAGTCATTGTTGATTATCAACAACACAAGTGGAGCAGATTTCGTCAACCTTGTGTGGAGTTGGCAGCCCATGAACCATATTATGCTCACCCAATCCCACATAGCAAGCAAAACTAATATGACCAAAACTTGAATGCCACAACAAACATAATTTTTTGAATAGTGTTAGTACCAAAATTGGTACCACTACAAAACTTTGATGTTAATCAAGTTTTGTATGTTCCCCAGGGACACATCCCTTGCCCATTTGAATGGGTACTTGTATTGGGGATGTTTCAGGGATGTAGGGTGTAATGTCCCCTTCTCGAGCATGATCTTTCCAGTTGACCGTTGGCCTATTCCGGAGACCCATAGGCTACTCGGAAGGTGAAATTAGGGTTTCGTGTTTTGGAGGTTGCTATTGCTCGTGGTTGGTTGATTGAATGGCGGATTCTTTTTGGGTTTTTAGAGAGCTTCGCAGTGGTGTGTTTTCTTGGCATTCCGAGCACCTTCAGGAATTTACTATTTTTAGTAAATTCTATTTCTGGCAGTGGTCCTGACGTCTCGGCACAGTTGGCTTTCCTCTTCAGTCGACTCAGTTGGTTTGTCCGATTTTGGCCTTGGGATGCTTTTTTGGAGAGATAAGTTCATTTCTTTTAAAAATGTTATATTTTAATGTTATAATACCCCCTTGGCCTAGTCTCATAACTTAATGTTGTATTAAAAAGGTGGTCTTTAAGGGGGGCGCCTTATTGAGGTAATTTTATATTTATTAAGGTCAAAATTAAAGCTCTAAGTGGACGCCTATCTTGAAGAGATGAATTTTATTAAAGTAAAAAATGAAGCCATGAAGAAAGTGACGCCTTTTCTTGGAGGGAAAAGAATTAGGGTTTCTAGAAGCTTCTGGAGGGGTCTTCACAAATTATAAAAGGACGTCTTGGGTCTTCATTTTGGTATCCGATATCTTGAGTAATGTTATGCTGCCGAAATGGTGCTGGACTGCTTCGAGGAATGAATGCCTCCTAGCCTTGGCTCGACTTCATGCTTGAGAGATAGCGCCTAGTGGAGAGGTTTGCTTGTTATTGAGTTTGCATTGTAGTTTGAGTTGTGCTTTTGTAATTCTGTTTCATGCTTATTAGTGAAGTTCTGGAGTTGTCATTTCACTGTAGCCGATTGATGTTTTTACTCATAAGTCAAAAAATACAAAAAGAATCATTCTGGGTATTGTCTCTTTGTGTCTCTTTGGCAAGGGCGCCCCTGTTTACCAAGTTGCAGATTTTTTAATGAAGAATTGAATTTTATTTAAAGGAATTGCCCTTCCTTGAGGGCCGTACCATCTGGAGGTGTCTTGAAATCCGTGTAGAAATTATCTGAGAGATCTAGAGTCTGTTTATGGGTTCTATCTTGGGCGCCTTCTTCTTAGGATCATTATGCATCTTACCTCATGTGATTTGAATGAGAATTGAGTGAGTTATGAGCAATTTGGTAGGGTTTTATGTTGCTAGTTTTGCATATTAATCTGCTGGTTTGTCATATCAGATTTGAGAAATCTGCATGTTCTTAATAGATTGGTGTTAGGGAGTCATAAAAGGCTTTGTGAAAGATACCTTTGTTGTTGCAGCAATTTGAAGAGCTCTAATCCTTGATCTTGCAGGCATTCTATATCACATTGTAAGCTGAACAGTAGTACTGTCAGCCTTTCTCTTAACATTTTGAAGTTGCATTTGTATTTCTTTATATCTCCGCCATATGGTCGCCTCATTTCCATTCTGGATTGGGTAGCACATACTTGGTGTTGAGTTTGCTTTCAGCACTTGTAGTGGTAGAGATCCTCTGACCATTTGTTCATCCATTTTGGACACATTCTTGGTTAGAGTTACCTTTCAGCACGCATTGAGATCCTCTGACCATATGTTCATCCATCTTGGACACATTCTTGGTTAGAGTTACCTTCAGTTGCAGTTTGTTTTAAGGTACTGATGATCCTCTTGCCATATGACAGCCTCTCTCTTGTTGAGATTGAGTGCGCATTCTTGGCAACGAGTTATTTGTAACTGCTGGTTTGATTGAACTTACCCTAACGGATTCTTGTTGTTGAGTTGTAAAATTGAAAAAATTGGCTCAGAATATTTCATAGGGACAGGTTGGAAACATTTATGTATAATCCCTTGACCCTCGAATATGATTGGAAACATCCCAAAAATGGGGTCGGGGAACGACATAGACAATCAGGATTAGCTAGCTGTTTCTATCCAAAAAAGTCAAAAAACAAAAAAAATTGGTCATATTCAATTAAAAGTAAAAACAATGCCTTGTGCTATGGACCCCCATGCTACACTAAGCCCTAAGTGCACAAAACATAGCCTCTTTGTCCATTCCAAACTACATTATCGCCCCCCAAAAAATTGCAATGGCAGAGTTGGAGGAGGAAAAAAGCCATTGTTGATTGTTTGAAGAGTAGGGCTGCTTGAGCTATCAAAATTAGGACATGGTGCAGCATTAGTGAGTAGTGACCTCTAAGGAGAATTAGGTGGTGACTTTGGAATGTCCCTGAGATGTCTAGAAGACTTGTAGGAGTCTCCCAACTGTTCTAATGACTTCCAGGTGTCCCTCACAATAGAAAAAGAAAAGTCCATATTTAAAAAAATTCAAAAAATGTTTTTAATGATTGTGTGCCACAAACCTTAACCCTAATGGCCTATGGGCCCAACCTAAACCCTAAAAACCCACAAAAACCTTATAAATAGGCTTCTAAGCCTCATTCCAAATCACTTCCAAGTTTCGACAAGGTTGAAAGCTGCAACAACAAGCTGCAAGAGTGAGAAAAATTGTAAGTGGGGGCATTAGGATTTAGGAATAGTGAGTAAGAACAAGAGCAAGAGGAAATGCAAAGAGTGACATCAATCCACCATTGAATATACATATTAATCAAGTTTCAAGGAAGGATTTGGTCTGTCATGTCTTTTTTTTTTCATTGTTCAATTTAGTAACTAATTACTAATTTTAATTGACAAATTTAGTAATTAATTTACGCCTTAGGGGTTTACAATTTACATTGTTACAAATTACAATTACAATTTTAGTTTTACACATGAATAATGTTCAATTTTTAATGTTTTAATTTTATAACAACAATATTTAGGTGCTCAAATTTATTTGTTAAATTATTCATAAATGTTTCTTTTGCAAATTTTGTAGAAATAATTGATTAAAAATTAAAAATTAAAATATACAAGTCAAATTAGGATTTCGTCTTTTGTGTATCCTCTACTTTTGCGCTTTGTGTGACTTGAAGTAAGAAAACAAAAGCAAAATCCTTGTTTGATGAAGGTTGAAGAACACGGATTCATATTTTTGTATATTCTCTACCTTTGCGCTTTGTTTGACTTGAATTGAGAAAACAAAATGAAAATAGTTGTCTTGAGCATATGTGTTAATTTGTTATTTAATGACATTATGATATTATGGTAACCATAAATTTCGTTTCTTGCAATGTCACTATGAGTTCTTTTCACATCATGAGTGATGAAGAGGATTATGATGAGCTTATGGGGGCTCAATTAGAGACTTTGAGTACATATGTGGGGGGGTAGGGAGGTGGGTTGAAGCAAATAGTTCTATTGGTAGTGCATAATTTAGTTGCCCTTCCAAAATATTACAGGATTTTGCCAAGGGTCCCTTTGATAAGAAGTTGCCTTTAAAACAATTTGCCACTAAAATAATGTAATTGGATTTGGTGAGTCTTGATAGAAAATTATGGATTCAAATCTAGTTAGGTTTGGCGAGTCTATAGCCTTGACTTGTAGACTCGATGATTTTGATGGTCAATACTCATGGGTCCCCACTATTAGACTTGATAGCCAAGATTGTCATTTTTTTTGAAAAATCAACTTGAAATAAAAAAAAAAAAACACCATTAAGAATATTTATATATATTTTTAATTGTCAAGTTTTGGTCATGTTTTTTTTAACGAGTTTGATTTTGGATAAAAATAAGCCTATTGAGTTTATGCTAAGTCCAAGTCTCAACATGTTGCCTAAAACAAAAGGTGAGAGAAGTCTAGGGCTAGTCAACAAACATGGTGGTAGTAAAAGAAATAGTTTCAAAGTAGGTATAAGACTCTAGATCAATTATACCCTATTTTTGTTGATATGCATAGTGAGCTAGATAATGTGATGAAAATCTAGATGAAAGTTGAGGAAAAAATAGAAAATTCAAAGGAATTGAAGGCCAAAATTTATTTATCTAAAAAATGCATAGCTTGGCCAATATAATTGCCTTTATTGAGTTTAAAGCCATAGTGTTGAAGGACTTTGTCAAAAACCACAAAGTTGACCTTTCGAGGATAGGGAAACAAACAAAGCAACAAGGCAATTCCTCACTCATAAATCACGAAGGTTTAAACACCCTAAAAACTAACCCTAATGAAACACACTTATATTGAGGGGGGGTGGGGTGTGAATTAGTATAGATCAAACTTTTCTTTTCTCAACTTAATCAAGCATAGTAATATTACCTCAAAACTTAATTATCCATAGCAATAACATACATGCAAGATCTAGCAATTAAGAACACAAGAAGAACACATGATTTTAAGTGGAAACCCTTGCGGGAGGAAACCACGCAAAATATTGCTTGCTTACAAATTTCGTAGGCACCAACCCAGCAAGAGATGCCAATCTCTTCTAATTTCAATCTCTTCAATTAGGAGGTTCCGACCTCCAAATGAATAATATGATAATTTGTATGCAACTTCCTCTTAGATCCGCCCTTAACAACTGCTCACAAATCTGCAATACACTCACTCATAAATCTGCAATATAGTCTTCAATATTTCTACTCATTGAAAGGCCATGTTCTTGCTTTTATTTCTCTTTTCTTCTTACAAAATTGATGCTAAAAACCTCTCATAAATCTGCTCACATATCTCTTGTAAATCTGATCAAATATCTTTTTATTTTTGCTCTTCATATGAATAATAATCCTTGACATTGATTGCCTTTCCCTCTCTCTCAAACCTTCATTTATACTTTCCACACACACCTCTTCACCCAAGGGAGGCAACTCCTCCAAGGAGTCAGCCCACTAGCAAGAATAATTATTATTTATTTTTATTTTATTGACCAAGGTTGGGCGCACCTCTCTACAGGGGTCATCCCACAATAATAAAATTAATTTATTTTTAATTACAAAATCCCCCAACATGGGGCGGCACCATAGGGAGGATCGGCCTCATGTAAAATAATTTTTATTTTATTTTCATTTATGTATCTTCCAAACTCCAAGGGGGGCGACCAACATGAGAGAGTGAATTTTATTTTGGGGACATCAACACCACCAAAACACCTTTGACATCAATGCCAATATTTTTCCAACAATCTCCCCCTTTGTCATTGATGGCAGTCCTGCAAAGAAATAATTCTTGAAATGCAACAGGACCATACTTCTCTCATTGACATAAATGCTCCCCTTGAATAAAATGCTCCCCCTTACTCTACTTCTCCCCCTTTGAGATCAATGGCAAAGGCTTTCCGGGGCTGAAAGATAAGACAATGAATAGCTCCCCCTGAACACATGCTTCTTTTGAAGGGTTGTTGGCATTACAATTCGCACCTCTGGAGTGCATATTGGCAACGGACAACTATGCATAGTTGAACTGATCTTCAAATTAGGAGGGGAAGCTCCCTCTTTTGCTGATATGCATGAAAAAGTAAAGTAATCTAAATCCTATCTTTTTGACTCAGCTGGAAGAGGCACAAGGTTAAGAAAACCAATACACTACAGCTAAGGTTTTTTGTTTGATTTTGCAGATCTTAACTACAACTAGGCTAATGCTTAAACTATCCTATTTTCTCAAGAAAAACAGAGCATGAGGACTTAGGAGCAGGGAGTAATTGGCGATAAACTTTATATCAAGATTCTTGAGGAGGAACCCCTATCCGAGGTGTAGGCTGATATGAAGGTTATTGGTAACAACATCAAACGATAAACTTTATTTCTAAATTCCCAAGGAGGAGGAACCCCTATCCGAGGTGTAGATATGAAACAAGCTTATTGGAAACAACACTTAAACGACAATCTTTATTTCTAAATTCCCAAGGAGGAGGAACCCCTATCCAAGGTGTAGATATGAAAGAAAGACTATTAATCACAACATTAAACGATAAACTCTATTTCTAAATTCCCAAGGAGGTGGAACCCCTATCCGAGGTGTAGCTATGAAACACAACTTATTAATCACAACAAGAATAAATCTGGGACATCAAATTGCATAACGAGACACACACACAATGAACGATCAAACCAACTTTATATTTAACTAAGTGAACCAATACAAAATATCAATATTGCATGGTAAGGTGAGCACAACAATTTGTTATTACAGCAAAAGTTAAAATACAATGAGCAAGAATGCTCTTATTTATAGACCTCAAAGGAGTAGGGAACCCTAAAATCTCCTTGAGTTAACATGAGTCTTGCAAGCATGCAAGATTTTATTGCTAAACCTAAATGTATGCAACTATACAGTTAACTGGAAAAACTACATCAGTTAACTGAACTAAAGCTAAACTAAATGGACGTTTGCAACACACAAGTTCTTATTGATATGCAAGTCAACTGATAACTAACATCAGTTAACTGAAACTGAAAACTACATGAGAACTCCATATGTACATAGGTAATTCCAAAATAGACATGCAATGAGATGTGGATCGACAAGTTAACTAGGAAAGAAGCATCAAGTTAACTGTCGTGTCTAATGTCTATCCTAAAAGGTGGGACGCCCTGATTTGGTAGTTCACCGGTTGTGATCTTGAGCAATTAACTCCTCCACGAGGTCGTTGACTACATCACCATCTGGAGCACTGATACTCCTTTGAAGTACTCAGTGTCTCCTTAGCATCTCTTCACCATTTGTGATCTGACTCTGCAGTTCTCCAGTCTTGGCTTCCTCATCAAATAATGCTGACAGGATTGTAAGTTGATCCAACTTACAGCCAACGGAATAACATTGAAAATACCATGAATGAGCATCTGCAACTGACTATACGTCGGTGAGCTCGATGTACTCACCACCCTCACGCTGATATTGGCAAGGGACTCGTGACATGAAAGTTCTCACGAACTTGATAGCACTTGTCACCTTTTCTCTACTGTCGGCCAACTCTGCAAAATTTTTTTCATGTATTTTCACCTTGAAGATTAATTGTTCTCTCCAAGGAAAAATAGCTTCCTTATCCTCTTCTGCAGTGACTGAATCATATGCCATCCTTAGGTGAGAGACCATGATCTCATTCTGTGGTTTGTCAACCGCTAAGTCTCGCTTTGAATCTTGAATCTGCGTGCGAAGTTTGTGGGCATTGTACCTCAATTGGTACAACTTTGAAAGTATGAAGCGACCCCTTGTGACGAACTCCTCCCAATCCTTCATGCGCTTCCCGTATACAACCGGCTGATTTAATTGATTTTGTTCTGCCGGTAACTCTAACATTTGTGGGAGCAAGGCAGTGACATTCTCAGTGCTGTGCATAAGGTTGGAGATACATTGGTGGAGCTGCTGGTTTTTAGCCTTGAGGGCTGCTTTATCTTCTCTATCCTTTATGATTCTCTCCTTTATGCTTTCCGTTGCAACCTCGAGGAAATCAACATCTGCTTGGCGCGTGCTTCTACCAAGGTTGACCTTTATCAAGGTGAAGTCATCAACTTCTACCTTGTCCAAGTTCTTATCCTTTGGTGGTGCAGCGGTCTCAATTATGATTTCCTTGTCAACATTCCTTTCCACATGGACTTGCTTCTTTATCTTTTTATTTGGCGTGTCCTGATAGACATGATCAAAATCTGAGAAGTCCAGTTTATAGGATGGCTGCTCCTCTTCCTACCTAGCTGATTAGTGGGTGCTAGACGAGTCTTGACTAATCTCACTAGAAGGATCGGTGCTAGACCTAGGAATTCCTGATGAGTGGGAATGTGTGGAAGCACTGCTCCGTGGTGGTGATTCTAGCTTGAAATTGATGCGAATCGGAGACTGCTGTGGTGTTGGTGATGGCATAGGAGGCTGTACCTCTATTTCTGGCATGCTCTCAACTGTATCTGTGGCAATCTCCACATGTGGTCCAAATCAACAACTAGCGCTTTTCCCTTTGATTGCCTTGACATCTTGCTTCCCTTAGGAGGGTTACTCCATTTCTTTTGTTTGGGCTTTGTCCTTGACGTGGAAGGTAGTGAAGAAACCACTGGTGGCGGCTCTATATTTGGCATGGTTGCCCTCATCTTCTTACTATCCAAGTAGAGTATGTTGTTTTTGACAACCTTGCTTGATCTTTCCTTAACAGATGTGCATTCCTTGGCAAACCAATCAACAGTTGGAAGCGACTGTGTATCAACTTGTTCTCTGAAGAATTGAGGAAGTGTGACATCCCCATCATCTGACAACCCTTCCACATCCTTTGACATGAAAACAAAAATCTGTGAAAGGGTGAACTTGTTGTAACTGCTTCGGTGCACCTCGAACTCGTCCTCACAGTTGAACCAGTAGTCTTCCATAGAAGGCTTGTGAGAAGAACAGCCTCCAAGGCGTGCTGAGAAGTGACCCCAAGGATCATATGAGCGTTTCTCAACGAGATACTTAAGATTAAGTCTCGCTAACTCATGCCCCATAGCCTTGGCATTAGATGCTGACTTGCACCTGTAAATCCCCATCTGTAATGGAAAAGTGGTAGTTGGCTTGCATTTGTTGTGCAGATAGGAGTGAACATCGTACAACTGCCGTAGAAATTCCATGAACACCACCTTATCCGAAGGATAACGAAGTAGCATGGCTGGATGACTTGTGTATCCGTATACGGGGATGTAGGTATAGGTAGGGAATTGGATGAACCAATCTGCCCATTCTACCATTGCTGATCTGAATTCCATTGAGATACATAAATGTAGCTCCCGATCTAGGTTCCTCACTATGTACATCAAAAATGCTTCCTGCACCCGCTTGAAGTGTTGCTCGGACTGTGTGAACTAAAGCTGTGCGTAATATTGATGAAATTTTTGTACATTGAGAATCCCCATAGTGTTCAACCCTCTAAACTGGCCTTGGAAGGCTATCAGATACGCGAGGTATGAACACATGTGGAACTCGTAAGCAACCAGGAAGCCGATCATTTGTTTGTGGAGAACGTCACTGATTAAAGAGGCTCAGTCGTAATGCTCCTTTCTATGAATAACCTGAGCTATGATGTAATACATCCAAGGCTGGAATTTATGAGCATCCGCTTGACCGAAAACATGGTGAAGAAGGGTAATCATAACCGCATGTTCATCTTTGAACTCTCTGCGACCCACATTCTTAGGCAAGTTAACCTTCTTCTGTTTGAGCCATCTCTTTGCCATTCTCCTCTAACATTTCTCCTTATCACTATTGAATGCCTTTTCACACTGTTCCATGGTAATGACCAAATTATTCGGATTCAGAGGAATACTGAAGCACTTCTCAATGTCCTTGGGCCTGATACTGCATATCACTCATCCATCCACTGATTGAATTTCCTGAGTAGTAGAATTGTAATGCTTTACACGAGACATTACGAATTCTATACACTGTACTGTGATGGGAAGTGAAGCTGCCTCTAGCAACCCGGATTTCTCGATGTTTTGAAGTGTGATCTGGTTCATTTCTGAAGCATTTAAGTCAACCTCTGGATCCACCTGATGCAAATCTGTGTCAGCCGTTTTGATGAAATCATGAATTAAGACCGATTTGGTCTTGAATTCAATCTGAGTGAACTGCATTATGAAAAACTAGCCTGTTGACTGTAAACATGACTACGTTTTGACAACTTTCTCCAGAAAGCTAAAAATGACTCCTGATGAGGCTAAAAGTAACCTGTCGAGGGGCAATTTTCACGAAAAATTCTAAGACGTGGGTTTGTAGAGAAAATATTCTAAGCAAATCCACAATGTCAGAAATTCAAAAAATTTCCTTTTAGCTTGAGATGCAAAGACTTTTCGGAAAAAAACAATAGGGGGCAACAAGGTTTGCAGGGGCAAATTTTTCCAAAAAATTATTGAATATGGGTTTTGTATCTGCTAATGTGCTGATCGAACCCAGATTCATCGTTTTTCAAAATATTGACTTTTTCTCTACCATGCAAAGGAATCTCCGAAAAAAAACAAAGCTTCGAAAAGTGAAGCTACGGGGCAATTTTTCTTGAAAAATTCTAGCCCATGGGTTTTGTAGAGAATGTCGTGCACAACATACCCAGATGATCAAAATTGTGAAATACTATTGTTTACTTGGACATGCGAGAGAAAACCTAAGACAAGGATAAAAGAAATAAGAGGGAGAAAATAGAAGTTATATTCTGCCTCTGCCTATCCTCGAATGAAGTCTGCTGAATAATCTGGAACTGTATCTACGAAGAACACTGAAAAATCACCTGTAGTGCCTTCAGATCTTGCTTGCACGAGAAAATACTTGTTTGCACTCAACTTGTTGTGAAAATAATGGATGTCCAAATGCATATTTAAAGAATTTTTGAGAGTTAAGGCATCACATGCAGGAGAAAACCCTAAGTTTTGGAAGGAATTATCTCATTGGGCCGCACTTAGTTAACAAAAACAGAGATCGAGCCTTGAAATGGGTGCCAATTAAAAATAATGAAGGAAATACGCCTTATGCAAGTAAAATTGATGTTTCAAACTAAAGTTTTAATATTTTTAATTTAGTTAACTAACTCCACCTTTCTAGGGCGGCTAGAGCATGTCTACTTCAATTTTGGAAGTCAAATTTTGACTTTTTGGGCGCCTTTACTCAATGTTGAAGCGTTTTTGCTAAGCTCCTACTTTTTAGCTTTTTGAAAATGTCACCGTAGCCTCTGTTGGTCCCTGAATTTTGGATGCCTGATTGATCCTGGAGCTGAGCTGACACATTCATCGCGTAACCGGAACAAATTTGACGAAATTTTACTGGGAATTGTGAGAGCTAAAAACTGAGTCTGATGCCTCGTATTTGTTGGCATTTCAATTAGCACCTCTGGAGTGCTTATTGGAAATAGTCAGCTATTGCAAGTTTGTAGTGTTTGCTTCTTCAAACAGGGAGGGGAAGATCCCTCTTGTTGCTGATTTTGCGTAAAAAGAATAAAGTAAACTACTGTTCCTATTGTTTTTACTCAGCGGTAGGACACAAGGGTGCATAAACACAATGCGCCGTAGCTAAGCTTTTCTCTGGTTTCTGCAGATCTTAACTACGACTAAACTAGCTTTTAATCTATCCTATCTCCTCAAGATTAACAAAGCATGAGGGCATAGGAGCGGGAATGGATGGTTCAATCACTTAGACAAATTAGTCTCCCAGAATGCATCCGAAGGCTTTGAACTCCCAGATCTATACTGAAATCAAATCCACACAAATAATCCTTATAGTAATTTATATCTTAGGATTCCCAAGGAGGTACCAAGACCTTTCTGAGGTGTAGGCTGAAAAGTAAACCGCAAGAAACAACAAGGGATGATAATCTAACTTTCTAAATTCCCAAGGAGGCACTCAGGTCTTTCCGAGGTGTAGATTGAAAACAGATTATTGAATACAACATACAATGATAAAACTTTGAGACTTTTGGATCAAAGGCATGGTAACTCTCTTGATTTATTATCTCAATATTCCACCAAAGATACATGTTGGGACATCAACTTGTGTCAAGAAACAATGACACATGAGGCGATCAAACCAAGAACACATGAACAAAGATTGGACACACCTATCTGAATAGAGAGAGCACAAGCTGTACTTGGTGCTTAACTATAACAAATACGATCCAAGAACATAGACTAAGTGAACAATATGAAGGCTTGTGAGCTTAGTGTTTTGCTGCCGTGAAGTAAAGTTACAAAATAATGAGCTCAAGGCTCTTATTTATAGAACTCAAAGGAGTAGGCAACCCTATAGTCTCCTTGAGTTAACATTGAGTTCTTGCCAATCAATTAGCAAGATTTATTTCTATGTCTAAAAGTAGGTGAGCAAACAGTTAACTGGAAATCTACTTTAGTTAACTGAAACTAAACAAAGAGTCAACTGGTAAACTACTTCAGTTGACTGAAACTAAACTACAAGTGAACTTTAATTACAAAATGTGTCTTCGAAATAGACATCCACAATTAGTGGAGATCTAAGATCCATAATTCGTGGAAGTCAAATTAGACATCCTCAATTAGTAGGATCTGACATGCATGATCTGTGGGACCCAGAGTTAACTTGGAAAGGGGCATCAAGTTAACTCTAGTCACAATTAATGCTACTTTGGAGGGTAGGATGTCCTTTTTGGGTGCTTTACACCTCATCTCCACTGGTCAATAGTTCTTCTAACCAGGCGTTGACTTTTTCTACCTCTTGCAAACTGTTTTTGATATTCGATCTTCTTTGCAGTTGCGTCATCCAACCTTGTTGACATGGAATGTGGAAGGTAGTGTGGTAGTAACCGGTGGCAGCTTTGTGTTTGGAATGACTACCTTCTGTATTTGCTTATCCATTGAATGGTGATGTCATTAACGCCTTACAAGGCATCCATCTTGACTACGAGCTTTACTTGATGCAAGTCCGTGTCGAGTATTTTTCAGAAATTCATGAAGTAGGACCATTTTGGTCTTGATTTCAATTTGAGGGTACTATATTCTGAAAAAATCGATTGTTGACTGTAAACATGGATATGTTCAGACAACTTTTGAAAACCCCTAAAAATAACCACCCGTCGAGAAGTATTTTTCATGAAAAAATCTAACACGAGTTTTGTTCGTGCTTCAATGTTGAACAAACCCAATTTATTAGATTATTGATTCTATGACTTTTTTGAAAAAAACCCTAAAAATAAGGGCAACAAGTTTGCTGTTTCTGGAAAATTTGAAGAGATGGGTTTTGTTAGAAAATTGTGCTGATCATACCCAGTTTGCCAGATCTGTGATAGCCTGCTTTTTTCTGTGACATGCAAGAAGTTTAAGACAGAAGAGAGGAAGACGACAAGAGGAAGATTGGAAGTTATTTGTTTCCTTCTTGTAAAAATTTGCCTCTAGATGCAACCTCTGAGAAAATATCCTTCTATGCTGCTGATCTTCAAAAAAAATAATGAACGGTCAAAACCCTCTGCCAGATCTTGAAAAGACGTCTTGGAGAGCAAATGACTGTTCTTGAGCTCCAACTTGCAAAGACAAACAATGAATAATGATGTCCAAGCTTGATACATAGTGATTGATGTGGAAGCAATCAAGTTTGGATGCCAACTCATGATGGAGGAGTGATTTGGCCTGATCTAGAGTTCCCGGGAGCAGAGTTACACGAGGATGTGTCCCTTGCCCCAAAACCCCCTGTCCCCGCCCCCTGCTGTCCTTGGGATAGGGGGACGCCAAAGGGGACATCCCCCTGCCGTCCCCGAAAGAACAAAATTCATAGGAAACGCCAGGAAACGTTTCCGACAGTTTGGGGACAGTTCTGGTACGGTAATTGTACTGAGGATGGCTAGCTGCTCCCTGTAGGATGAGAGCTTCAAACATTAAAAAACAATAAAAGATTCTATTTTTTTAAAGTTTATTTCTCCTTCCCAAGGTCGCGCAGGACCCACCATCTCTCCTAGGATTAATTTAATATTTTTTTTTGGCTAAAGTTTGACAGAGACAAAATATTAACATTTTGTCATTAGTATTACTAAGTCTCATTTTAAATTTTTAATAGTTCTTTAAAATGCAGTAGAGGAGAACTTCTAACATGCCTCATAGAAACCTTCTGCAATCACTTGATTGTTTAGTAAATATTATGGTTTTAGAAGAATAGAGATGAATCAGATATAGTATATCAAAAGTTGAGGTAAATACTTCAAAAAGAAAGATACCTATTGCCTCTATGACTAGACTGTGACAAAAAGACACTACATAAATTTAACACTAATTATTTATGATCCAAACCCTATTGTCCCAAGTTACCAGTCTTGGTATTGGTTCGTGTTTGGTCAAATTTATTTTTAGGTTTGGGTTCATCTATACGAAAACATATAAAAATTAGTAATATATACATATTTGCAGCAGTAGTTAAGTTCAAAATACCACACATAGCATCATATATTGTATTATAAACAACACCACCATAAAAAGAAAAATATTAAAGTATCAATTAGTCAAACTTGAATGTCATGATATATATTGTAAATTAAAATAAAAAAATAATAATGTCAAGTGTCAACAATTAGTCATCACCGATCAAACATTATCATATGGGTTCAAAAATTTTGTCACCATCCATATTAGATGATCTAGATACAAGTAAATTAGAAGAACCACAAATAGTTTTAGACATTTGGATACATGTTTGAGACATTTGGATATTGATAGACCATGGTTTTATTGATGTTTGATACTGTTGTGATAAATTTTATAATGCTTTAATGACATTTCTTATGCTGTTATAGTACTACTCTTGTGATTTATTTACATATTGATATTGTTGTTATCAATTATTAATTTATTGACATATCTATCTCTGTTTCCCTCTCTCTCTCTCTAATATATTAATAAATTTTGAAAAAATCATAAATATATATGTATTTTGTATGTCGCCGTCCACTGCTGTCCCCTAAAAATTGCCCCTTAGGAAACATCCTAGAAACTTGTCCCTTGCCATCCCCTCATCCCCGTCCTCGAAAAGCCGTGGAACATAGCCCGGGAGTGATTTCCACTGATTGTGGAACGTTTTGGCCAAGTTTTCCTCCAAAATCTCTAACTCAAGTCAACAAATCTCTCCTTGACTTTTTAGGCGTCCTTGAGTATTGAACACTTTTTCATGGTGAAGTGCCTCAGTTCGATCCTTGCTCCTGGTCGTTTAGTTGATTTTGAGCTGATGCTGACAGATTCACTGCTAAGATGAAAAGACCCTGATTAAATGTGCTTAGGAGCTGAAAAGCTCAAAGACTAAATTTGATGCCTTCAAATCAAGGGCGCCTTTCCGTAGCAGGGGCGCTTTTGGCCTCAGACTTAAGTCAATTTCTTGACTATTCTTCAATTTCATCATTTTTGACCCTCCGTGTTTTGATCTAAGATCATTGCTGACTGATGAGTCTGATGATCTCGCTGAAACGTGGGATGAATAACCAACTCAGTCTTGGAAAGGATGACTGGTTTCTCAGCTCCTGAAAGTCTGTTTAGGTCCTTCAAAAGCTTGGGCGCCCTTGGCCAGCAGGGGTGCCTTTGGCTTTTTGACTCATTATTTTCATGTTGTAAACCTTCAAGATTGATCCTAGTTTGATCTCTGTCTTCAGGTGTCTGATTTGTTTGTTGTCTTCGCTGACGGCGT
This sequence comes from Sequoia sempervirens, assembly GCA_007258455.2. NCBI lineage: Eukaryota > Viridiplantae > Streptophyta > Pinopsida > Cupressales > Cupressaceae > Sequoia > Sequoia sempervirens. The sequence continues at coordinate 183,918,703 of VDFB02058242.1, forward strand.
TGTTGATGAGATTGATCAAAATGGAGGTGGTCATGCTGGAGGTCACCAAGCTTGCAGACAACATCTGACTACCCAGAAAGATGGGCACCTTTCTTCAGCAGGGGCTCTTTGGCCAACACTTAGCCAATTTCTCCATATTATTCTTTCAGCTTTCACCATTAGGTGTCTTTTGCTTGATCTTTTCCTTTGATTGCTTGACAGGTCTTGTGGATGCGCACATGGATTGATCGTGAAGCTGAGAGAGAGCTGAGCAAATGCCTTGTAGAAAGCAGTTGTTGAAAACTTCAACAGCTGGCTCCAAATGAGGGGCGCCCCTGGCCAACAGGGGCTCTTTTGCTTTGATGTTCATTGATTTACCCTCCGTTTCACATGCTCAGATGATCAACAACCGCCATTGTTTGATGCATCTCGTAGACTAGCGAACAGGTTCGTTGCAAAGCTGAGCTGACGCCGGAGAGATCACCTGAAGATAAGTTTGCTCAAAAACTGACATCTAGATAGTCTTATGCTTGGGCGCCCCTGGTCAGCAGGGGCTCTTTTTTCATGTTTTGACTACCATTTTTGATGACTTTTGCTTTCATCACCTTTTGCCTCTACCTTCGTTTGATGACGTTTGATGGATCTGTTAGATTTGCTTGACGATCCATCGTAAAGCTGGCAAAATTACAAAGGAGATGACTGTCTAGGCAAGACTTGGTGACTGCCTTTGACCTCTTGAACTCATGGGCGCCCCTGGTCAACTTGGGCTCTTTTGACCGCAGCTTCATCATTTCCTTTGAAAATCTTTATCTCTTCATGTTTCATGTTCGCCGTGCATCGTGACTAATTCGTACATTGTTGTAGACGACGCAGACGTGTGCATCTTAGCAACCACCTTCACCATGTTGCGTGTATGCGTGTTGGAAAAATGACTAAGGCATTTGACTGCATAGCCTTCTCTTGGTAGCAAGGCATGCATTCTCCAAACTTAGTCAATTTTCAACATTTTTCACTTTTGAAAATCCCCTCTGTCACAGAGCATCTTTTCGAGCATTTGCGCCATGGTTTCTTTGTTGAAGTTTTCAAGGCTTAGATTTCGCCACCTGGTATTGGCCAATTCTGTCATTAATGGTTGCAAAGGTCTTAGTTTTCTTCTTGAAAAATGAAAATAGACCCACCAGAGTAAAACAAACTTTTTGATGATTTCGACTTGACCAATGTGATTGAAATATACCGAGCCAAATTTTTTCGATTTTTCAATTGCAAGTTACAATGAACAAGCACCCGTTAAGGTTAGCTCATAAACCAAAACGATGCTGAAAGCAACTCTAACCAGAATGTACACCAAGATCCCGATGTGGGCAAGGCGTGAGCATTGGTCAGAGGATCTTAAAGGAAATGTTGAAGCAAGAACTCTAACCAAGAGATGCGTCGGCGAATGGCGAGCATACGGTTAGAGGATCCCTATCTATTGCAATACTGAAAATTAACTCAACACCAAGTATGTGCTACTCAATCCATGATGGATAAGAGGCGACCATATGGCGGAGACTTATGAAATTACAATGCAAAGCAAGTAAATAGGCGGCAAGCTAGCCTCTTCCACTTATTCAGTGGGCAGTTACAAACATAAGATTAACAGAAATAAGAAAGTTGCTAACAGTACTACTGTTCAGCTTACAATAAAGAGTTTTAGCAGTTAAGCACAAGATAAGAGTCTTCTCACAGCTGCAACAATGTATAAGATTATCCTTAATGCTCTCAATGCCTTTCTTTTCAAAACCTAGCTCAAATGAAGGATTCAATACAAGCTGTTATGACAGAGCTATGACTGAAACTGGTAATCAGCATGACAAAAACTCAAAGATATGCTCACAACTCACTCACTACTCACCCAAAAAGCATGAAATCTGATGCAAACAACTACTATGATGAAGGCGCCTATGATGAAGACACAAAACAGAACTTAAATGCTGTTATTTATTTTCTGCACAGATCCCAAGGCATCTAGAATGGTATGGCTTTATGAGAGGGGCGATTTTCTTCTTAAAATTCAAGTTCTTCATATTAAAATCTGAAAATTGGTGCAAAGGGGCGCCCACCCTAGACAAGAAGAAAGGAACAATACCCAGAATGAAATCTTTTTGTATTTTTGAAATATGAATGAAAACTACAATCAGCTATAATCTCAGCGACTCCATAAATAACATGAAAATGCAACTAACTGAACTACAAATGCATTAACTCACAACATAGCTATCTTCACTACAAAATTCACTCAAAACACAAGCAAACCTCTCCACTAGGTGCTGTCTCACAAGCACGAAGTTGAGCCAAGCTAGGAGGCATTCATTCCTCGAAGCAATCCTCTCACCATTTCGGCAGCATAACTTTACTCAAGATGTTGGATAATGAAAATGAAGACCAAGACCTCCTTTTATAAACTTGTGATGACATTCCAGAAGCTTCTAGAAACCCTGCTTTTCAAATTTAAAGTAACTCCTTTTCCCTCCAAGGATGGCGTCCCTCTTTCCAAGGTCAATTTGACTTTTTAATTTAAGAATAATCTCTCCAATAAGTTAGGCGTCCCTTTTCCCCAAGCATTGTTTTTGCCTTTAGAAAATATTAAACCAATTACATGAGGCGCCACCCATAAAGACCACCTTTTAAAACAACATAAGTTCAATCACTAGGCTAAGGGGGGGGGGTTCAACAGCAAAATATAACATTATAATGTGACTTTTATTAAAATAATTCAACTTATCTCTCCAAATGTGCCCCAAAGCCAAAGTTGAGCAATCCAACTGAACATCTTGAAGTAGAAGGCCAATCGTGTCGAAGCCAACAGGACCACTGCCAGAAATAGAATTTACTAAAAATAGTAAATTCGTGAAAGTGCTCAGAATGCTAAGAAGAACACATCACCGAAAAGCTCACGAAAAACCCAGAAGGGATCCGCAGTTCAATCACCAATCCGTGAGCACAAGAAACCACCAACCAAGAAACCCTAATTTCACCACCGAGAAGCCTACGGGTCTCCAAAATAGGCCAACGGTCGATCAGAAAAAGTCATGCTCGAGAAGGGGACATTACAGTGATCGTGAAGTCGATTAATCCTATCAAAATCATTTTCAATCATTTTCGGGAAGGTTATGTTTTCAGGGGTTTCCCTAAAAATAGGGGTTTGAAACCCTAATTTTCAAATTTTCAGAATTTTACACATGTTCCTTGACAAAAACCCACAAAAACCTTATGTTTGGTTTGACCTAAAACAAAATTTTTGACGGCATTTTTACATGATTTAGCTTGAATTAAGTAGAATGCCAAAAAATTATTTTGGGTACAACAGTATTCAAGGGCGCCTAATTTCAAAAGGGTGCATATGACACCAGAGTTAGCCATTTTCTGGATTTGCCTCTTCATGCTTCAATCTGCCATTGCCGATGAATGGTGACTCCCATCGACTAGATACTGGATCCATTGCGTAGTTGGAAGAATTCCGCAAAGAATGACTGTATGTGGAGCATCTGAAAGTTGAATTAAGGACCTCAAATGCAAGGGCGCCCTTGGCCTGCAGGGGCACAATTGAGCTTTTGAGAATGATTTTGCAATTTGTAACTTTCAACTGAACGTTGCACTTTGACCCTTGTTGTCGTGAGTTGGATTGCTTCGATGCGCACGCCGATGAACTCATCGCGAAGATGGAACAACTTGGAAGAGATGTTCTTGGGAGTGACGAAGTGAGAAAACTGCTTCTAAAACCTCCAATAGAAGGGCGCCTTTCTCAAGGAAGGTGCATTTTTCCATAGCCATTTTTTGCTTTCCTTTATCCTTCAGTATTTTCCGTTGATTCTTCATCTACGGGTGTTTGACGGATCTCGAGGGCTGACGGTTGGATTCACTGCATAGCTAGGAGGATTCTGGACAGATCTCGTGAAGATGACAGCTGTCGAAAACCTCATCGAGCTGGCGAAAAGGCTAGGTGCCCCTAGCTTGTAGAGGTACATTTTGATATTTTCACTTTTATTCTCCCTCCGTTTTACATGCTCACTGGATCAACTGCCATAGGCAACTGTCATGTCTTATGGACCTGTGAATGGATTCATCGCGGAGCTGAGCTGAATCTGAAGAGATTCCCTGGAAATAGTATATGCAAATTTGGACATCTGATAGGCTTTATTCAAGGGTGCCCCTGGGCTACAGGGGCGCAAAAATTGTATTTTGACTTCGGTCTCTGATGCGTAAATTTCCCATTTCTTTTGCTTCTGCTGTTGTTTGCCGGAGTTTCACGAATCTGATGGATTCGCTTGATGACTCATTGGAAAGCTGATAGAAATCTTGAAACAATGACTGTACTTGCAACCATTAGGAATTGAATTCGGGCCTTCAAATTAAAGGGTGCCCCTAGCTTGTAGGGGCGCAGATTTGCTCTAGAACTGTTGATTTTCACCATTTCGCACTTTGCGAACACCGTGACGGTTGCTGAGTTGATTGCATTGAAGCATTATTGCCATTGATGCGAGTGCGTGACTGTATTTTACCATTTTTACGTGTACGGACATTGCAAAGTTGACTTGCACATTGATTGCGCAAGTGTCTCCCATGTAGCAAGGCGTAGTGTTTCCAAACTTAGAATATTTTCTGTATTTTCCGCCATTTGAAAATCCCCTCTGTCGTGAAGCATCTTTTTCAGGATCTTCCTCCGCAAAAACCTCTATGATGAGGTTGAGGCTTAGATTTCAACACTTGGTTTTGGCCAACTGCCATTGACAACCTCAAAGGTCCTAACTTTTCTCCTAAAAAGTGAAAACAACCCACCAAAATTAAATTGGATTTTTCTTGAATTTGACTTCACCACTGTGATTGTGATGTGAAATAAGCCAATCAAAATAAATTTCAGCGAATTCTGACAAGATTCTATTTTTAGGGTTTTTCCCAAAAATGGGGTTCGAAAACCCTAATTTTCAAAATTTTCAAATTTTGCCAATATCTTCTAGACATTAAACCCACAAAAAACCCATGCTTGGTTTGACCAAAAACTAGGTTTTGACTACACTTTTACAAGATTTAGACCATTTTAATCAAAATGCCTTAATGAAGCAAAAAATTTAGTTTGGGTACAAGGGTAACTCCAAATTTCTCCCTTAGGTTCTCAAAAGTCTCTTTTGGAAGTGGCTTTGTGAAAATGTCCACAATTTGTTCTTTTGTAGCAACATACTCCAACTTCACCTGCTGATCGACCACTTGCTCTCTTAAGAAATGATATTTGATCGGAATATGCTTCATCCTGGAGTGCATAACTGGATTCTTCGAGATGTTGATTGCATTTGTATTATCACAAAATATGGAAATGGGATGCTCATACTCAACCTTAATGTCCTTCAAGGTTTGCTTCATCCAAACGACTTGAGTGCAACAAGAAGCTATTGCAATATACTCCACTTCCACTGTGGACAATGAAATTGATGACTGTTTCTTGCTTACCCATGATACAAGACTATTGCCAAGAAAGAATGCACCTCCACTTGTGTTTTTTCTATCATCAATACTACCAGCACAATCTTCATCTGTGTATGTTGTGAGGGTGAAATCTTCACTTCTTGGATACCACAACCCAAAATCCATAGTTCTCTTCAAATATTTGAATATTCTCTTTACCGCTTGCACATGAGTTTCCTTTGGTGCTGCCTAAAATCATGCCACCAAACCAACTACTTGCATAATATTAGGCCTTATAGCTATCACATACAATAAAATTCCAATCATGGACCTGTATAGAGTTTGATCAACATCAAGAGATTCATCATCCTTACTCAATTTGCATCATGTAACCATGGGAGTGCTCACTAGATTGCAGTCCTCCATCTTGAATTTATTCAACATCTCCTTAATATACTTGGTTTGTGAAATGAATATCCCCTTATTTGATTGGGAAATTTGCAACCCAAGTAAGAAAGACAACTCACTAAGCATTGACATCTCAAACTCCTTTTGCATGTTCATGGCAAACTCTTGGCACATCTTGTCACTGCTACCTCCAAATATGATATCATCCACATAGACCACAACAATCAATAGATCATCTCCTTCATCCTTGATGTACAGATTGCTATCCGTAATACCTCTTCTGAAACCTTGCTGTTGTAGATACTTGTCTAGTCTTGAGTACCAAGCCCTGGGGACTTGTTCAGCCCATAAAGCGCCTTCTTTAACTTGCAAACATAGTCCTGATTTTTTGATAGAATGAACTCATCAGGCTGTTCAATATACACTTCTTCCTCCAAGTTTCCATTTAGAAAAGCTGACTTTACATCCATTTGGTAGACTTTGAAGTTCTTGAAACTAGCAAGGGCTAAAAACATCCTTATAGCCTTAGGGTGAGCAATAGGGGCAAATGTCTCTTCAAAATCAATCCCCTCAACTTGAGCATATCCCTTGTATACAAGCCTTGCTTTGTTCTTGACAACTTGGCCATCCTCATTCAACTTATTTGTGAAAACCCATTTAGTACCAATGACATTTTTGTCCTTAGGTCTTGGCACAAGTACCCAAGTTTCATTTTTCTCTATTTGATCCAACTCTTCTTCCATGGCTTTCACCCAATACTTGTCTCCTTGAGCTTCTTCGAAACTTCTGGGTTCCACTTTGGAGAGCAATGACAAGTTCACATGTTCAGATGTACTTGGCTACTCTCCTTGTCTAAATTTTTGTATCTCTATCACCAATTATTAGATTTTCTGGATGATTCTTTTGAACAAATCTAGATGGTGTTTTGAGTGGTGCTCTTGATGGCGTCTTAGGGTTTCTTTGTTCACCTTTTCCATTTTCAACTTCTTCCTCTACTTCTTCTTTGATGCTATCTTCTTTTTGATAATCAACTTCTTGTGCTATTTCCATTTGATGCAATAAGATAGAGCAACTCTTTTGCTTTTCAGCGGTGAGTGAGAACCAATAAGCCACTTATTCAGTGGGGTAAGTAACAACAAAATATCAAGAGCAGTTCATTGGTGGTTTTACCACTCGGTGTTACAATATTAGCTCATTTGAAAACTTCTAAATTCTAGATATGTATCTGCTGTTACAAGTATGGTCATGAATGAAATTGACAGAACATCCTCACATGTATCAAAACATCTAAGAACTAATCACCCATCATGGAATTAACAAATATACCTCAAAGATTGACAAAATAGATGGCTGGTGTAGGTCAGAAAGAGGCCTGAAACCCTTCTGTTATAGTATGGACAATGAGATATAAACTCAAAAAACTTCACCAAATTAGTCTCACACGCACCCAAAATGAATGCAAGCTATAACCATGTTTTCAAACAGCTCTAAATGACTTATCACATGATCAAAATATTCATACTGAAAGACCAAAACTGAAACTTCAAAGCAACTCCAATGGTGACACTTAGATAGGATCACACCACAGTCTAGATAGAGAATATCTTGCAATTCCGAAACTAGAAATCTATGAGGGATTTCGTCTTCAAAGATTGAAGAGAACCAAAGCCATTTTGACAACATAGCATTATCATTCTTCTACATATCCAAATGAGCCCCCAACATCTCCTTTTATAGCTTTTTTGTTGCTTTTTACGAAAAACACTTTATGCTTTTTTGCTGCTTTTTCGAAAAAACATTTTTTTACTTTTGCTACTTTTTTGGAAAACACTTTTTTGCTTTTTCCAAAAAAGTGTTCTTTGCTTTTTCATTGCTTTTTTTTCTTCCGAAAAACACTTTTTTCTCTGAATTAAATAATTCATTATGTGCAAACATTTAATCACCTTTTCCATCAAATTCCCTTTTAAAATAAAATAAAACCTTTTTCATGTGCAAGACCCCCTTATTTCTCCTAGGCATCCAAATAGGGAATTAAAATATCTTTTCGATAAAAGATATTACACATGCTATAAAAAATAATGATAAAAACATTATAAGTTAAGTGAATAATTTAGTTATTTCACCCCAAGTTGCAAAAAATCCTGAAACACATCAGAATCCAAATTTGACTACGCCAATATAATACTGAGGCAATAGGTGAATAATAGAAGCCAATTTGGTGATTTACTATAAATAGACGTTCTCTTGAAGAAGTTTGAAGAACACCCCAAAAGTTAGAAAACATTTCAAAGAGTGTCATTCAGATTAGTATTGCCCATTGCCAACAAAAGAAACCTTGTAACATTGAAAGTGCATCCTCTAAGAACTTTGGAGTTCTCCCAACTCTCCTGGAAACTTACAAAAAACCCCGGAAATTGACCAACGCTCATTGAACAACATGGTGTAAAAATGGGGACATAACACAACTTAGTAATAACATTTAGGTTCATTCATTGTTCTACATGTAGAACAATCAATAGTAATACAAACCACAGACACAAGTTGCAAACAAAATAAATAATGCCACCAACACATTCAATTATCCAAGAGCAAACATAACACAAAAATTACTAAATGTCACATAAGCATATGATGACTTGGCATGACAAAAAACAAGGTGATCATAGGTTTTTTGGATAGTTCACTCCATTGTTTCCCCTACATATTACACAATACCTGTGCAGGTCTTTCTGCCCCTCCAAGATCCTACAACCTCAAATTGTCCATCAGTAGCACATGCTCTTGTATAAAATAATTGAAATGACAATACATTTACATTAATCAACACATTTATATGTACATCCATCTCCAAAAATGAAACTGAAATGAGACATCCATACAAGTGCTACAAATTTCCAAACCAGAGATTGACACAAATGAATGTTTGTGAAATTAGGGGTCTTATACAAGGCCACTTATCTCTTCTTTGTGATTTTAGTGACTATACAAGGGACAAATGGAATCTTGATGATCCAAGAAGATATAGTGGTAGTAGTCTCTATGGTGCTAGAACAACATCACATCATTGCAATAATAAAGATGACTAAGTGCTATGGTCTTGGACTTACAAATAAAGTGGAAGGACTAGAGTATGGATTGAAGATGTAACTGTGGCAGTCAATAATATCATTTACGATCTAACAGCATTAGAGAAGAAATTAGAAAGACGACCCTTCATAACTTGTCTTTTGTGTACCCAGTGTATGATGCATGTAAAATAGCTATCTCTAGGAAACAAGTAACACAAGGATATCTAATAAGATCAATATATAATTGTGATGTCATAGCCTAACTGTTGTGGTGTGGATTCTCGTTGGGTGTGTACCCAGAATTGGGACCCACCCACAATTGAGCAACCATGTGTCCATGAGGGGGGGCGTCTCTAAGCACATTGGTGGGACGAAAATCCCATTCTCAACGTCGGTGGGTGCCATTCACCATTAGTCCGGGCTTTTGGCATAGTGGTTGCCTTGCTTGGTATCAAAGCTAAGGTCTTGAGGTCGAGCCTTGTGGAGCATGGTGGGCTGTGATGTCCTAGCCTAAATGTTGTAGTGGTGTGGATTATTGTTGGGCATGTACCCAGGGTTGGGATCCACCCACAATTGGGCAACCACATGTCCATGAGGGGCCTCGTCTAGGCACTCTAGTGAGACAAAATCCCTACTCTTAATCTTAGTGGGCACCATTCACCATCAATTTGGGCTTTTGGTGTAGTGGTTGTCTTGCTTTGAGAGTGTGATGTCCTAGCCTAAATGTTGTGGTGGTGTGAATTCTCGTTGGGTGTGTACCTAGGGTTGGGACCCACCCACAACCGAGCAACCACATGTCCATGAGGCAGCCCACCTCTAGGCACTTTGGTGGGATGAAAACCCCACTCTTAATGTTGGTGGGCACCATTCACCATCAGTTTGGGATTTTGGCATAGTGGTTGCCTTGCTTGGAATCAAAGTTGAGGTCTTGAGGTCGAGCCCTGCGAAGCATGGTGGGTTGTGATCTTCTAACCTTGGGTACATGCCTAGTGGGAATTTGCACCACTGTAGCATTTAGGTTGGGACATCATAGCTTGACATGCTCCATAGGGCTCGATCTTGAGACCTCGACTTTGATACCAAGCAAGGCAACCACTATGCCAGAAGCCTAGATTGATCATGAATGGAGTCCACCAGCATTAAGAGTGGGGTTTTCATTCCACTAGAGTGCCTAGAGGTTTGCCTCCTCGTGTACACATGGCTACCCAATCGTGGGTGGGTCCCAGCCTTGGGTACATGCCCAACATGAATTCACACCACCACAACATTTAAGCTGGGACATCACAAAAACGTTTTTCTAGTTTTTGTATTCCTTCTTCACACATCCCCTTTTGCCACAGTTCCAACACTTTGCTTTTCTCTGGGGTTTTAGAATGTCCTTTAGACTTAGATCTATTCTCCTTCCCCCTTTTTTCTTTGGACCTTCCTTGTACATGTAAAGCATCTTTCGAGTCTTTGTTGATGGATTTTTTTCTCATTTCCTCTTAAAGAAGAGTAATAATAAGATTGTTCATTTTTGAATCTACACCACTACCATTAAGCAAGATTAGACTTTTCCAAGTATTGAGGAAAGAGCAAAGTAATAAGATGCATTTATCTTCCTCTTCGAACTTAACATCTACAAAATCAAGCTAACTTAAAATCAAATTAAAAGAGTTCTATGCTCCATGGAGTTTCAGCGACGACAGGGTACAACGGGATGATTTTTCGATATGGGGGTACTTTTGGGCCATTTTTTAGGGGACGACAGGGGATGACTATTGAAAAAATAGGGAAATTTTTAAAAATATAGAGAAATTTCAAATGTTCATAGCATAACATTGATAAAGCATTCATCATAGACATTGTATAAGCTTAATACATATCATTAGACTTGAATTGAGATTTCACATGAGAATCAACAAACAAATTAATAAAATTCAAATGCTTTTCATTATCAATGTGCATACATATCATATAAGAGTTTGATAATTATAACAAAAATGCCCAAAGGCTCCAAGTTTCAACTATGAAATGACATGATAAACATAAAACTAAGAAAATATATGGCTGTCCCTAATCAGCAGATGGTAGGTCTAAATCAGCATAGCCATTGGAGCTCGAGTCTAATGTCACTATCAGTGTCAATGTCAATAGAAGGGGCTGCCTCAACCAATGGAACCCCAACCAATACCTCCTGTGCATCCTCCTCCTCAATCTGCATAGCATCTTCAGGATTAACATCCCAACATAAGGCTAGAGTTTGACGATACTCAGTAGATTGGCGATCCTGTAGCCACAAAGCATTGTGTACAACCACCAACTTCTCCGATCAGCTAGAGGTAAGGTTGTTCCTCTTGATTGATTGGATGAAGCTATATGTGGACCAATTCCTCTCTGCAGTAGAGGAACTGGCAACTTGTGAAAGAAGACGAATGGCAAGTACTCTCAACTCCGGAGCATCCTTCCCATGCCACGTCCACCATCCAATAGGGTCGATTTGAGCCAATGTAGCTTTATCCGCCCTCACCTTTGGTTTGCTGAAGATTGGACCATGAAGATTGGCAAATGCAAGCCACTGTGTGCAAAGTCTAGTAGATTCCTCTGAAGAATACATTTTTGTAAGAGCCCTCATGAAGCCTTCTTTCACCTCTTCATCATGAGATGGAGGCACTCTCCCAGGTCTCGGTGCATACCATTTGGGATTGAGAGCATAGGCTGCCATATGAAGCGGGGTGTTCATAATGTCCCACTGTCGCGTCACAATGGGCCTAAGATGCTCCTCATAAAATCCCAAAGTAGGGTCCCTGCTATGAATTGCTGGCTTGATCTGTCCAAGCATGCTATCAAAGGTCTCATAAATATCTCCAAGGCTAGGAGAGTCAGTATCAACATATCTAATCACTTGCACAATAGGCTGGATGAAGGAGCAAACATATCTGCAAGTGCAAACAAGTTACAAAAATTAAAATCATAAAAAAGAATGGACATGTTTCACAAGTTAGAAACATAGAATTAAATTAAGTGATTAACATTTTAAGATTACGAAATAAATAATAAAATCAGGAATGCCAATTTTCTTACCTCATTGTGGACCACCAGTCATCATCAAGGATTTTTTGTTTCACAGTTCTCCCCTCTGGTGTGCTTGACTCATGCCATCTACCCCACTCTACATCGACCACCATTAATTGTAGAGCCTCTTGGACCTCAATCATCCTCTCTAATAAAATGAAGTAGCTGGCATATCTAGTCTTCATTGGCTTGAGGAATTCCTTCCTCGAAAATGTCCTAAATAAAGCAAGTGAAATGTGATGGTTGCAAATGAACATTTGCACATCTCTAGCCTCTGACACCACTGCCTTCACCCAATCTATCTTCCCGATGTCCTTCAAGGTATTGTTCAATGCATGCACACAACAAGGGGTCCAAAAAATGTGCTTATAAGCACTCTCCACCATCAATCCAGCTAATTTACACACATGGGCTGAATCGGTCACTACCTGCACAACATTAGAGGCTCCAACCTCCTCTATGACATCTCTCAAAATCTGAAATTGGAAGGTTGCATCCTTCCTTTTCCCCGAACAATCTATAGCTCTAAGAAAATAAGAGCCTGTTAAACTAATGACAATAAATTGATGAGTGGCCGATGTTTGATATCGATCCACCCATCCATGATTATGGAGCAGCCATCTCTCGTCCATGTTAATCTCATATCTTCCATCAAAATACTCACCTTGGAGTACTCTCTATCAAGAAGGGTGGTGCGTAGCTTAGTTTCTCCAAGTGGAACATATGAGGGACCAACAACTATAATATGAATATGGTGAACGTGAGACATGAAATGGTATGGCATTAGCATAAAAAAACTTAGCAATAGAGGAATTAGCCCCATCTCATAATTGTATGTTAAACATATCTGCAACATTAATACTTATCTTCTTTCCCCTAGTAGAACCCTCTCCCGCATGAGAAGCAACATTCACTGATCTTGTAGGCATTGCCACACTAGGCTGCAAACTCTCCATTGGAATCCTTTTACCTAATGCCTCCCCCTCCATATGCAATCTAGTTGCCTCAATTTTCTTAGCTTGAGTTATTTTTTTACAACCTTTCACCCCTTGACCACCTATCCACAAAAAGATGGCAATAAACTCTCGTATAGCTGCCCCTATATTGTTCGCCACACAAATGTCACTCCCATACTCTATTACCCCCTGAATTTTTCTCTTATCTTTATCAACTCTTGTTGCAAATTGTAATAGAGGCTTTTTGGGGTTAAATGGGCCTTTTGCATAGGTTTTGACGAGTTGGGAAGGACAATCAAATGGGTTTGAACTTGCTGACCTTGCTACACTCCCATTCTCTGAAGACCCCCCAATGTTTGCCATACTTCTAGGCCTACTTCTTTCTTGCATTTGAACTTGAACATCCTCACTATCACCACTCCCATTGCTGCTCATGATTGTTTTTGAAAATAATTTCTGATTTCAAAGAGAGCTGCAAGTTCAAATTAAAAAAAAGTAAACCCACAATGCCCTTTGTATGTGTTGAAAAACTTGAAAAAACCTTGAAAAATCGGAAAACCAATTGCAAATACAAATGAAAGATGAAAAACATACCTCTAGTGTAGTGGAATTGATGCCCTAGTCTTCTCTTCCAATTGCTATTCTCTCCTTTGCTGGCTGCTCTTCTCTTGCTCTCCTTCACCTAAGTATGCAAATGTAGAAATGAGATTGTTTTTTCATTTTGGTTGTTATAATAGGTTTAGGTTTTGTTAAAAGGGATGGGGGGTCCTTGTGAGCTCGCCCATGCCTTTTTTTTTTCAAAAAGCATCACAAACAGCGTTGGGCCCTAGAGGATGACTATTCGTACCCGGTATGATTGAGGGACGACCTGGCCATGCCGAGTATGGCTAGCCGTCCCCTAAGTCCCTTGCAACTTTCTAATCCGTTTCGGAAACGTTTCCTTTTTCTGATTGCAAAAGGGGATGGGTAGGGGACGTTTCTTGGTCGTCCCCATGTCCCCATACTGTCCTCGGTATCAGAACAACAGTAAAAATCCAAGGGATGCATCCTCATGGAGCATAGAAAAAATTCAAATGGTCTGCAATAGAATCATCATCATTCATTTTCAATAAATATAACTATATTTTGACATATAACTTATTAGTAAGACTCTTAATGTCAGTGGGTGGCATTCACCATCAGTCACATCCTCCAAGTAAATAATGTTGTTGGCGATACATTACCATAGTGAGATCTACGTGTTGAGAATAAGCACATGACACATTGATGTGTTAAGACAGTTTTTGGGATGAATAGTGAGAAATGGTGAGAGTGGTTGGAGTTGGGGTGTCGAGGATACCCTATGACTGATACCACAAGTTAGGGATTAGAGTTTGGAAGGGAGGCATGGTGGTGAGAGGAAGTCTGACTCCCTAACAAAGGCTTGTGAGGGAGTGGGATTTGATAGAGAGGTATGACGAGATGGAAAAGTTTGATAGCTTGACAAGAGAAGGGAATGAAGGTGGGGGATGGTCATGAGGTATGCTTGAATGGGGAGTTTAAAATTGTGATGGAAGTATAGAAGAAAGTGGACTTGGGAGGAAAGTCATGTTAGGAAGGGAAACTTCACAACTCCGACGACATACATTGACTTAGAAAATTGGCCATGCCTCCATACTTAGATGTTTTTGGGATCTTAAGTAGATGCATGGGGATGAAGGGGAAGAACTTGTATATAAACTTGGATTAGGGGGAACACTGGTCATAGGAAATAGGCATTTTGGACCACAACATAGATTATAGAAGAAGAGGACATGGCATTCACAATAGAATCCATTTATAGAGTCACACCTTAAAAGTTTGTGTATGGAAGAAGCCTTAGTTGAACCTCTAGAGCAATATAGCAAACCTTTAAAGGCAAGGGAATACCTAGGGCTGGTTTAGTGGAAGAAAGGAGATTGCTTATCCTTGTTTTTGGATCAATTTCCTCTTTAGAACAAGTGATTTCAGTGAGATGCCTTATGACTCATCAATGTTCTTGTCTTGTTGGAATTGCTATAAATATTTGAGGGATGTCCATCCCTTGCCCAAAAAATGCAAAAAGTACCTTCCTCAATACAAGCATGACATATGTTGCACATCTGAGGAACATTTAGTGGCCTTTAAAGCTGGCCTCAAAATCTTAGATGTGAAGCACAAAGCTTTGACTTGTATTATTCCATTTTACTCTTTAAGAATTTGTATGGTGTCTTAATCTTGTTGTAGGATCTATAAATTAGTTGAGTACAATTATAAGCCACTTTTATTACCCAATATGGTGAGATTGCTAATGCTAGTGTCCAATTTGAATAATTATGGTTAAAACTTAAAAGTGAGCCAAATCAACCAATCAGGAACTTCAATTCAATATTCTGATGAATTTATAATAAAATTTCTTGTTATTGGAGACCCAATGATACCTTAACTCTTCAAATGTATAACAGAATTCCTTGTATCATGTGTTTTGTTATACTTAAATTAATGTACTAGGTTTTGTTCTCGTCCTTAGCATTCATGTATGACTGGGCTACCTTAGATGATTTCATTATCATCATGTTCTTCTTCATTTATGACAACATTTCTTTGAAATTCTTGATCTTAGAACCTTTACTTTCATTGATTCCCTTGTTAGTATGATCCAATTGTACCAACAATCTTTGGTGTCTTAGGGTTTGGCACAGGTGTGATGCATCTTCTGTTGTGATCCTTTGCCATTCTTATAGGACCCCTTATGCTTCATCTTGGAATCATTGCTTTGGCTTTTGTTGGAAAACCTTATTTTTTGTTGGATGGGAGTACCTTATCTACATTATCATCAACAAGTTCTGTTGCTTCTTGTTAAAGTAAGGCAACTGCTTCTACAAAGTTAACTTCAGAAATTGACATACTGCTTCTACAAAGTTAACTTCAGAAATTGACATACTTAAGGAAGTGGCATAAACATTATATGGAGGAAGAGTGCTTGTGAGTTCTTTTTCTTTGATTTATTTTCAACTACCATGAGATGTTTCATGATGTCTATTAGTCACATCATGAATTCTTCAACTTTCTCATCCTTGGACATCTTTAGAGTTTAGAGCTTCTCCATGTAGTAAAACACTTGTGATTGTTATCACCTCATAAACAAAGTTCAATTTGTCAATGGTAAATGAGAGTTTTTAGCATCAAGGCCTTTTGATTTGCTTTGATCCTCCTCAAATCTTCTCTCTTGTTTGGACTTCCATTTTTTTTCTTTTTTTGCTAGGATCATATCCCTTACATCTCTGTACATGAGGATGGTTTTCATTTTTGTCTTGCATGCTGGGTACTTTGATCCTTTGGAAACATAGATCTAACTCCTATCATGTTTTTAGGCAGTAAATTCCTAAGGTCTTAATGGGATGCAGGCAAGTCTTGGGGGTTGGCTGCAGAAAGAATGATGACAAGTGACCTTGAAAAATGACTTTGTAAAGGAAAATGAAAAAAAAAAGTAATTGGAGAATAATTCATGATCATGGGAGATGACTGGCATCAAAAAAATGCATTTTTAGGCTAAAACATCTCCCACAGGTTGGATCTATATGTTAGACCTATTCTCTCGTCATGATACCCTGTGCTCTGATGCCATTAAAAATTTATAAGAGACAAATATTAAAGTCTTGGATGGGTTGATTTGCATTAACCTTAAGAGTTCTAATACATTTTGGAAGGTAGATAAGGCTGGAAGACCCATATGCCAACTACCTTCTATAAACTATTGACAAATAATTTGTGGACATTAAATCGGATATTCTGGATATTTCTAACAATTATAGATTTATTAATAACATTTTGTTTCCACAGTCCATGATGCTGGTATGCAAGATTTTTGGATAAACTGTGTGTGATTTTTATATCATCAACGTTTCGGATCATACTCCATGATCCATCATCAGGATGATTAGCAGTAGAGTGAGGATCATACTCCATGATCCATCATCAGGATGATTAGCAGTAGAGTGAGGCTCACTCTACTGCTAATCATCCTGATGATGGATCATGGAGTATGATCCGAAACGTTGATGATATAAAAATCACACACAGTTTATCCAAAAATCTTGCATACCAATTATAGATTTGTAAACTTTCCTCCCTTGACAAGCTTTACCCAAAATTTTTTAATAGTTGCACATTTTTTCAATTAGATTAATTTTCATTAGTCATAAGAATTTCACTTGTCCCCACAAAAATTACACACACCTACATCTTTAAACATTCTAGGGAAGTCTAACATCTGTGTCATATGCCATAATCCTACAGATTCTTCAGGCCAGAGATGTTCAGTTTCTTTTAGGATATTTTGTGAGAAGTGTAAGAAAAGCTGGCAGCTCTAAAAATCCTGAACAATATGAAGAAACTTCTGTTGTGCATAGAGTGCCTGCTGGGGAAGGAGGCATATTTTTATTGGATATTCAACCTGCAGAAAGGGGTTTGCAAGGTCAGGTTCTGGAAGCAGATTTAGTACTTTGGACTGTGGGATCCAAACCTCAGATTCCCTCTATTGATTCATCTCTCAAGGACCAAGCATTTCCTTTAAATGGCATGGGACAGGTAGAGATTGAAGAAACGCTTAAAGTAAAGGGCCATCATCGAACATTTGCAGTTGGGGACTCAGCAGGTTTGAGGGACCCCTCTGGAAGACTTCTTCCATCTACAGCACAGGTAGGTTGCCATTAGTAATTAAAAAAATTAAAGTCGTTGCAAGGAGTATCGTGTGTAAATACAATTAGTAAATGTCAAGTTGCCATTGTCTTTTTATATGCAATCTTCTTGTTTTACAGGTAGCATTTCAGCAGGCAGATTTTGCTGGTTGGAATCTTTGGGCAGCAATCAATAACAGGCCTCTTCTACCATTCAGGTATTATCTACTTTTTTTTAATATACCTTTTTCTTAGGTAATGATTCCACAGTCCTTTGTTAGAACCATGCTTAAAACATTTTGAGGAGATTTTCTAGAAGAGAATGAATGTCTATTGAATTGATCTACTATTAATTGTCTCTTAAGGATAGTTATCTGATTTTGACTCCAAATTTATTTTCTCATTTCAACTCTAAATAAGATTTGGACGAGTTAATTCATGAGACCATGTTGAGTTATCCATACAATAAAGAGAAGGTAGCCATGATTTTCAGGTATAAGTTATGCCAAGTTGTAATGAAAATCATAGTTTGTTTTTAATTCAGCTAAGATTTCTTCTTATTATTATTTTCACCAGAAATTTGGTATGTGAATTTTTTTTGGCATGGCCATTCATAGCAAATTCTACATTCTAGGAGCCTCGTAAAGACATTTGAAAAATATAATACAAGCTAGTGTCAAGTAACATAGAAATGACAAAAAAGGTGACAACCCTGCCAATAGTTAAGCGCTTGGATTTTTTAGTATTGTTATTAGTTATTTTGTGAGGATTAACAGAATAGTCTGTGTTATTACTAGTTAAGAGGATAACCCATAGTTGTAGGGCCTCAAGTGCTTACCAGGTCAAACTATCTACTTGCACTTCAAATTATGGTATTGGAAGCCAGATATAACTACACAAATTGAATATTATACGCTGCTTACATGTATGGTTTTAGCACACCTTTTAATGATAATTGTTTGGATTTTTTTATTTTTTATTTTTAATATTTTTAGACTGCAGGAATCAGTTAGCCTCCCTATAAACTGCAGTGCACCTGGTAAACTTTTTTCATGTGACTGGTGACGCTGGTGCGACACACCCTCCGGTACCACGGGGACAGTGGGAGACTAGACCTTGTGATCTCTTGTTTGGATTTTATTGGTGAGATTGATGCATGTATGTGTGTTTGTTGAAACTAACTTTCATACCCCAGCTTGCTTCCACAAGCATACCAGCACCTAAGGAAGAAGGAAAAAAAAGATGTCTTGAATGGGGCTGGTATAAGTTGAAGAGTACTCTAGGTTGAGGTGCCATCTAGATCAACTTTGCTTCCTTTGTCCCCAATATGTTAGTGTTTTGATTTGTCTTTCGCAAGACAACACAAAATAGAACAATGTGTGACGATAAACCTCTCTTCAAATTTGGAGGGGAAGCTGTAAAAACCATCTCCTCCTTACAAGGAAATTACTAGGAATTTTTCATCAAACAATTAATAACTGATATTCAAGGTAAAGAGATACATTTTTTTTTTATATAAAAGAAAACATGCTACTTGTTGGCGTAACAACTAACACCTCTGGAATGCGAGTTGGTATGGACAGCTATGCACACTATGCAATGAGTGCTCTTCAAATTAGGAGGGGAAGCTCCCTCGTTGTGCTTGACAAAACTACTTGTAAAGGAAAATAAACTAAACTATATCCTATCTTTTTGTCTCAGTTGTAAGAGGTACAAGGCTTTCTCGAAAACTATATACATTGCAGCTAATTATTTTCTGGTTTTGCAGATCACTAACTACAACTAGGCTAATTACTTAAAATCTATCCAGTTTCCTCAAGAAAATAGAGCATGAGGAAATGGAGCAAGGATGACTATCTGACGATAAACAAGTATAGATTCCCAACTTGAAGGCAAGGTGGCACATCTATTAGCTCAATCTAAACCAGTTTATTACTCACAAAACACCATATGATAAACAAGAACATATTCTCAACTTGAAGGCAAGGTGGCACATCTATCAGCTCAATCTGAACAAGTTTATTGAACACAAAACATAATCGATCTAACTAAGGAAAGAATTCACCATCATAATTGCATGAAACCCAAGTGCAATAACAATTCATTATAACAGCAAATACGCATGAACAGATACAGAACGAGCAATATTGAAGGCAAGGTAGGCACAACATATATTTCTCTCTCATGTAAAAGTTATGTACAAATGAGCAAAGCCCTTATTTATAGACATCGAAAGGTGTAGGGAACCCTAAAATCACCTTGAGTCAACTACAGTCTTGCAATGCATGCAAGATTTATTGCTAAACCCCAATAAAGGAAACTATATAGTTAACTGGAAAACTACCATCAGTTAACCGAAACATCTAATCTAAAAATGGACAATTGTGCAAGCATGCACGTCCTTATTGAAAGCATGTTAACTGGAACACTACCATCAGCTAATGTAAACCCTAAATGTAACTCCAAGTGAATAAAGCTAATCTCATAATAGATATGCATGAGATGAGACAGCGAGTTAACTTGAAAAGATAACACCAAGTTTAACTCCTGTGTATAATGTCTATTCTGAGGTGTGGGAACTGAAGTCTACTGATCGTGATCTCGAGCAACCAATTCCTCAACGAGATTGTTAAATGCATCACCATCTGGAGCTCTGATACCTTGTCGAAGAATGCTATGTCTGTGCAGCATGTCCTCAGCAGCTGTGATCTGGGACTGAAGTTCACCTCTACTCTTGGTTGCTTCACCGAACAACACTGACATGATTGTAAGCTGATTAATCTTACAGCCAATGGTCTCCCCACTGAAAATAGTATGAGTAAGTGCTTGGAGCTCTGACTATACATCAGTAAGCTCAATATACGCACCACCCTCGATTTGATATCGACACGGTAAGCGAGATACTAAAGTCTTCACAAACCGGAGTGCACTAGTAACGTGCTCTCTACTCTCAGCCAACTCTGACGCCATAGTCTCCTCTATTCTTGCCTTGAAAACCAACTGTGTCTTCCAAGAGTAGATAGCCTCTTTATCCTCTGCATCTGTGACTGATTCATATGCCATACTCAGGTGAGCAATCATAATCTCATCCCAGGGTCTATTAATCGCCATGTCTCGCTCCTCATCCTGGATACGTAGATGGAGCTCTTGTACATTGTACCGCAACTGATATAACTCTGTAAGCATAGAACAACCTCTAGCAACAAACTCCTCCCACTCATCCAAACGCTTGCCATATGCAACTAAATGATGAAGTTGGCCCTGTTCTGCTGGAGGCTCAAGCATCGGCGAGAGTGTGACAATGACATCTGACCTATGTACAAGGCTAGAAACATATTGACGAAGTTGTCTGATTTCAGCCTTGAGGGCTGCCTTATCTTCTCCATCCTTCAGCATTCTATCCCTAGCACTGTCTGTAGCAACCTGTAGGAGATCAACTTGAGTCTGGCGTGTGCTACAACCAAGGTTGATTGTGATAACCTCAAAGTCCTAAGATTCCAACTCGTCCAAGGTCTTTCCCTGTGGAGGTATAGCAGTCTCGACGACAATCTCCATGTCAGTATTTGTCTCCACGTGGACCATGTTCTTGATCCTCTTGTCTGGCACATCCTGGTAAACCTGATCAAAATTTGAATAGTTAAGGACATAGGATAGCTGCCTCCTCTTCCTTCCCAGTTGATTTTCAATCCAAGACTGATCTCGGCTAATGCTACTGGAAGGATTTGTACTAGCAGTAGGAGGTTGTGACGAGAGTGAACATGTAGAAGAACTACTGCGAGATGGGGAGTCTAAATCCAATTCAATATGAATTGGGGCTGGTGACTGCTCCGGAACTGGTATAGGAACTTGAAGCTGAACCTCAGGCATTGGCGGACTCTGAATTGGCCTCTGAACTGGCTTTGTGATAGGCTGTCTGTTAGGCTCCGTGTGTGTATTAGTGACAAGCGCCTTGCCTTTTGAATTATTTGGCGCTTGACCTTTCTTGGGAGGATTACTCTTCTTCTGTTTAGGTTTTGATGAGGAAGGTAGCGAAGGCTCCACCATTGGCGGCTCTGCTCTAGGCACACTTACCCTCCTGGTCTTCTTGCTGTCGAGGTAAAGTATACTGTTCTGAATAACTCTACTTGACCTCTCCTTTACTATTGCATACTCCTTGGTGTACCAATCAACTGCTGGCAACGGCTGTGTATCAACCTGCTCTCTGAAAAACTGAGGAAGAACCTCTCCCTTATCATCTAACAAACCTTCCACATCCTCTGATAAGAAAACAAAAATCTGTGAAAGAGAGAAGCGGCCGTAGCTACATCTGTGAACCTCAAAATCATCCACGCAATTTGCCCAATAATCCTCCATAGAAGGCTTATGATACGCGCGTCCAGCAAGGCGAGTTGTGTAATGACCCCAAAGATCATAGGCACGAACCTCAACAAGATACTTGAGATGATATTTCTCGAGCTCCTGTCTTGCAGCCTTGGCATCAATTGCCGTCTTGCACCAATATATTCCAAACTGAAAAGGAAAATTGGCAGCTAGTCTGTGCTTGCGACGTAAATGACGATGAACATCATGCAACTGCCTCAAGAACTCCATACAAACTGTCTTATCCGAAGGATAACGTGGAAGCATAGCTGGATTTCCTGTAAATCCATATACTCGGATATAAGTGTATGTTGGGAACTGAATAAACCAGTCCGCCCAACCATCCATCGTTGATCTAGCAACTGCCGAGATACGAACGTGCAACTGCCGGTCCAAATTTCTCACTGTATAAGTCAGAAAAGCCTCGTGAACCCGCTTGAAATGATGTTCAGCCTTAGTGAACTCAAGCTGATCATAATAGTGATAGACTTTCTGAACACTGAGAATACCCACGGTGTTTAGTCCTTGGAATTGACCCTGATAAGAAATCAAGTATACGAGATAAGAACATATGTGAAACTCATGAGCAACTAGAAAACCGGTGACCTGCTTGTGGATAACATCGCTGATGAAGGATGCCTAGTCATAATGTTCCTGCCCAGATATGATGGGACCAATAATGTAATACATCCAAGGCTGGAAAACATTGGCATGTGATTGACCTAAGACACGATTCAAGAGTGTAATTAGAATCGAGTACTCATCCTTATACTTACCACGACCCACATTATTTGGCAATCTGCTCTTCACTTGCTTTAACCTTCTTTTTGCCATTTTACTCTGGCACTTGTCCACATCAGTATTGAATGAATGCTCGCACTGCTCCATAGAAATAACTAGACTGTTCGGGTGCTGAGGAATACCAAAACTTCTTTCAATGTCCAAAGGCTTGAGACTGCAAATAACTCGTCCATCTATTGACACTATCTCATGAGTAGCAGAGCTGTAATGCTTAATACAAGACATCATGAACTCAACACAATGAACGAAGATAGGTATGGAAGCGACCTCTAATAACCCAGACTGTTGAATGTTCTGAATAATCGAATCTCTTTTTTTGACTGGATCTAGGACTACCTCTGGCAGCACCTTGTGGAGATTCATCTCAACTGTCTCGATGAAGTCGTGAGTAAGGACTGATTTGGTCCTGTATTTGAGCTGAGTGTACTGGATTTTGAAAAACTCGCCTCTTGACTGTGAACTCGACTATGTTCTGACAAGATTTCTGGAAAGCTAAAAATAGCCTATTGAAGAGTTATTTCGGTGAAAAATTTGAGATATGGGTTTTGTCGAGAAAAAGGTTCTAAGACAACCCAGAACGTCAGAAATGCGAAAATTTGACTTCTACTCGACCGTGCAAAGAGTTTTCAGTTGAGAAAATTAGAAACTCCAGAACGGATGCTCTGGAGTTAAAAACTCCTAAAAAATCAAATGCATGAATTTAATTGAAGGAAGCTATATAGAAATGATCCAGATGTCCATACTCGTCAAATTCGCCAACTTCAGGAACATGCAAATTGGATTTTGAGAGAAATTTGAGAATCAAAGAGGAGAAAGACGTTTTTTCTATGTTCTTTCTTCTATGAAAATCGCCCCCTGTTCTTCAAATTTGCTGATGAATGTGAATTAGAACCTGCAAAAAGAATTGTTTGATGAAATCGCCACTAGAAACTAATGATAAATTCGCCCAACCTGTGAAAGCTCGCCTCTGCTCTAAAGAAATTCGAATTTCTTAAGCTGAATGAATGTTTAATGATGGCGCCATGTTTAAATAAAGAGAATTTGCACCATATTGTTGATTGCAAGACTAAAAACCTCGACTGAAATAGAATGATTTTGATTGGACCCCCTCCAGTTACACTGACATTGAGTCGAAGTCCGGAATAAAAATAATAAAATAATATTTAGTTGCCAACCATATGCGAATTTCCTCTTACAACACAAAGGGGCACCAAAAATAGTTTATTGGACAAAATCGCCACCTTTCATGCTGACATGCAATCTGAAAATTTTAATATTATTTTATTTAGTTGACAAACCACGTAAAGCATTTGGAATTGTCCGGCGAACTTTACTGATTTCAAAAAGTCCTCATTTGATCTCATAGGCGTCCATTTGCTCAAGATATCACGTTTTTTACTAACTTCCTACTTTGTAGCTGACTACAAAGTTACAACTGGCCATCTTCAATACTAATTTCTGGGTGACCGGGTGATGCTGGGACTAAGTAGGTGTATTCATTACGAAGCCTGCAGAGCAAGGAAGAAATGTCTGCTGGGAGTCATCACTGCGAAATCCATCATTTAACACCTCAAAGAATTAGGCGCCCTTGATTAAATTGATTTTCAGGTACCAGACAAACCATTTCTCCATACTGCCATCTGACGCTTCAAATGATTGCTAACGACGAACGGTGAACCCTGCTGACTAGATAGTAGGCTTACTACATGACTAGAGGTATTCCGCATCCAACGAATATACGCAAGGCCTCTGAAAGTTGTATTAAGTACCCCAAAAGTAAAGGCACCCCTGGCTTAAAAAGGCACAAACACCATTTTGACGAAAGTGCAACTTTGAACCAGATGCTCTACTTCGACCTTTGATATCCGGAGTTGGGAAGGCCCGATTCAAGCACTGTGTGTCTTGATGCGTAACCAGAAGGACCCACGAGAGATGTCTCTGGAGGCGACGAAGCAGGAAAACTGCTTCTAAGACCTCAAATAGAAAGGAGCCTTTCCGAAAATGGAATAGATGACCAGATTTAGCCATTTTCTGAGCTGTCTTCGTTTTACAGTATTTCACCAAAGACTTCACACGTACGAGCGTTTGCCAAATCCCAAAGGCTAACAACTGGGCTCGTTGGATAGCTAGAGTAATTACACACAAGTCCCGTGAAGACTTCGAACGTCAATAACCTCATTTGACAGGCCTAAAAGCTAGGCGCCCCTAGCCTACAGAAGTATAGTGAAATTCACATTTTTCTCTGCCCGCTAAATTACGTGCTTGGTAGAATCTTTGCCACGATCTTTCAGAATATCAGATTAACAGGAAAGTTGGTGCATCACGAAGCCGGACTAGAGTAGCACAAATGTCAGAAGACCTCGTCAGCAAACTCTACCATCTCAAGGGTCATTTTGAAGGGCGCCCCTGAGCTACAGGGGCGCAATTTCACCATTTGAGGAAGCTCTTGTGATGTGAACTGTCTTCGTAATCTCATCTTCTGACGTTGATTGCCGGAGCTTCGGACCTCGGATCACTGCATTCGATAGCTTGTCGGATAGGCATACTAGTCATGAAGAGACCAAATGTATCAACCATCAGGAATACCAAGATCTAATCCTCCTTTAAAGAATGCGCCCTTGAGCTACAGTGGCACAAAAGCTAAAAAGTGACAAGCTTCTGCAAACTGCAACTTCTAGAATCTTCAACTTCTGTCGCCAGTTACCGAAGTTACGAGTCTCGAATAACCTCGTAGGATAGCTCATTGGATAACTGGAGTAATTCTGAAGAGATTGACTGTATTCATGAGCATTTACCACAAAATCTAGGCCTTCAGAAAGAAGGGCGCCCCTGGGCTACAGGGGCGCAATTTTGCTTTTCCTTGAGAAATTTTCATAAATTAACCATTGAAATCTTCATCATAGCCACTGAAATGACCATTCAAAAGTATAATCGTCATCGCGAAATGCTCCTCCATCTTGAAATGCTTCGTTCGGAGTCTCTGGTTCAGGTTCTAATCAATGGATACTGCCTTTGATTGACATAATATTAACCAAACTCCATGCTTGATATTGCCCAAAAACTATATTTGACATCATTTTAGCAAGGTTTAGACTCTTTTAAACAAAATGCCTTGATGAAGCAAAAAATTTGGTTTGGGTACAACATTAGGCTCCGTCTGGTGACCATGTCAGATACCTACGGCATAGGAGAACATAAAAATCTCAGTGTTATGTAGACCAGTGATTTACGATTGGGCATTGGAGTCAGGACTTTCCCTAATCACCCTAAACGTTTGAGTTTCCTAAAAACTTAACCTAATAATCACCTAAAACAAGACTACCTAAATCACCTAAAACACGACAAAACATCACGGAATGGGGAAACACAAAACAACATAACGATAAAGCATAAAAAGTATTTACAATATTACTCCTCCCCCGAAGGGTTGAAGTGCTTAAGATACTGCCCGCTATAAGGAAGCGGGAAGAGCCTTCCATCTTGATGTGAGAGAATATAAGTGTTCTCTCCTGCGGATTCATGGATTTGGAAGGGCCCTAACCATAAGGAATCAAATTTTCCATGCATTCCTTTTGGCTCATGCCTTTTGTCCCATAAAAGGACTTGATCTCCAACTTCAAGGTCTCTGTGACGAGCCTTCTTATCAAAAATCTTCTTCACTCTTTCCTGATGCTAAGTGATTTTATCAACAACCTCTGTCCTCTCCTCTTGAAGTTTCATCAGGAGCAACATCTGCTTCTGAATAGGATCATTGAATTCTTCATCGTCCACTACAGATGCTAGCTGCAAAGCAGACAACTCCAAGGTAATGGCATAATAGCTTCTGTACCATACAACAGTATGAAAGGCGAGGTGCCAATAGCTCTTTTAGGAGTTATATGATCAGCCCAAAGGGTGTCATATAACTTGGTATGCCAAGCTCGCTGATTTGACTCAACTAACTTGCGTATAATTGTGACGATGTTCTTATTGGATGATTCGGCCTGTCCATTACTCTGGGGGTAATAATCTGACGAATGTGACAGCATGATGCCATGATAAAAAAAAAACTTAAAATCTCCTCTGATGAGAAGCAAGTTGCATTATCAGCCACAATTTTCCGAGGAACTCCGAAGCGAGAAGTGATATTCTCCTTTAAAAAGCTACAAACCACTTCGGACGTAGCTCGTTTAGTAGGAACTGCCTCAACCCATTTCGTAAAGTAATCAGTTGTTGTAAGGACATAAACATGCCCCTTGCTGGAACTTGGATTGATTGGACCCACGAAATCAATACCCCATTGCTGAAATGGAGCATCAATGATCACTGGCCTGAGTGGGAGAGATGCCAATTTAACTTTACCAACAAGCTGCTGACATAACTAACATTTGTAAACCCATTCATATGTGTCACGGAACATAGTAGGCCAATAGTACTGTGCCCGCAAGATCTTGAATGCAGTAACCCTCGATGAAAAGTGTCCTCCGCATGCTTGATTGTGAAACGCATCCAACAACTTCTGCTGCTGGTCTCTACCGACGCATAGAAGAAAAGTTCCGTCAAGGCCACACTTGTACAAAACGTTGTTAACAAGCACGAAATTTTGTGCTTTCAATTTCAGTGTTCTTTTCTACTGTTTGGCCATGTGACGTGGACATTCACCATATGCCGAATAATACCATAGAGGTGTGTACCATTCTTCCGTAGAATCAACAAGTAGGACCAAAGGAAGGTCCTCTTCAATTTCTTTTTCTGAACCAATTCCACCATTGCTTTGGAATTTACGACTCCGTCCTCTGCCAACAACTGACAAAGACCTTGCCCGCGAACAAGCTTGGTTGGTTTAATCTCCAAATCATATTCATGAACCTTCGCAATCCAGTTCCCTCTTTTTGTGCCCATCTCCTATTGGGTAAGCACACTTTTGACTGCTGGATCGGTGACATACACCGTTGTATGAGAATTCAAGAGATAAAATCTAAAATTCTTGACAGCTCTGACGACAGCATAAGCGTTCTTCTCAATCTAGGAATAACGCATCTTAGCATCTTTAAAATTAGCACTCATAAAAGCAATAGGAGATTCTCCCTCGTCGCTGAGCTTCTGTGTGAGAATGGCAGACAGTGAGTGTCCCGACGCATAACAATAAAGGATAAAATCCTTCTGAAAGTCAAGCCGAACCAACATTGGTGCATTAGCAATAGCTTCTTTGATTTTAGTAAAGGCCTGTTTGCCTTCATTCTTCCATGCAAAAGTAGATGTCTTCTTCATCATTGCTGAAATCTCCTTTGTCAGCTCTGAGAAATCAGGTATGAACCTTCGGATAAAGTTAACTTTACCGAAAAAGGAGTGCACTTGCATTTTATTTGTTGGAAGAGACAAGTTCCGAATTGAATCCACCTGACTTGGATCTATTCTAGTACCTTTTTTGGAAACAATATGGCCAAGTGACTTGCCTTCCGTCACTGCAAAGATGGTCTTCTTCGGATTCAAAGATATTTTATGATACCTGCATCTCTCGAACACTTTCACGAGATGTGAAAAGTGATCATTCCGTTTATCTGAAAAAATGGTTAAGTCATCAAGATAGATGACTATGATCTTATTCCTAAGATCCCCAAACGCTAAATCCATGGCTCTTTGAAAAGTAGCACCGGCGTTGATAAGGCCGAAAGGCATCCTTTCATAAGTAAACGTTCCAAATGGTGTGGTGAAAGCTGTCTTGATCTGATCCTCCTCAGCCACTGCAATTTGATTATAGCTTGAAAAACCATCAAGAAGTGATAGCATTTCTGATTCAGTAACTGTCTGCAATGTATGCTCCATGATAGGTAATGGATAGTTGTCCTTTAAGGATGATTGATTCAAGTTCCTGAAATCAACGCAAATTCTGATTTCTCCATTCTTCTTGCGCACAGGAACAATATTTGACACCTAGGTGGAGTGATGAATAGGAAACATTATCCTCAATTCCACCATTTTCTGAATTTTCGAGTAAATAGTACTCTGAATTTGTGGATTATAATGTCTTTGTTTCTGCCTGAAAGGCTTAACATCAAATTTCAGCGGAATTGTGTGAGACAATTCAACGGGTGTGAAGATCTTTAAATCTTCATATGACCAAGCGAAAACATCCTTATACTGTTTGAACAAGGCGGTAAGTCTCTCAGTCTCCTTAGGAGTACAACACTTGCCTAAATTCACAAGTCAAGGCTTGTCTTCAGTACCTATGTTGACTTGATTATATTCTGATGAAGTATTAATCCCTGACTTTTTCTGATCTTGGATGTAACGATCATCCCTGTCAAAAATATCCTCTAAGGATACAAAACCTTTAGGAATCTGATTTCCCTTCAATTGTATGATTCCAGATTCTGCAACCTCAAAGTCTTTAGCAATTGACTCTCTGGAAGGAGTTGAACTTCCTTCAAAGAACAATTCTTTATAATTGTCTCCCATGACGAGAAATTCTTCAATATCTTCATCGTCACTGAAGACTTGCCAGTTGTCTGAATTATCAGGAACAACTGGTCTGTAAATTAGCTCAATAGCAAATGAATTCTGACGAAAGTCAGAGTTGGGCATAAAAAGAGTGGTTGAAACTGCAAGCGCATCAACTTTGCTATTGTTCATTCTCAGAATATATTTGATGTTAAATGCATGAAACCAATTGATTGCATTCCACACCCTCTGCCTGTAGTTTTGGAGACGATTCTTTCTTATGTGAAATTGCTCTCTGACCTGCTTTACGATCAGCTCTGCATCTCCTTCAACTTGAAGCAGCTTGATCCCCATATCCTTTGCGTTTTTGAGACCTAATAAAAGTGCCTCATATTCAGCAGTATTATTAGTGCAATCGAATTGCAACCTATATGCAAAAGGATATAAACAACCTTCGGGAGAGATAATCACTACTCCCGCTCCTAAGCCTGAAGTCGAACAACTGCCATCAAATTGCATTGTCCACATCTTAGATTCTTCATTTGACAATTCTGTGGTAAGTGCAAAATTATGACAATCTTCTAGCACTTTTGACACCATAGCATATGTGCCTAGACGCGTGTCTTGATACAACACTTGAGCATGTAGGTGCTGGGATTTCACCACCGTGAACTTTGATTTTGTTTCCGGCTCCAGCTTAAAAGTGCCTTTCTTTAATGGGATTGTCACGAACGACCAATCCATCTGTATTTCTCCTCCAAGATCTTTGCAAAAACTTCTACTAAGTAATATCCCGTAGATGGTAGGAATATTAGCTACCAGGATGGTCATCATGATCTTTTTCTCTGGACACGACGCTAGCCTTACTTGCGCATCTTTGAGTTGACTGACTAACGACACCGGCTTAGACTCAAGTAACACTTTTCCTGAGTTGGGGTGCATGAAAGTCCCAACGCATTCATAATTTGCAAAGGCATAACGTTGTCAGAAGCTCCGCTGTCAATTATACAATTGCTCAGCTTAAAACCTCCTATGTATAAAGATATATAAAATGGCTTGGGCTTCTCTTCTATAGGAACAGAGGATTGTAGTAATGTCAGCTGAACGACAGTCTTCTTTTTAAGAACCTTCAAGATTCTATCCAGTTGCTCTGGATGATTTTGTAAATACTCCAGTTGAGAGATCTATACCTTTGTCTTCATCATAGAAGACACGATGTCAAAACTTGCTGAAGATGTATCTAAAGCAGTTGGCAAGATGTTCTCTTCTGAAGGTTTAAGATTGGAAGTAGAAGCTACTTCCTTTGCTTTTGTATTCAAATTCCGCTTTTCCTCTTCCTCCTTTTGTGCCTTGAAATGCTGAGCACGTGTAAACATAGGTGAGGTGATATTTCCATGATTCACTGCAAGAGAAAAATGGCAGGATTCTTCTTCTTCTTCTTGATTTACGGGTTCTTAATCAAAGTATCCCGTTGCGGAGTCGCCATCAAACTCGTCTGTCTGTGAAGAGATGATGTTTGAACTGGAAGGTATGAAACCTGAACTGGGAGTAGAATCGGCAAATCCCATGAGCTGATTCATTCTCTAATTTTCCGAACAAGTAGCTCCGGTGTGCTCAACTGAGTCATGGAACGTGCAAAAGACTGTAGCCTTCTCAACTTCATTATTTTGTCTCGGTTGTCCTTGCGGAAACTTAGACTTGTAATTATTGTATGGCTGGAAGTTATTCCTCCTCGGCTGGTACGGTTGTTGTGGTTGAAAAGGTGGTGTGGGCAAGGCTGGTTGCCCTTGAGGTGGTGACTGTCTCTTCAGTATTGTCACCTCATTTGCTACCTTCTGTAGCAACGGATCAGTCGATGCTTGTACGAGCGGCCTGATCGAATCATCTTTCATCTTGCCTGTTGTAATCATGTTATCTTCAAGCTTAATTGCTTCCTCCTGAAGGTGTTGTAGATCTTCTTCGCTTATCTTTAGGAAAAAGGAAATTTCTGATGGCAGCGCATTGATGAAAGAACTCATCAAAATCTCATCAGATGGATTCAAGGTGTGAGAAAGATGTGTAACAAGGCGATTAAACCTTGCCACGAATTCCCTCATCGGTTCATGCTTCTCCATCTTTGAATTTGAGAGTTGTGCAAATAGTCTATGACTGTCCTCGGCAGGCTTGAATCTTGCCAAGAACTTCTCGCTCATGACGGCCCAACTGGTAATAATTCTTGGCTCAAGATTATTGAACCAGTCTGCTGTGTTGTTTTCAAGAGTTTCCACGAAAAGATGTACGACAATGTCTTCATGTGCAACATGCAAAACAGAACAAGCCACTGTGAATGCTAATAGATGTTCATCTAGATGTCTAGAACCATCGCCATGAAATCGGGAAAAACTTGCGTGAACCCTTGGGTAGTTCATGATGTCCTGCTAAAGCCAACGGTCCAATATTGTCGCCCCAAGGCAAAGGGGCTGGACGTCTTGTGTTTCTTCCATTGTGACCGTTGTGATTATCATGGTTGTTATGATCACCCATTTCTGCAGTTGGAATGGGAATCTCTTCTTCGAAAAATTCTGATTCAGTAAACTGATCTCCCAGGAGCTTCTTGGAAAACAGGATTTGGCTGGATGGGAGGATTACCTCTCCTTCTTCTAATATAAACTCGGTACACTAGGATGCTTAATTCCACGTGGGAGGTGGCAAAACTGGTCTACCTGCTGCAAGCTCTGCTTTCTCTTCTTCTTTATCCAGAATTGTAGCCACGTTTCTCCACTGAGTGGTAGATGTATGATTCTCAAAAATAAAAGTGCGCAAGCTACTGATGATATCTGACTGTTCTGCTTCGATGAAGACTAAATTCGGCTATATAACAGGCAAAATTAGTGTTGGTTGTTGTACTGCAGCAGTAGGACGCTAGATAGTCATAACCGTGACATGAAGTTTTTGAGGCCTCGTGCCCCACGGTGGGTGCCAGAAAACTGTTGGCGTAACAACTAACACCTCTGGAGTGTGAGTTGGTACGGACAACTATGCACACTACACAATGAGTGCTCTTCAAATTAGGAGGGGAAGCTCCCTTGTTGTGCTTGACAAAACTACTTGTAAAGGAAAATAAACTAAACTATACCCTGTCTTTTTGTCTTAGCTGTAAGAGGTACAAGGCTTTCTCGAAAACTATATACATTTCAGCTAAGTATTTTCTGGTTTCGCAGATCACTAACTACAACTAGGCTAATTACTTAAAATCTATCCAGTTTCCTCAAGAAAACAGAGCATGAGGAAATGGAGCAGGGATGACTATCTGACGATAAACAAGTATAGATTCCCAACTTGAAGGCAAGGTGGCACATCTATCAGCTCAATCTAAACCAGTTTATTACTTACAAAACACCATACGATAAACAAGAACATATTCTCAACTTGAAGGCAAGGTGGCACATCTATCAGCTCAATCTGAACAAGTTTATTGAACACAAAACATAATCGATCTAACTAAGGAAAGAATTCACCATCATAATTGCATGAAACCCAAGTGGCATAACAATTCATTATAATAGTAAATATGCATGAACAGATATAGAATGGGCAATATTGAAAGCAAGGTAGGCACAACATATATTTCTCTCTCATGCAAAAGTTATGTACAAATGAGCAAAGCCCTTATTTATAAACATCGAAAGGTGTAGGGAACCCTAAAATCACCTTGAGTCAACTACAGTCTTGCAATGCATGCAAGATTTATTGCTAAACCCTAATAAAGGAAATTATACAGTTAACTAGAAAACTACCATCAGTTAACCGAAACATCTAATCTAAAAATGGACAATTGTGCAAGCATGCACGCCCTTATTGAAAGCATGTTAACTGGAACACTACCATCAGTTAACGTAAACCCTAAATATAGCACCAAGTGAATAAAGCTAATCTCATAATAGATATGCATGAGATGAGACAGCGAGTTAACTTGAAAAGATAACACCAAGTTTAACTCATGTGTATAATGTCTATTCTGAGGTGGGAACTGAAGTCTACTGATTGTGATCTCGAGCAACCAATCCCTCAACGAGATTGTTAACTGTATCACCATCTGGAGCTCTGATACTTTGTCGAAGTATGCTATGTCTGTGCAGCATGTCCTCACCAGCTGTGATCTAGGACTGAAGTTCACCTCTGCTCCTGGTTGCTTCATCGAACAACGCTGACATGATTGTAAGCTGATTAATCTTACAACCAATGGTCTCCCCACTGAAAATAGTATGGGTGAGTGCTTGGAGCTCTAACTGTACATTAGTAAGCTCAATATACGCACCACCCTCGATCTGATATCGACACGGTAAGCGAGATACTAAAGTCCTCACAAACTGGAGTGCACTATTAACGTGCTCTCTACTCTCAGCCAACTCTGACGCCATAGTCTCCTCTATTTTTGCCTTGAAAACCAACTGTCTTCCAAGAGTAGATAGCCTCTTTATCCTCTGCATCTGTGACTGATTCATATGCCATACTCAGGTGAGCAATCATAATCTCATCCCGAGGTCTATTAATCGCCATGTCTTGCTCATCCTAGAGACGTAGACGGAGCTCTCGTGCATTGTACCGCAACTGATATAACTTTGTAAGCATAGAACGACCTCTAGCAACGAACTCCTCCCACTCATCCAAACGCTTTCCATATGCAACTGAATGATTAAGTTAGCCCTGTTTTGCTGGAGGCTCAAGCATCGGCGGGAGTGTGGCAATGACATTTGACCTATGTGCAAGGCTAGGAACATACTGATGAAGCTGTTTCAGCATTCTATCTCTGGCTCTGTCTGTAGCAACCTGTAGGAGATCAACCTGAGTCTGGCATGTGCTACGACCAAGGTTGATTGTGATAACTTCGAAGTCTTGAGATTCCAACTCGTCCAAGCTCTTTCCCTGTGGAGGTATAGCAATCTCAATGATGATCTCCATGTCAGTATTCGTCTCCACGTGGATCATGTTCTTGATCCTCTTGTCTGGCACATCCTGGTAAACCTGATCAAAATCTGAATGGTTAAGGACATAGGATGGCTGCCTCCTCTTCCTTCCCAGTTGATTTTCAATCCAAGACTGATCTCGGCTAATGCTACTGGAAGGATCTGTACTAGCAACAAGAGGTTGTGACGAGAGTGAATATGTAGAAGAACTACTACGAGATGGGGAGTCTAAATCCAATTCAATATGAATTGGGGCGGGTGACTGCTCTGGAACTGGTATAGGAACTTGAGGCTAAACCTCAGGCACTGGTGGACTCTGAACTGGCCTCTAAACTGGCTCTGTGAAAGGCTGTCTATCAGGCTCCGTGTGTGTATTAGTGGCAAGCGCCTTGCCTTTTGAATTGTTTGGCGCTTGACCTTTCTTGGGAGGATTACTCCTCTTCTTCTGTTTAGGTTTTGACGAGGAAGGTAGCGAAGGCTCCACCACTGGCGGCTCTGCTCTAGGCACACTTACCCTCCTGGTTTTCTTGCTGTCGAGGTAAAGTATACTGTTCTAAATAACTCTCCTTGACCTCTCCTTTACTGTTGCATACTCCTTGGCGTACCAATCAACTGCTAGCAACGGTTGTGTGTGAACCTGCTCTCTTAAAAACTGAGGAAGAACCTCTCCATCATCATCTGATAAACCTTCCACATCCTTTGATAAGAAAACAAAAAACTGTGAAAGAGAGAAGCAGCCGTAGCTACATTTGCGAACCTCAAAATCATCCACGCAACTTGCCCAATAATCCTCCATAGAAGGCTTATGATATGCGCGTCCAGCAAGGCGAGTTGTTTAATGACCCCAAAGATCATAGGCACGTACCTCAACAAGATACTTGAGATGATATTTCTCGAGCTCCTGTCCTGCAGCCTTGGCATCAACTGCCGTCTTGCACCAATTTATTCCAAACTGAAAAGGAAAATTGGCAGCTAGTCTGTGCTTGCGACGTAAATGACGATGAACATCATGCAACTGCCTCAGGAACTCCATAAAAACTGTCTTATCTGATGGATAACGTGGAAGCATAGGTGGATTTCCTATAAATCCATATACTCGGATATAAGTGTATGTCGGGATCTGAATAAACCAGTCCACCCAACCATCCATCGCTGCTCTAGCAACTGCCGAGATACGAACGTGCAACTCCCGGTCCAAATTTCTCACTGTATAAATCAAAAAAGCCTCGTGAACCCGCTTGAAATGACGTTCATCCTTAGTGAACTCAAGTTGATCATAATAGTGATAGACTTTCTGAACACTGAGAATACCCATGATGTTTAGTCCTCGAAACTGACCCTGATAAGCAATCAAGTACACGAGATAAGAACACATGTGAAACTCATGAGCAACTAGAAAACCGGTGACCTGCTTGTGGATAACATCGCTGATGAAGGATGCCTAGTCATAATGTTCCTGCCCAGATATGATGCGACCAATAATGTAATACATCCAGGGCTGGAAAACATTGGCATGTGATTGACCTGAGACATGATTCAAGAGTGTAATTAGAATCGAGTACTCATCCTTATACTCACCACGACCCACATTATTTGGCAATCTGCTCTTCGCTTGCTTTAACCATCTTTCTGCCATTTTACTCTGGCACTTGTCCACATCAGCATTGAATGAATGCTCGCAGTGCTCCATAGAAATGACTAGACTGTTCGGGTGTTGAGGAATACCAAAACTTCTTTCAATGTCCAAAGGCTTGAGACTGCAAATAACTCGTCCATCTACTGACACTATCTCACGAGTAGCAAAGCTGTAATGCTTAATACAAGACATCACGAATTCAAGCAATCTGCTCTTCGCTTGCTTTAACCATCTTTCTGCCATTTTACTCTGGCACTTGTCCACATCAGCATTGAATGAATGCTCGCAGTGCTCCATAGAAATGACTAGACTGTTCGGGTGTTGAGGAATACCAAAACTTCTTTCAATGTCCAAAGGCTTGAGACTGCAAATAACTCGTCCATCTACTGACACTATCTCACAAGTAGCAAAGCTGTAATGCTTAATACAAGACATCACGAATTCAACACAATCAACGGAGATAGGTATGGAAGTGGACTCTAATAACCCAGACTGCTGAATGTTCTGAATAATCAAATCTCTGATTTTGACTGGATCTACGACTACCTTTGGCAGCACCTTGTGGAGATTCGTCTCAACTGTCCCGATGAAGTCGTGATTAAGGACTGATTTGGTCCTGTATTCGAGTTGAGTGTATTGCATTTTGAAAAACTCGCCTGTTGACTGTGAACTCGACTATGTTCTGACAAGATTTCTGGAAAGCTAAAAATAGCCTCCTGAGGCTATATTTTGGGTGAAAAATCTGAGATATGGGTTTTGTCGAGAAAAAGATTCTAAGACAACCCAGAATGTCAGAAATGCGAAAATCTGACTTCTACTCGACCATGCAAAGAGTTTTCAGTTGAGAAAATTAGAAACTCCAGAACGGATGCTCTGGAGTTAAAAACTCCTGAAAAATCAAACACATGAATTTAATTCGAGGAAGCTATATAGAAATGATCCAGATGTTCAGACTCATCAAATTCGCCAACTTCAGGAACATGCAAATTGGATTTTGAGAGAAATTTGAGAATCAAAGAGGAGAAAGACGTTTTTTCTATGTTCTTTCTTCTGTGAAAATCGCCCCCTGTTCTTCAAATTTGCTGATGAATGTGAATTAGAACCTGCAAAAAGAATTATTTGATGAAATCGCCACTGGAAACTAATGATAAATTCGCCCAACCTATGAAAGATCGCCTTTGCTCTGAAAAATACAAATTTCTTAAGCTAAATGAATGTTTAATGATGGCGCCATGTTTAAATAAAGAGAATTCGCACCATATTGTTGACTATAAGACTAAAAACCTCGACTGAAATAAAATGATTCTGATTGGACCCCCACCAGTTACACTGATATTGAGTCGGAGTCCAGAATAAAAATAATAAAATAATATTCAGTTGCCAACCACATGCGAATTTCATCTTACAACACAAAGGGGCACCAAAAATAGTTTATTGGACAAAATCACCACCTTTCATGCTGGCATGCAATTTGAAAATTTTAATATTATTTTATTTAGTTGACAAACCACGTAAAGCATTTGGAATTGTCCGACGAACTTTATTGATTTCAAAAAGTCCTCATTTGACCTCATAGGCGTCCATTTGCTGAAGATATCACATTTTTTACTAACTTCCTACTTTGTAGCTGACTACAAAGTTACAATTGGCCATCTTCGATACTGATTTCCGGGTGACCGGGTGATGCTGGGACTGAGCAGGTGTATTCATTACGAAGCCTGCAGAGTAGGGAAGAAATGTCTGCTGGGAGTCATCACTGCAAAATCCATCATTTAACACCTCAAAGAATTAGGCGCCCTTGATTAAATTGATTTTCAGGTACTAAACCATTTCTCCATACTGCCATCTGACGCTTCAAATGATTGCTGACGACGAACGGTGAACCCTGCTGACTAGATAACAGGCTCACTACATGACTAGAGGTATTCCGCATCCAACGAATATACGTAAGGCATCTGAAAGCTGTATTAAGGACCCCAAAAGTAAAGGCACCCCTTGCTTGAAAAGGCACAAACACCATTTTGACGAAAGTGCAACTTTGAACTAGATGCTCTACTTCGACCTCTGATATCCGGAGCTGGGAAGGCCCGATTCAAGCAACGTTTGTCTTCACGCGTAACCGGAAGGACCCACGAGAGATGTCTCTAGAGGCGACGAAGCAAGAATACTGCTTCTAAGACCTCAAATAGAAAGGCGCCTTTCCCAAGATGGAATAGACGAGCAGACTTAGCCATTTTCTGAGCTGTCTTCATTTTACAGTATTTCACTAAAGACTTTGCACGTACGAGCGTTTGCCAAATCCCGAAGGCTGACGGCTGGGCTCGTTGGATAGCTAGAGTAATTACGCACAAGTCCTGTGAAGACTTCGAAAGTCAATAACCTCATTTGACAGGCCTAAAAGCTAGGCGCCCTTGGCCTACAAAAGTATAATGAAATTCACATTTTTCTCCGCCCGCTAAATTACGTGCCTGGTAGAATCTCTGCCACGATCTTTCAGAATATCGGATTAACAGGCAAGTTGGTGCATCGCGAAGCTGGACTAGAGTAGCACAGATGTCAGAAAGACCTCGTCAACAAACTCTACCATCTCAAGGGTCATTTTGAAGGGCGCCCCTGAGCTATAGGGGAGCAATTTCACCATTTGAGGAAGCTCTTGTGATGTGAATTGTCCTCGTAATCTCATCTTTTGACGTTGACTGTCGAAGCTTCGGACCTCGGATCACCTCATTTGATAGCTTTTCGGATAGGCAGACTAGTCATGAAGTGACCAAATGTATGAACCATTAGGAATACCAAGATCTAATCCTCCTTTAAAGAATGCACCCTTGAGCTATAGGGGCGCAAAAGCTAAAAAGTGACAAGCTTCTGCAAACTGCAACTTCTAGAATCTTGAACTTATGTCGCCAGTTACCAGAGTTATGAGTCTCGGATAGCCTCGCAGGATAGCTCATCGGATAACTGGAGTAATTCTGAAGAGATTGACTGTATTCATGAGCATTTACCACAAAATCTAGGCCTTCAAAAAGAAGGGCGCCCCCTAGGCTACAGGGGCACAATTTTGCTTTTCCTTGAGAAATCTTCATAAATTAACCATTGAAATCTTCATCATAGCCACTGAAATGACCATTCAAAAGAATAATCGTCATCGCAAAATGCTCCTCCATTGTGAAATGCTTCGTTCGGAGTCTCTGATTCAGGTTCTAATCAATTGATATTGCCTTTGACTGACATAACATTAACCAAACTCCATGCTTGATATTGCCTAAAAACTGTATTTGACATCATTTTAGCAAGGTTTAGACTCTTTTAAACAAAATGCCTTGATGAAGCAAAAACTTTGGTTTGGGTACAACACTACGACATAACTATTTCCATAACAAAACATGTGTAAATATTTTTCCAACTGAAAAGATTAATTTCATTTACTTTTTGCATTTCAATTCAATGATTTCATTTAAGTAAGCTATAAACAATAACTTAAAGGAATAAGATCAGAGATCCCATATTTGGATTCTTTCGGTCTTCCAACACTCGACATGTCATCTGCAAGAGGGAGAGCATCACCCGGGTGCTTAACCTCCAACCACGGACTTAAGCAGTCTCACACACATCTTCCTAATTGGAAGTGGCCCCACCCTACAATGAAGGGATTAGTCAAGAACCCTCTTAATTCTACCATCTGATCTCTGGTGTTGTACCCTACTTAACTAATACCATCGCACAACTATGGATACCTTGCAACTATGTATGACATTTCTGACTAGCTAAGTATTTGGGTCACAGTGAACCGATGAGTGCATGCAGAGACAACTGTACTCACTATGGCTATAGTAATTGTGTCTATGATTCAAGCAAAGTCGTATGTTCACCCACCCTACTCGACTTGGAATACCTTTCCTGACCTAGGGTATACTAGAACTACCTGTTCCACCCAATAAACAATCACAAAGAACTTATGACTTGACATAACTTATCTTCCTGGACATAACTCAATTGAGTTGATAAGGTTTTAGATCTTTCTCGAACCCTCGTGTTACTTGGCGTAACTAACGAGTTGTGGCAACCACCACTGGTTTAGCATAAACAAAATACAAGGGGTATTTCCCCACATAGCAGTTTACCTGGCATTTCCTTGCCAATACATACAACTAACTTGACCTGAGTGGTCATAGATTGACAAGGAAAACTGATTGTACATAATACCCTGTACTGGGTGGTATTCGACTAAGTACGAAGCCCTAGAAGGGTTTGGACACTTACAATGAAACATTTTTACATTTCACGGGAATAATTCAAATCACAATTCATTTATTAGAAGGAAACAAGGATTCTATCCTTTTATTGTTTAGGCAATCTTGCAATTGTAGCACCTATCGTGCTCATTAATTCATTACCTCTTCTTTACTCCCATTCTTTATGTATTGACAAAATGTTTAATCATATCTACTAATAGATATTAGTCTAAAGCTAAAGATCCCTTCTTGTTATTGTCTTGAATGTTTAGTGTTATAACATCATTATTGTAAGAGACTTGGTGTCTCTGAACACCAGCCACTGACGGAAATGCAAGTTTTTGTTTGTTTTGGTGTGTTTATAGTTTTTTTGTGGTTTTTGCAGTACAAAAGAAATGGTGCGATTTTGATAATAAATGCTTGGAAAATATGAAACAAATACTAGAAGACTAGATATGAAAGAATACAGATTAGAATCTGAAGATAGATGATTTATTGATCTTTCAAAACAATTACAACTGCGAGAATCAAACATGCAAGTAAAAAGGCAAGCTATTTATTGAGGAACCTGGATGAGCTTGCCATCGCTTGAAAAGAAGCTTGTGATGGTGTGGTCAAATGAAATAATGCAATCTCCCATCTCGAAATCGATGCAAAAGCTTCAGAAACCCTAGGCACCACCTCTGGAAGAAAGATTGACCAAAAAGGCAAGGCAACTTTGGCTGTGGAAGGGGTACTGCCTTGCAGCTATAAAGTACGGCCAGCAAACCAGCAACTGATAAATCCGTACTGCCTTGAGATGCGTGCCAGACAATAAATAATGAACGGCCAATGAAAAAGGATTTCTCTCTGGAAAGAAATTGACCCAAACCCCTATTTGAATCTTCACCAATAAGCTCTGTAATGACTCCTGAATGAAGCCACTCAACTGACAATCTTCAGCCGATCTTTCACATCCTCAGTATGCCTGATTCAGAAGAGTTGACGTTCTCCAAAATCTGATTGCAGAAACCCTTGTTTCTCCAACTCCAAATGCTCTCAGAGAAAAAAGACAAAATTTGAATAATCATATCATAATGAGTTCTATTCTCTCTTTGAGAAAATATATAATCTCTCTCAAAAGTTTGACCCTTTGCAAAAAGCAATTAAATAGCATTTAATAATATTAATTTCGCCCTTTTTTAGACTTAGGCCAATTAATCAATACATGGCGTACATTTTAATGAGTAATAAATACTCATTTAAATAAATAATTTGCCCCCTTCATTATAAAGTCATTAAATACTTTATAATAAGCCATTTAATTAATTAATAGCTTTAATATTTCACTTAAAGTGACTTTATAATATAAAGTCATAATAATAATCATTTAATTATTATTAAATGCTTCCTTATTCTTTGTTTGCTTAACAAACTGTCAAACTGGGTCGAAACTGAGATAGCCAACTGAGCTAGGTGCCCTGCCAAAAATAGTAACCCCTGTTGGCCTGACTTACTATAAATAGTAAGTGCCTGAATATCACTCTGTAAGCCTCTGCAAAGGCCCAAACCTGAATCAACTGATGGAGTAAAGTCCCAAAACTCAGGATAACTGCCAAAAGCAACCCTCTAATCACATCTGTTAGCCTACGAGGGTCAAAATCATAGGCTCACTCCTCAATAAACAATGTCAGCTAAAACAGGGACATTACAGTTGTAGAGTCCCTCCTTAGAAAGTGGAGATTCACATGGTGAATAATTCATCTGGATTGTTAGTTATTTCTGACTCGAACACCAGAGTTACTTTCATGTAACTTCCTGGGTCTTGGCTACAACCACTTGCTCGAGTCTTAACCCTAATCCTTGAGAGCGACAACTCTTGTGATAAAACTTTAAGCAATTCTTGTC
Source organism: Sequoia sempervirens (assembly GCA_007258455.2). Lineage (NCBI taxonomy): Eukaryota > Viridiplantae > Streptophyta > Pinopsida > Cupressales > Cupressaceae > Sequoia > Sequoia sempervirens. The sequence continues at coordinate 183,960,564 of VDFB02058242.1, forward strand.
ACAAAATGATATCTTCTTGACCTTCCCAGTCATTAATGTAGTATGAATATTACATAGACAAGTCTACATCATAAAGGTTAGATCTCCGATAATAATATAACTTTCTTTAGGTTTTAGTCCTCCATGCAATTTAGTGCAATCTTGTTAACTAAGGGTAACCACAAGTGTAGACCAACTGGTCCCGTCTTACAATAAATTTTGATAATTGTTTACTCACCAAGTTTGTGATATGACCGATTTGGTAAAATACCTTGGGCATTGAATCCCCTTGTTGCGTATCTGCAACAGATAGGGCCTAGGCTACTACCACTAATTCATGCCATAGTACGGATCAAATTTTTTTTACCTTCTCGCCAACTCTTAGGCTTCTTTAGTAATATGGACGACACTAGGTCATCATCTTGACGTACACCAGGTTATATAAAAGTATACAAACATTCTTTACAAATACCCTGCCTAGTGTTTTCAATAAGGAACATATCAAGAAAGAAAAAGAGGGACTCCTTCCCAAGGACCCAATTTGTATTACAAAGTCCCTCAACAAGTAGTTATTAAAAGAAAACAAGAATAGTTTAGTAAAAGAAAACAAGAATAGTTATACATTACTCAAGTAACCGTTCTTGATAGCAAATCTAGCACTTAAATGTGCTTTAGTCATTTCTTCCACTTATTTACTTCCCATTTATTCAAGCTTGGTTCTATACCCACCGAGGAACTAGGGCTGATATATCTTTTAAGAATGAAGAGAGATTCATATTAATTTGTGGTAGTTTTCCTGATTCATTCCCCGACATAGCTATGCCAAGGAGTGTTTGAGGATAATCTATCCTGAACTATTTTCAAGGGAACTAAATCATTCCAAAGCAATCTAAGAATTGAGCTTTCTCAACATGGAGATTTAAAGAAAACCAATAAAGATTCTTGTTTGAAATGGATTATAGGCAAAAGTGCCACAATATTGGTTTTGATTAACCATATTAATCACAGTGTATACGTGTATACATACAAGGAAATTACTATATCCCTTGTAAAGAAAAGAAAGAATACTTTCCTTACAGTGAACGTGCTAGCCCATGTCATCTCTCCACTAATCAAACTATAATGTTGTCTCTAACATATTCCAAGGTCTCGTTGTTGCAACAGAGTCGAGCCTTTCACAAGCAATGGACTTTTGGAAGGAGAAAGGAAATCTAGTGAGCCTCCAATGTGTTGGGCATTGAGAATAATGCTCCCTTGAACAACTCCTGGCTCAAAACCTTTCTCAATCATATGGGTGTACATTCTTTTGGTATCGGGTAGGGCTTTGTTAACAATGTCGTCTAGCAATAAGGTTATGTACTTCATTGTTTCTTATGTATGCTTCCTCATTTCCCATACATGATTACCCAAGCATATGGTAAAAACTTTCATTCCCTTATGCTTTGTTGTATTGTCGTGCCTTGTTCCAAAGCCCCCTTTCCAACACAGGCAGGGAGAATGCTGGTAAAGTTTGCGGAACTCAACTTTACACCTACCACTGCATCTGTTTGAAGGTTCCTCAAGCATTTTCAATCCACCTCAAACAATTTCACGCCTAGTTCGATGTTTCAAATTGCAAACATACTTGCCAGTGCAGATGTAAAGCAATATTAGCCTTTCATTTGTGCTTCAATAGATGGCTATCACCTGTTCTAGGGCTTCCATTTCTACGCAGACTGATGCTGATAAAAGTTAAGGAATTTGGCTTTAAATCTGCCATTTAAATTTACTTAGACGTCTCTAATGCCTCCTCAATTGTTTTTTGCACATTATGCCACCATAGCCATTTGAGGTAAGTGAGAAACCGTTTTCCCCTCCAATGGTTAAAGCAACACCCTTTTCCATATTTTTCCACCACTTGGTTAAGGCAAGAATCCATTATATCCATAGCCAAGAATCGTTTTTCCAAGATAATACCTACTCTTTCAAAAGACCACGTGCTTGGCACAAACATTAGGTAGATTATAAAAAAAATGGTTATAAAAGTTGGTTGCCAAGAAGATATATCCCATATCCCCTATCCTCTTGCCGTGATTTCTCATGCTATGGCTTATGCAAGAGAAATAGTTGAAAACTGTTATCTAAGTGGTTATACGTCCGCTCCAAGGGTATTTCGAACCTTTAACATTGACTACCTACAAACCGAATTGATGCCACTCGATCTTGATTAAACAGCTTGGAAAAGAAAGCAAGCAGTTACAAGAGCTAGATTTGCGTGGTGAATGCCACGGCTTGCAGTGATGAATATTTAAATTTCTATTTGAAAGGTTCTCACTGCCTTTGAGGCTCCCTTACGTGACCAAAATAGGGCACAAAGATACAAAATGCAATAATTAATGTACTCCTCAAATACATATATAGTCAAGCTAAAACAATGTAGAAACCCAGTTTCCCCTATTCTCCGAATCTGATGGTCTAGTTTGATTTTTCTGACGTTTTTGGTTTTTTGACCGTTTTTGGATTTTTGAGCAACAAATGTAAATTGCGATTTTTGAAGTAAATACAAATAAATTCTATAGAATTCATTCAACTCAATAAACAGCAAACCCTAATGCAAAATACTGATGCTAGATTATATATTATTCTTCTAAAGATGATTACAAAGATACCCAGATACATGTAAAGCAAAAGGCAAATAATTATTGAAACCTGGTTTATTGATACAGCAATAAATGCATGGTACGACTGAGCTGACAAACTCCTCTCTCTATCTGATACTCCGGAGTGGACACAATGCCCAGGGCATCTCCAACTGGTGAAGGAAATAGACCTTAAATGAGACGTTTTGCTCTGTAGTGAAGAAGTTGTCTTTCTCTGCTGGTACGGCCTGACAGTGGTATGGCCTGCTGCTGCAATTAATAATGATCATTCAGCTCCTTTAAAAACAATCTCTAACCCCTCAGTATATTGTTTGCATGATGTTCCTCTTGCTAAAGCGCCTCCAAAGAAGATGAAAGATGGTCTGAGTGTGAGGCGTTTTCTTCAAACATTAGTACGGCCCCCAAGAAGAAGGTACGGATTTCTGTACAGTAGTACGGCTGAACAGCAACATGAAATAATAAATGATCCTCCGTATCCAATACCTAACCTCTGTGATGTGATGCGTCTCTGGAGATAAATGATCTCAGAAGGTGTGTGAAGAAAACGTTTGACTCTGGAGAATAATGTATGACCTTCTTCAGTGGTACGGCCAAGTACAAGAAAGTACGGCCTTCCTTAATCAGCAGCAATAAATAAATAAAACACTTCCTCTGTCCTCTCTGTCTAATCTCTGAGGTATGATGCACCTCTGTGAATGAAAGTCTCCTGAATAAATGACTAAGCTGAAGCTCTGTAAAATAAATAAACTCTGATAAGCTCTGTAATTTCTTCTGGATGAAGAAATCCCACGACTGGCAATAAATCAGATGTTATTTCACATCCTCTGAACTGCTTCGAAGGAGATGGCTCGTTCTCCGACGATTTCGAGATGAAACCCTAAAGTCTCAGTGCTCTGGCAATGACTTGATCAATTCCTGATTCAACAACTGTAATAATCGCTCATTTTTCAATGCAAAACCCTTTATCCTCACAAAAGGGCGAATTCCTTAATAATAGGGAATTATTAAAATATTGACTTTTAATTCTTTTATTATTTTCAATAGTTTCCTGTCAAATATTTTAATATTAATTTAAATGTCCAACTGGCCCCTTCCTGATGATGGGCGCACCCCTCAAGGCAGATAACTTAAGTTATAATTAAAAATTATAACTTTATAATATAATCATTAATTAATTAATATTTAATTAATATAATTAAATATTAATATCTCGCCCGTTACTCATCCGTTTACGTTCTGTCTGAAGCTGACGAACTCTGAAGTGAATCCGGATGCCGCCAAAGCCATACTGCTAAAAATAGCAGTGGTCCCACTCTGCCTGCCAGGAACTGCTAAAAATAGCAATTCGGCAAAATGTCTCTGAATGAGCCCGAACGAAAGCCAATTGATCAAAACTGCCAATCTGACGCTGAGCCAAGCTCCGAAACGACCCTCTAACCACTCTGTCAGCCTACGAGGGTCTCATGATAGGCCAATCTCACGATCACTGATGCTCGCCAAAAACGGGGACATGACAGTCCGCCCTCCCTAAAATTGCTTGACCCCAAGCAATCTCCTCTGCAAACAAACTCCAATCCTCGGAAGGCCCCAAAAGGAAAACTGTGTAATGTCCCACACATCTCGAACTATCTCCTGTAGCATCATCAATCTCAACTGCGCAATCAATGCCTGGATCCCAAACCCAGAGTGAAAATCTGTCGTGACGGTCCTCCTCAGGCTGCCACTGCGCTCTACGGTCTCCAACTTCACCATGCTGAGAATAGTGAAGTGACCCATTGGGACCCATCCCATACTCGATGCCAAAGCTGTCGCCACCGGGATCCCAATACAATCTGAATCCACATCCATCCGTCATGCAGAGATAAAATCTCCTAGAAGCATCTACTATCCTGAATCTCTCCCTGTCCTCAGCTAAACTCTCATGGATGTGATAACTGTCCGAGCCATCATGCCAACTACTACCATAGTCGCCCTGTAGCCATGTATCTGACTGAAAAATCTGCGACATAGAAGTATCAAGCCCTGTCAAATACATATCGGCATGATGTAAAACAGACTGCTGCCCCTGCAAGTAATACCCCACAAACCGCTGGGCCAAGTACCTGCATCCGCTAATCCCATCTTGTGAAGATGGTAACTCTGCACACCGTAATGAATCACTCCCCTCGACTGTACCGAGAGAATCACCCTGTGCACAAGTATGGTGCATCGAATCATGTACAGGTGGATCAAAGACAAAACTGTAAGCACTCCTCACCGTGTACACCTCATTGAACTCCTCTGTGAGTTTGGTTTGGAATTGCGATGCACTGCAACAATCCCAAACACTACGATCATCACCCAACTCAGAACTAATGTCAAAAGTACGATCAGTGTCCAACTCGAAGAGTGGGTTATCATAGATCACCCCACCATCAAATTCAAACAATGGATTGTTTACAAACTGCACAATCACTCCATCCTGATTGGAATCATCCATCTCTGAATCGCTGGAATAATAAACTGAGTTGTACTCCTGACTAGGTTCAACCAACTGCCGATCGTAGTTAACTGTATCGGATGAAAAGATTGATTTGCTTCCAGGAGAGGGAAACAAATCATCATAAGTGTCAATCTCCCAACTGGATGAGACTCTGAATATCTGCTGTGAAGATGGACAAGTATCAAGGGTTGTCACACAACTGTCCAGTGTATCAACAACCATGTCACAGGAACTATCAATGATATTCCCTGCATCACCTATCACGGAACTAGTCTCATGAGAGCCGGGTGCAATGCGTGGCTCACTGCAACTCTCATCGAGTGCACTCATCCTATCTGTATCAACTGCTCCTGTGTCCGTGTTGGATGTAATCTCATCCCCAACATCTCCCTCTCGGCTATAAACCATGGGTGTATACTCCTCACCAACCGCTACCATGCAAGACTGAACTATATCCAAAGGTGGTGAAGACTGTGCTAACCTCAACGCCACGGTAAGCCTCTCAATCTGTAACTGTGACTCTCGAAGAGCCAACTGGGTGCTATGCAATGAGTCCCTAGTCACCTCCAGCTCATGAGTGAGCTCATCAATCTGTTCTCCCTTTCCCTGCAATGCATCATAACAAATGCAATCCCACTCGAGAAGAAAATCCCTGTCCGCAAGCAGTCCTAGGTAATTTTGTTTCATCGTTCCAATCGCTTCTCGGAGTGCATGTATCACTGCAAGGGAGAAACCACTCTCATTGTGCTCATCTGTCAAAGGCGGACCCCAACCATAGGTAGTCAACATCTGACGAGCAACGTCAAAATGCTCAAGGGCGGTGGCAATCATATTATCATTCACTTGTAGTTGCCCAACCAAATGATGCGGACTCTGAAGCTTACGACCCCCATACAAGATTTCCGGTTCACCATATGCACTATGATATGACGCTGATCCGTCATCGCTCACCGCATGATAAGCAACATCATGTGTGCTTTCATCCATGCACACCTCAGCATTTAAGGTACTGCTGCTCGGTACCTCAAAGGATGGCTCAACTGATACGGTAGAAGTTGCTGGTCTGACAGTATCTTCACACGCTTCTACTCCAACAGTGACTGTATGCCCATCCAAAGCATGATCCTGGGATTCCATATCAACGTATGAATCCTCTAGCTGGTTTTCAAAGGTCTGATCCGAAAAATCAGATTCACCATGGCTTAAATTCTCAACGCCAACTGCATCACTTGTACCCAACTCTTGAGTCTCTTCATGCGACAACTCAATAGGAGTACTTTGCATGTGTGAAACCTCTGTTGTGTCATGCTCACGCGAAGTTTTAACAACGCTGTCATAAAAATCAGAAGTAGCCTCCATGGTAGAAATTTCTTGGGCCACCTCTTGCAAGGACGATGTAGGTAAATCATTGCCCAAGGCTGTGCTAGTGTGTTCATTAATTACATCAGCACTTCTATCAAACTCATCATATAAATTTCTGCATTCTTTATAGGAGTCTGAAGATACCAAATCTCTATCCCTCCCAGGTGTAATCAACTCACGAGCTATAGTGAGATATTTCTGTTTTGCAAACTCAGTCTGGTGGCAAAGACTCGGGTGCACATCCATGTAACTCATGAAAGGAAGTTTTTCTTTAATCTTCTGAGGTAGAATGCTATACTCCTGGAACATGCTAATCACTTCCCTTTCTGTGTTTTGTGGTGTTCTGTCAATCGCGATCCTTCCGCTGATCTCAGGTGGTGCTAACTGCCACTCGTCGTTCACTGTCCTAAATGTGCCAACGAACAAACTCTCATGCTTCTCACCTGCTATAGCCTCATCGGGCTCCTGTCTCGTGAAAGTGGGCCTAGTAGGCCTATCTGCTGTCCGTGACATTGTCCTAGGAGCTCTCCGTGAACCTGCAACACTCCTGTCATCGTCACGATGTGGTGACGGTCTCCTCGGAGTATCCAGTCTCTGAAGTGCAACTGCCAACTGCTGTAATACACCATTTGACTGCCGTTGACCTGCACGAAGATCTCTGAGTGCATGCAAAACCTCTGCACGGCCCTGACCTCTGTTACTATGAATAGACTTTGTTCTAACATTATCTGTTCTATCAGTCCTGTAATTCCTGTCAGTTCTGTTAGCCATGTTTCCCGGTTGCCAGATCGAACCCTGTTGCCTGTCAACCAAAGCTCGCCTGAATGAATAATACCTGATAAGACCCAAACTGTTTCGGCTGCAGAAGACGGCTAAACCCTCAGGATGGCAGGATTTAGCTCTGATACCACTGTAGAAACCCAGTTTCCCCTATTCTCCGAATCTGATGGTCTAGTTTGATTTTTCTGACGTTTTTGGTTTTTTGACCGTTTTTGGATTTTTGAGCAACAAATGTAAATTGCGATTTTTGAAGTAAATACAAATAAATTCTATAGAATTCATTCAACTCAATAAACAACAAACCCTAATGCAAAATACTGATGCTAGATTATATATTATTCTTCTGAAGATGATTACAAAGATACCCAGATACATGTAAAGCAAAAGGCAAATAATTATTGAAACCTGGTTTATTGATACAACAATAAATGCATGGTACGACTGAGCTGACAAACTCCTTCTCTCTCTATCTGATACTCCGGAGTGGACACAATGCCCAGGGCGTCTCCAATTGGTGAAGGAAATAGACCTTAAATGAGACGTTTTGCTCTGTAGTGAAGAAGTTGTCTTTCTCTGCTAGTACGGCCTGACAGTGGTACGGCCTGCTGCTGCAATTAATACTGATCATTCAGCTCCTTTAAAAACAATCTCTAACCCCTCAGTATATTGTTTGCATGATGTTCCTCTTGCTAAAGCGCCTCCAAAGAAGATGAAAGATGGTCTGAGTGTGAGGCGTTTTCTTCAAACATTAGTACGGCCCCCAAGAAGAAGGTACGGATTTCTGTACAGTAGTACGGCTGAACAGCAACATGAAATAATAAATGATCCTCCGTATCCAATACCTAACCTCTGTGATGTGATGCGTCTCTGGAGATAAATGATCTCAGAAGGTGTGTGAAGAAAACGTTTGACTCTGGAGAATAATGTATGACCTTCTTCAGTGGTACGGCCAAGTACAAGAAAGTACGGCCTTCCTTAATCAGCAGCAATAAATAAATAAAACACTTCCTCTATCCTCTCTGTCTAATCTCTGAGGTATGATGCACCTCTGTGAATGAAAGTCTCCTGAATAAATGACTAAGCTGAAGCTCTGTAAAATAAATAAACTCTGATAAGCTCTGTAATTTCTTCTGGATGAAGAAATCCCACGACTGGCAATAAATCAGATGTTATTTCACATCCTCTGAACTGCTTCGAAGGAGATGGCTCGTTCTCCGACGATTTCGAGATGAAACCCTAAAGTCTCAGTGCTCTGGCAATGACTTGATCAATTCCTGATTCAACAACTGTAATAATGGCTCCCTTTTCAATGCAAAACCCTTTATCCTCACAAAAGGGCGAATTCCTTAATAATAGGGAATTATTAAAATATTGACTTTTAATTCTTTTATTATTTTCAATAGTTTCCTGTCAAATATTTTAATATTAATTTAAATGTCCAACTGGCCCCTTCTTGATGATGGGCGCACCCCTCAAGGCAGATAACTTAAGTTATAATTAAAAATTATAACTTTATAATATAATCATTAATTAATTAATATTTAATTAATATAATTAAATATTAATATCTCGCCCGTTACTCATCCGTTTACTGTTCTGTCTGAAGCTGACGAACTCTGAAGTGAATCCGGATGCCGCCAAAGCCATACTGCTAAAAATAGCAGTGGTCCCACTCTGCCTGCCAGGAACTGCTAAAAATAGCAATTCGGCAAAATGTCTCTGAATGAGCCCGAACGAAAGCCAATTGATCAAAACTGCCAATCTGACGCTGAGCCAAGCTTCGAAACGACCCTCTAACCACTCTGTCAGCCTACGAGGGTCTCATGATAGGCCAATCTCACGATCACTGATGCTCGCCAAAAACGGGGACATGACAAACAATCATGCCATGCTCCTCTTTAAAAGAGTCGAGCCATCACACACTATAATGAGCTCTCTTATTTAGAACAAATCGAGTTAAAACATCAACTCCACGACTATATTAGTCGGCTCAATTATCATATAAAATATGTCATGTCCCCGATTTAATTGGGACCAAATTCAAATTTGTTGGTAGGAAAGGTGTTTTTAAACACCAAAAGCATATGAATTTCAATTATTAAATAAATAATAAATTTATATTATTGCTAAATAATATTTAAATTTATATCTGGTCGACTCCTTTGAGTGGTGCTTGGATTAATATTTGAAATTTTATATTCTGGGCCGACTTCATTGAGTTGGCGGGTTGATTAGTATTTATGATGGCTTGCTATTCCTATCTGGATCATCGTATAGTTTTGGAGACAATTTTCTGGCTTGTTGCTGAGGGCAAAAATCCCAGCAGTGTAGCTCCAAGGTGAGGGATGTAGCCCCCTTTCCTTGACTTGTTACCAGATTTACTCTACCGCATCGTCCATTCTGCAATTCGTGATTTATGTTCACAACCTAGTATACAATGATCGTATTCTACTTGGTTCTCCGGGTTGGAAATGGACTCTACAATGGACAAAAGAAGACATGAGTTCTCTTGGTAGAGGCAGCGATCATCTGTGGTGGCCAAGCTACTGCTTTGGCCACATTCTTGGCCATCACCATTCACCCTACACAGGCACATTTCCGCGATTGGTGGTCAAGACATCCACAGGCTGAGTTGAGTATTTTCTGAAATCATACTTGATCTAGAAGAGAATCGATTAGAGCCAATCAAAGCATTCGCGACCAGGAGATCGTCTTCCCTATAGGCAGTGCGGGTGTTGTCTCTTGGTATCAGTCGGAGACTGTTGGAAATGTTGTCATTGATGTCAAAGTTGAAAAGAGAAAGTTGTCATTGATGTCAAGGCATATGGACGATTGGCAAGGAAGTCATCATTGGTGTCACAATGAATAGACGAGATCATTGGGTAGAGTCATCAATGTGGGAAAAATTGGACTAAGGCCAAAAGCCACCTTATACAGGCTTATACAAGTATGCTAAGAATAATCACTATAAAAGAACATTTATTATGTTCTAAATAAATATTTAAAACATACATTAAATCATAGATGGAAGACTCGCAAAAAACTCGCTGAGTGTTTTTAAAAAACGAGTCTTTTTGAGTTTAACTCGTGAGTTTTTCCCGGATGAGTTTTTTGAAAAACTTGTGAGTTTTTTCGGTGAGTACTTGCCAAAAACTTGCGAGTCCGACAAAAAAACTCGGCTGTGCAGAACTTAAAGCTGAAATCGTCTTTTTTGATATTCATTTCATTTCAAAAACACTTGAGAGTTAGCACAAAAGCGCCTCAATGACCTTGTCTTTGTGCAATACAACCTTTGGTTGCGCACAAAGAGAGTAGGAGAAAAATCACCAGATCCTATTGATATAGATGAGATAGATCCTTACAGTGATTGGATAGGGTGAGATGAGCAGCCTCCATTGTTTACCGCAGACGAGATCCTTGACTTCGAGAGACAAGCAATGGAGGATATGGGTGCATCAGGAGATGTAGGGTTGGAGGACATTCTTGAGGATGTGGATGAGAGTCTGTCGACAGTCTGCCAGAGCCAGATACTTAGCCTTCCATGCCAGCCAAGGAGCCAGCAACAGTAGCACCGCCACCGCCACCATGCACACGCGGCAAGCCTAGAGGACCCACCCCTTCCCTAGCTGCTGCTAGATTAGGGAAGAGGAAAGCCTAGCATGTTGTATTTAGTTACTGTTTAGTATTTGCTTCTAGTTCTAGTTTTATTGTTTTCATATATCAGACTTTCAGGCTTTTAGCTATCGGGATTCCGCATGAGAATGTGATTTTGTAATCAATTTGCATTGAAGTCAATCAAAATTAATAGAAAATACTTTTGTACTCATTTATGGACTCACTAGATTTATCTTGTCATTGAATTTTGCAAAAAAAATGTGTTTCTAATGAAATTTAAGCAATTTTTTAAGTTCCCGAGTTTTAAAAACTCTCCAATTTTTGGCTTGGCAAGTTTTTTTTTGGGGCAAGTCTTCCAACTATGCATTAAATGCTCATCTTAAAAGACACATAAATATATTGCGTGTTTTGAGGTGATTAATTTCAGTGATAATAATTATAGAAGGCTAATTGGATGGCAATTTTCAAATAAGGCAGCATATTCTATGGAAGGCTACGATTATTATTTAAGAAAGGATTAAGGATCAGTTTTCATAAATAAAAAAAGACGGAGATCACTTTTGTGAATAAAGACAAAACAGAAGGCTGGTTATGAAGAAGTGCAGATAAGACAAAAAAAATATAGAAAAGGACAAAGTATTAATCAAAGTCAGGTTTTAATATGTAAAAAGCAGCGATCTTTTCATGAAGTAACATAAACTCCCTTGGCTGCAATTCAAGATATAATTAAATGGTGCGATCAGCATGTTTTAAGAAAAAGACAAAACAGTTTGGGAATAAGACAGAAAGTTTGAAAAATACAAAACAGTTTATTAAGTTTTGTATGAAGAGGTGTGATTAAGTAATGAAGAGAGTGATTCGATAATTAAATTGAAGGCAGCGCTTACCTTAATTAAAGGTAAAGTTCATTAAAAAGAAGGCAGCGGTTGATAATAAAGGAACAATCATTATTAAAAGAAACGATTCATTTACAAAGGGAGTGCTGATGTTAATGAAGTTTGTTTAAAGACATCAATAGAAATTAAAAAGGATTGGGGATTAGTTTAAAAGCAACAATCATTTCTTAACAAATGGTCATGCCTTTTTGAAAGGAGATTTCTTTTCAAAAGGATGCATCTTTCCATTTGGATATAAAGATATAAATAAAATTTCTGAGCATAAGTGAGAGGAAGTGTAGAAGTATAAAGAATAAATTTGATTCATATTGAAGATTTTTGTGTGAAATAAAAAGGGACACATACAGATCTGCATATGAAGGCATAGAAGAGAGATTAATAGAAGAAGATTTTGCAGAGATAAAGAAGAAGATATACGCAGATACAGGAGGAGGATTATGCAGTGTTGATGCTGAGATAGAGAAGAAGATCTTGCAGTTATAGAGGAAGAGATTGGGCAGATACAAAGGATAGATCTATGCAGAAATAAAGGAGAGATCTATGCAGAGATAGAGGAGAAGATTGTGTGAATGATAGAGAAGCGCAAAAATAATAAGGGATAGTGTGTAAGAATGATTATGTGAATAGAAGTGCAGAAGGTTATCTTTCTTGTGTGGGCATTGAAGTGACAACATACATCACAAAGAAAGGATTGGAGTGAAGTAAAAGCAGAATTCAGATTTTCAGTTTATCATAAGAGGTTGGTGCCTCTTGTTTGCCAAGGTTCGTGCCTTGGAAGAGGGAGTTGGTGTTCCTTGTAGGTTGGTGCCTACTAAACCAAGTTAGGGAGTTGGTGCTCTAGTAGGTTGGTGCCTACAATCATTGTAAACTTATATAAATATAAAGTACATTATTTGTACTTTGGTTTTCTCCCATAAGAGTTTCCACGTAAAATCTTGGTGTCAACTTGTTCTTATTGTTATATTCTTGCATAGTTGCTATTGTGATTGATAAAGTTTTAAATTGGTAAAAGTTGCGTTATATTGATTCACGCACACCACCCCACTCCATCCACCCCCACTCTCCTCAATATAACCGTGTGCTCATCAGAGACAGTCTGTGCAACCATTGTCGATCGCATCATTCCACACCTCTTCCATTTGGCACATGGGAATCATTGTGGGGCATCTGAGAATTGAGCATAAATCTGAAGACATCATATTTTCCATTAAGTGACCTAACTGAGGTCCCAGTTCCAAATGTATTGTATTGTTGTATCATGCGGGTATTCACACTGGTTGTATATTCAGATCTGGGCATAATCACGGGTCTGTGTCTTAGACTGCATAACCAGATTGTCAGTAAATTGAATGGTGTAGTAATTATTCTGAGTTCTCCTAACTGTGCTTGTCTACACTCTGATTTGGGCCCATTTCCTTACTGAAATCGATTAAACTTTTGTATTTCCTTATCTGTCATTCCATTCATGGTTGCTGCACTGGTATTTAGTCACTATCAGTAAATTTTCTGTGAAGCTATTGGATTAGGTTCCTTACAAAATATAAAGAGAATAATCATTTAATAATAAGAATATCATTTGCATGGCTATCGAAGTCAATCGTTATGTCATTATTTTGGCATCTTCACCACACTTTTGTTATCACATAATAACATGAATATCATAACATGAAACACGTATATATATATATATATGTATATGCTTATATATGTATAAAAACAAGAAGGAAGATTAATAAACCCCAAAATAGCCACACCAAACAAAACAAATGAACATGACTCAATTGCCTTAGGTTGACTTACCTCCAAATCAAGCTAGAGACATCCTTAGACTCTTAGGTTTACGAAAACAATACTTGATCGACGCTGAGCTCAGATGTAATTGTTAGAGGATTCACAACTTCACCCTTCTCCCAGGTGATTCTCCCCCTCTTTCTCTTTGGAGGTGTTCGGATTGCTCTTGCAATCCCACTCAAGAAAACAAACAGGTAGTTAGCCTAGAAACCATTACATCAAAGATCATATCATTGCATTTTCATTAGTCATTTGCTTTAAATAAATAGAATTATCTCATAGTATTTCATCACATTCATGACATCAAATAATCATCAACATTCCATTTAAATGCAGTAACATATCATTGCACAAATCCATCATAATATGCAACTTTCAAGGTTTCACAATCTCATGATTCATCACATTAATTACCATAAAGTGAAAAGTAATTTTAGGAATCAAGGGGGGTGTAACAGAAGCTCCTTGGAAGGATAAGATAACCCTAAAACTAAGCTATGAACAACATATGCCATTATTAACACTACAATTTTCTCAAGGGAGTTTGCATGAAAATTGATGAAATAAATAACAGAAATGAAATTCTATCCAATCTTTTTTCATCTCAAGGATTGAGTACAAGACTTGAAAATTTCTTATCCCACAAATGAGATTTTTATATAATTAGAACAGTTACAATTAGATGAAAGAATCAACTAAACTAAAACAACTAATGCTTTCTAACTGGCTACAAACAGAGACCAGCAGATCCATTTCTAACTGGCTACAAGCAGAGACCAGCAGATCCACATATACGAGAATGGGTAAAAAAACTACTTCTAAGTTCTAACACATCCACAATGAAAAATATTAAGAAAATGAATCACCTAGAGGCACACAAAGTTACCCCTATGAACTATTTCTTTTACATGTGATCCTTAGTTGAGCGACAACATCAATATAAAAAGCTTGATAACATTGTTCAGTTTCAATTTAATCAAAAGAGTTACAAACACAGATAAATAGCTTGAATAACAATTTTTGACAGCATAAGTGTAGCATCAGTCATCATTTTTTCAAATGTCTTATGCTCAAAGCATTTATTTATGGGTTACAAAGAATATAGATTTTAGGGATTTAAAATTATAATTAATTATCCCTAAAAATAACTATTTTAAAGGGAAAACACTTAAAGTTGTGAAAATATAGGAAAGAAAGGAACTTTAAAACAAAACTAATTTAAAGAACTAACAAAATAAAACAGCCTAAAAATAGGCTTTTATCTCTATCTAGAATAGAATGTTGGAAATAATCACTACTAGATATAGTTGTTGGTAAAAATAGCAATATTGCACATGAATGACCTTTGTGATTTTGGAAGTTCTAGGCACTCCAAAATTGATGGATTTTCTGAAAGACCGAAAACCCCAAAGTGCCATGAGACGTCTTGCATCCACCTGATGACCCAAACTTGATGCTATTTGTTGAAGCAAAAATAATTAATCATGTCAAACCTTTACTGTCTAATCCAATCAACAGACTACGAACAACCATTGTTGAAAGGTTTTATTATGACTAGAAACCATTGTTAAATGTTTAAATGAAAACATGTCAAAACCTTTCACTAGGACTTAGTGAAGAAATGTGATAACTGCCATCAAAATTATGAATTTGTGAATTATTACTGCCAAACTTGCATTGAACTTCTTTTGTTTATGCCCTAACCACCTACAATACACAATGAGGTGAGTATTGATTACCTTCTATTTTCATTACCTTATCATCCTTGGCATGCAGCTTTCATTTGGCCGCTGACTACATACGTGATGGGTGCAATTTTACCTTGTTGGCCAACTGTCTTACCTTCATTTGCACAATTTTGTCCTTATAGCCAATTTAGACTCACCCTGGGCACAATTTTGAGTATCATGTCAACAAAATAAGTAGCCGGGTTCAATGATTTACCTTTCAAAACCCAACTAAAACTTCTTTATCTTGTGAAGTTAAGCTTATCACTACTTAATTTGGAGTCTGATTGTATTTTTTACATGTCTACATAGTGTTGTGTTTTAAGGAAGTTATTGCCAGGTTAAACTCTTTAAGATGCACGATCTGAAGTTCATTGTTTGGCTTTTACCTTATCATTGTGTGACTTGACCCCATCTGCCACTTAACATGTCTTCTAGTTGTGGTTTTATGCATCTTTTGCCACTTAGACTTCAAACTATTGCACTTATGGACTTTTCACGACTTAAACTTCTCCTTTTTGCATTTTGCAAACCTCTGTACCCAGCAAAAATAACCTTATTGCACAATCTGAATGAGATTGCTTCCTAAGTCGTCCTCAATTGTGCTTTTATGGACTCTTCACCTGGTTTTCTTCATGCAGTTGTGCAAAGTCAGACTCTTAGCCACTTAAATAGCTGTGTCACCCTTTTCACATGCTTTTGCCACTACTTCCAATCGTAATTTTACATGTCTTTTTCCTGGAAAACAGAACTTGATCATGCAAAAAGGATAAGAATGAAATTTGCTTGGTTTTAGATTGTGCATTTGAATTTTCATTTCCACTTGAACAAATCACTGTCACCTTTTCTTTTTTGTCTGTACCAAAAATCAAACACTTTCATTCATGGTTGCCCAATTCTGGTTCCTTTCAGTGCAAACAGCTCCTTGGTACTTCAAAGAGAATTAAAACGAGACTTTCAAAATCCCCTGCTCCTGCTCACAACATTCTTTAAAGAAAAACATTTTGATGACAAAACATTCTGCTTGGAAGTGGAAAACAACATGGGAGACAAAAACACCATGGAAACTTGGTTTTTGTACCTAACATATGAAGGATGTCCAAGTAACACATGGGAAAATGAGGCTTTAACACCAAGTTTGCAGGGATGTAACACAATGGACACCTTATGGCTTTTTGTCCCTTTTTATTCCAGACAATTTGATCTTTAATTTACTCAGGCTATTTCTGCACAAATCTTCATGACAGACCTTAATTTCCTATTTTGTTGATTCAGTAGAAGAGCCAGTGGAATCCAACATACATGGACTGAAAATTAACGTTTGGTTCAGCAGTTAACTGACATATACATTGCCGATGCTATTCCAATGTGTTCATGCTTCAAACATATGGTATACTACTGGAAGATCAGAGGTATATATAATATTAGGCTGATGTGCATGTTCCTGTATTAGAGATACATTCAACTAAATCTGAAATTTATTAGTCACATGAATGTAATATATGCATTATGCTAAAACAGTGCTCCACACCATTTTGTGTCAGTATTCATCCTTTCGCAATACTAATGTCCAATCTTGCATACCATCAAATTTACAACAATTTGATTGTGAAGAAATGTAGAGAACAACTGATCTGTAATGTGTCAGTTTTTAATTCTATCTGGAAATTTACAGATGTGGTTATCATTCTATGTTAATTGAACTTTTAATTGGCAAAAGATAGAATGCAATTTAGTGCTAGAGATTATGTTATCAAGTTTGCTGGAATGGAACAGAATTGTAGTTGTCCGAAAGAAAGATGGAACATCACAAGGGGAAACCACAACAGGTAATAGTTATGACATAGGAAGTTATAACCTCGAAACTTCAGCGTGGGGAGAACCAGCTTGAAGTGGAAATTGCTCAGCTGTCTCTCCTTCCTTTTGTAATGGCAGTTACAAAGTGCTCCAATAGAGAAAATTACAACAATTTTCCTACTAGTATACTCGCTCTGCTACTCTCAGCACCAACAAATTCCACTCCTACAACTAACTTGAACTCTTGAGTTATCCTAATGTACTGTTGCTATTCATGATTTTCAATTGACCTCATGCCTCTTACAAATATAATTACTGAGTGGAGTCCTTTTGTGCTCTAAAGGACTTCCAAGCACCAAACAACATGAATAGACATTATTTTCTGTTTGTGTTCTTCTCATCCCAATTACAATGGAGAAAATCATCACAAACATTAGGACAAACTGCATGGCACATATGGAAAGATTGCAATAAATCATCCAAATCTTTAAATTCACCATTATTATCCTTAATTTGGGAAATTTCTAGCTCATTTTCTTTCATAGCCTTCCAAAGAAGCAAATCAAGTTTGTTGTTTGCTTGATTGGGTTTCCTAAACTAGTTGCACTTGTTGTGGCAAGCTTAGTCTTTCTTTTATGTGCCTTGATTTATAGTTAAGCCCATCTTTAATCCATCAATATTTGTTTGTCATCTTCATGAAGATATGAGACACAAATAAGGAATTCCAAACACAACACTAAAAGCATTAAATGGGATCATATATGCTTCAATCTCATCAACATAATCATAGTGGTCCATGAAGACGCATCCCCTAGGGTGAATTGCAAGTCCTAGACATTCCAGGGATGGACATCGTCCCTCTATCTTACTCATTTTTAATTTTCTTTTTAGGAATCCCTAAAAAGCCTCCACTTAAAACAATTGTGAAAATAAATGTTTATAAAAGTAAACATACCCTAATATAGGCCCCCACCAAGGCCTCTTCCCTAAAATACATAAATTTGGTGCCCTTTTTTTTTGCATTTGCCAAAAATTTGTATAGTTCTTTTTATATAGTTTTAATAGTTGTCCTCAAAATTTGAAAATTCCATATTTCTACAAAGTCTTAGTATTAAAGTATTATTGTAATAATTAATGGTCATCTTAACTTTTAGTTAGTCGGTAGTTTACTTTTAGATAATTTAGTTTACTTCAGTTAGCTTTGAGTAACTTTCTGTTATTTGCTTTAGTTCTCTTTAGTTTACGATTGTTTCTTTTTAGAAACATCATCTTGTACTTTATTATATAAGGAGTATTCCTCTCCTTTGTAAATATTGAATATCAATTATCATTTCATGGTATTAGAGCATAGGCTCTTTTTTGGCGAATTTTTTGAGCAATAAAAATTCGTAGCTGATTACCTAAAGATTTTTTGGAAATTTTCATAAGTTTTTTTTTCCAATTTTTTGTTTAAATAAAAATTGAGGGTTTGTAAAGAAAAAAAGTTCAAAAGTTTTTTTTCAAGCAGATTTTTGAAGTTTTTCGAAGCAGATTTAAGGGTTTTCTTCCATAATTTCATCTTGGCGATTTTTAGAAGTTCTTGCACCTGTGCATCCTCTTTTTTTTGCAGATTTTTGAAGATCTCGTCTAATTTCTAGTGACGAGTGTATCTCTATTTGAATGTAGTGACCTATCTTTTTCTAGGTTTCGCCGTATCTTTGCAGTTATTTTGTGGGCAACCTAGGGTTTTGCTATTCAAAGATTTGTGGCTTGATTTTCCAGATTTTTTGACGAATTTTTGAGGTTTTTTGAAGAGTTTTTTGAAAAAATCTTTTGCTTTTTTAGAGTTTTTTGAATCTTTTTAGAAGTTTTTTGAAAATTTTTTGAAAAATCTTTTTTAAGTTTTGAAGATTTTCCAAAAATCTTGCTTTTTAGAAGTTTTTGAAAAAATCTTTGCTTTTTCAGAGTTTTTTGATTTTTTTTTAAATCTTTGTTTTTTTAAAAAGTTTTTTGAAGGTTTTTTCTAAAAAATCTTGCTTTTCTGAGCCTCGTTTTAGACAATTTTTTACAAGATCGTGGGAGTTGTGCCAGCTGATTGTCTAAGGTTGAGTGCCAGCTAATCACAGACTTTACCTCGTTTTCTCGTGCTTTTGGAAAATGGGATGGATGGCATCTATGCAGTCTGATCAGGCATCTACCTCTTATGCATTGATGGCTGAATGACCAACAGATCATGTCAAATCATCTGCATAGTACACCGATTTTGGAGCCTCTCAGCATTTTACAAACATGAGAGATTGGTTCACGGAGTATATGGCTTGCTCTGATTCCGTCATTTTTGGTAGTGGCGAAGAGTATACAGTTGTTGGCAAGGGTAATGTCTAGATCACGTCTAGTGGGAGAAATTTAATATTTCTCAATGTATACTATGTATCAGGCATGGAGCTTAATCTGCTCTCAGTGAGTCAAATTATGCGACACGGTCTAAAGTTGGACATCATTTTCAGTTCACACAAGTGTTGAATTGTTGATAAGGACTCCAAGAAAACTATGGCAGTTGGACTTGAGGATCATGGTTTCTATAGGTTGCTTGATACTGGAGATCCTTTGGAGCATGTGCTAGTTGCAAGGAGTTCATCTATCAACACTCTTTGGCATCAATAGAATGGGCATCTCAACATTGCCTACCTCTTTGAGTTGGCTCGAGAGAATTTGGTAGAAGGTTTACCTGAGATTCAACAGCAGACACATGGTGTTTGTAGAGCTTGCCAATCAAGGAAGCAACATCGTACTCCATTTTTAGATGGAAAGTCTTGGAGAGCATCCAAGGTTCGATAGCTGGTTCATGCAGATGTTTGTGGACTAATGAATATTGCATCAGTCACTGGTGCCAAGTATTTTGTATTGTTTGTTGATGATTTTAGTAGGAAAATGTGGGTGTATTTTCTCAAGGAAAAGTCACAAGTGTTTAATGAATTTCAAAATTTTAAGGCATTAGTTGAAAAAGAGTCTAGATGTCAAATCATAACTCATAGGTTTGACAATGGGGGTGAGTTATGTTCCAACCAATTCACTATTTTCTGTGCTAAACACGGTATTCAACGTCAGTTTACCATCTATAACCCTCAGCAGAATGGTGTTGTCGAGCAGAGAAATTGTACCATCACAGAAATGGCCCATTGTATGTTGGAGAACAAAAATGTTCCCAAGAAGTTTTGGACTAGGTTGAGGCAGTGTATACTGTAATATATCTTCTTAACCCGTCAAGAAGATGACCCCAGAGGAAGCATGGTTTGGGAGGAAACCAAGAATCACTCATCTCAGAGTGTTTGGTTCGACTACATATGTTTGGATTCCAGATGCCAAGAGGATCAAGCTGGAATCCAAGAGCCAAAAGTTGATGCCAACAGGATATAGTGACAATCATAAGGCCTATCGACTGATTGATGTGGCTACTGATCATTTGACAATCAGCCTTTGAAGACCAAGGATTTGGGAGCTAAGCTTTCAATAGCTCCGCCTGAAGGGAGGGACTATGATGATTCTAACATTGTGGAATCTCTTAGGCAAGATTTTGTACCAGCAGATTTTCCTTAGGATAACTTGGATCAACATCCAGATGGTATTATTCCAGGAAGCCCAAGTCATGATGATGCATCTCCTCTCCCTAAGTGGTGGGTGAAGCTCATTGGTGATGTTCATGATGATGAGCTTGTTGAGGGAAGATCGTCTAGAGGTAAGAGCAAAAAGAACACAGTAAACTTTGCTCTTATGGCCAACATTTAGAGTGTCTATGAGCCTGAACAGTATTTAGAGGCCAAGGGTAAACCTGAATGGGAAAAGGCTATGGATTTTGAGCATCATAGTCTTTTGAAGAACAACACGTGGGTTCTGTCAAATCTTCCACCAAGGAAGAAACCCATTGGCTACAAATGGGTATACAAAGTGAAATACAAGGCTGATGGAACACTGGATAAATACAAGGCTTAGTTGGTGGCTAAGGGGTTCTCGCAAAGAGAAGGTATTGACTATAAGGGAACCCTTGCTCCTACAACAAAGATGAGCACCATTTGACTTGTCCTAGCCATGGCAGCACAGTTTGACTGGAAGGTCCACTAGATGGATGTGAAGAGTGCCTTCCTCAATGGAGATTTGGAGGAAGAGGTATACATGATGCAGCCTCCTGGTTTTAAAGTTGCAAGAAAAGAACATAAAGTATGCATATTGTTGAAGGCTCTTTATGGCCTAAAGCAGGCACCTAGGGCATGGTACTTGAAGTTTGACAAGTATTTGGTTGCACAAGGGTTTCAAAGGAGTCCCTCAAATGCAAATTTGTACTTCAAGAACATTGGCAATGATATCATCCTTCTTGTCATCTATGTGGATGATATCATCATTACTGGTAGTAGGTTACATTTGATTGAACAAACCAAGTTGAATTTGTGTCAGGGATTTGAGATGACAGACTTGAGTCTCCTACACTATTGTTTGGGTGTAGAAGTTTGGCGAACAGGTGGGAGTATCTTCATTTCTCAGTCGAAGTATGCTAGGACTTTGCTGGAGAAATTTAGTATGGAAGATTGCAAACTCTCATCCACTCCTATGGAGAAGGGGCTGAAACTTTCAGCCAAATCAGACTCACTAGTGCTGAATGAGTCTGCATTCAGGCAACTAGTGGGCAGCCTCATCTATCTTACTGCCACTAGGCTTGATCTCAGTTTTGTTGTTTGCTACATTTCTCGTTTCATGACTACCCCTAAGGTGGAACACTGGATTGCAGTTGTAATGTCCCCATTCTTGGAGTGACAGCATGGAGTTGTGTACTAGCTCATTCTCCATTCCCGTGAGCTAGTCAACTTGGTTAGGGAATGATATTTTGGCCAAGAGAGATATTTTGATGATTTTTCAAAATGAAGAAAAGGGAAATATTTTTAATGTAAAATAAAATATAATATTTACTATATTTTATTATTATTTAATTCCCACTTGATGATGCCAAAATAATTTTATTAAAAAATAAAGTGGAGCCTAGGAGGGGGTCGTCCACCTTGGGAGTTATAAGGAGAAAATAAAATATTATTTTATTTCCCTCTTAGTGGCCGCCTAGACCCTTGGCCAAAATAATAAAAAAATAAAATAAAAAATAAAATAATAAAAAATATTGTTATCTTATTTGGGTTGGCCTTGTCTTGGGCAGCTAGGAAAAAAAGTTTATAAGGAGGTCTTGTGCTTCATTTTTGGCATCATATTTTTGGTTGGCTTTTGCATATTGAGTTTATCTCTTGGATGAAGACAAATTTCAGTCCATTCAAGGTGATCATCCCTCGATAACTAGGGTTTGGTGATGGCCCCATTCCCGTATTGAGAGGTGGATGCAATCAGTATTCATCATAGAGCTTATTGGAGACATTTTTGCATATTTCCAGCTACGGTTTTGAAGGTGGATTTTCAGATTCAGGCACTTACAGATTTTTCTTGAGCAAGCCACCTTGGGCAATCCATTCTAGGGACTGTTTGGAGCATTTCCAAATCCGTTTCAGAATTTTTGGAGGTCTCTATGATTTTTGGTGAATTTTCTAAGGAGAAGAGCGACTACTGTTTGAGATACATCGCTAGGAATTTGCATTTTGCATTTGGACACCTACTTGTAGGAGCAATTTGGGAGACATCATTGGAGGACAAGTTCATTTCAGTCACAGCTGAAAGTGTTTGCAGCCTTTTTACAGTCATCTTGGACCAAGCTATTCATCTTTTCCATCATCCCTCAAGTGCTTAAATCACGGGTATGTTTGTAAAGCATTGTGGACTACTTTAGACCTTAGATTTGTAATGTTTTGAGCATTGTAAAGTCTGATTTGGTATGACAGTCCTAGTCCATTGTAATCAGCTGTGTATGACAGTCATAATCAGCATTGTAATGTCAACGAAGTCTCGCTATATTTCATTAGTTTTCAGTTCTATTTCCTATCTGTATTGTTTCTTTATTTTATGAGCATCATTTGGCATCAAAAACAATCACAAAGAAAACCACAAACAATTCAAATTAAGTCAGAAAATTCAGTACAACAGTTTGCATGCAACATGTTTGACGAAATGTCACACAAGGGAGTTTGAAAAATTTGGGTCAGATTTGAGTGGGGATATTTCAGCAGCAAAGTGAGTGTTGAGATATGTGAAAGGGGCACCTGACTTTGACATTCTATACAGCAGATGCAAAGATCCTAGATTGGTTGGTTTTACGGATTCAAATTGGGCAAGTTCAGTTGATGACAGGAAGTCCACTTCTGGGTACATTTTCAGTCTTGGTACGGGTGCAGTCTCATGGACAAGCAAGAAGCAGTGGGCAGTCACTCTTGAGAGAAGCAAAGTATCGGGGAATAGTTAAGGCCGCATGTCTCAAACAGGGCCTTCACCTTTGTTCTACGACAATCAAGGGGTGCTAAAGCTTGCCAAGAATCCAATCTTCCACGAGCAAATCAAGCATGTTGAGCTTCATTGTCATTTCATCTACTAGCTTGTTGAAGATGGATTTGTGATGTTGCAGTATGCTCCAACTGAGGATTAAACTGTGGACATTCTCACCAAGTCTCTCAATTCGGATAAATTTGTAAAATTTCGGAATAAGCTTGGTGTAGTTAGTAGGATGATCATTAAGGGAGGGTATTAAAGTATTGTAATATTTAATGGTCATCTTAGCTTTTAGTTAGTCGGTAGTTTACTTTCAATTAACTTAGTTTACTTCAGTTAACTTTTAGTAACTTTATGTTATTTGCTTTAGTTCTCTTTAGTTTACGATGTTTCTTTTTAGAAACATCGTCTTGTACTTTATTATATAAGGAGTATTCCTCTCCTTTGTAAATATTGAATATCAATTATCATTTCACTTAGAACAAGTGGACAAGGGTTAAGGGGCCTAGATTTGGGGATGATAGGGGGATGGTAGTGCAAATATATAGTACTTGAAGAATAAGATTCATCACAAGTGCAATTGCCTCAGCAATCATCCTCTTTTCTTTCTCACTCTTTGTAGCTAGCAAGGAGAGCTTGTGTTTGTTGTGTCACCTTAGGTTCCAATATAATACACAACTGCACATCTCAACCAGAGATTTGTGCAAGGTAATATTTGAGGCAATTGATGTCTCTTCTCATTTGAAAACCACAATAATATAAGCCATCATTTCTGGCTCCAAATTTAGTTTTCCATTCTTCTAAGTGGAGTTTGTTAACTGACTACTACTATAACCAGCTGAGAAAACCATCTCTATATCACTACAAAGTTATAAACATAGCTAAAATTAAAAGCAATCTAATTTAAAAAAAATGTTAACTCTAGCTCTGAAAGGAAAAAGAAAATGGAAAATATTATTTGAACCCTAGAACATGACTAAAATGAAGGAAAAAACAGAAAACTTAAAAAAAAGAAGTCATATACCTTCCAAATCTGTTGAAGATCACTCCAAGGCAACTAAAAACATTCAAATGATAGTCAAAGGGGCAGAGCACAAAAGAAAAAGAGAAAAGAGTGGGAAAAAAGATGTTTTTGACATGTTTTTCATGCTGTTAGTTTGGGTTGGCGGGCAAGTTTTCCTTGTGGCCTTGCAAGAACTAGCCAAGTTTTAGCGAGAAACTCAATGAGTGCTTGCTCAAAATTCACTATTGCTGAGTTTTTAATCTGTTTTGAAAATAAGCTATCCTAGAGTAATCAAAACAAGCCAAGTAGCCAATGTCCTAGTTTGTGCAACTTATGTAAGCCGTGGTTAGCTTGTTAGATGGTTCTGTGAAAAAGATGGGACAAAGTAATGGGAATTTTATGGTTGAATCAAGATTTGGAGATGTCGACCAACACTTATGTTAAACCTATTGGGTGAACACACCTCTACATATAAATAAATTTACAAATTTAATAAGACTCGGTTTTCTTTTGGAGTATATCTGATTCTAGCCTTTTTCTAAATAAAGAAAGCTCCATTTTTGTACACTTTTCATCATCATTGTCATGTTAAAAATAGACGGTCAATTTTTCCACTAATTTTTAAACCTTTTGATTGTATTAGGTTTCAAAATCTAGGAGAGTTGATGACTCTTGGAAAGAATGATGCAGTATGTACCTTGACCTTTCCAGAGGGCTTAGTCTTAGAAGACCGCATAGGTTATGCAGGTATAAGCTTTGGACTACTGTGCATAAGGCTATACAAACAGTCTTCAATTACTACCAGTGCAGTAGTGGTTATCTATTAAGCATGCTCAAATACTGCTATCTAACATTTTTCTGGTTATTGCAGCAAGGAAATTGGCATACCTGTATCGAATGCCTACTAATGAACAAAGAATTAAAGTTGGCCTTAGCTGGTTGGCAAAATCTGCAGTTGATTCCATTGCATCTTTGCAAAGTACAATTGCACAAGCTTTGGAGAGCTAAAACAATTACCAGATTAATTTGAAATTATGACCGTGTTTAGGTAGTAGAATGTATGGTTGAATTTGGACTATACTTCTGGGCAATACACACAGTTTATTTATTATAAATTTTATTTAATATACATGTCCTTGGAATTTTTTTGAGCTGGTTCTTGTCATAGATGTGAATTTCTTTTCCACCTTAACAAATGCCCTTGGTTAATGAATTCTGAAAATGGCATCCAAGTTAGAGATGTACATGTAGAATGTTAGCTCAATTTCTATAAGAGCAAGGAGATCAACAAGATCTCAAATCTTCGAAGGGACTGTATGTTAGCCTTCCCAAGCATGCTTTTCTAAAAACTTCAAAGAGATTGTATGTCAGCCTTCCCATGCATGGTTTTTTGCACTCCAGATCATATCCACATCTCTAATTCCTTTTTTCTATGTATGGATAGATATTGTCTTATAGGTGGTTTCATTTAAGTGGCTGCATACCAGTGTGCCATGTGCAGAGTTGTTTCAACATCAAGTTCTGAGGGGCGAGGAGCATCATGGCATACAAATAGCTGATTTGTGCTTCTTGTACCCAATCTAAAATTCAAATGATTGTGTTTTATAACACTTGCTTTCATCGTAATATGATTGATTGATTGTGTGCCAAATTTGAAGTCAGAAATAATCGTTTCTGGTTAAGTTATAGATAGGCTAGTAGTGTCGAAATCTAGAATTTTGAATTATCAAATTATTGTAAATTGTGCGGCCAAAAATTAAAAAAATTAAAAAAATTAAAATAAAACTCATCGTTCACTTTTTATTAATGTTTGACCTCACTTCAAAAAGACCGCGACTTTCTTGTTCTGATCGCCACTTCTAAAATGTGTTCTTTTTTAAGTTTTATATCAGGCATTGGGGAGGCAATTCATATATATATTCAATGTAAGTGAATAGGGGAGTATTTTTTAGTAATTGGAATATAAAGAATATGAAGGGGGATTGTTGATTCTCAGCAACTCTACTAGTTTATAGGGATATTGAAGAGTTGTCAGATTCAAAAGATCAAAATATCAGACTGTTAAAGTTTTCGAATCTCAAGAAGTTTGCAAAATTTAATTAGAATAAAAAAATTATCATGAAAATTTCATTAGAATCATTTAGAGCTGTATTTTTAGAAATAACTATTTTTTAGCCTTCACTAGAGATAGTTCATTATCAATTTAAAAAATAAGAAGATATACTAAGTTTGTTATTTTTAATTTTTTACTAATCTTAGCGTCCTTTCTTTATAGTTTGGAGTTGGCTATTCTTAGATAGTCTATCTTGTCATGTGAGAGAGTTGAAAATTGAAAGATAAAGTGTAATGGTTTTAACTGTCTGTCAAATAATTATATGTAATATTTTAATTATTGAATATGAGATGATTTATAATAAAACTTACAGATCATGCAAACAAATGGTCATAAAGTCTAGTCAATGTATTTCACTTATTTTCATGTAGCAGTTTTGTAAATAATATAAATAAATATATTTTTGTAGTTAGTTTTATTGATTGTAAATCTTATGCTTGCATATTGCTGAAACTACTATTCATCAAGTGTTCTTGTCATCCAAAATTTGTTATTGGTTCAATAAAATGTATAGTGTCTATTTTATTGATAAATATTTATTAAGATGTCTTGTTTTGTGTGTTGAGAGTTAAATTGTTATTGTCGAATTTACAATCTATGTATTGTCAATTAGCTTGAAATTGTAGATTGTGGTCTTGTATTGAGTTTTGCATTTAATTTACAACAATGTTTGTGTTAATTTTTTTCATTTAATTGAACACAAGCATGAAACTATAGAGATTTCTTTCAATCAAAAAATCATTTTATTTATTATGCCAAAGGTGTTCCCTATCTACACAAAGCTCAATTGATTTTTGAGATCGATGGCTCAAACTATTCTAGAGGAGATGCAAGAAGATGAATAATATGGGCCATTCATTTTTGTCATTTAAATTTCTCACGAAATGAACCTCTATGCATCCCTTGGTCGTTTGAATGCGTGTCATTCATGTTGGTTTGATTTGCAGTTACTGACATCCATGTTTCCACGTGACCATTTTTCCTCGTTGTTGTGTCATTCCCTACTTTCTTTTAAAGCATGCAACAAGGAGGCGCAGAGGTGGTTCAATAGGAAGACAACTATTAAAAACTCAGTTCACTCATTCTCCATTTTTTTCATTTGTCGTCTTTCATTTATCGAAGAAACTAAAATGCAACGACTTGTTTTGTGTTTGCATTATAAAATAGAATTTAAATATTTGGGTTTTCATTAACTATATCTTAGATTTTATATTCACATTCATTATTTTATTTGCTTAAACTTTAAATTTTTCGATTTAGATTATAAAATATAGCTTTGTTAACTATTTTTAATATAATATTATAAAATAAAATTATATAATATAAATATGCTACATTTAAATATTTTTAAGTATACTATAATAATATTGCATATTTAGATGATGATATTGGCATGGTGTAATGGTTAAGTTGTGTTGCTATTCTTGCCATCAAGTTTCAAACCCCATTGGGATGTAATTGTTGAGAATATATATTGGGGATGAGGTCCATGTTTGTGACCTCATTGATTCATAGCTTTGGGTCAAAGGCATTTACCCCTCTTAAAAAAATGCATATTTAGGTTTATATATTTAATATATATAAAAAATTATTATTCAATTATATTTATTTTATATTTAATATATATAATATAATTTATATTTATCATTATATATATATATAATTTTAGTTTTTATTTTACATCAAAGGCATTCCATATTTGAATTAGATTGGTTGACTTATGAGGTTGACAATCCATGTTTACAAATAGACATGCAAGACTAGTGCAACATCTAGAGTCATTGGATCATTTTTTGTTGGTTTTAGACATCAATTTTTTTCTATTTTATTTCTTTGTTCATTGAACTTTTTTCTCTTTCTGTCTCTCTATATAGATGTTTGTATGTCTCTCTATCTCTCTATTTCTCTTTCTCTTTCTCTATCTTTGTTTATCTATCTTCTCCCTTTTTGTACCTTCGTCTCCCTCTATCCCTCCATTTATATCTTTGTTTCTCTCTCTAACTCTATCTTTCTTTTTGTATATCTTCCTCTCTTTCTCTTCCTTTGTCTCATTTGCTCTCCCTCACATTATCTCTCTTCGTTTCTTTCTCTTTTTCCTCCCCTTGCCTCTCCATATCTTATCTCTATCTCCATCTCCCTTCTCTCTTCCTCCCTCTCTCCACCTCTTACTATATATCACATGCTAAATCTTTATCTTTCTCTCCATCTCCCCTCACTCATTGTCTATCTCTTTCTATCTGTATTTCTCCCTCTACCTCTTCCCCTCTCCTTCCCTCTCCCCCTTTATATTTATCTCTCTCTCACCTCTTTTATCTTTCCCAAGTTATATCTATCTCTCTATCTCTCCTTTCTGTCCCAATCTCTCCCTCTTTCTATCCCTATCAATCCCTCTTTCTATCCCTCTCTCTCTCTCTCCATATCTCTCACTCATACACACAATCCATGTTTCTCTTTCCCTATCTCTCTCTTCCTCTCTCTAGCTCTATCTCCTTATCTCTCTCTATCTCTCTCCCTATCCCTCTCCATCTCTCTATATCTCCCTCTATCTATATCATTCCCTCTCTCCCTCTCTATCAATTAATTTTTCTCCATCTCCCCCCTCTCCTCTCTCCCTCTCTTATTCACTCCATCTCTCATACTCTATATCTCTCTCTCTCTATTTCTCTCTCTATCTCCTTCCCACTCCTCTTTATCTCTTTCTATACATATATGTCTCTACCTCTATCTCTCTATCTTTTTCCCTATCCCTCTCCATCTCTCTATTTCACCCTCTATATATATCTCTCCTTCTCCCTCTCCCTCTCTATTTATTATCTCTAACTCTCTATTGGAAGTTTGCTTGTCATTGATGAGATTGTTGGCAACATGAGCATGAGCATATATGGTGTTGTCATTGATGTCAACATTGATGTACTACTGTTTGATGAGTGTGAGTGATTGTGGTGATGGAAATCCATTATATAGGTGCAAGAGTTTTGATCCGGAGCATAACATATGTGTTGGATATTTGTCTAAGTCCCAAAGTACAACTTTTTGTGCATAGTGAACTAGTTTTGAGGTCTGCATTACTCTGCCATGCAGAATCAGGTTATGTGGTTCTAAGGAAATTTTGGTGTATGTTGGAGGAACCTAGATCCAAAGTTTCATATATTGATGCCCTCTAGTGTTGAAGATAATGATGACAAAGTATCAAATTTGACAGTGAGTGTTATTGATGCAGAGTACATGAGTGGAATGCTTTGCATTCCACCATGGAAGAATATCTAGTTATGTGGTTTTGTGGGAGTGTTTACAAGTGTTAGAAGTATGAGTGGTCCAAGTGGGAAGTGTTTTGGTGGTTTGCACATGCCGTGGATGAACAAATGGTTCATGTCACCAATTTTTACTATCTGGTGTCGACCTAAAGAGTTTGGGATTGTGTAAAGTTAAAATATGAATTGACCAAACATAAGGGAGTTTGGGGTTGTGTAAAGTTAAAATAGGTTTCAACTGACCTATTTTGATGTGTTACAAGTTTTGAGGCATGTGTGGTTGGATATTGAGCCGACAGGTTGATGTACTACATGTTTCATCTAATTAGGCTGACCTAATTGATGATGTAGGCATTTGCAAATATAGTACATATAAATATAAGTTCATTTCGGTGTTGTAGAGATGAGATGTGTGTGTTGTTGATATAAGTTCCTAAGTAGAGTATGCAAATGTGATGCAAAGAAGAGCAGAGTGGGTGTAAGTGTTGAGAAACATGAAGTGTGTTAAGTCAATATATTGAGCTTTTGGTGGAATTGTCTCCAGCATATTGTAGATGCATTGTATTAGTTCAAACCTTAGTAGTGATCCACCCTTTCTTCTTTCTCTTTTATTCTCTAGATAGTGAGTCCTCTAGATAGTGAGTCCACTTGGCAGTGAGCCTTTTTGTAATATCTTGTAATCGTTTATAATATATTGTGAGCTAAACCTCACCATAATTTTTCCCTTTGTAGGTTTTCCATGTAAATTTTTTGTTCTTGTGTTATGTGATGTGACGAATGCATTAATTGTCTCTTTCAATTTCTGCAAGATTGAATGAAGTGTTTAGAATACATGTTTAAGTGGTTTCAGAGAATATTGATTCACCCCCCCAGTATTTTGGGTGTTCAACAATTGGTATTAGAGCTTGGTTCCATAGAAGAAGCTTAATCACTTGAGGAAGATCTTGGAGATTGAACACAAGACCACTAGGAGATATTGTACTCCTCTGGAAGAAATTCCTATAGTAGGATTCACTGAAGAAGAATGCATGGTTGATATGAATAGAGAACTCAAATTAGCCCTTAAAGATTTGGAAAGAACTGAAAGTGAGAACAAAGATCTAAAAGAAAATGTCAAGGAACCAAATGAATGCATCAAAAAATTGATGGAGAGAATCAAGAAGTTCAAAGAAAGACACACGAAAGCCAATGAGTAGTTGAAGCAATCAAATGACACAATTACTAGTCTAAAAGTGCAAGTTGAACAAGGAAAAAGAATTAAAGAATGTCTTAATGACAAATTGAAAAGAAAATCTATAAAATGTTCAAGACTTGGACAATAGGTTGTGACTTTGAGATCAGAATTGGAGAAAGTAAAGAATCAAGAAGACAAATTCAAGAAGAGCTCTTCAATGCTTGATGATATGCTTGCAAACCAGAAGGCTTCTAAAGAAAAAGGAGGATTAGGGTTTGAAAAATAAAAAGTTCAAAAAAAAATCAAACACCAAGTACTGAAAAGAGGAACAATGAACAAAAGAAGATTGGAGACAAGAAGAGCAATGATAAGCAGGTCCATAATCAAAGGAAAGACTTCAAAAGACTACCTATCAGATAACCAAATGCATAGAGCTACCCACCTTTTAATGGTTCTTTTTATTCATGTATAATAAGTTTGGACATAACATTGTAGATTGTAGAAGTAGAATGAATCAGAATGTTCAACCATTTCCCGTCAATGCTTTACATGCAATAGATTTGGTCATAAGGCTAGTGAAAGTAGAAATCAGATAATGAATGGTTACAATAATAGCATGAGGTTTCAATCTTTCAATGGCTATTGTTATGCATGCAATGAATTTGGGCATAAGGCTAATGTATGCAAATCTAGAATTGGTCAAAGTAAGCTTGTTCAAAATGTTGTCAGATGTCACAAATGCAGTAAATCTGGACATATAGCCAAATTTTGTAGAAGCAAGAATGTGAAGTTTGATCCAGTAAAGAAAAATGATTTAGTGAATAAGGCTAATCCTTTAGAGATGAAGAATGAGATGAACGAGATCTAGAAAAAGAAAGAGGAGAATGAGGTTAAGAATGAGTCTGTGCCAACTTCTAGTGTAGATGTTTCCTTTGAAAACTAAATGAAGAGCTTTGACTTAGGGGGAGTTTTAACAGACAACCATTAAGCCCCTACCAAAGATATGGTGTTGATGCCTTCAACACATTGATACAAGGTGTAGGTTGACATGCTTGACCTATTGGTGAAATCACTGGTGGAAAATCTTTTGTTATGAAGATTTGTGGAGAGTTTGAAGGTGATTGTGTCATTATAGCTAGGGTTTATCAGCTTATGACCTAACTTCAAATCAATGCAATTAATGTATTTTAGGTCATTCAAAAGGTGTTTATAACTGATTTCACTTATGAAAAGTTTATTTGTGATCAAGCATTTGAAGAGTGAAGAGCAAAAAAGAAGCGAGTTAAAGTGATTCAAAATTTGTGCCTGAAACCCTAACCAACAAAGATTTAAAGGTATTTACAATTTTTCACTTTTCCCTAAGTTTCAGAAGCATTTCAATTGTATTTGAAGATGTATACCCGCAAGTAGTAAAGGTTGTGGACCGACCATGTCCCAAATTTAAGTACCCTGATAAATCAAAAGTGACGAATCCAAAAGGTGAATTTTTGCACGTTCCTTTTGGAGTTTACTAGGGATATAAGAATGTATATTCATGCAAAACTAAAAGAATACAATCACAAAAATTTGGGAGAAGTGTGGGTAAATGAGCTCACTGGTGAAGTTTTTGAGTTGAAACCTAAGTATGGAAGTTTAATGAAGGAGAAATTAGATGTGTAGAACTACTTTCCTATTCTCTACTATGGTTGAGTAGAATCCATGACAGATTCATTTGGTTAGACCTGCCACACTTGAAAAATAAAGAAGCCATTAGGGTTGTGACAAGGTTATGTTATGGACCTGTTCTGACTCTTAAATCAGTAAAAAATGAAGTGGTGATGAAATTAATTGGTGCGAAATTTGATAAGAGAGCCTTGATAGTTAAAAAAATTGAAGACCCAGTTGTAAAATATGCATCCATGATGATTGTATATAAATTTTCTTCACAAACAAAGAATTTTTTTTCTACTATTACAATTAATATTGCATATGAAATGGTGAAGAAAGGTGAAAATTTTGACCTATGCGAGTTGTTCGGGAAACAACTATTGGAGAATCTACATAAAACTAAGGATTCTCGATACCCTTTCCGATATGGTACATTGACCATATGTCTATTATTTTACTTTCTTATAGAGTTTCCTGGTGTAAGGAATGTAGTATGGTTATACAATATGTCAATATCTAGACAAATCAAAGACCATATGCTAAGGTATCCAGATTCAACATTTAAAGATGAGGCCCTGTGGGGATTAGTCAAATCATTCCAATCCCAAATGTAGGAAAGAGAAAAAATACCTAAGAGTGTGGTTGAGAAGTATAAGAATGATATTGTCTTCATGGTAAGCAAAAATTGTTGTATGATGGAAGCTATGGAGCCAAGGACAGTATGGATTCTTGAAATGGGATATGAGGTAGAAGAGAGTGTGATTACCAATCTTGTTGATCACATGTTGACAATGCCAAGAGATCAAAAAGAAGACAGATATGGGACATATGAGGAGAAATTGAGTGTTGTGCATATAGAACACAAAGCAAAGGTGATCAAAATAAATGTAGAGAAAATGAAGGCTTAGGTTGTGGAAATTGTGGGCTTACCAAAAATCCTTGTGGAAGAAGCCAAAAGCACATTCAACACTCTGGTTGGTACCTCAAGCACAAAGTTTGATAGGATCTCTACCCCCTCTTCGGTTGCTGCTAAGTCCTCCAATACTAAACCTATAGTTTATTTGAAAAGAAAAGAATCTTCCAGTGCCCCTACAAAACAAAAAAGTGCTTCATAGAAGAGAAGAAAAGAGAAGGCAAGAAGAGAGGAGTATGTGAGTGTAAATGTAGATGATCAAGAGGAAGAAGAAGAAAGACCACAGTTGGTCCAAAAGAGAAAAACTAGTGTCTCTCAAGTAGAGACAAGTATAAAGAAAGAAAAAAATCATATTGTGGATACTGACAGTGAGGCAGAAGTGGAAAAGGAAAAACACCCAAAGGGAAATGAAAGAAGAAGACTCCTTTGATAAAAAAATAGAGCCCTATGAAGCTTGAAGCATTGGTGAGTTGTATTTCAGAATAGGGGAACTTAGAGGAGTTTTTTGCACTATACCCTACCGAAGATGATATGGATAAATCAACCATTGAAGAAGCTATTGTTAGGTACATTGTTGCTTTTGATGTTAGAATGAAAGATATAGAGAATCAATTACCCGAGGATTTGAAAAGTGTATTTTATGCAAGAAGGCCAAAGGCCATAAATGAAGATGCCAAGCTAAGGGAATTTGTTATAGAGAAGATAAATTCTTCTCTTTCAAATGAGGACAAAGCTAAATTAGCTCAATTGTAGAATAAAAAATTTAGGACTAAATAGAGGGTCAATACCCTCATGAGCAGGGACAAAGTAGATATAAAAAGATTAAGAAATGAGATAATGGAAAAGGTTTCCAATCTGGCAAACAAATTAGGAATTTCTTCAAACAATAAAGAACAATTGCATGATGATGTGTTTGTCCCTAAAGTGAATGAACTAGAAGATGCACAACATGAGCTTGCTCCAGAACATGAGAATGTAGTTGAAGGAGAAAATGTGCAAGATGTTATTGATAATACACTTCCAATAGAAGAAAATGTTGTTGAAGTAGAAAAGGATGGTGAAATATAGGAGGAATCACAAACAAGGCATAACACACCTCCTCCAGACATAGAGAAAAATGTAGAGCAAGAAGAAGAGGTGATTCAAGACAACCTGGAGAATATAGAGGCACAAGACACTAAAAATTTGTGTCTCCTAGAAGATAAAGATTCTGATAAACAAGAAGATAATGTTGAGGAAGACTCTAGCATTGGTGACAAGGAAAATGATAATGTGAAAGTAGTTGAAGAAGAGAAGAAGATTGAGGATGAGTCCAGAAGTGCAGACAAGGAGAAGGATGATGGGAAAGATGAAGAATGTATTGGTGATGAAAAAAAGGATGAAGAAAGTGTGAATACAGTTGGTGAGTCCTTTGCAACCTCTAGAGACTCCTTGAAAAGATTATTAGATATGCAACTCCAATTCCAATTGGTAGTATCAACACACTACAAAAAATCCCTATGATTAGCTTCCTTTTTTACTTCCACCCACTATTTTGATGTATTTTTCTCCAATTTTTGGGAAAATTCAGTGCTATTTTTTGAGATGGCACTATTTTTGGCATTTTTTGCGCCGACTAGAACAATTTGGCGCTACATCTGATGAAAATTTACGCTAGCATTAGCGCCACTATTAATGCCCACTACAACGCCCTTATGAATGCCTACATTAACACCAAGATTAGCGCCAAAAAATGACGCCCACTGTAATGCCCAGATTAGCACCTAAATTAGCAACTAGATTAATGTTTGTGTTAGCACCCATATTAGCAACCAGATTAATGTTTGTGTTAGTTCCCATATTAGCGCTTTTAGTAGTGCCTATTTTAGTGCCTGCTTTAGAGCCTTTTGGCACCTAATTTAGTGCCTAATGTAGCACCTAATTTAGCACCTAATTGTTCTAATCTAGTAGGGATTAAGGGTGTTAGAACAAAAAATTCTTCCTCAATAATCACTAGCCTTTAGTTGCTTGCCTATATTTCACTTGCATCAAAAGATAGACTGCCTTTTATTTTTCATTGTATTTAACATGAAATGCAACAATTTGTGTGACAAGATCCATACTGTCACCAAAATTCCCCATTTATTCCTCTAGATAATCATAAAAAAAGAATTTTTTTCCTTTACTATAGTACTTTGTGCAAATTAAGGGTTGAGGGATTAAGGGTTGAGGATTGAGAATTAAGGGTTAAGGGCTATTTAATGTATAGGGTACTAGAGGGTGTAAGGGTTTAGGGTTTTAGGGTTGAGGCCGGTTTAAGGTTGAGGGTAGAGGGTTCAAGGATTAGGGTTGAGGGTCCAATGTATAGGGTAGAGGGTATAGGGGTTGAGGGATTACTAGAGTCAACAAGGGTAGAGGGTATTGGGACGTGAGGGTAGCTGAGGGATGTAGAGGGTTTAACGGTTTAGGGTTTAGAGTATTGCATTGAGGGCATAAGATTGAGGGATTAGGGTTGAGAGATTAGGGTAGAGAGGGAGGGATGGATTAAGGGTTGAGGGTTGAGGGTTGAGGGTTGAGGATTGAGGGTTGAGGGTAGAGTTGGTAGACGGTTTAAGGGTTTAAGGGTTGAAGGTTGAGGGACGTATATGGTTCAAGGATTAGGGTTGAGGGTACTCTAATGTATAGGGTAGAGGGTATAGGGGTTGAGGGATTAGGGTTTGACTAGGGTAGATCAAAGAGTAGAGGGTAGAGGTCGGTTGAGGGTTAATTGAGGGTTGAGGGTTAATTGAGGGTTGAGGGATTAAGGGTTGAGGGTTAAGGGATTAGGGTAGAGAGTTTAGTAATTGGGTTTAGGGTATTGGGTTGAGGGTATAGGGTTGAGGGATTACGATTGAGGGTAGAGGGTAGAAGGTTTAAGGCTAGTTTAGGGTTTACGGAGGATGTTAAGGGTTGAGGCCGGTAAAGGGTTTAGGGTATAGCTAGGACATTTGAGGGTATAATATGGTTGAAGGTTAATTAGAGTTGAGGTTCCAATGTAGAGGGTATGATGTAGAGGGTATAGGGGTTGAGGGTTGAGGGTTGAGGGTTGAGAATAATTGAGGGTTGAGGGTTTAATGTATAGGGTATATCAGAGGGTATATGCAGATTGATGGATTATGGTTGAGGGTCCAATGTATAGGGTATATAGAGGGTATAGGGGTTGAGGGTTGAGGGTATAAGAGGGTAGAGGGTAGAGGGATTAGGGTAGAGAGTTTAGTAATTGGGTTTAAGGGTCGAGGGATTAGGGTCAAGGGTAGAGGGTATAATATGGTTCAAGGATTAGGGTCAATTAGGGTCCAATGTATATATAGGGTAGAGGGTAGAGGGACGTAGAGGGTGTAAGGGTACTTTAGGGTTTAAGGGTTGAGGGTTTAAGGTTGAGAGTAGAGGGTTGAGGGTATAACATGGTTCAAGGAATTAAAATTAGGGTTATGTTGAGGCTCCATTAATTTATAGGGTAGAGGGACATATAGGGGTTGAGGGATTAGGGTTTAAGGGTACTTGCAGAGGGTAGAGGGTAGAGGGTAGAGGGTTGAGGGTTCAAGGGTTGAGGGATTAAGGGTTGAAGGTTGAGGGATTAGGGTAGAGAGTAATTTACTTGGGTTTAAGGGTTTAAAGGTTGGGGGATTACTAGGGTTGAGGGATTAGGGTTGAGGGTATAAGAGGGTATTGGTATGAGGGTAGAGGAAGGTAGAGGGTTAACGTTAGTTTAGGGTTTAGGGTATAAGAGGGTAGAAGGTTTAAGGCCGGTTTAGGGTACTTAAGGGTTTAGGGTTGAGGGACATTATTAAGGCTTGAGGGTAGAGAGTTTACGGTATAACTAGGAAATTTGAGGGTTGAGGGATTAAGGCCATCGATTGAGGGTTGAGAATTAAGGGTTGAGGGTTTAATGTATAGGGTAGATTAGAGGGTAGAGCATAAAGGGTTTAAGGGTTGAGACTTGAGGGTTTAAGTTGGTTGATGGTAGAGGGTTGAGGGTATATATATGGTTGAGGGATTAGGGTTGAGGATCTAATATTTTATAGGCCAGTAGAGGGTATAGGGGTTGAGGGTACGTATATGGTTGAGGGATATTTAGGGGACCAATGTATAGGGTAGAGGGTATAGGGGTTATGAGGGATTAGGGTTTAACTAGGTTGAGGGTTGAGGGTACAGGGTATAGGGTTAATGAGGGTTAATTAAGGGTTTAATAATGTATTTTTCTACAATTTTTTGAAAAAATTGGCGCTATTTATCGGGATGGCGCTATATATTTTATGCTGAAGGCGTATCCTATTTGAAGAAGACAAACCTAAAACTTCCAATCGATGGTTGATATCAGATTGCTGACCCTTGAAAATTTTTGGTCCATTGATATCCTTTTCTTGATTTTATCACATTATAATAATACTTTACTTGCAAAAGTTTGCCAGCTCGCATTGCATAATATCTTATACAGATTGTATATAATTTATTTTTGCCCTGTGCTACATAATATCTGCTACTGTGTGTGGTTAAAGTATTTTTATTCTACTTTTTTAGAGGCATATAAATATTATTTGTTTTGCAAGCCCTAAATTACCAAGCACTAGACGAAATTACTTTTTATTCTACTAAATTGACTATTCTATCATTTTACTCCTTGCTTGGTAATTTACAAACCACTTGGTTAACAAAATACTCTATGCATATACATATTGCTTTTTTTAAGTATTTAATTATAAGGATTGTACTTTTTTTTTGGTATTTAATTATAAGGATTTGTCTTCTTTTTATTTTCTTTTCCATTTTAAATTTTTGAACAGGTAAACTGAACATTTAGTAATTATAATTTTTGTATATAATATTAGTTGACCTTTTTTAAAATTTTAAAACTGTTTAAATAATGAGAATGCATTATAATGTACATTATTTTTGCATATACATTTTTTTTTTTTAGTATTTAATTAATTGTAAGGTTTTGTATTATTTTCATTTTCTTTTCCATTTTAAACTTTAGAAATAGTAAGTATATATATTTTTTATTTATATTTTTTTGATACATAAAGCTATAAATCCATAGTGATAGTCTTATCGTTATCAAAAACAAAAGAATAACATATATTTATTAAAAAAACAAAAACATGAAATATTTATTTAAAAAAATTCACCATCACATGATATATATACTAATTATTTATTAGATTTAATAAAAAGCATACAAGCATTTGCGAGGCAAGAATTTATTTTGCTTCAAACTAGGCCCAAAAAACCATCCCATATATTCAACTAGCACAAAAAGGAGATAAAATTTCAATTTCAATAGAGCATTGACCAAACCCAAAAAACTCCAAACATTTACTACCACCACCCAACTAACGCATTCAATAGACAAAATGGGAACCCGACACCCAACCACAGATTACAAAAAACCATTTAATTTTGTGAAGGAATCAAAGACCTCTACACACTCGTCATCATCACCAACTTCCATTAAACCGAGAAACTTCTTGAGTTACTCCATAGCCACGACCGCGATCATCCTGTGTCGCATTAGAGCCATTCCACTCAAATCTAGAAGAAAAGGATAGAATTTCACAACTTCGTCATCTTTCTTTGACCAAAAGCACTCCAGGTTTAAAGGTTGTGGAATTCTAGTGCCAATTAACGACAACTTTAGCACCACCTCCAGGCCCCCTAACAGGTCCTTCCTAAACAAGTGAACCATTAGATCCTTCACCACCCACTTTGGGACTTGATTATCGAGCAAGGAGGCCAAAAAAATGAAGAGATACACACGTTATCTCGACTGTACTCATTCCTCTCAAGATGTCCCCTACCCAGAACCATTTTAGTCGCAACCACAGTGAGGGAATCATTATCGATCAAAATTCTTTTTAGCCTTTGGTCTGTTACCTCCCTGAAGGCTCCTTGTCGTTGCGTCACAATCAAAGAAACTGGGGTGTCTACACCAAACTAAACCAACCCCTCCACCGATACCAGAATAGAAACCTTTGATCGTCCAACCATTGATCGCTCTGCTTGCATTGGCTGAGACTACCGACGAATAATCCAGAAACCTTGGAAATGAAACTGAGTAGCCTGACCATAAACAAAACCACAAGCCAAAATGAATTTTAAGATGCTTCACATATGCCACCTGCTCATTTAAATAAAGATCACAAGCTCCAAGCTTATTCACTACCACACGAACGAAGCATCCTTTCTTGGTTTATCAAGCTATCCTTCTGCCAGCGTTTTTGTCCTACAACTACGACTCCAAGAGTGAGCCATTAATTATGAGAAAATTTTTCCCCATAATTGGGAATTATAATGTATATTATTCATTTAGTGCAATCATCATAACCGTATCGATGAGACAATGATCCTTCTTCCACTGATAGCCACCTTCTCCACCAATGAATAACTTTCCTTTGGTCTATTGGCATAATTCCATAATATATTATCCCGATACACATTAATTCCCCTGATATATTTTAATTCCTGATAATCTATGATTATATTGGACCATCGGGGGAAAGCAAACATTCGTTCCACCGATGTCCATGGGTGACAATGATGTGCTTACTTTTGTTGACTCTATCATTCTATTGGGGAGAATGCTTTAGGAGTCAGTTCAATAGGGTGTTGTTACACCGATACTAGGTTATGAACTCCTTTCATTGGGCCATCGGCGAGGCTATGATGGGGGCCCCGCCGATGAGGAATTGTTAGGCTGATAGTGTTGATTTTTTATTTTGGAACGGGGAAAGATTATGGAGTCTTAAACTCATTTATGGGTGTGTCAATTTGGTAATATGGGCTACAAAATGGATCTTGTCACACAAATTTCAACAATTTGTGTTGATCATAAAATTAAAATGTGATGAATTTATGTGAAATGTGGAGGATAGGTGGGTGGAGGCTATTGAAAAATGTGATATTTTTCAGTTCTAATGAGATTAAGGGTTGAAGATTGAGGGATTAGGGTAGAGATTTTACTTGGGTTTAAGGGTTGAGGGATTACTAGGGTCAACTAGGGTAGAGGGTATTGGGATGCTGAGGGTAGAGGGACGTAGAGGGTTTAACAGTTTAGGGTTTAGGGTATTGGATTGAGGGTATATAGTTGAGGGATTAGGGTAGAGAGGGAGGGATGGATTAAGGATTGAGGGTAGAGGGTATAGGGGTTTACTATCTTTTATGGTTTAAGGATTAAGGGTTTAGGGATTAGGGGTTGAGGATTGAGAATTGAGGGTTGAGGGTTTAATGTATAGGGTAGATTACAGGGTAGAGGGTTTAATGTATAGGGTAGATCAGAGGGTTTAAGGTGAGGTATTAAGGGTTGAGGGATTAGGGTAGAGAGGGAGGGATGGATTAAGGGTTGAGGTATTAAGGGTAGAGGGTAGAGGGTAGAGAGTATAGGGGTTTACTAGGGTTTAGGGTTTAAGGGTTGAGGGTTGAGGGATTAAGGGTTGAGGGTTTAATGTATAGAGTAGATCAGAGGGTAGAGGGTTTAAGGCTTGAGGATTGAGGGTTTAAGGTATAGGGTAGATCAGAGGGTAGATAATTGAGGGTTAAGGGTAGTTTAATGTATAGGGTAGAGGGTTGAGGGTTTAAGGTTGAGGGACGTATATGGTTCAAGGATTAGGGTTGAGGGTCCAATGTATAGGGTAGAGGGTATAGGGGTTAATGAGGTATTAGGGTTTAAGGGTACTTGAGGGTTGAGGGTAGAGGGTAGAGGGTAGAGGGTACTTGAGGGTTTAAGGGTTGAGGGGTTAAGATAGAAGTATACTTGGGTTTAAGAGGTTTAGGGTTGAGATTAGGGTAGAAAAGGAGGGATGGATTAAGGGTTGAGGGAGGGTTGATGGTATAGGGTTTACTAGGATTTAGGGTTAAGGGTTGAGGGTTGAGGGATTAAGGGTTGAGGGTTGAGAATTGAGGGTCGAGGGTTTAATGTATAGGGTAGATCAGAGGGTAGAGGGTAGAGGGTTTAAGGCTTGGGGCTTGAGGATTTAAGGTATAGGGTAGATCAGAGGGTTTAAGGTAAGGTATTAAGGGTTGAGGGTATAGGGTTGAGGGATTAGGGTAGAGAGGGATGGATGGATTAAGGGTTGATGTATTAAGGGTCGAGGGTTGAGGGTATAGGGGTTTACTAGGGTTTAGGTTTTAAGGGTTGAGGGTTTAATGTATAGGGTAGATCAAAGGGTAGAGGGTAGAGGGTTTAAGGGTTGAGGCTTGAGGGTTTAAGGTATAGGGTAGATTAGAGGGCAGATAATTGAGGGTTAAGGGCGATTTAATGTATATGGTAGAGGGTTGAGGGTCCAATGTATAGGGTAGAGGGTATAAGGGTTGAGGGATTAGGGTTAATTAAGGGTATTTGAGGGTAGAGGGTAGAGGGTCGAGGGTTTAAGGGTTGAGGGTTGAGGGTTGAGGGTAGAGGGTATAAGGGTTTACTATAAGGGTTTATGGTTTAAGGGTTGAGGGTTTAATGTATAGGGCGGATTAGAGGGTAGAGGGTTTAAGGGTTGAGGCTTGAGGGTTTAAGGTATAGGGTAGATTAGAGGGTAGATAATTAAGGGTTAAGGGCGGTTTAATGTATAGGGTAGAGGGTAGAGGGTACTTGAGGATTTAAGGGTTGAGGGATTAAGGGTTGAGGGTTGAGGGTTGAGGGATTAGGATAGAGAGTATACTTGGGTTTAAGGGTTTAAGGGTTGAGGGATTACTAGGGTTGACTAGGGTAGACAGTATTGGGACATACGTTGAGGGTAGAGGGACGTAGAGGGTTTAATGGTTTAGGGTATTTGGTTGAGGGTATAGGGTTGAGGGATTAGGGTAGAGAGGGAGGGATGTATTAAGGGTTGAGGGTAGAGGGTTGAAGGTAGAGGGTATAGAGGTTTACTAGGGTTTAGGGTTTAAGGGCTGAGGGTTGAGAATTTAGAGTTGAGGGTTTAATGTATAGGGTAGATCAAAGGGTAGAGGGTAGAGGGTTTAAGGCTTGAGGCTTGAGGGTTTAAGGCATAGGGTAGATCAGAGGGTAGCAAATTGAGGGTTAAGGGCGGTTTAATGTATAGGGTAGAGGGTTTAGGGTTTAAGGTATAGGGTAGAGGGTTAAGGCATGCATATCGTTCAAGGATTAGGGTTAAGGGTCCAATGTATAGGGTAGAGGGTATAGGGGTTGAGGGATTAGGGTTAATTAAGGGTATTTGAGGGTTGAGGGTCAAGGGTTTAAGGGTTGAGGGATTAAGGGCAGAGGGTTGAGGGATTAGGGTAGAGGGTAATTTACTTGGGTTTAAGGGTTTAAGTGTTGAGGGATTAGGGTTGAGGGATTAGGGTCGAGGGTAAAGAGGGTACGTATTGGCCAGTTGAGGGTAGAGGGACATAAAGGGTTTAACGGTTTAGGGTTTAGGGTATTGGGTTGAGGGTATAGGCCGATTGAGGGATTAGGGTAGAGGGTAGAAGGTTTAAGGATGGTTTAGGGTTAATTAAGGGTTGAGGGATTAGGGTAGAGAGTTTAGTAATTGAGTTTAAGGGTTTAACTAGGGTTGAGGGATTAGGGTCAAGGGTACTAGAGGGTGTATGGTTCAAGGATTAGGGTTTAGGGTCCAAAGTCTATATAAGGTTTAAGTTTTTAGGGTCTTGCCCTCTGGTGAGGCTCAAAATTAGGGTTTCATGAATATTTCTGTATTGGTAGATGATCTGTAATTTTTTGAATTTTGATTAATAAAATCTCCTGTTGTTTTTGGTGGTTGTAAGTGACTGTATTGTTGGCTATTAGCCTGGTTGTAATATTTTTCTCTCTTTTGGAAACCTTTGTTGCCTCCTTTTTGTATTATTTGCATTGTTTCAATTAAAAAAAGAAAAAAATAAATGCTAAACAAAAACAATACGTATATGCAAAAAGAATGTACATTATAATTCCCATTCTTACTATATTAGTTGAGTTTTTAATTTTATTTTTAAACTGTTTAATTATGAGAATTGTTTTTCCCGTAATTGGGAATTATAATGTACATTATTTATTTTACATTATAATTTTATTTGAAAATAATATATATGAGATTATTTGAAATTATTTTTTAAAAATTACAAATGAATTAAATAAAATAAAATAAGGGATTTTTTATAAGTACGTACATTAATGAAGGGAAGTTTGAGCTCAAATTTTAATGATGGCCTAGCATACGAAGTCGAGTATATAGGACGACATTGCTGGAGCCTTAGGAGATAAAATTTCCATAGCAATTGCAATGAAGTGAAGTCCCTACAACAATTTTGTGTTGACCTACTACATCCGGTTATGGTCCTTAGGAGATAAAATTTCCATAGCAATTGCAATGAAGTGAAGTCCCTACAATAATTTTGTGTTGACCTACTGCATTCAGTTATGGTCGTTTAAGTCATGAGTTGAGCCATTACAATCGTTCTTTGTACCAGCCCCGAGTTCTAAGTTAGTCGTTCATCACATATGGTTAATCATTTAAATGCTCCCTATAGTCAGGCCATAATATTTTTCAATCGATTTATGTTTAAGCCATCTTGCATAAGGTGATTCAAAGGAGCGCGGTAAGGCGGTAAACAACAAGAAGATAAAGCATACACTGCTATACTGTCGAGAGGGTGAGCAACATATGCGGTAGAGCAATTTACACCGCAACCTCGCAATAAGAAGTCTTGAGCAAGGTGGTAGAGTAGTAAGCATGGAAGATAAGTGGTCACCACATTACTGCATAATGAGATTCAAAGGAGTGTCATAAGGCAGTAAACAAAAAGAATATAAAGCATACACCACTATACTGCCGAGAGGGTGAGCAACATATGTGGTAGAATGATGTACACTACAACCCCATAGAAAGAAGTCTTGAGCAAGGCGGTAGTGCGGTAAACATCAGAATGGAAGGGAAAAACACCACCATACTGTAGCGGGTATAATAAGAGATGGAGGTAGTACGATAATTGTGGCATCATTACAATTTTTAACAATAAATGCCCTCACACATGATTCAAAATTAATTTCAAGGATTTGAGCTTGTTGGGAAACTATCTAGTGTAGAATTGGCATTAATACTCATACAACCAAATACCGTGCCCTCAAAAGCAAGTGAATTTTCCTAAGACTGTGATTAGTTGAAATGCATTGTTGTGGACGAAGCTGAGGACACCGAAAAAAGGCGCTATGTGAAAGCTGAGCACTTGGGTAAGTGCATGAATAACTGTCTGAAGAAGCTTGATTGGTGTAGTATCTGATAAAGCTCTGTTATTTGAAGTCATAGTAGGAAAAATTGAAATATGCCTCCTAAAAGAAAAAAAATTGAAAGTAAAAGAAAGTAAG
Source organism: Sequoia sempervirens (assembly GCA_007258455.2). Taxonomy (NCBI): domain Eukaryota; kingdom Viridiplantae; phylum Streptophyta; class Pinopsida; order Cupressales; family Cupressaceae; genus Sequoia; species Sequoia sempervirens. The sequence goes on from VDFB02058242.1 coordinate 184,005,425, forward strand.
GCTAAAATTAAGGAAGAAAAACCTAAGGTAAAGAAGAGACCACTCCACTAGTCTATATTAGATATACTTACAGGATCAACCAAGGAGGGAAATAAGAAATTTCTCACATAAACTACACAAGGTTGTAGGGATGCTCTCATTCCCAAATCTAGGTGGGACTTATTTTGGTATTTTTACAGTAAGAGAAATGAAAAGATTCCAGTGTCAAACCCTTGGATGTTGGATTTAGTGAAGTTGATTGTCCCAAATGTGTTTATTGATGTGGAGTTTATCATATTACTAGCCAAGCATTATCACTCTACAACCAAGTCAATAAGGTTCCCAAATGGCTCAATATTGGTAGAGGTAACCAAAGCTATTATCATTGAGTGTTTTGGCTTAAACAAGAAGGCTTTGACCAAAACAAACCTACAAAAGAGTGAAGAAGATTATAAGAGGCTAAGAAGAACTTATAGAAGTGATGAGATACCCCTATATATGAAAAGAGGCATTAGTAACATAATGATTCCCATTTCTACTTCCAATATTGAACCATTCATTGTGACATATTTTCAATATTATTTTGTGAATACATATCTAGCTCTGTGCCAAGTACTAGGGGTGGATGCTTGAGATAAAATTCCAATAAGCATGATGATGATGGCCATGATAATTCAAAACCTTGAGACTAATATTGAGTATGAATTTGCTTCATACCTTGAGAGGGTGTTGGATGATGAATTCTCACAAGTCGTAGAGGATAGAACGCCGATTACATTTAGAAACTATTCCTTATTGTGCCATTTGATACTATACTAGAATCAAGACCATTGAACTAAATGAATGGACTTGGCTACAATGGAGGAGAAAAGGAATGCCACACCTATCCAAAAGTGGTGCTATATTTGGGATGGTCGATGCAAGAATTCAAGCTTTGCTATATTCTATGAAGACTTTGTGCACAAAATCCTTCAAGTTATTGGTTATTCAATGCCAAGATTTCCAAAAAAAATGTAACAATTGTTAAGACCTTTGGCCCTAAGACAGGAATAGGGTCACACACATAATTTTGGTGATTGGTTATTTTTCCTAGAAGTTACAATAATAAGAATCTATGGCTACCCTACTGCTCCACACATACTGCCAAAGTTTGTGCCCCTCAAATTAGCATTTCTTGAATTTAGGTGGCAAATGATGTGGATGGAAAAGGATGTAATGCACAAAAAAAAGAAGGGCACATTTCTGCCAAACTTAACTGAATGTGGAGACTGGACAAAAGGCTCATATACACTAGAGGAGTTGCAATATTACTTGAAGTCAAGATATGCATTGGGTTCTAGAAAAGCAAGAGCCTTTGACCCTGGAAATCATATGAATAACATAATGCATAATCTTCTTACCAAAATGACAGTGGCACATCAAGTAGATTATGAGGAATATGTGATAAGAAATTGCCTTACTTTTTTAGAGGCATCCCTTAGAGGGAAGAAATGGAAGGTTATAATGAAGCTTGAAGGAAAGAAGAAGAAAAATGAAAAAAGTTTCCATGGCTATTTCGTTGAAGAAAAAGATCCATCAGGAGGATCAATTGGATAATTGATAAATTTGAGGATTGATATGCTAAAAAAGAAGTGTATGTTCAGGAACATGGTGGTAAGATAACTACAAAGAAAACCCTAGACACAACATTAGTGTCTCCCATGGATAATTTGCCTCCCAAGAGACAAAAGACATAGAGCATTGAGTAATTGGTACCGTATGAGGAGAGTGAAGGGGTGGGGGATACTGAAGATGTGGCCACTATATTGCAATCATTAAAGGGTGATATTGAGGTTGATCAGCCCATCCATGAGACTAGCGCCCATAGGCATGAGGAAAGGATGGATGATGTAGAAAAAACAAGTGCAGAGATACATGAAGATGAGAAAGAAATTGTTGCCAAGAGGTTTATAGAGGATGATGATTTCATCAAGACTCCAGAGTTTAGGGATTTATGGACAAAGATGAAGATAAAAAAAATTGAAGAGAAAATGGAGTTAGGTGAAGTGGGAATTGAAGAACCAAAAAAGAATCAAATGGTGGCACGAACCTTCAATGAATTGAGGGTTGACCACATTGACATTAGCCCTTGGAAGGATAGAGAAATGATTTTGAAGAGCAACATGCTCATTTTTCTTGGGTTGGAATTAAAGAAAATATTTTTTCTTGATCAAGTATGAGCTTAAGAAGATCCAATGTTAGTTGTAGAGTTTGACTTTGATGAAGGAGTAAGTGGAACTAGGTATAACCCCAAAATTGAAACCCTGGTCATTTGGATCAAGCAGAAAAACACATAGAAGCCTAAACTGTTGGATGTAATACAAGGAATGAAAGGGGAAGCAATGGTAAGAACAATACAGGACACCACCCCTTTGGAGGCAACCACAATTACCATGCACTCAACCATGTTCACTTGTGCTACTGTTAAGGGATTGGAGGACATATTAAAAGAGTATGAAAGGGAACAAAAGTTCTTAAATGATGAACCTAATAAACTATTTATGGAGAATGTCAAATTGAAAAAATAATTAAAAGGAGAAGGAACTTCACAAAGCAAGGAGATAGTGTTATATAAGCCTCTTAGTGCTCCATTAAATATTGTACAAAGCATTCCAGCCGAGAAAGCAAAGGATCCTAAGAAGGAAGTGGATGAAATGAATGAGGCTTAGGATGAAGTAAAAAGACAAGTTTATGAAGTTATGGAAAAGATTCTTGAGTACAAAATAAAGTTGGTTATTGATAAACTGGATAGTGTGCATGACAGTTATAAATCACTTTTGCGAGCAATTGATCAAATAAAGCACATATGCTTGTATTGGACCCCCTGTTTCAAAGGTGGCAGCCTATTCACCACACTCTATCTAAGTTATGCAAAGTTCTACAAAGGAGTCCTGATTCTCCTACAACATTAAAACCGATTGAGCAAACAGTAAAAATGATTGTTGATGAATTTAAGTATATACAAGGGGAGGATAAGAGGAGTATGGCACAAATGGATTCCTTCCATACCTTAAAACAACGGTATACATCAAAATTGTGAAAGATGATGGTCAAGTAAAAGACTTGGATGAATGGAAGAATGAATTTGGTCAGGTTATTCATAATTGTTTAAACCATGTTTAGGGGGATAGCGATATTGGTCTTCACATGCTCAATTTGATCATGAATGGATTGATTTCTCTTGATGTTGGATATCTAAAATTTTCAAATGATACAAAGGAACTACTAGATAGTCGATGGAAAAAACATCTTGCAAAAATACCAAAGATCCAAGAATATCAATGGCCATCATATTTTATGGTGTATCAATGGGAACATAAGTATTTGGCTTCAGATGAGTAGGTCACTAAGGCAAGGGCATCTGGACGTCTATCATGGAGAGGAAAGCTTTTCCATATCGATGATCATGGGCTTTCTACATTGATTAAAGTAAACATATGTCTAAAGTGTCTTAAGCCTTGTTATTTCTTCAATTATGCAAATTAATTAGTTTTTCGTAAAATAAGTAATTTTGAAGGGTCGTCTCTTTTAGTAAAAGGCGTGAAGCTTCTTGCTTCCTATATAAATAGAAAACCAAGGCCAATTTTGAGAGGATCATCATATCATATTCCATTTTCATTTCCGTTATAGTAGGCATTAGTAAGAAGATATATTGCACATTCCACCCATTCATATCATATCAAAGACTTCTGGTATAAATTTATATACATTTGAAATAACATAATGGAGAAGATTGCTCATAATTGGTAATCTATTTTGGTGTTCAATTGTTGCGTTAAATTTCATGCTTATCTGTTACTATGCTATCTCCAAAGTGGTTTCTCCAAGTTATTTAAATTCATAAGATTTATTAGGGCACATTTGCTGTTACTATGTGATTATTTTGAGCTTATGAATGAAATAGAACATCTTATTATCAAAGATTCTCCATGACTGTGTTATCATTATGTATTTTTTCTTATGTTTTCCATACTTGTTTCTTCTTATATTTGAATGAATATCAGTTATTGAGCCTCAATACTATGCTTATGTGAATGAATATGTTGATACAGTAAAGCATTTACTGTGGATGTTTTCAATTATATGTTCAACATAAAAATGGAAACTATTTAAAAATAATAAAGTTAAAAAAGTTGCTTATTTAATAACTTGAGTTATGTGCATTAATATTTTATTAACTTTTGTGTCTTCACGAACATATGTTGATACAAAATGAATGGAAGAAGCATCCAAGTAATAGTATTTCTTTTCCAAAAATTCATACCAAAGATTGAACAATTTAAGCTGGATATTGCAATAGGTAATTGTTATCAGCACAAATAATATTACTAAAGCATTTCAAAATTTGGGCCATAAGAGTCATCCTTTTTAAAACATGGATTGCAATTAATTTTTACATGAATGAATTTTCTTATATTCAATCCCCAACTCAACCAACAATAGACATGCCTCTCTGCAAGTTGATGGCAACACATTCTCTTTAGGGAATATTTTAGTTTTTAGTGCCCTGTAAGATTGCCAGAGATTAAATCAATTGAATGTTTGACTTATGATGAACATGTTTGATAAGTCAATCTATACTAGGACTTTTAATATACAATATATGGTTTTAAAATCCCCTTAAATAAATATAAATGAAGTCGATGAATGTTTACGAATTGTGTACACCAATTGACAATGCAAAGTAAGAAATAGATTTCAACTCACTTCAGTAGGGTAGTGAATCCTTTGTCTAACCAACCAAATAGTGACTTGATTTCTAATAATATTAATGTGCATGCCAGTTGTGAGGTTCTACTTGCACCCAATTTGAACACGGGTGTCTTCGCTGCTTGCTTGATGGAGTCTTTCAGGTTGTTATCATCAACATTACGTTGGTGGTAATTACCCATGCTATCATCATTACTGTCAGCCATATGATCATTATTGGCATCATTCTTTCCATCCCCAAAGAAATTTGTAAGCATTTCATTCAATCCTTCTTCATGCACTGCATTTTCCCTATCATGATCATCATCATTAAGGCTAGGTGGCATCTCTTCAGTGTATGCATATCTCATCAACTCTTCAAATTTCTTAGGTGGTAGAAATCTCTTCAAACTTGCTCTTTTCACCCTGGTATTGTTTAAAGGATGGTTTGGATCATCCTGTCCAAATCTTAATGATCCAGTTGGATCATGGGTATTAGTATGTGTTTCATCAACATCTTCTACCTATCAACAAATGCAAGCATTATTTAATGTTTTCCAACAATTGGGTAAATCATAAATGTATCAATTTCAAAGAAATATAATCAAATATGGCTTAAAAAATAAAAAAATAAATTGTATCAACATATATACATCAATTGAATAATGGAACATTATTTTATAGACTACCTTTTTTATACAATAATTTAAATAAAACAAAATTTTGACAACATAATTTATAAAACATTAGTCCACACTCATTTATTATTCTTTGGTTTTCTACCCTTAAGAACATCCTTAGGGAGACCTTGTTCTTCCCTTTTATTTCATGCAGGAGTGCATTTTAAGAAGGGGTAATCAATCAATAACTCATCCCCAATGGTAAGGTCCTTAATAGCCTCAACCATTATCAATCTATCAACCTCTCTTTCCATATCTCCATCTTTATCATTTATAACCTCAACAAATTGATGATTCGGTCTTACATTAGGGTCCCTTCCCTTACTACTATTTATAAATCTTGCAATATTTTTGTGTGTATGCGCGTCCATCTATATACATAAGATGACCTCTATTAATTTCTTTTCCACTTTCCAATTGGAGATGATGTGTATACATATTCAAATCTAGACCATATGCTGACATTCTAGGCTTATATTCTGCTAGCCTTCTCCATTCACCACTATAATATGATGGACCATAATATGGAATTAATCTCCTATTGGTTTGTTCTGAATTGTTTCTATGTTTAGATCCCACACATGTAAATTTTTGACAATAAAGAGGCCTAGATTCACTCAATGAATATTGGAGGGTTGTATCATGTAGTTGTATCCCCAAAATTGAAACACCTCGTACACTCTAGGTAGTTGTTGATCGCTAGGCCAAGCACAATATAGTCGACGATCAAATGTCTCTTTGTAAATTGATCTCAAACTCAGGGGCAAGTCATCATCTCCAGCACATTCATTCTCATAGGGTATGTAGTCCACCTTCCCCCTGTCTTTAAGGAAATTATGCATCTTTAAACTGGTTCTTGTTCTATGACTTGTTTTCATCAATTCCTCATCTTCCGAGATGGTATATTGGCACATATTTTTGTTAGATGTATCATCCAATAAATGATCATTTCCCTCTAGTCTAGAAGTCAGTGATCCAGGAAACTTTAAACCAAGAACTTTATCCTGTAAGTATCCATTGAGAAAAAAATTAGTTATTTAAATAATATAAAGCAATGTTTAAACAAAGTATACATGTTATTTATATCAAATTGGAAAATTCCTTACCACAATTCCTATTGGATTTGAATCAATTGTAGGAGGAATACTACCAACTAGAAGCTCATTACACATGTAATGTCTTTATGCAATTTCTTGTTTAAATTTTTTCTTTCCATGACATATAGAACATCCACAAACAATAATTTTCTCAAAGTATTCATCCCATGTACTATAGTCCCGACCAACCTGTTGTTCAGTGAAATCATCTATTGTGTCTAGAAGATCCATTGTCATATCCTCTTCCACCCACTGTTGTCTACATTATTTAACATTTTTAGGTCCACGTCCACATACATATCTTCTTCTTTTGGTAGTTGAATGCCTAGGCTCTGCATTTGCTCCAATCTCCATCTAAAATAATCAACAACATGCATTAATGTATGTCAAGATTGGATAATACATTATAAATTTCAATAATACTGTGAAAAAAGATGGATGTATCACAAAATTCCACCAAATCATTTTTCCTAAGTTAAGTCAAAATTTGAGTACTTGATGTTTCACTTCATTTGTTTTGTCCTCATTTGATATGACACGATCTGTTGCCATGGCCTCGTCTCATCCCTATAATACACAACATAGTAAATAATGTTTACTACAATTATATCATTTCAACAAATATGATATCCAAACAAAACCTGGCTTTACTCATATACTTTCTCAAAGTATTCATCCCACACTATAGTCTTGACCAACCTCTTTTCCAACTCAATCATTTATTTTTTTTGCATGATCTGTCATATCCTCGAACACCCACTTTTTTCTATGTGATTTAACAATTTCAGGTCCACATCCATACCCATGTCCTCTTTTGCTAGTTGAACACTTAGGCTCTGCATTTGCTCCAATCTCCATCTAAAATAATCAACAAAATGCATTAATTTATGTCAAGATTGGATAATAAAAATTAAAAATTCCAATAATATTGTGAAAAAAGATGGACATATCACAAAATTCCATCAAATTATTTTTTCCTAAGTTAAGTCAAAATTTGAGTACCTGATGTCTCGCTTCAGTTGTTGTGTCCTCATTTGACATGACATGATCTATTGCCATGGCCTCGTCTCCCCCTATAATACACAACATAGTAAATAATGTTTAGTACACCAATTATATCATTTCAATGAATATGCTATCTAACACAAAACCTCACTTTTTATTTTAGACATATATTTCACACCTTAGATGACTCATCTAGTTGTATAGGAGTCATTTCTGAGTTCACAAATCTAACCTCTATTGGTTTTGCACCCACAAAATTGACATGGGATAAGGAATAGATAAAATAGGGAACCATGATTGCTCCCTTGGTACATATGAAGATGAAGTCAATTTAGGATCAATTTATTTATCAACTTCCAAGCAAAATAAATCATTTTGCACTGCTAGGCACTAAATTAGGTGCACTTTGCACAACTTTTTGCATCCCAAACAAATTACTTTTTTTTGGCTGGAAGGTGGCGCTAAATTAGGCACACTTTGTGCTACCTTTTGCATCCCAAACAAATTACATTTTTTTGGTTGGAAGGTGGCACTAAATTAGGCACACATTGCTATGTCAACTATTGCGCCAACTACTAAATCAAGAAGAAAAAATTAAAACTTCATGTGTCAAGAAGGAAGAGATGTTAGGAGAAAAAACCCGCGTGAAGGAAGAGAGGAGAAAACAAGGGAAAAACGACGTGAAGGAGGGCTACAAGAAAGTAGATCAAAAATTCGATTTAGTTTGTGACACCATAGGTAAGGTTGCAATTTGTTTTTTTTCGTTCCCACAAATATTTTTGTTTGGATTAAATGGAGATATTGTGAAGAAAGGGTTGTGAATATTGTTTTGTTTACATGTGAATCATTCAAGTCTCATGTGCTTGCAAAGGAGGGTAAAATTATAGACATTGTATTATTTCCTCCACATTTGAGAGTAGTGAACACAATTTTGAAACCCCAATGCCCCAATTCACTTATCATTCCCATCCCAAGCTTTTAGTTTCTGGTTTGATTTCTCAGACCAAACTTCCATAAAAAAGTAGTTGAGTGCTTTCAAGACAAGTCATTAAATTGCATCTGCCCCACTATAGCTAGGTCTTGTGGGAACAGAGGTTGGTTGAGATAATACAAGGAGATAGGGATTTTGAGGAAACAACTGAATAATAGATCCTTTCCTTAAATTTGTGAGACATTAGTGCTTAAATTAGCTATTACTAATTTTCACTTATTCTTTTATAGAACAATGAGCTCGTGGTTTCTAATTGATTGTGCACACACATTCATTTTATTTCTAATCAGTGGATATGACTTGAGAATGGGACCTATTTGTGTTAAATCTCAATAAAACCACACTTCACGCCCTTTTTCTCCCCAAAAGATTACTATTCTATATAGGTGTGCAAGCGTTGATTTTCTTACAATAAATTTGTTTTATTTTGCATATATTTATATCCTTTCAACTTGTATATTTATATTCTATATAGGTGCACAAGCAATTGATTCATAGGTGTTTAAATCCAGAAAGAGAGTCATTCAAGGTAAAAATTTCATACCTGACAGTGTGTACTTCATTTGCCTCCACAGACTAGATGAAAATAATTTTCCCTAGGTCACCTCAAAATGTCAAGCGATAGAGGGAAGAGAAGAAAGGGAGCAAACTCTGGCCAAAATGAGGTAATTCATTGTCAATTCATAGATTTGTAAATGTTTCCCTTGTTTCTTTCATTTTTACTTTTCAATTTTTTATTTTAAAATTTAAAAGAAGAAATTTATTATATATATAGGGACATGTGACTAACAAAGATAAAGAGGAATTGGCTTCCATATTGGGGGCAAAGGCAATGAACAATTTGGATGATACGTGTTGGACAATGCTTTCCAGATACATAGAAAATCGATCTAATGAAGCCCCTCAAAAATTGCAACCAAATCAACTGTGTCATAGCAAATCAATTGATTCCCCAAGTAGTCCTGGATTGAGCAAAAGATCTAGGAGGAAATCAGTAACAGTAAACTCTAGGAGTGTAGAACAGGGAGCAGAGGCTTCCACTATCCCAACCACTCCTGGGACACAAACTTCTTCCACCATGACAAGTTTTCATTCTTACATTGGTACCTACAATAAGAAGATAGAATAAGATGTGGTTTCAAGGGAAGTCCGAATGATAGATGTTGGAAAAGGGTTTGTGAATAGGTTGAAGGAATCATGCCTTCAACATTTTCCATTCTCAAAGATACCCATACACCTGCAAAAATAGTTATCAATGATATGGAGACTGAATTTGGCACAGGTTAGTCTATGAAGAAGGTGAAGCTACGAATGTCTCAAAATTGCAAGAGATTTCGATGTAGCCAAACAAAGAAGATAAAAAAATCCCTCCCAAGCTAAGGCTCAAAAAAAGGCCAATGTATGTAAGTTTCAAAGTATGGAAAGAGCTTGTAAAAGCATATGAGAAGTTCGAAGTACAAAGGAAGTCCGGTGAGGAGAGTAAGCAAGTATTTGAATTTGCTCATAAGATTATATCAAATTTATTAAACGATTTTTAAATTTTATTTTTGCATAGTTAAATTGAATTAGTATATGTTTCAGGACAAGGCCTCCAAGGCTAGGCTTCAAAAAATTCATGCCACGCATCACAGTGGCCAGAAAGGTTTACAGGCCTTGATCTATAATTTTCTAAGTATATTTAATATTTTAAATGATATTTTTTTAATTCCATAGGAAAAAGTAAATGATTGCATATTAATTAGTTTAACTAGTCCATGTGCCATGTTTTGACAGGAGGAGAAATATGGGCGACATCCAAAGCAATTTGAAAAGGAAAAGTTACAAAGTAAAAAGTGGGCCGACTTTTTAATCTGGATGGAGAATAAGGTATCAATAGTTGACTTTCAACAACTTAGTTGGATATTGTTGTGTTAATATGTCAATTTTCATTTCTTGTGTTTAGTTGTTTATTGATGTGTAGGATGAGTTCTAAAGTTCTTCTTTGTTGGCCCTAGATCCCACTCAATTGTCGCATTATTTCATGTTGAGGAAAAAAATATTGTTTGCCTTAAAAGGTAGTGGGTGACATTCATGCCTTATTTTCATCGCATATTTTAATTAATGACCATTTCCTTTTAATATCTCTTAAGTGTCCTCATTGAAGTTATGAGTTGTATCATTTGAGTGACTTAGTCCCATGTTGATTTGATTTCTTTTCTTTTCTCTCAAACATGGTATCTAAAGGAGTGCAAGCTTACTTGAATCATGTTGCCATTCTACTAAGTGATCCACATGCATCTTTTCCATCCTTCCTCACGATGCTACCATTCTTTTAACATGTAAGAAAGTTTTGATGCATCTTGGTAGACATCCTATAGATCTAACACATCCTTCTAGTCTACATCACTTGGAATAGCTAACTAGCCACTTAATTTATCCATCTAATTTTAAAAAAGGAAATAAATTTGTCTTCCAAGTTAAAAAAACTCCATAAATAAAGAAATTAGCAGTAAAAAACCTACAACCCGATCTAATCAACACAGAGAAGCATGTAATACTAGACTTCTTAAAACTCAAAAGATAAATGGAATGTCCTTAACACCAAGTAGAGCTATCCAAAAAATATAACTAAAAACACAAACGTGCTCCCACATAGAATGGCCTAATGGATGGTTTTCATAGAAGTCAAACTATCGAAGTAACAACATTGATCAAGTTAACATATATGCATCATTTGCATAAACAATTGAACCATTTATGTGCATGAATAAATAGTAGAAGGATGTAGATGAACTCAATTCATCTGACTTTATGCCTCTTGGCAGGAATTCCTCTTGAATCTCTAATATTAGGTGCCTGAGACTTCCTTGTAGCTTTTACCTTTCCTCACCACCTTTCCTCTTCACTGTTAGACTCATCTCCTTTTTCCTTATCTAAATTTTTTGCTTGGGCTTCTAATTCATCCCATGTTTTACCTTCCTCCCCTTCAGAATATTCTTCTTCTTCGTCCTCATCTAACTCCACAAGAGATTCATCTTTTGAACCTTCATCATTTGATTTTGATTCCTCTTCTACATCAGAGGGTTTATATCCTTGATCTAACTCTTTTGAATTATTAGAATCAGAATCACTAGCTTCCATATTCAAAAATTCCCAACCACCATCTTCAACAAATTTGTCTATATCATTAGTAATAGTCTTCAAAATTGGCCGCCAATTCAAGTTCATTTTGCTTTCATAATACTTTATATCCATGGAGTTTAGCCATTCCCTGATGCCATCAAGTGAAGATTGAGGAATGACGTCAATGCAGAGTACATGCCACTTGAAGTCTTTGAAAAAAATATCCATATCAAATTCTTTTTTCCCAAGTCCTACTCTCTCAAGGTTAACAATCTCAATCTCATTAATAGTGATTACTAAGAAAGGTAATTCCACCAACTCTACCAAACAGTTTATCGTAGGAAAAATAAAAGCAGAGGCTTTGAAAGGAACTCCATGAAAACCAAGCTCTCTAAATGGTACATCAACTCTAGTTCAAAATATTTTAGATGAGGCTGCTCCCATAGCTCTCTTACTCGCTTGACAAATCCTTGAAACTCTGCATTGATTTTATTTTTCCTATCCCTCTCTTTCTATTCTTCCTCAATTTCATCAATATCATACATTGACCTTCTTGCCCCTCCTAAATTTTGGACCACATCCATTACCTCCACATAAAATTGGACATCCCTGGTCTTCTTAGTTCCCACACCATGATATGGTTCTGCAAATGAAAATGAAGCAAAGTAATCATCTCCTTCTCCGCTAGCTAGAGGAATGCATGCTTAATCTTTTGATACATGATATCAGCTCTCTCTTCTGCTTTCATGGTTGAATACTGAAATCTATTATGGTGGGCCTCTAGAGTTCTAGTCATCTTTCGTCAAATTCCACCAAATGTTGGCCTGTTCCACAAGTCTGCCAACCTAATTGCCTTTGTTTTTGAAAGCTGAAGTTTCTCTTGAGTCCCCAGTGTAGCTCTCTCTTCCTTTTTAGACTCTTTCATTGCTACAGGAAATTAGCACCTAATTGATTAACAATCTCAATCTCACTAATACTAATTACTAAGAAAGGTAATTCCATCACCTCTACCAAAAATTTTACCGTAGGAACAATAAAAGTAGAGGCTTTGAAAGGAACTCCATGAAAACCAAGCTCTCTAAATGGTCAAACTCTAGTTCAAAATCTTTTAGATGAGGCTGATCCCATAGCTCTCTTACTCACTTGAAAAATCCTTGAAGCTCTGCATTGATTTTATTTTTCCTATCCCTCTCTTACTATTCTTCCTCAATTTCATCAAGATCATACATTGACCTTCTTCCCCCTCCTAAATTTTGGACCACATCCATTACCTGAGCCACATAAAAATGGACATCCTTGGTCTTCTTGGTTCCCACACCATGATATGGTTATGCAAATGAAAATGAAGCAATGTAATCATCTCCTTCTTTGTTGGTTGGAGGAATGCATTCTTGATTTTTTGATACATGATATCAACTCTCTCTTTTGCTCTCATGGTTGAATACCGAAATCCATTATGGTGGGCCTCCAAAGTTCTAGTCATCTTTCTTCCTTCCACCAAATGTTTGCCTGATCCACAAGTCTTCTAGCCTAATTGCCTTTGTTTTTGAAAGCTAAAGTTTCTCCTGAGTCACCAATGTAGCTCTCTCTGCCTTTTAAGACTCTTTCATTTCTACAAGCAATTAGTGCGTAATTGATTAACAATCTTAATCCCACTAATTTAGTGATTACTAAGAAAGATAATTCCATCAACTCTACCAAATAGTTTAATGTAGGAACAATAAAAGTAGGGGCTTTGAAAGGAACTCCATGAAAACCAAGCTCTCTAAATGGTATATCAAACTCTAGTTCAAAATATTTTAGAAGAGGTTGACCCCATAGCTCTCTTACTCGCTTGACAAATCCTTGAAGCTCTGCATTGATTTTATTTTTCCTGTCCCTCTCTTGCTATTCTTCCTCAATTTCATCAGGATCATACATTGACCTTCATCCCCCTCCTAAAGTTTGGACCACATTCATTACCTCCACATAAAACTCGACATCCTTGGTCTTCTTAGTTCCCATGCCATGATATGGTTATGCAAATGAAAATGAAGCAAAGTAATCATCTCCTTCTATGTTGGATGGAGGAATGCATGCTTAATGTTTTGATACTGAAATCCATTATGGTGGGCCTCCAGAGTTCCAATCATCTTTCTTCGTCTTCCACCAAATGTTGGCATGATCAACAAGTCTGCTAGCTTAATTTCCTTTGTTTTGAAAGGTAAAGTTTCTCCCAAGTCACTAGTGTAGCCCTCTCTACCTTTTCAGACTTTCATTGCTATAGATAGTCTATGGTATTTAATCATGTGTACCACATGGTTGATGTGCTTTGAATCCTTGGATCTAAAGGAAATTTCCTTAACATAAATGCTACTAGGGAATTTCAATGTTGGCATGTAGTTGGCATTAAAGCTGGTACTTGGAACATTCAAAATTATCCTTATATAAGAATTCGCTCCATCTTGATGGTGGCTACATGACCATGATGCCATAGATGGGTACCAGAACAATATCATTTTTTGTATCAACCTGACTCATGAGCTCTCTAGAAACGGGGATATCATTCACATTTTTGTATGAAACCATCTCGGTGGATGGCTTGGAAGAGCCATGTCCATCTCTTGTACCAATTCCCCTGCAACCAATCTTCTTATAGTCTCCTCATTCTTTTGCAAAGGGTTGGAACTTAAGGTTATGTAATAGAATTTACAATTGATTGTTAAATTGTATAACAAATTTTTTTATGATCTTTACTCTCGTTTATTAGAATTGTTGCATGTTTTACATCATTGGAATCACATATTAGCGGTAACTATTTTGAAATTTTATTATGGCATGTGCACTTTGATATGATGTGATATGATTACGGTTTCATCTTATATGTTTCAATATTAGATATATAACAAAAAAATAAATTCTTTCATGAAATAAATAATAAATTTTCATTTTTTTTTAGCCCACGGGTCTTCCAGAAGATCAAGATGATCCTCATCATTATATAGATCCAAAAAAATTGCTTCTACCAGTACAGATCACATGGCAGAGAATGATGATGACGTAGATATAGAAGACACCAAGGCTAATGACAATGATGATGACGATGACAACAATGACGACAATGACGACAACAATGATGATTATGATCACGATGGTGGTGATGATGATGAGGCAGTTGCTGGTAGTACCCAATGACATTCATGATCATATAGACTGTGTCATAGATCATTTTTGATATATCGTTATGATGTCTCTTTTCATGGTTACTATCATAAGTATCATTTTCACGGTTTATAGTGTAGTGCCCCTCCACTTTTAGCCCTTCACGATGTGTAAGTAAGTTGTTTGTTTGTCTTGTGAGTTCATATTGATCTTGTCATTTAACATTGTTTTAATTTAATGGTATAGTTGTTCTTGGTGTGTTGAGTTTTAAATATCATTCAAAAGTAAAATAAAACCTAGCATTGGTAATTGTAGTGACAAAATTAAGACTAAAATTAAATGGTGGCAACACATTGTGATATAGACAACAAATAAATAAATAAATAAATAAATAAATAAATAAATAAAACCATTATGGTAATGCTGGATTCTCCTTCCCCTAACAATTATTTAAATGATAAATTTTGACTATTCTTGATTATAGTAATAATTATTTATACCATAAATTGGAACAATTCTTTGTTATAGTAATAAGTATTTACAAAGGAAAATTTAAATAATTCTTTATCACCCTATGGTAAATTGAAATAATTCCTTATCAGCAATTGATGAAATAATGGTAGCTATCTTTAATCATGTAACAATGGAAAATGATTAGGTTTATAAATTAAATAAAAGTATAGGGATATGTCTATAGGTAGAAAAAGGAAGAAAAGAGGATATGACGGGTGTAAGTGCATGCATTTTGAAATTTGCCACTTGCACCTTTTTCTCGAAAATAAGAGTGGGGATCACCTTTGTTTGGGAGGGGAGTCCCGGATTTAATCTCGATTGGTAACTTGTCTGCGTAAACACACGTTCACATGCTGAGTTACAGGTCAATTTCTTCTCACAACGATAACATTTTGTTTACTGGAGGGTTGATTCAGAATTAGATGTCATACAGTCTTTCTTTATTTGTCGTTCTTTTATGTCTGCGAGTTGGGTTATGCTGAGTTTCATTATAATCGAAACTTTTTATTAGGCTATTGTATTGTTCCTTGACTGATAATGTTGCTTATCGCCTCACATCGCATTTTTTTTAACTTTCTGCCTTCTATGATATTTTCATGCTGATATATTCATGCTGCCTTGTATAATGATTTGCTTCGTTTTGGTAAAAGGAGTGGAGATTTGGTTTATTTGTATCCCTCTGACAGGATTTACTGTTGCAAACGGTTGTTGTATTATGCTTAGTCGATTTGAAAGCCTTTAATCTCAGCTTGTTTCATTTAGCATCACCAATTCTCTCCGCAAGAACATTGTCCCTGTTTAAAATGATGCAAGTGGTTCTCATCTCTCAGAATGAACTCTCTTGCAACAATCTTGGGGACGAATTTAGATGCAAATGGTAATCTGCACACACTCGGAGGTTCTTATCAACTCTAACAGTTGTACCAGAGGCCATGTTTAACAACCAAATGTAATTGCTAACCTTTCCCTTTGGCGGCAGATAAATGATTTCTTCTTTTTCTCCTCTTCTGTAGCAATAAGTGAAAGTCTTGATTCTGGAAATACCCTACTGCTTTCACTCTTTGCATACATGCCTACCAAGGCGGTTGCAACTGCAGCGCTGGGAATTTCCCCCGTCCTTCATTCTTCGATGGGTATCCATATCCCGTTGTGAAGCTCCCATTTTGGCGCAGGCAGAAAGGATGATGGAAACTGTCGAAGGATTTTCCTGTACACCTGCTAATTGCATTTGCTTGAAAGTCTCTAAAGCCTTTAAACAAAACCCATTTTGTGCTTATTCTGCAATCTTTGCATTCCGTAAGACCCCTTTCCTTTGTGGCATTCTGTCATACTGTTCGCATGCCTCCTTGTGCGCTCCCAATCTCCATTTTGGCCTGCCAGAACAATGGCAGCCTGTCACACCGGTAACACTTGATCATAGAAGACTGAAAGGGCGTTAACAGCCTCCCTGATTCCATTTGCAAACTGTCATATGTGCAGCCCTTTCCTTGTAAACTTGCCTGAAAGCGCGCCCTAGAAACAAGCAAGGTTCACAATGTTAGGTCGTATTCCTGAGTGCTTCATGAATTCATAGATTTTGAGAGTTCCTTGCAAAATCCATTTTGTACATATCCTGCAATCATTACATTCCCCGAGACCGCATTTCCTTGAGGCATTCTGTGTAAACAATTCGCATGCCTTGTTTATCATAATCTGTCACGTCTGCAGTACTTGAAAATAGAATGTTGTAGAGTTTTAAATATTTCTCTCTGTTTCTTCTGGCAACCTGTCTTAGCCGCAACACTTGAAAATAATAGGGAGTTTTAAGGTTTAAATAACCTCCCTGTTCTTTTGGCGTCACCTGCCAATTGCATTTGCTTGAAAGTTTCTAAAGCCTTTTCAATAAATCCATCTTGTTCACGTCCTGCAATCACTTTCCTCCTTGAGATGCCTGCTTTTTCTCCATTTACCTCGGCCTTGAGTTTTTGTTTCACTGCCTCGTCTTCATCATCATCGTTAAATGATTATGCAACATCAGCGTATACTTTGTAGCTAACCCCAGTTGCATTTTCAGGCCCTTTATCCTTAACAATCCACGGTGTCAGCAAGGAACGATGAATAATTCTGTGTTTTGGAGTTACCAGTCTGCCACTGCAAATTCTGAAACCCAAGCGATACATTAAAATCCTTTTTGTGCATATCCTGCAATCATTGCATTCGCTTGAATGTTTCTAAGCTCTTGTTAACAAATCGTCATTGTGCAGTTTCTGCAATCATAGCGAGCCATGAAACCAAACGTCCTTGAGGCATTCGGTCAAACCTTACATGTCCCCCGTGTAAGCTTCCACATTCTGCATGCACCGTATGCCTGATTTTGGACTTTAGCAGGCTTTGTTATGTGTTTGGTGCCCAATTAATACAATGGGTCTGTTCTACAGCATGTCAGTGCTTAGTTGGCATACTATGTATTCCATTTCTCTCTTTCCTTACCTTAATTACCTACTGCTGTGGAAATGAAAATACCTAACTGGTAAGTTTTCCTTGTGTTTTATAGAAGCGGGTAAGGCTTTATAAACCTGGGCACTTAAATCATTATTTATTTGGTAACATATTTGCTGCTCATCTTATACTATCCATTGCTTCCATGTAAACGAAAGGGGGGTGGAGATCAGATAGATCGGCTTGCATTACCATATATGTATTTATTTAATTATTATTATTATTTGATTTTCTATTTGGTCTGTCAACAAAAATTTAGGCTTCGTTTGTTTATTATATTCACGGGAAACAAATTTAAGTTACTTTTTCTTTCTTTTCTCTTTCATATTTCATGGTAACTTGCATAATTTAGTTGTATGGTGGCGCTTTATCACCGTTATCAAAATGGACGTGAAACGTTATTACGATATTGCATAAAGATTTTATTTTGATATTTGTTTAATTTTAGTATAGATAAGTATCATAAAGATTTTATTTTGATATATGTTTAATTTTATTATAGATGAGTATTATAAAGATTGTATTTCGACATCTATTAATTTATAATATGTTATTTATTTAATTTTATTGATTTTTTTCTTAAAAAGGGAAATACATGGGTTAATTTAATAGTACGTTAAATAAAATAATTATTCATGGTCAATTTATAGCTAATAATCAAATAACGTTATCATTATCTATAATTAAGAATAAATAAAGTGGTAATGATATTACTTATGGATAAAGAATTGGTAAACAACGATACTATTATTCTCATGAAGAGAATAAGTAACCATTGGCGATATCATTAGAAGGATGATAATACCATTCATGTCTAATTTACAACTAAATAAGAGATTTAATTTCTCTTTTTTTTTTTTTTTTACTTTTTTATATATAAATAGAGAATAAGGTTTACATTTATGATTAACCTAAAAGTTAAGATGTAAAGGAAGTTTAAAATGTAGGTAAATGTTATATTTTAATTAAATTTATTTATTTGAAGTAAACAAATGCATAATATACTTTAATTAGATTTATTCATTCTAAGGTAAACATATGCATATGTATATAGGAATCATAAATTAAGAGAAGTCTATGGTTTACATACGGTGGTTTTCATAGTTTTTTTATTTAATTAAATAATTCAATATATATGTGTAAAATAGATGTCAATATAAATGTGTAAAATAGACGAGGATTATGAACTTACAATTAGGAGCTTCAATTGGGTAAGGACTTAAATCAGATATTGTAGATTGTAATTACATAGTTCTTATCTATATAAAAGATATTATGATGGAGATGTATTTAATTATAGTCAATGATTTAATTATTCTTTACATTATCATTAGTTGGATTATGTAATGTTTAAGTGAATGGATATTTATAGTTGATCTTAAACATGTTAGATAGTTATTTCTTTATTTTGAATACTCCTTAGAAATGATTCCTTATGCATGCTAGTAGATTCATGATTGATCATATTTTCGTCTTGTTTTATTTTGTTTTGAGGTAATTTTTATGTCTAAACATATTTTGGATAGATCAAGAACCCGTAATACTTAAGTTACTCCCTTTCGGATGATCATGGGTGGTAGGTTGTTAGGTTACCAGAAGCGACAGGAAACCCGTTTTGGTGTTGAATTTTCCCATGTTTAAACATTTGTGTATCCATTGATCGTATTCCTATTTTAAGTTTCTCATGGGTGTACTTTGTTCTATGATTTGTTTTTCCTTAGTTATGACTAGGAGCGAGATGGTTCATGCCTCACACGTTTATTCATTTTTTGGCTTTTATGATTGGTACACCCTTGTTGTTGTGAGTCTTGTTTCAGAACTATTTGGAAGAGTTTCCTAAACCAACGTTGTTGTACTTGTTTGATATTGTTTTATGTCATTGTGGAGTTAGCCTTTTTTGCTTGACCTTGTTTGGATGTGGATCTTTCCTTGTCATCTCCTAGCACGGGGGGTGGTCCTTCGGGTCCACACGGTCGGATGGAATGTGCTATGCACCCCATTGGGTTCCCAGGTTGTGTTCGTGATGCGAAAGCGAATGCAGAGATTCCAAGGCTTCACGTTGTTGAAGACTATTCCTCATTTTTGTACCTTATTCTTCTTTATGTATCAATCTTGTATTTGATGCACGACGAGATGCATATGTACTCCTGAAACGAATGTAATGTAAGTGTAAACCTTATGTGGTAGTCGTTATTTGATGTGTTGTATCTATGGAAATATACTCCACACTATTATATTGATCTATGAATTGAAATGTAATAAAATGTTGTATGTATATTTTCATCTTTTTCGATCATGGAGGGTTGTATGTTATTATTATGTATCTTGGCTTTAATTTTCTCTCATTTGATAAAAGTTTAGGAATCGTAATTACCATATCGTATACCTCAGAGGATGTAGATGACTTTGTAAATGTATAATTTCTTTCAGGTAATGAATGTACAAACTTATCTTATGCAATGTTTCCCTATCAAAAAAATATTATTAGCAATTTTATGTTGTCCTTTGGGGTTCACACACGAGGCGTTACATATAGTATCATATTGTTGAGTTGTATCATATTGACATTTATCATTTTCACTTATATCATTTGGACATGTATCATCTTGACTTGTATCAATTTGAGTTAAATAAATTATCATTTATACATGTATCATTTTGACTTATGTCGACTGTTGGACATGTATCATTTTCACATGTTATTGATCTACTAGAATATTTGACTTTCACTTGTTTTAGTTATATATTATGATGATGTTATCAATATTGACTTGTCAATTTATATATATTAAAAGTGGTCGATGATTTTTGGATGGATATTTATTATGTATGATGATTTTAATTTATTGCTCAGGATGGATGTTGTCAAATTCAATTAAATTATAGATATTTGACTTAATTATTTTAACTATAGATGATGATCATGTTATAATAATTATCTTGTTATTTAATCATATGATTTAAATAATTAAATTATTTACTCTATAATCATATGAGTTATTTAAGAGGCATCATATATTTAACCAATTAAATTAATAAATGAAGCAAAACAAGAAGCATTTTTAGAAGAAAAAAAGGAAGCAATAATGGAAGCCAAATTAGAAACAAACCAGAAGCAATCTTGGAAGCAAAATTGGTAGAAAAATTAGAAGCAAACCTAGAAGCAAAACTAGGAGCAAAACAAGAAGCATATTTTAGAAGCAAAAAAAGAAGCATTTCCAGAAGCAAAAAGGAAGCAACAATGGAAACCAAACTAGAAGCAAACTAGAAGCAATCCTGGAAGCAAAATTGGAAGCAAAACTGGGAGAAAAACTGGAAGCAAAACTGGAAGGAACACATGAAGCAAAACTAGAAGCAAACGTGAAAGCAAAATCAGAAGCAAAACTGGGAGAAAAACTGGGAGCAAAAATGGAGGAAAAACTAGAAGCAAAATTGGAAGCAAATGTGGAAGCAAAAATGGAAGTAAAAATGGAAGAAAAACGAGAAGCAAAATTGGAAGCAACATTGGAAGCAAAATTGGAAGCAAAACTCAAAGCAAAACTGCAAGCCAAATGGGAAGCAAAATTGGAAGCAAATTTGGAAGTAAAACCGGAAGTAAACCTAGAAGCAAAACTCGACATCACATTGGAATCAAAAGTGGAAGAAAAAATGGGAGCAAAACTAGAAGCACAAATGGGAGCACAAATGGAAGCAAAAATGAGAGCAGGAATTGAAGCAAAATCGGAAGCAAAACTGGAAGCAATACTGGAAGCAAACTTGGACGCCAAACTAGGAGAAAAACTAGAAGGAACAATGGGAGAAAACATGGAAGCAAAACTGGAAGCCAACTTAGGTGCCAATTTAGGCTCTATTTTCCTTACACTATTCCCAGCATTAAAGGGGACACTATTGTCGACAACAAATTTTTGGTGCAAAATTCAACGTTAATTTGGGCGCTAAATGCAGCGATGGAATGAAGAAATAGGTTTTTGCTGAATTTTGCACCATCAGATGACTCCAAACTGACAGACACAAATACACTAAAATTCAACACTAATTTCCTATTGTGCTATTGTGACAGTTGCTACAGATCCCAATGAAATAAGGCCAACAAGGCCAAGTTGACATGAATAAGATATCACGTTGCACAAACTGCAACTTGGTGATGCATTTCACGCCTCTGCAAGAAAGGATATAATTTTGAAGACTCACCAAAAGATTGTTGAGATGATTGATGAGGTAGTGAAAATGCTACTAGAAAGCTTCCCTGGTACAAATGTTGACAATTGCTTATTTGGTGTACAAAAACCAAGGTTACTCCTTGAATCATTCAAAGAATATTTTGTTGGTTTAGAGGAGAAATTGGAAAAGGAGGTAGATGAGAGAAGGTTGGTAGATGTTTTAGACAAGTGTGCTACTTTATATGGTAAGCTATAGAAAAACCTTAAGGATATTCAAAATTATGTTGAGGAAGGAAAGATTTTGTTTCGATTCTATTTGAAATTGCTCAGTTCCAAAAAGAACATAAAGGATGAGATGGACTCCATTGAGTCTCAAATTGATAAGGCCTCTGGAGCATATGATCTGGCTAATGATGCATATGGAACTACAAGGTAGGAAATAAAGAATCTGCATGAACAGTTCTTTCAATTGTAGGAACAAAAGGAAAAAATTATAGTGTAGTTTGGTCAGCTCGAAGACCTGGTAAATTCTAGATTTACATCCTTGACTGGTGCTTTGGCTAATGCAAAGGAGGTAGTAAGGTTAAATCTGGTACCTAGTACTCTGGATGAAAATGAAGAACTCCTCATGCAGTTTGAAACTCAGTGTCACATGCTTGGCTTTGTCAAGAAGGGTTGGGAAAATGGAAAAAAGTATTTGGAGGCACTCCTTGCAAAATTGAAGGAATCATACAAAAGCATTTTGCTTTCTTCTAGTGAATTGTGTACGTCTCTATTTTGTTTATGTAATTTCAAATTTCATTATATATATGTGGAAGATAGTGGATAGTATAGCAGTGAAAGTTTTGGTCATTTTTTATGGATAACATTGATAGGGGGAGTTCATTTTCCATTGATGTCAAAAGGGGGAGAGTAGTTGAGAAAAAAATTGGTTGGAGAGTATTTTTTGACATGTTTCCATCAATGAAAAAGGGGGAGATTGTTGGAAGTTTTCTTGTCATTGATGAGATTGTTAGCAACATGAGCATGAGCATATATGGTGTTGTCATTGATGTCAAAATTTATGTATTGTTGTTTGATGAGTGTGTGTGATTGTGGTGATGGAAACCCATTATACAGGTGCAAGAGTTTTGATCTAGATTAGAATAGATATGTTGTATATTTGTCTACATCCCAAAGTATAGTTTTCAGTGTATAATGAACCAATTTTGAGGTCCACATTGCTTTGCCATGTATAATCAAGTTATATGGTTCTAAGGAAATTTTGGTGTATGTTGGAGGAGCCTATATCCAAAGTTTCATGTCTTGATGTCATTTGGTGTCTAAGATAATGATGATAAAGTATCAAATTTGACAGTGACAGTGTTACTAATGCAAAGTACATGATTGGAATGCTTTGCATTTCACCATGGAAGAATATTTGGCTATGCAATTTTTTGGGAGTGCTTTTAAAGGTGTCAGAAGTATGAGTGGTCCAAGTGGAAAGTGTTTTGGTGGTTCACACATTGTATCATGGATGAAAAGATTGTTCATGTCACCAATTTTTACTATTTGATTCTGACCTAAAGTGTTTTGGGTTATGCGAAGATAAAACATGAATTGAGAAAACTTAAGGGA
Organism: Sequoia sempervirens; assembly: GCA_007258455.2. Classification (NCBI taxonomy): domain Eukaryota; kingdom Viridiplantae; phylum Streptophyta; class Pinopsida; order Cupressales; family Cupressaceae; genus Sequoia; species Sequoia sempervirens. Next base: position 184,028,916 of record VDFB02058242.1, read on the forward strand.
GTAATTATAGGTCACTTCTAACCTATTTTGGTGTGTTACAAGTTTTGAGGTGTGCATGTTTAGATCTTGAGTTGACAGGTTGATGTATTACATGTTTCATCTAATTAGGCCGACCTAATTGATGATGTAGGTGTTTGTGAAGGTAATGCATATAAATGTAAGTTCATTTTGATGTTGTAGAGATGAGATGTGTGTGTTGTTGATGTGAATTCCTAAGCAGAGTATGCAAATGTGATGTGAACAAGAGTAAAGTGGGTGTAAGTGTTGAGAAACATTAAGTGTACTAAGTCAATATATTGAGCTTTATTGGAATGGTCTCCAACATATTGTAGATGTATTGTATTAGTTTAAATCTTGGCAGTGAGCCACCCTTTCTTCTTTCTCTATTATTCTTTGGAAAGTGAGTCCACTTGGCAGTGATCCTTTCTATAATATTTTGTAACTGGTTATAATATATTGTGAGCTAATCCTCACCATGATTTTTCCCTTCTTGGATTTTTCATGTAAATTTGGTGTTCTTGTGTTATGTGATGTGATGCATGCTTTAATTGTCTCTTTCCATTTCTACAAGATTGAATGAAATGTTTTGGATACATGTTTAAGTGGTTTCAAAGAATACTAATTCACCCCTTCTTAGTATTATGGGTGTTCAACACTCTCTCTCTATCTCTATCGTGTTATCTCTCCATCTCTCTCTACCCCTATATCTCTCCCTACCTCTACCTCTTTTAATATATATCACTTCCTATATCTTCTATCTTTCTTTCTATTTCTCCCTCTCATTCTCTCATTATCTCTCCCTCTCTCTATATTTGTCTCTACCATCTCTCTCCCTCTCTCTATCCATATCTCTCCTCTCTCCCTCTTTTTGTATTACAGACTTAACATGACCATGTTGTTAGTGTAGCTTGATTATCTTTTTTATTCAAAATTTTTATTTTAGTCATGTATGGATCCTTGTATGTGGATGCATAGTTGATTTGAAGATATCACTTCTCAATTGAGACCTTTGTTGCATAAACATCATTTTCTAAATGGCCTACAAATTGACCTCGTGTACTGCATAACTATATACAAAAATAAATCATTTTTTTTCCAATTTGACCTTCCACACTTCTTTATCATACCCATTGCACACCAATGTGCAATTGCTAGTTTTTTTAGTGTTGACATATTGAAATTCCTTCTGTTGTGGATTAAAAAAATATTTTATTTAGTATTTTTAATTGCATATTCAAAATCACTCCAAAAAACATTGTAAAGATTGTAAATAAGTGACTAAATATTATGTAATTTACGTTAGTTTTATGGTTTAAAATGAGCTTCCCCTTTTAATTTGAAAGGAAAGTCTATTACAAAACTATTATTTTTATGTCACATTGAAAGGTGTGAATTAAAATATTAATTTTTTTTAGTGATTTTGTTGGGTGAAAAATAATTTATCATTTAAGCTTGGCATAGAAGTTTTATAGCTCAAATATATTTTTCAACTGTTAAAGAAGTAATTCTTATAATCAATGATTAATTGGAAGGATAATTGCATTCACAAAAATGATCCACCTCCATTGCTACCATGTGGAAATCAAATAGCTTCTTGATATTAACAAAATAAATTGAGCATCCACATGGATCAAGAAGGATTTTTCCCAAGTTCCATAATGATAGCAAACATCTCAACGAACATATTTCAATTTGGTGGAGTTGATTCCTCAACTCTATAGCTCCTAGAAGTTTCTTTTAATCAAATACCTATCACGTAAAGAGAAAAAAACAATGGAATTGTTGTAATAGCCTAAGTTCTATTGATGCAAAAAAAACATGAATAATGATACAATATATAATGATTTACCTTTGATAAAAGATTTAAAAAATGTGAGAATTAAATTAAATCATGACATGTATCTTAATCCTATGACTTGAGACAAAAAATCACATGACCCAAGCAAGCTAGTGTAAAAAAATATCTAATTAATTAAGAAATTATCTTTTATTTAACACACCCATTAAATGCAACTTAGAGAAAAGATAAACAAATGCATAAAAAAAGGGGGTCTTGACAACTAGGTATGATGAAGCACTCATGTACAAATGAAAAAAATATATCACAACTAAAGAAAAGGAGAAAACTTCATGGGAAAAAAACTCATCTCCAAAAAAGATATGTAAAATGTGAAGGAATGACTCAAGTCTAGAACCCCTAAGGAAAAATTCTTTCACCCCAAGCATCAATCACAATTAAAGATAATGAGGTGACACCAAAGGTTTAATGAAGATGTTTGCAACATTTTCCTCAATAGAAAAATACTCTAAGGAGTGATTACCATTGTGGATGAGTTGTTAAATAAAATGCATTTGTATCTTGATGTGCTTCATCCTTTGATGATCAACTGGGTTGTAACATTCAATATGAATGACACTTTGGTTATCACACCAAAGAATTATAGGAATATCAAGTGGTAGATCAAACTCTATTATAATCTATTGAAGCCACAAAGCCTCCTTAATGGTAATAGTTGCTTCTTGATACTCAACTTCAGTGATGCTAATGAAATAAGAATTTTATTCTTCCAAGATCAAGCAACTGGATTGGAACCAAGACAAGGAAAAATTGAAAGTGGTCTATTGGTGTGTCAACATCACCTGTCTAATTTGAGTTGGTGGAGCCTACTATCTCTTAAAGTCATAGTGTGTATTGAATGCCAAAGTGTTATAGTGCCCCTAATATACCTCAAAATGTGTTTGGCTTCCTTCCAGTGGTTCTTATGAGGACCATGGGAAAATCAAGAGACAAGCCCATTATCAAAGGTAATGTCAATTTGTGTATGTTTCAAATACAAGAGACTACCCACCAATTGTCTATATACAGTAGCATCAACACTAGGTTTTGTGCAAGTGGTAGTCAATGTGACACTTGACTAAAATTGTGTAGGATCTAGCTTATAATTAGCAATGCAAAACAATGAAGCATATTAATAGCATAATTTTTTTGATGAATGGAGATACCATAAAAAATAGAAGAAATTATACACCAAGAAGGAAGTGCAGAAGCCCAAGATTTTTCATGTTAAAGTGCTTTATCAATGAATGTTGTAAATCCAAAAGCATGGAGGAGGAGCTATTGGTAAGAATCAAATCATCTACATACAAGAACAATATCAAAAGATCAACTCCATGTCTCTAAATATAGATTATGATCACAATTGCAATGTGTGAAACTAGATGCAAGAAGGAAACCATTGATCTTATCATACCAAGCCCTAGGGGATTGTTTGAGATCATAAAAAGAACGTCATAGCCTACAAGAAAGGGAAGATATCTACATGAATCCTAGAGGCTACTCCATGTATATCTTCTCATCAAGATCATTGTACAAGAATTCACTCTTTACATTTGTAATATACCAATTGTTCATTGAAGTAAATTTTTCCTAAGTTTTCACTGTGTGAGTAAATAAACTATGTAACAAACCATTGTGAAAAAAAAAATCTTTATTGATAATATATGAACAAAGATGCCATCACAATATTTAGCAATAAGGATTCTATTTCAATATAATAATTTCACAAATTATAATATTTCAAGAATGTACACAATTACATACATAGCTCAACTGAGCTTCAAAGCATAAGATATAGATGGCCTAGGATCCACCTTTCAAAACATTTGATTTAGTGGCCTGCTGAGGAGGAGAAGCATCACTCAAGAACTTTTCCACCAACCACAGACTCCTATGCAGTCCCCCGCACATCTATCTGTGAGCAATATTTTGACCTCATGCCAACATGACCAATGCACAATAGAATTAGTTAAGTTAGCAAAGACAAATCAAGCTCCCTATGAAATTCTTGATCACATTAAGATAAGAAAACATGATAATAAAAGCACAAAAAGAAAGAATACAAGCATATAAATCTATCTAAAATGGACCAAACTTCAATCCCATAGGGGGATTGGTGCTCCTTTGATGTGGAAAGTGAGCCATTTCCCAATCCCTAGTGATGAGCTTCCAAAATATGATAAAGATACAAAGATGAGTGATGAAGTTAAAGATGAATGTAGTGAAAATGCCTAAGATTGTAGATGAGATTGTGGATGATTGTGGCTTCTATTTATAGGTTGAAGGGTTGAAGAATGGAAAGATGGGAGGAATCTGGGACTATTAGAGATTCAATGAGATTGTGACACTTGTCACATGGCTAATGGATGAAGGTGGAGCACATGATTTTGGAGAATGTGCATAGTTAATGCATGTGGTTGAGAATTTGAGAGGTGTAAGAGAGATTAATGCATTTGTAAGAGGCATTAGATTATTTTTGATCACACACATAGGTACGATGCATCAAGGTATAGAAAACTAGGATGAAATTGTACCTAGTGAGATGGACTTTGACTCGACAATCAAATAGGAGTATCCTTGTTCACACCTGACATATGGAAACCTCATTAGGATGTACTTCAGATATTTCAAACATCTCGGACCAAAACATAGGAAGGCAAAACCTTCCCATGTAATAGACAACAAGACATCTAAAACACACTCCCTACAAACCAAACAAAGTAAGGATGACCAAGGTTATATTGCAATAATATCCAACATGCACAATAGACAAAAGATAATGATCAATACCCTATTCTTTTCTCTCAATCTTTTTAGATAGACATCCTCGAGAGGTCATGGGAATAGGCACAATAATATAAATCAAAAGAAAAGATCAAGTAAACAAGCAAGACAATTTTTTCTTCATACCTCTAGCGAAAGGGATGTTTTTTGGTTAGGATAAGTACCCAAAGTCATTGCCAAAGATAATTCCCATTGTAGGTAGGATGCATCCTAGGACATGTTAGTGGATGGTGGCAAGTTGATAGGCTGTTTGAAAAGGCCGTTGATATAAGGTTTGATTGACATGTTTGAGAATGATCAAGAGTTTATTTTACATTTAAAAGTTTGTTGTTTTGATTTTGATTTTGTGTTTGAAGTTTTCTTTTGTTGATTGTTGTGGTTGTTTTTGTTTGTATTGCCAAAGGATGAAGGTGCCAATTGATTTATTATGGATGATTGATTATTGCGAGTGAAAGAAAAATGGGATGGATGGATTTTTTCAAATATTTGGATGTTTTTGATATATTATAAGGTTGTTTTTTTGGATTTTTGTGTTATTTAAATGTTTTTATGTCTCGGGGGCTCATTAATGATGGCCTTGTGTATGTTTAAGCTCAGAGATGATGTAGTTTAGACACCATGTTTTCGATGTTTTATGTTTTTATGAGTGTTTTTGGATTTTTTTGGATTTTTTGTATGATTTTGACAATTTGGATATGGATATGTGTGATGATGTCAGTGATCTGTTTGGGATTTTGTTAAAAACCAAGCTAGGGTTGATTGAGTGAATTGATGGATTGATGATGATAACATTATTGAGGATACACAACAATGCAAGGAAAGTGTTAAGAAACACAAGGATTGGGAAGGATATCTCGAGATGATGGTGGATTGATTGGATTTGATTGATCAGGATTTTGAAGCTTGATTTGGAAAAAAAATTGTTTGAATGATTTGATGTGACGTTGAAGTGCTAATTAGATGCGACTGATATTGATTGTCTGGATTGATGTTCAATGAAAGATAGAGCTTGATCATGAACATATTCTCATCAAAATATGTCATGGGCTAGTGATTTGGATTTTTGATCACAATGCTTTGACCAATTTGATTTCAATTTTTTAGCAAGATGTAAATATCTACCTGTAGTGTCTAGCAATGTATGAAATTCCATGGGTGGATTCTTGGATAGATGTATGGATGGATGGATATGGATTATCTCACGATAAGATAAGGTGTTGAATAGAGGATGCTCATTTGGATAGTAATTCATGGCTTTGATAACGTTGGATAGGATAGGATCAATGAAAATGACCCATGTCAAGATGTTTACCATAAACAAGTGTAAAGTCTGCACCAAAATTGTATCAAGATTGAGATAATGTAGATAGATGGTAATGGGTTGGATAAATGGTTCATGGATGAATGGATTTATGATGGATTAGATCGATGGAGTGTCATATTTATCATGGATGAGATAAGATGCTTTCACTTGAACTAGCGCACATAGATGCTCAATTCTACACATGATGCCTGTTTTCTAGGTTTTCATCATGGTACCTGTCCAAAGTGTCGCCAATGCACTTTTCACTAGAGGACAATTTTTATCTTTACTATTTTCATGATTTTTTGATTGATTTTTTGTGAAATATTTTAAGTTCATGCTGAACCAGTTGGTGGTGCCGATGTAGATGCTTATGTCATAATGTGTCATTGATATCCTACTTGAAGAAGTTTCTTTTCCAAGATACATGCACTTGAATACAAATTTTGAGATTCCTAATCTACTTTATTGATAACGGAGTTAGCTTTGTCTTTAGATGCACATCACAATAGAGTGCCTTCTGAATCCTTATGATGAAGGGTTGTTGCCAATACATGGTCAATGTGAGAATTGGATATCATGCGTGGAGGCATGGATGGTGGAGTGTGTTTAGGAATAGAAGATGGTTTGGTTGATAGTTTGGAACCTTTGAATTTTCAAACTTGGGAAGATGAGCAAAGGTGGGTGGATATGAAAGTTTGCTTGGAATTAGGACCAACTGCTTGATATACTTTGTGTGTTGCTTGAGAAGCCTACTTTTTCCTTTGTGGACATCTTTTATGGATACTTTTCCCTTTTTTATTTTTCCCCATAGTTTCTTTAACTGATGGAGTTTGATAGGAATAATTATCTTTCTTTATATTTTTTGGTATCCATGTGTATATGATTTGTCCATTATGGTTCTTAGATTCTTTTTCTTTGATAATGTTCTTTGTGCTTTGATTCAAATCTTTCTTTTGATGTTGGTCCCAATTCGTGGATGGGGTGAGGGGTGGATGAGGATTCGTGACATGGCTAGTTGTAGTATTAGCACCAGTTTCATCATAAGGATTCTTCATGCTTCCGGTGTTCACTTTTTCTTGAGACGAAGTTTCCCCCAGTATTGTGGAAGTAGTACCTTCATGCCTTGATTTTTCCTATTTCAAGATGTCTTGTTTAGCAAGCATCCTTTGATAAATGATCACTGCAAATGATGTTATTTCAATTTGTTGCTCTACTGACTCTGGAATATCTTGTTCATTGTGACCTGTTTGCTTGAGTGGATAATGTTGGATATCTTCATATATGGTGTCCTCAATCTGAATTTGGGATATATCTGATCCTGATGTTGACAACTCAGCCTGACTGTAGGAATCAATAATCTGCTCTCTTTGTGTAATAATGTCAAGCGTAATGGATTTTATTTTTGAATGAAGATCATCTACATGTCCATCCAAAAAAATCATCTCATGGGTAGATGGAGGAGTATGTGATATATGGATATGATCATCATTTTCCACATCTTGTATAGTTTGGAGAGTGTCCATTAGATCATTGAAGTATCTTGGAGATACAAATTCTTGATCTTGAATGATTTCAAGATTTCTTTTGACATGCGTTGGATCAAGTTCTTGACATGGATCAATTTCAAAGGATGGATTTCTTATAAAGGGTTCTTGAATATCATCATTAGGCATGGGAGGTGGCTCTTGTTGATCTTTGAGTGGATTCTGATCAAGTGATGAGTTGAGGATTTCTTCAATATCTAGAACCATGAGGTCAAAGGATGTCAATATGTCTTGGAAAGGACCATTGCTAGACTTTGGTGAGACATGATGGTCATGATTTGGAATAAATTCTTGAGATATGTCCTCTAACTCATTAAGTGATGTAGAGACATTGTCAACATGAGCATTGGTGGATGGATCTTGGATTATGTCAATAGGATCAAATAATTCTAACACTCCTTGAAATAGGTCATTGTTGGATATTATTGGTGAATTTTGATCATGATTGAAAAGTGAATCTTGATGCATGTGGTTGGGAAATATATTACTTTGATTTAGGTAACCTTGATTTTGCATGGTGTTACCTTGACTTGGATCAATGCAGTGAGTTGTTAACATATTGTTTGGAATTTGAGCAAGATTGGTTTGATTTGCAAACGTACCTATCCCATAGTTCATCAAGTTTGGATTTGATATGTTCATGTTTGGTAAGCTTGTACTTGGTATATTCACATTTGGCATGTATTGATTTGGTGGGATAATGTTTTGTTGAAGACTCATGCATTGATTGTATGATTGATAGATTTGTAGGTTTGGACTTTGATTTAAATCTACCATAGGGAAAGTTGTTCCAAAATTTAGATTGGGAATACTCACATTTTTTGTACCATTGAGGTTTGTAGGAGATAATGATCCCATGTATGGATTGTATAAATGTGAGTTTTGATAATCAATTGGTATTGTAAGGCTTTGATAGTTTGGTTGAATTAGATCACTCATGATGTATGAATAAAGTTTATATTCCATGTTTTTCTTGTGTTTTGACCTTGTTGATCTCTAAGGAATTTAGGACCAATGATGAGATGAAAGATGAAAGGGTGAGTGATATGGGTGTTTAACTTGTAGGAATTTTGGTCAATACTAGACTTAGGTTTTGATTTTGATGTTTTGATTGGATAATGAACTTGTAAATCCCAAGATGTTGGATGTGACCTTAGGATGAACTTGTTCAAAGGGATACTAATTTAACTAAATGCGTGAGAAAGGATACATTCCCACACACTTAACTAAAAAAGGTGATTTTGATTTTGGTTTCAAATGATGTACCCAAGTCTAGATAATGATGTTTCCAAAATTCCAAAGAAGTTGTTTGTGTAATGGAATTTGATAGATGTTTGAGATGGATGAAATGATTGGTTGTTTTGATCCTAAATGAAACCAAGAGGGACTTGTTTACAAGACCAAGGTTTTGAAGAACATGCTTTTCCCCAAGAGTACTTCGAACCAATAGATCAATGTTTTCTTGAAATACCATAAGACAAAAGATAAACAAGTATGTGTGGGGTTCAATTGATTTCATCTTGATTATTGGATTGGTTTTACCACATCCAATGTCTTGCTTAAGCTTCAAACTGAATGTCTATGTCTTAACTCCTTTTCATTTCACAAGGCCCATTATGTGAAAATTAAAGAATCAAGGCCATAGTTTTCCTAGGTTGACTTTGGAGAGAACAAATTGAGATATGGGCCCAAATATTTAGAATCCTCTAAGGATAAAATCCCTAGGGACAAGCAATAATACTTGGACTCTTCAAGGATATTTTCTCTTTCCAAAGGGTTTGAAATGTTCATGACTTGTTTAATGTTTTTTTGGAAGTTTGAGATCCAAGAAAAGTATTTGACTGACTCATAAATTGCACAACCCTAGGATAGAAATGGCTATACTTGTTGAGTCCCCACTTGGATTTCTCCAAACACTGAGACAAAGCGAACAGTTAGAGATTTGGTGACACTGGATCCCCCTTTCTTGGGACCACCAAATCTCAAAATCCTAAAGATCTGAAGACCTTAAGAATTTTTATATTTCTACTTTGAATAGTACAAATGTGGGGTGGCTTGAGAATGACTGTTCTTGCACCAAAAAATATTAAAGATTTTTGGCATTTTAAACAAAGGGTTGTAGTAAGGGAATCTAGTTTAGGGGACACTATGATAAACTCCCTCAAGAGGTATCCCAACCTTTAGAACAAGGGATTTATGCATCATAAAGATACTGGGGGAGAGCTATCATGCATCACTCTTGTTGATTGCAAAATTTCCTTGCAACCACAAATTTGTATAGCAGTTCAGAAGAGCTTGGCTTTAGCTCGTTGCCACTTGGGTCATTCCCTTGGGGTGAGTACTTTTTCCCACCAAGGCAGGCCCTCTAAAGATTAAAAAAAGTGAAGAAGTACATTTGTAGTTCGACTACCTAAAGCATTTAGGATGGAACACACAGAATGCCTTTCCTTCACACTTGCATGATTGTTCAATTTTAATTCCAAATTGAAATGTGTGGGTAATTTTAAACAATCAATGTCACTAGAATTCTTTTGATTCTCAAGATCATCGGGAGGTGCAAGAAAAGTGCATACGCATCTGAATGAAACAAATTGTGAAAAATTACAAGACAATAAGCACAAATTCTTTTTAAGCCCATTTAATAAAGGTGAATTCTTTTTAGAGCACCAAGCTTAAATATGAGTTTGTCTTGTTCAATTTTATCACAAAATCAAAGTCTAGTAAGTTCCTAATGTTCAATTTTAATCCAACTTTGACAAAGCTTGTGTTGTTTTTTTTAATTTTAAGCCCGAAGTAACTTTAGTTGGTCCTAAAGCATGAAAGGAAAATGGCATATGATGGGTTAGTTTCCCATGAGTGTTTGAAAACACTATTACAATGAATATCAAATGCCTTTTTTCTATTTCACTTCAATGCTCCATGCTTCTCTTCAAACCTGCAATCCAAGCTCCAAATGTTAGATAAAATCAAGAAAACAAGAAGATATGAGGGTTAGATAAAAGATTGAGCATAAAAACCCTAAAACTTAGACCGAGTTACAATGTGATTTGACTTTAGGTGAAAAATTGAAAATTTTAACTCTACAAAAATTTAGAAAACTATACACCATTGGATAGCTTATTGAATTCTACCCCATTTAAAAAAAATCTTTGAAAAAGACCAAAATATGACCAAGATATGGCCATTTTAAGTTGAGGTGCAAAAGCAAGAAAACAAAGGTGACCCTATTTACAAAGGCGATGCTATATTTTCAAAAGCAAATCTGTATCATTGCAATGGCAATGCTATTTAACAAAGGTGACACTATATTTGCAAAAGTGATGCTTTGTTGAAAAAAGCAAAGGTGACACTACACTAAAACAAGGACCTCAAAGGAGACTATGTGATGACAAAAGTGACTCTGTTTGCAAAGGTGATGATATATTTGCAAAAATGATGTTCTGGCAATGTTAAAGGCAACACCACTTCCTAGAACTTGCAAAAATGTGATTTTCAAGCCAAAAATGCAAAATTTTAAATGGTTAACCCCCCTTCTAGTGCCAAAATGTGAACGATATTTTGACCTCATGCCAACATGTTCAACACACAAGAGAATTAGTCAAGTTAGCAAAGAAAAATCAAGCTCCCTGTGAAATTATTGATCACATTAAGATAAGAAAACATGATAATAAAAGCATACAAGCATGTAAATCTATCTAAAATGGACCAAACCTCAATCCCATAGGGGAATTGGTGCTCCTTTGATGTGGAAATTGAGCCCTTTACCAATCCCTAGTGATGAGCTTCCATAATATGATAAACATACAAAGATGAGTGATGAAGTGCAAGATGAATGTAGTGAAAATTCCTAAGATTGTAGATGAGATCGTGGATGATTGTGGCTTCTATTTATAGGTTGAAGGGTTGAAGAATGGAAAGATGGGAGGAATGTGGGACTAAAAGAGAATCAATGAGATTGTGACACTTGTCACATGGCTAATGGATGAAGGTGGAGCACATTTTGGAGAATGTGCATAGTTAATGCATGTGGTTGAGAATTTGAGAGGTGTAAGAGAGATTAATGCATTTGTAAGAGGCATTAAATGATTATGGTTGAGATGTTTTGGAGGGAAATTTTTTGGGCAATAAAATCAAATAAATGGAGTTAATGAAGGAATATTCCCTTATAATATGCCTTTGTGAGGGAAAGTGAGATAATTAGTTAATTAAAAGAATTGATTTTCATGTGCAAGTGGGTAGGTTAGTCAAGGGTTGAGTTTGATCAAGTTTGAGTCAAAAGCTAGAGGATGGGTAATGATGGTTAGGGGATAATTAATTTAGATTAATTAACTTGAAGGAATTAGGAGATTTGACATTTGATTTATTAAATTAGATGAGAGGACTTTAGGGGCTTAATTAAATAAATTGATTTATTTAATCAAATATGATGCATATTAGTGAATTAATCGAATAAATTGCTTTATTTAATTAACAAACGAAATGATGCTAATTCAGGAATTTACACTATCAATGATAGATGGCCCTACCCTTTGACAAAGATATTGTTTGAGTAACCTCGTACAAAAAACCAAACTGAGCTTAGTGTTGTGCCCTACATGACTAGAACTTGTATTCCCTACAATCTACAACTAGCATGCACTACATAGACATGGTGAATTGGCAGTGGAGCCAAAGGCAATCACACTACTTTTTCCAAAGTGTTCTCACTCAATACTTCAAGTGAAGGTCAACATTCACTTACACTTCTAAATCTTGTTTTGACTTAAGGCCACTATATTCTATGCAAGGTAATCCCTCCCATGGATAAACTCTTACCCTAGGATTTCCTATCATTAATTCCACATACTCTAGGGTATATGTACTCTTAAAGTAAATGTAAGATTTCCCTTCCTTCATTGGACTCACAATCCTAGGAGTAACCCCCTAGATATCTTTTATAATTAAATAACTTAGCTACAATCAACTCTTATGCTACACGTGTTTAAATCATATCTAGTATGTAATACTTATGACAAACATAGTCCTCCTATTATGGAGTACTTACAAGCATTGCACAAACAATATAATTAGCTTCTATTTTCTTTTCAAAGCAACTATTTCCTTCCCATTGCAGCATTCACAAAAGACTAACCAAAGCATTCATGAAAAATCATTCAAAATCTAAGACAAATAAAGGAGAATTATCCTCAGACCTGTTAACGCTTATCCAACCGATTGATTGCAAAGTAGCTTGTCCAAACAACAACTAACTTGACTATGAATTCTCAAGTGATACCACAATATACCTCTATCTCTCAAGTTGATAAAACACTTCACTCAATATACTATTCTCTCTCTCTCTCTCAATATAACAAAATAAAGAAAACAAGAATTCAGAGCAAAAGGCTTATTGAAAGCATCCCAAAAAAGTAATTTTTCTCTACTATTTATACATAAAAAATGAGACCTCTCATCCTACAGAATAGGCATGAGTGTCTTAGTATGGGTTGACTCACTACTTTAAATAGTTTGACCATTTCAATGACTTGCTACTAACAATATTATGCACATTTACTAGCTGTTGATATTTACACAATGATATGGCAATAAGAAGTTTACTAAGTCAAAGACAATTGAATACGATGCATTGACCAAGTCTTCCATTTCTATCAACTTCATGACTGCTAAATAGTTTTCATATTATTTTCTATTAATGCATAGACAACATGAGTAATACTCAGCTTTTGAAATACAATCACTAGTTTAATATACTTGACCTATGATTTAGTCAATAAATCATCCTATAATCACTATTAATGATAATCGACTTCAAAGCATATAAACAATCTTAAATATATAACATATATTTTCATATACATATATATGTGCTTATTGACATACATACATACATATACATATATATATATGTATATGTATGTATGTATATATATATGTATGTATGTATATATATGTATATGTATGTATATATATATGTTAATATATATACTCATATATATCATATGCCAATAAAAGTATGAATACACTTGATACACAAATGAATACAAACTAGATAGCATTCATATAGTAATAACCATATATTGATTGTGTGTGTGTATATATATATGCCTCTATGTAGATGTATACATATATTGATACATTTGTATGGGCATGTTTTTTTGCCACCATACGAGTATATCGATACATATATACATATGGATATATATGTATATACTTTATATATATATAGACATTCGATTCACACACCAAAGTCATACACAATTACTATTGTATTGATAAGCACCTACGTGTGATATATCTGTACATATACATATACATGTCGTTAGATCCATTCGATAGTTCCATGCGCATAAGCAACTCGTGCATGAGTGTGCATAGATACGTCTACCTATGTACCTTCATGTACGTGTTCCTTCATGCATATGATCTATCATCGACATGCATGTGTGGAAATATACATATTCCACATATGTCTTACTCATTGATACAAGCATAGTAATAAGGAAAGAACTCACAAGCTCAAACAGATAAACATCACCCAATAATGCACTCAATAGTAAACAAGATTCTTACTAATGCAGACACAACAACTAAGGATGACTTACCAACTTCCCACTTAATAACTTGACTCAATTATTCTAATGTGGTGTATGTAAGCTCAGATAGGTTACATTACTAGTTACTCGACCAAGACCTTCTCCTAAGTGATACTTCCCCTCTACCTGGAGGAATTGAACATATACTTGCATCCACTAACATATTCCCAAGGTAGTTAGCTATTGAACAAAATATGCATTACATATAATACATCTCCACAGTCAAAATAACAATTCAATAAGCATCCATTTCACACATTTGCACTACATTAAATGAGATAACATTCACACATAATGCATCAATAATAAAGTGCAAGCACAATTTATTCATCTCTAGAATTCACATTACATTCATATTTACTCTACATAGTAATAGTAAATAGTAATAACACAATCAGGGTGTAACATACTTCCCCCCTTGTGAATCATCGTCCCCGATGATTTTATGTAGCAATTCATAAAAAATAAAAATCAACATATTGTTTTTAAGCATTATCAAAAGAATCTAAAACATGAGGAAAATTTTGTTGAATCTCAACATAATCTTCCCAAGTGGTTGAGCCTTTCGCATACTAGTCCCACTAGACTTTGCACTGCATAACCTCCTTGTTAGCCAAGTGAAGCTTACATGTTCTGAGCACCTTGACGAGCTCGAGTGTTACCACTCTAGGGTCTTGTACCTATAAAGCAATCCAATCAATCACATGATTATCATTGAGTATATACTTCTTTAGGTAGGACACATGGAAGAAATTATGCATTTTGGAAAGATTTGGTGGCAATGCTATTCGATAGGCTACCGAATTCACTTCCTCTAGAATCTCAAAAGGTCCTACATAACGTGGGGATAACTTGGAAGAATTTTCAAATTTAGTGGAGCTCTTGTTAGGTTTCACTCTCAACAACACTTTTTCACCTATGGAATTTTTTTGAAGCATTATCTTAGCATTAACATAGCTTTTTTGTCTGTCGTTAGCTTCACCCAACCTTTTCTTAACAATCTTCACTTGCTCTTCCATTTCCACCAAAATTTCTAGCCCAAGACTCACTCTATCCTCAAATTTATCCCAAATTATAGGAGTTCGACACTTTCAACCATATAACGCTTCAAAAGGAGCCATCTTTATCATAGAATGGTAAGAATTTTTGTAAGAAAATTCTACTAAAGGAAAGTAGTCTCCCACTTGTACTGTTGATTCATGCAGTACATTCTAAGTAGGTCTTCCAATACTTGATTCACTCTTTCAATTTGTCCATCCATTTCTAGATGATATGTTGAGCTAATATTCAATTGAGTCTCTGGTGCAAAAAACAAGGTTTGCCAAAACCTAGAAGTGACTTGTGCATCCTTGTTCGAGATAATATTCTTAGGAATCCCATGCAATCTAAACACTTCTTGCACAATTTTTTTTTCTATGATAGGTGCTCCATCAATTAGATTCTCAGGTATAAAATGTGCTACTTTGGTAAGCTTATCTACAACCACAAGAATGACATTGTGCTTATTTCTTGACATAGGCAACCATTGCACAAAGTCCATACTTATGAATTGCCACTTCCTCTCTGATTTATCACGTGGTTATAACAAGCCTACAGGATGATGATGCTCTACTTTCACCCTTTGACATTAAAGACACCTAGCCACAAATCTAGAATCATCTCCTTTCATCCCCTTCCAAAAATATAATGGCTTCACATCTGCCATCATTTTTGTCACTCTAGGGTGTCCAGAGTACGGTGCTTCATGTACTTCCTTCCATACCAGATTCCTTAACTCTTTTACATCAGGTACATAGATTCTCCCTTTATTTCTAAGTAATCCATTAGGTTTGAAATGAAACCCTTCATACTTAGAATCTTGCGGATTTCTAGTGATTGCTTGCTTGACTTGCAAGTAGTACTCATCCTCTTTTCATTTCTGTAACACTTGTCCTTTAAAGTTGGTTTGAATCAAAACTATTGAAGCAATATGATGTCTTCAAATCAAGGCGTCGACAACCCAATTTTATTTCCCTTTAATATAACTGATATTGAAGTCATAATCAGCTATTAACTCTAACCATCTTCTCTATCTAGCATTCAGATTAGGTTGAGTGAAAAGGTACTTTAACTCATTATGATCAATTTTCACCTCAAAGGGTCTCCCCAACAAGTAGTTCCTCCACATTTACAATGTGTGAACCACAGCTGCTAACTCCAAATCATGCGATGCATAATTTTTCTCATAAGGTTTCAACTTTCTAGATTCATAAGCAATTACTTGTCCATCTTGCATTAACACTCCTCCTAAACCTTCCCCAGATGCATCTGTGATAACAGTAAAGCTACCTTCAAGATTTGGTACTTTCAAGATCGATGCAGTGGTCAACTTCTCTTTGAGTAGGTCAAAGGCTTCTTGAAACTTATCAGTCCACTCAAATTTCTTCCCTTTCCTTTGTAAAGAAGTAATTGGAAAAGTGATCTTAGAGAAGTTTTCCACAAACTTCCTATAATACCCCACTAGACCCATGAAACTTATTACTTCAGAAACATTCTTGGGTACTGAACATTCAAGTACTACCTTGATCTTAGTTGGATCTATGAAAATTCCTTCTACCGAGATCGCATTCCCTAGATAATGCACTCTCCTTTGAAAGAAGGTACACTTAGAGAGTTTACCATACAACTTATGTTCTCTTAACCATTGTAGGACTATCTCTAAATGTCTACAGTGATCTTACTCATCCTTAGAATAAATTAGGATGTCATCCAAAAAAATCAAGACAAATTTATCCAGGCAATCCCTAAATACACTATTCATCAAGTTCATAAATACGACAGGTGCATTTTTTAAACCAAAGGATAAAATTGTGAACTCATAATGTCCATATTTGATTTTGAACATAGTTTTAAAGATATCTTCATCCTTAATCCTCAATTGGTGGTATCTAGATCTCAAATCTATTTTAGGGAATATGATGACTCCTCTCATTTGATTGAAAAGATCGTCTAGGTGTGGCAACATATATTTTTTCTTCACCGTGGCTTTGTTAAGCATATGATAGTCGATGCACAAACACAAAGTACCATCCTTCTTTTTCACAAAAATGACTGTGCTTCCTAGGGTGGAACACTTGGTCTTATCAACCCTTTTGAAAATAGTTCATCCAACTGTTCCTTAAGCTCCATTAGCTTAGTTGTTGTCATCCTACATGACACTTTGGAAATAGGTTGAGACCCTATAACTATATCTATAGAGAAATTAAATATTCTCCTCAGTGGCAACCCGGGTAACTCATTTGGAAACACATATGAAGATTTTCTCAATATAGGATACCTCTCCATGTCTGACATTCTAGTTTCATCCATTTCACCATCTTCCATCTCTTGGAAGATTTGGGATTCCAAGTTATCAATATATTCTTCAAGTTATTCAATCTTGACTATAAAGAGTTTGCACCTTTTCTTCTTAGCTCTTAATAGTTGCATTGTTGATATTTGATGAATCTTGACCTCTCTACGTATCCCTCAAAACTTCACTTGGTTACCAAGATCATCTAGGCACTCTACAATTGTAGCATGGCAATCTACCTTAGCCCTATGTCTCAACAACCAATTCATCTAGGCATCCCGAGTCTGAGTATAGCACCAATTGGAAATGTGTTTCTACATGCGCGAAATTGGCCATCAAGCCATCGAGCATGTTCAGAGTGCATAACATATTTTGGTACAATTTTATTATTAAATTCACTCATAAATGCATGCACACTAACTTTCTTCAGAATCCAA
>VDFB02058242.1:184046847-184175138 GCA_007258455.2 Sequoia sempervirens
TTTTTCAATTTTTAAGAAAATCCAAAGATTCTATTTTTACGGTTTATTTTTCATTAGGATTAAATATTTTTTTTTATTTTTAATTGATTTTTGTGTGCATGTCTTTTCATCTTTTTAATCCTTCAATCTTACAAAATACTAACTTAAATGGTTTTGCAAGACATTTAGTTGAAGAATTGATTATAGACATTCTCTTTTTTTGTGTGCTTTGTCTATTTTGTTCTTTCTCACATTGAAATTGGGTTAAAATTCACTTTCATACTTTGATTTGAGTTAAAATTTACAAGTGTTTTTTAAACCCCAAGCACACTTACATATTCTCCCCTCTTGCACCGTAGGGTGATCTTGAGGATCATAAATAAGTATTGTCTTGTTTTCCTTTTAGGGGTCTACTTGGGGATTTCATCACCCCAAGGGATAACCTCAACTCTAGTGTTGTGGTGGAGTATACTACCAGGGTGAATGAAAAGATACACCACTTGAAAGTTATGATTTTGCCATTTAGCCTAAGCCCCCAAGAAATTTATATCTTGGGGAAGTTAAGGAGAAGGGTGGGCTACCCTCTTCTCTTGGCTATTTGAATTTCTTGTAGTTTCAAATTCATAGATTAGGCCTCATGTACCCTTTTGGTATCTACAGGATTCGTTAGATAAGCCTTGTATAGCTTGGTTTAAGACCTTTCAACCATTTCTTATTGTGGTGCGATGTACAATATTATGCCTGAAGCTACTCACCTTATACCTTCCTAAGTAGAGGTAGAAGCTCTTTGGGAAAGCCCTAAGAAACCTTTAAAGAAAGGGGAAAGGTGAGCCCTTGTGCCACTAGACCTCTACCTAATGACTCTTGAAATAGAGGTGTCTCACACAAATACTAAGGTATTAGTAGATTAAATTCCATGGTGGGCCACACCAAGTTAACACTCCTTTTATTAAATAAGTTTAGGATTATTATTATGTCTTCTTGTTTGAGTGTTGTACATACCAAGTGCTTGTTTGTAAACCTTCACTGCCTAATTTGAGTCAAGTCCATCTTGAAGTCCTTTTGCTTGTTTGAAAACACATTTCCCATTGGTATCCATGACACATAAACATTGAAGAAAAATCAAGGATAACCATTATTTGGTGAAACCATAATACCAACATCTCCCACATCAACCACATACCTTATCCATTTCACATTAGCCAAACTTAACCATATCCCTCTAAGTCCTTAATCTATTGTCCAAATTTTGACTTATCTCATTTGCTAACAATCCACAACACACCTTTGAGTGCAAAGTACACATCATTTTGTCACTTATTATCCCCTTGGTCATAAGCCTACTCACCTTTGAGTCACACCAAGAGAATATTAGGATGCCCCTGATCACCATATCATCATCATCATCATCATATTTTATCCATAACATCCTTATAGTCCACACCCATCATCAATCCAAATCAACCCTTGGTCATAGTTGAAAGCATCACTTTTGGATATCTTAATCAAAATCCTCACCTTAGTCCACCCTTTGAGACCTTTAATCATCCTAAGGCCCATTTTTTAATCCTTGGAAACTCTACACCAATCTATAGAATTCCAAATTCAATTCATAATCAAATGATCCTAAGATCCAAGTGTGTAGACTTAAACTATAATCCAAGTTTACTAAGTCAAATCCATATAGTTTACCTAATCATCTATTACCATCCTTGGGTTCATACTAATAATCCAAGCTATCCATACATGTGTTCCATCCAATCCATCTATCAAGTCCACATAGGGTTATCCTTTTGACAATCACCATAAGTCAAATAAATCCAAAATAAAAAAAATATACCAAATATGAAAAGCTTAAGGATTTCACTGCAACAATGGATCCATATCCCACACAAGTAAAGAACAAAATCATAATCAAAGTAAGCTAAAATATCATAATCAAGGGAAAATCCAACACTATGAACCCCCTAGATGAAATCCTCTTCCCAAATCAAGCCAAATATAATGACTATAATGGATTTTTCCATCAATCTGAATATGATCCTTGTGATGATGAGGATGGTCTTATCTATTAACTTGAATAGTATCTTTATGATGATGAGGATGGTCTTATCTACCAACCTGAATATGATCCTTATGGCGATGAGGATAATCTTATCAATCAACTTGAATATGACCCATATGGTGATGATGATATTCTTGAACAAGACACCATTGATGAGATCCTTATGGACTATCTTGTCATAGATTCTATACACCCAACCATCAACTCCCATATCCTCCAAAACAAAGACCTCCTAAGTACTAGCTACCTCATGAACTCCATGATTCATCCTTATCCTATCTCTGAAAAGGAACATAAAATCCTAGAACAATATCCCCCATCATCCCAATCCATGCCATTTGAGTCCTCTTCACCTAAATTATTTAATTATGTCTCTACATATTCCAAAAAATTTGCATTTTCCTCCTCCAAAACACTACCACCAAGTCATTTGATTCATCCTAATCTACTAAAGGTGTTGTCCAAGTACTACTCACATGGGATAAACAACAAAAAAAATAATCCAAGAAATCCATATACACAGCAACTATCCACGAGTCTCCTACCACTATGTGTATCCTAGATCAAATACCATTAAAAACTGCCATCTCCATGATTCAACCCACATGGGAATATAAACATTAACATTTCATAAAATCCATAAAATTCAAAAGGTATAAAATCCATAAAATTCAAAAAGTATAAAATCCATAAGCATCATAAGGTCCAAAACTATCCCACTAGTTCAAGTAGACTATTAAATGTGACATTAGGAACCTATATCAAAGTTTTAGTTGATATAGGGAATATCAAAGCAATGCAAAATGTATCCATCTTATCTAAAAAGGAAATAAGGCTATGTCAATATATTGTTTTAAAGCATGTCACAACAAGCTCCAACATTAATCAAGATCAAGTTATTGAAAAATCCCCAATAATGATCATGATATTCATGTTAATCCAATCTTTGACCAAGATCCAATAGATGACTATGAAACCCATCACAATCAAATCTTTGATCAAGATCCTATCTATGATCATGACACCCAAAATTTGATCTTTGATCATGGTCCATAAATCCAAGATGATCCTTTAATCTACCTTTATCCCATCCATGACCATGTAATCAAAGATTAGCACATCCATACTCTTGAAACTTCCATTTCCAAAGATGAGACACTTGCCTCCCTTGGACACATAAATAGTAAAAAAAAATGATGTAGATCCCATTATGTATGAGGATTCACAAGACAAAGTTGATCACATTGAGCATATCATTGATCAAGATACCATAATTACAAATAAGGAGAAATTACAACCATCTTACAAGTTGGGTTCAACCACCTTCATACGATTTGGCCCTCTTGTAGAAGAGCGAATGGGCCTCTCTCCTAAGTTAAGGTTTCCTAATGATGGATTTGCATCCTATTTGAAAAGAAAAAAATATCCTATGAAAAATAGAATCTGTGAAAGCATAGACTACAATGGTAAAGGGTTAATCCTTCATGAACAATGCATTCTAGAACCAATCTTAGTAGATGAAAATTATGGACATCAAGGTCTTGGATACACATCTCCAAGAAATGAGTATAATTATGACAACTCAATGATAGTTGGGGAAATATTGTCCAATTAAAACATCAAAATAAAGGTTATCCATAACTCTTCCAAGGATCCTCCATACTCCCATATTTTACCTACTTCCTCCATCCATGCACACATTCCGTATCCACAACATCCTAAGCCAATTGGGATCGACCACCACATTTATCATACAAAGTGAAGCATTCCCATGAAGTAAAATATTGCAATCAACTACCCAAGAAAAAGAAAATGTAGATTCCATATCAAAATCAATATGAATTTAAAAATTAAGAAGAAAGAAAGAAATTAATATAGATTCCAAATAAAACTAAATTGATGAATCCAATCAAGGCGGGTCATCAAAAGCAATCCATAAAGAAAAAAATACATATTACATACAATAGGTGTACACCATCTTCACAATTATTATTCAAAACTTCACTATCCAAAAATAATGTTGGTCTCAATCCTAAGAGAAATCCCAAATCCAAATCTAGTTTTACCACCCAATCCCAACATCCCTCATTCCAATTGAAACCTCAAATCCCTAAATCCAAAATTCATCAATCCGCACATTGACCTCCAAAGGACCTATTCTCACATCTACCATCCAAATCCCGCTCCTCACCTCCCCCATCTAAATCCATCCCATTTCATCCTAAATCTAAACAAAAACCTAGAATCCATCACATCCTAGCAGCAACACTTTTCCACAAGAGTTATGATGTCACTTTATCAAGATGTTTATATTTAGACAAGAAAAGCCAACTATCGAAAAGCATCATCATAATAGTGTAGTGTATACCAGTGCAATATTACTATTGAAACAACTCTATAATGTAGGATATTATTGGGATGCCACAACCAAAGCATCAAAATAAACTACATCGTCTATCCATGAATGTAATAGCTAAATTTCATAATTCTAAAAAAAATATGTAAAATTAAAAAAAAAAATCCAAAAATAAATAAATAGAAAAAGTGAGAAAAATAGTAAAGATAAATAATCCATCCAATGGTGAAAAATACTTGTAGTGGCATCTTGGGAAAGTACCATGATGAAAAACCATTCATGGGTATCATGCGTAAATCAATTAGCCATGTGAACCTTGAAATTGGGGGTAAGTTGTCTCATCCATTCCACCAAACATATATATCCTATCATGCCATTCCATAATACCATCCACCACACCATATCCATTTAGCCATGCCTCATCCATATTTCCTACTCACCTTGATCTTAATAATTATTGGGGGCACATGATGCATACTTTGAAAAACTCTTGACATAGCCATCCTTTGGCCTTACACCATCTACCATCACTTAATTTCCTACATAGTAATACCTAATTCCTTGGATTAATACATGTTATTCCTATTTGATGTAGTCCTTGAAACATATCTCTTGCACCACAAGGCAATTGTGAGGATCAAAACAACCTTTTTCACTTGCATTTTCTAAAAGAACCTTGTGTATGCTCTCTCTTCACACCTTAGGGTGATCATGGAGATAAAAAGAATGTGTCACCTTATTTAGTTTATTTTATGATATCTCTTTAATTTCATCACAAAATTGTGACTCAAACACTCATGTTTCAGAAGGATATACAAATTGGGAGGAAAATAAAAAATCCAGCCTTTGTGGTGCAATTATTGTTTTGGGATTGTCTTATAATAAACTTTATAAATTGTAGGAGAGTTGGTTACCCTCTCATACTAGCCATTAGACATACACCTTAATTTTATTGAATTGATACTCACATACTTTTGGGTATATTGAGGATATCCCTATAATGCCTTGTACAAGCCTAGTATAGTAGAGCCATCAACCATTTGGTCTTTATAGAGCATTGGTAAGAATTTATCCCTAGGAAATTACTCACATCACACTTGTAGATATATAATAGTAGGCCACATATGCTCTCCTCTCATGATGACCTTGAGGATCAAAAGTGGTCAACACCTCAAGGTCAATAGGCCATACTATTCACAATTGGGTCAAAGTATATTTACGGGCCTACAAAACCAAGCATCGTACTTTAGTTGCTAGAATGCTCTTATGTGTTCTTTTTCATCTTTCTTGTAAGTTATACATTTGAAATCTAATCTAGTATAAACAAGAAATCATGACCCCCCTTTACAACCAACCCATAAATCCTTTTGACTTTGATGATGATGATCTATCCTTGTTGATCATGGTAAATAACATGAGGATGATAATATTGTGGATCAATATGAATACATTGATGAAACCCTTGATGATATTATCTCAATTAAGTTTTCCATAGGTTTTAATTGCCTAAGCATAAACCTTAAAGAGCCCTTAGACCAAGAACATCTTAGCACACTACTGAATTTGGCTCCATTTTTTGATGAACGTTCATCGATTGTTCGACCAATATTTGTCGGAAAAGCGATGAAATGACGAAAACAATTTCATTGCTATTTTTTTGTCGAAATTCCGATGACACATTAAACGTCAAAATAATGGCATAGATTCATTGGTCGTCGACATCATAAAATGACTCAGATGTTTGTTGGAATATCGACGAAATCTTCGTGTATCCACCGACGAATTACAACCAAAATGTAATTGCAATGGCTCTTCCAAAGCATTGAAACAACACCAAAAGTTTGTCGCCATTTCGACGAAATGGGCAAGGAGTTATGATGAAGCCTTCGTTGCAGCTAAGCAACTTCGTTAGACCTTTTATGTGATTCATCGATAGCTTTTGTCGTAATTGTGATGAAATTGGCAAGGAGTTACGATGAAGCCTTCGTCGCATCAAAGCAACTTCATCAGACCCTTTTTGTGATTCATTGGTGGCCTTCATCGAAATTGTGACTAAATGGGCAAGAAGTTATGATGAAGCCTTCGTCGTAGCTAAGCAACTTCGTTGGACCTTTTCTGTGATTCATCGGTGTCCTTTATTGAAATTGTGACGAAATGGGCAAGGTGTTACGATGAAGCCTTCATTGCAGCTAAGCAACTTTGTCAGACCTTTTCTGTGATTCGTCAATGGATTTCATCGAAATTGCGACAAATTGGGCAAGGAATTATGACGAAGCCTTCGTCGCAGCTATAGAAATTTTGTTGGACCTTTTCAGTGATTTGTCGGTGGTTTTCGTCGAAATTGCGATGAAACAATGCAATTTTTTTTAAAAAAATATACGTTGAAATGTACCATCATGGAGACTCTTGGCGATGACCACCGAAGCCAACCCATCGGTGAGATCAATCATCGACATAGGATAGAAAACTCACTCTGATAGTCCATGTCTTGCCGATGACTTCCATCAGCAAGATAGATCCAATGTCACACCGATCTGACCTCTTCAGGAGTTTTGAACACTGCTGGTTATTAGCAAGACATTGTGAGGGTCTCACCAATTAAACAAGTGTCTAAGAGCAAGTAAACAAATGGAACCTATTAATTCTCTTATTTTTGGGTTCTTTAAATCAAAGAATAGATACCATCTTCTTGTGTATAATGTACTTATATTCAGATTTGAATTTGAGACCAATTGTCATTGCACATTCCATTTTACTTGCACAGAGTATTCTATAAGCAATATATTGATAATGCCAAATGATTTATGGTGTTGTACAACTCTGCCTATCATCACAGTTTTGTTGTTCCCCCCAAGAGAATCCTACAAAGACAAGTTTACAATACCAAGTCAAATAATATGAAAAAGACTTACTTCCATACAAATTAAATGCTTATTCTCACAATGGCAATTGTCTAATTACAACAACAATTTCATGAAAGGTTATCCATGCTTCATAAGAGATGACTGATCATACATACAGACTGCAAGATGCATAGAAAAAGCATTACACTTGAGAACAACCAAGGGCTAACAAGGGAAGGAGTTAAGAAACAACTCTACCTATCATCATAGTTCTGTTGTTCCCCAAGAGAATCCTGCAAAGACAAGTTTACAATACCAAGTCAAATAATATGAAAAAGATTTACTTCCATATAAATTAAATGATTATTCTCACAATGGCAATTGTCTAATTACAACAACAATTCCATGAAAGGTTATCCATGCTTCATAAGAGATGACTGATCATACATACAGACTGCAAGATGCATAGAAAAAGCATTACACTTGAGAACAACCAAGGGCTAACAAGGGAAGGAGTTAAGAAAAAACTCTACCTATCATCACAGTTCTACTTCACCCGAGAATCCTGCAAAGATAATTTTACAATACCAAGTCACATAATATGAAAAAGACTTACTTCCATACAAATTAAATGATTATTCTCACAATGGAAATTGTCTAATTACAACAACAATTCCATGAAAGGTTATCCATGCTTCATAAGAGATGACTGATCATACATACAAACTGCAAGATGCATAGATAAAGCATTACACTTGAGAACAACAAAGGGCTAATAAGGGAAAGAGTTAAGAAACATCTGGATTGAAGATAAAATGTGTAGGCAAAATGTTGAGCAGTGTCAAGAGAATAGAGCTTGTAGAACATGTTTTTGACATAATCAAGCTCTTGAACAACTTAAACAAAATTAAAATACTAACACATACATGAGACATGTAATGAACTTCCAATATCTGCTATCCTTTTCATTAATGAAGAGGTAGGTAAAGGAGAAATAATTATAATTTTAACACTATTCATAGTTTAGTAAATTATGTTTGTAATTTGTGTTTAATGGACCTCAGTTTTATCATTATACTACCCATCTAATACCATATTTTAATCGAAGGTTCAACTATCTCAAATCTAAGGAAGCACCTTCAATTAACCATTTAAAGTACTATAAAATAAGGTAAGACTTTTACTTGAGAAAGATTGGGTACACTTGTAGGATTAAAGTTCTTGCAATCATTAGGAGTTATTGGCACACAGACACAACCTACAACATATGAAGTAATAGATGACTACAAGTTACTGAAATGGTCCTTAATATGTGAGTGGTTTGCAAATTGATTGGTAGAAAATAAGGTTACAAATAGATCTGCATGAAAAATTATGAGGACAATCTACTGTAATCATCAAAATAGATGAAAAGTGCAAAGGAAAGAGCTAAGCTACATCTCTAGAGCCTAAAAAAAAAAATGCAAGAAACATAAAAAAAAGAACAAACCGGTTTTTGGATGAATACAAAATGGTGCCTTCAACAAGTAATTCATATGCTTTCACACCTGACACGGGACATTAAGAATATTTGTCTTCCTTCGTGAAATTAACTACTTACAGAATAAACCCAGAAACCAATATTATATACCTCCATGTCTAGCCAAGGGTAGGTATAAGAGAAAAAAAATTCTTCCATGTAATGCCGAAAAAAATCAATGTGTGTGTAGGTTTGTATTACTCAAAATATCATTTCACTACCTAAGGAAAAATACCAAAGTGATGTTTTAAATTTCAATCTTCACATGGGCTCCCTTATTGCTACACATGCATATACAAGCATTATTCGAGCTCTAAACTATTCAAATATTAAGGATTTAATTAGCTATAAGATGGAAAGTTGTTTAGACATAATCCATCATCTCTTACATATCTTTATTCACTCCTAGTGCTTCAGATAAATTTGTGTAAATGAGACAGAATTGTGAATCTTTTATGACAAAGAAAATTCTTAAAAGGAGGGGGGAGAGAGAAAAGGGTAAGGGGCAAGAGAATGCTTGAATGTATAGCAAAGTATAACATTTTGATCATTATAACAATGAAACAAATCTTAAGTTTGAAGCATTAATATCATTTACAACATTTATGATCAAGAATGAATGTAAGTAGAGAAACTTTTGCATACTTGCAGATGGTACAAAATTTCATGGTTAAGTCAAAGCCTCCCATCAACAAGAAGATCCAAATATCCGTGTATCTATCTCAATCGAGCCTCTAAACCTTTTAGAGCTGTCAATTTTTCCACTAACTTGTTATGCACAAAAGTCAAATTTTAGAGTTATGTCACCACTAAAATAGAAGAAACAAAGCTTTGAAACCAAATCCACACACAACACAATGTGGTATTCAAACAAAGCCATACAAACAAACTAAAATCAGAACATTGGAATGGAAACAACTTCAAATTATGATGCAGAGCATGGATTCAGGGTATAAAGAATCATTTTTCTGCCACCATAGTGAAAAGTTAGCACTTTCTTTCATCTTTGCATATTGGTTTGATGATTCAAATGATGCATTTCTTATATTGAAAAGTGCATTACCTTATTGAGCTTCTTTTTGTCTTGAGAATAGTTTAATATTCTCTACTTAACAGGGCCAACCACGTGATGATGGAAGCTCATTTGGCCCCTTCCCCCCCTCACATCACTTTCAATTCCCCATACCCAATCATATAACATTA
Organism: Sequoia sempervirens; assembly: GCA_007258455.2. Classification (NCBI taxonomy): domain Eukaryota; kingdom Viridiplantae; phylum Streptophyta; class Pinopsida; order Cupressales; family Cupressaceae; genus Sequoia; species Sequoia sempervirens. The sequence continues at coordinate 184,056,813 of VDFB02058242.1, forward strand.
ATCATTCATTCATCCATTAATAACATATCACATTCATTCATTCATCCATTAATAACATATAACATTCATTCATCCATTAATAACATATAACATTCATTCATTAACATATTCACATTCATTCATTAATATATAATATTCATTCTTTCAGTTTATACATATTATAAAAAATATGGTTGTCATGATATGATTACAATCACTTTTTTTTTGTTTCTTTTTTAAAGCTACACAAATATGAAGTGGAGTGTTATTTTCTAAATCAATATTTGTCCCCCCTTTAGTTGTTCTGCCCTCTACTCGTGATCTTAATGTACGCCTAGTCGTCTACTCATGACGTGGACACCGCTACAAGGGGGTCTGCTGCAATAAAAAATAAATGTTAAACTAATATGTTTTATTATTATTGTTACAAGTATTTCATTAATAAAAAGAACATTAGAGTGGTTCTCTTTACCTAATGGGTCCATATCATGTTCTTGAACTTTTGTTATAGACTCATGCTCAACATGCTGAATACCCTCTAAATCCTGATTTGTAGTTGAAACACGAAATGTTACATTAATTAATACACTAATTGAAATTAAATATGTTTAAGAGAACTTCAAAGTGGTCCTCTTTACTTGATGGGGCCACATCATGTTCTTGATCTTCTTTAGCCTGATCATGCTCAACACATTGATCACGCTCTACATGCTCTAAAGTTGAAACACGAAAGGTTACATTAATTAATATGCCAATTGCAATTAAATATGTTTTAAAAGAACTTTAGAGTGGTCCTCTTTACCTGATGGGGCCACATCGCATTCCTGATCTTCTCTAGCCTGATCATGCTTAACATGTTGATCACGCTCTACATGCTCTAAAGTACCAGGATGCACACCATGACCTTCATTTGCAGGTTGTGCTCCACCCTCACCAGGTTGCATTCCAATGTCATGTGCAGTATTATCATTGCTTGAATGTTTAAAACAAATAGGCATGTAATTACTTTATGGTGGAAATTAATATTGAATAGATTGCACAAGTATTCAATTTTAAATAAAATTTTATTGAGTTTATTTACGCATGTTGGATGTAGTGGAAGATTGTGTTTGCCCAGTCAAGACTCTTAGGCGTTCAGCCACGACTCCATAGCCTTGTTGGAAGGCAATCTTCAAGTCCTTTTTGTGGGAACTCCATTGAATTAGAGCCCTACATTTTTGCATAAGATCATGAATTTTGCTTCTATGGTGTGATAAAACCAAAAATTGTTTTTCAATTTATTATTTGGATGCAATATTTTATTTATTGATACTTACAATTAGTGCGGTTAATTTCATATAACCACTAGAGCCAAGTTTGTGATGCCCGTACTTTTCTAGTCTTTCCTTTGATTCCTTTGATGTGTCGGGAAGCCTATGAAAAGTTTGAAATATGTTAGATTATGTAAAAAGAAAGAGTAATCAGTATATAATTACATTGTTGATAGTATCACATACCTTCCTTGGCCTGGTGGTGTCTTTCCTTTTTTCTTTTCAGCCTTCTCCTTTCCATCTGACACCAGGTCCTTCCACTCCCTCTCCAAAATCATGAGGGGATGCTCGTACTTTTTGTTCTCTAAATGTGACCTATATTGGTCCCTCGCATACTTTAGATAGGTACCAAATTTCTTAAGGACCTTGGTTTAGTTGAATGTTTTATCACCAAACAACACAACTAAATGATTAATGAGCTCATCTTTTAAATCATGATTTTGGGCATTCCACCATGTACGTATGGTGGGCCCGAAGAGTTCCAATGTAATATCACTTAGATGTTTATAAAAAAATCATTTCCTACAAAATGATCATGGGATCAATAGTCTAAAAAGAGTGATCAATAAGCAAATTTCAATTGGATTATATATAATAATAATTAAAACATTTTAAAGTACCTGAGACCTTCTCTATCTTTATGGGAACGAAATCCTCGGTCACCACAAATGTGACCAAAAATTTTCCCGTACTAGTAATACGTGAAGATCCAGGAAATGCTACTAAAACATCACTAGTACTAGTGGCCTCTGCATCCCCAAGTACATGTCTTGATGCATGTTCTAGCATGTGTTCGCTACCAGAGGGTGCATTAACAAATGCCCGCATGGTATGTGTTGCCGACATTTCAAACGACAATATAGGCACAAATGATGGGGTCAGATGATGTGATGTATGCATAGGAAGATCAGGATGGACACTTGTACCAACCCCTACTTCTTGGGCAGCACTTGTAGTACCCTGATCATGGCCAGGAGCATCACGAGGAGGAAAATAATCTTATAAAAACAAGACATATTTTAGTTCATGACATAAAAGAGTACAAAATATAAAACCATGAATGAAATTATGTTATAATTAAAGACCTCATGACAACTTACTTGCAAGTTTTGTGATCTCTCAGTCAATATTTTAACCCTCTCTCTTATCTCATCCATTTGAGGCACTATGAATATCAACTTAACGATTTCTTCATTGCATTTTTTTAGATCTTCTTTATCATATCAAAAGGGTTTGCTGAATAAGCGATGTCATCATCACAAAATATTGACTGTACCTCACTACAGATGCTCTTGTCTACTGTTGGTGCCTTTCCTCGATCATTCGACTGCAACAAGAATATTAAAAACATTATTGAAATTAACCCAATAAACTTATCAAAACAACATAATAAAACATTTTTCTCGTATCTAATTTGTACAATTACAATGAGGTAAACCTGTTGGGTAGAAGCGCGTGACGATAAATCATGATTTTTGCTTTCGGCTGGAGCCTTCTTCGAATGATCAATGTCATGTAGTGAAAAAAATTAAATATAAAAAATATTACCGAAATAAAACCAATATACTTACGAAAAAAAACATAAGAATAAAATGGTCTATTGGAGTTATTAATTGGAGGTTGGGTAAAATGGTACATAGTATGTACCACCCCCATAGTAACTTTGTTGTAACTAAGGGATTCAAATTGTAATCGATTAGCAACTCTTCCCCTATAGTTATTGATTTTATTGCACATACAAATACACTGTTTCCCTCACACACCTAGAATATGCAATTGGGTTGCTTATTTGTTGACCCAAGTCATGTACTATTTGTAAACCCTACAATATTCCCTGATGCTTTTGGCCTTCCGTCAATATACATAGCCACTCCTTTATTTTGATCCTTATCTTTTAGATGTATATAATTTGCTAGCAGTGCATTCCTATGCATATTTCATGTATATCAAACCAGTTGCATCCAATCTTTGTAATTGTAACAGGGTTCGACATACTCCATCAATTCAATAACTTTTTTGTAACATACCTTTATGCCTTCCATGCAAAATAGGCCCAAACCATGTAATGACGATGGTGCTATGCAATATATCCTCTTGTTGACACAAAAATCAATGTTTATTGGAGGAAGTTCCTTGGGTACCCATTGTTTCTGTAGATGTTTGTACCTCAAGGGCACCTGGACATCGTCTATGCTCTCATCATCATAAAAACATGACCCCCCTTCAACAAGAAAAAATTCCATGCATTTATAGAATATTCTTCTAATCTTTTGAACTCTAGTTGATCTCCCTTTTTTAGACATACTACATGTCTCACTTTCCTCTTCTCTTCTTGAATTTCCCTCGCTTGAGGAAGACAGATTGGACAAATACCTATTTGATGGTACTTGCACTCATAAGGATGTTGGATGAAGTTCTTTCACGGTGATGTGATCCTAAGGTGACATTATGATTAATCTATCATTTCATCGCTATAATTTCACAGGTTATAAGGTAATCAAGTCGTGATAGATTGAAAGTTATTGTTACTACCATCCAAATGTGTCCATCACAAATCAAATCTACTTAACATTTTAACTCCCAAACTTTGTAACAAGTGTTAAATGTGACTATGGTCCACCAGTTACACAACCAAGGCCTCAAATGTATTCTCTAATTGTAATCAAAGGACTTTTGCTCTTCATTCAAAAAAATAAACTTGAAGGGAAACACCACCAAGTGGTTTTTTGGACACCTACATGACTAAAAATAGCATAAAATTTACATTTAATTTCCATATGTCTAAGTGGTTAACAGGGAGGGAGTGTGTACTAGGCCTGGTTAAGTTATCATAAGTTTAGGCTTTGGCAATAATTTTTTTTTAAGTCATCTTAAGTCTTCCTATGTCTAATTGCTAGGAGACTTTTGGTATGTTTTAAGGTAGGATGATTGATGAAAGAGCCCAAAGATCCTTTCTCCATTGTAACCAGGTACACATAGCAGTGGTCTTCTCTTATACGGTTGGACATGTTTTAAAGAACTTAGCTAGGAATTATTCATTTAACCTAAGGTTTTCTCATAATGCCATCATTGGAAAAGTATGATCAAATTCTTCTATTATGAAGAATTGGTCTATGTGCCTCTAGTAATCACTATAAATGTTTGTAAGGATAAAATGACTAATTGCACTGCAGGAGAGAATCAACTTTGAGTTCTTCAACATTATATCTCTCTCTATCTTATAATTTTAAGGGTTGTGTGTGGAGGAGGTTATCACTACCAAAGAAGGGAGGAGACCTTCTGTATTCTTTATACCTTTTAGACATTATTCTTATTTATTTTACACTTACATTTACAAATACACATACATATGCATTTACTATTTTCATTTATTTCTCATGTAGTTTAATAGTTTGATCAATTTCATATTATATGTGTTGAAGACTTTATAATTTCAATTACATCAATTTATGGATATGTTGTATCTATAACACTACAAAACCATATGGTCTTTGCATTTACACTTGCATTTAGAAATACACATTTATATACATAGATATAAATTTCTTTAATGATATGTTGCATTTATTGTTTTAGGAGAGCATCCAGTAATTACATTTACATTTACATTTAAAAATACATATACATACATACATACATACATACATGTGTGTGTGTGTGTATGTATATCATTTATATTCAGTGTTCAGAAACAACCCATTAGGTTTGCACATGGATAAAAATTCATAAAATAAAATCTCCTATACATGTTTTGTTGAAACCTAGGCTTGAACCTCTCATTTCACATGCTTTTCTTCACAAAACTCTTGAGGATAGCAACTATACCTTCTTTATTTCTCATCCTATGCCCTATTCATGCATCCTACAATTACAACAGTATCCATGGGGCCTCTTATACAAGCTATAGGAATCAAAAAAAGTGTAAGAGCCCCTTTATATCATGTTTGTACTACGAAACCCTAAAAAATAGGGTAACCGGATTGTATGCAAAGAAATGAAGCTTTCTAACTCAAATCAATGCCTTAAGCCCTTAAATCAGATTCAAATAAAAGCTAACACATGTATTCATGACTTGGAATTGATTTCACATCAAAATATGGCTGCATGTGACCATACAGTGCTACATAACAGGAAAAATACATAAACTTTTAAGAAAAACACAGATTTTTGAATGTCAAGAGCTTGTATTTTAAATCCTCAACCATCAACAACCATTACAATGATCACTTTATTCCTTTACATGCCAACCACTAAACAACCACCTCTACAACTGACTTTTTAATCTTTTATGATCACATGAAACATAAAACACACTAATATCAAGGTTGTTAACATCACTATTGAAATGTTTTAATTTTTTGACCTTTCAAAAATTAAAAATTACATTAAATTAATTATGTAATGGCATAAAAATTAAAAAAATCATGATTTAATTATGCAATGGCATAAAAATTAAAAACATCATGAATTAATTATGTAACCACATAAGTCAAATATAATTCTATCAAGAAATTATTATCAAATAGATAATATAATTGCATAACTCATACATTTCAATGTCATTGATCTTCTTCTTCATCCAACTCTTTGTCTGTATCATCTGATCCAGATTCGACATTATAAGGATTGTTCATATCATCATCATCGTCATCGATATCAGTTTCGATAATGTCATCATCCAAATGGATATCATCTTCATAAACATTAACTCCTACCTCATCATGATCTAGTTCCTCCTCTTCGACATCTTCGTTAGGGACATCATCAACTAACTATTGATCCTGATAATCATCTACATCATCTTCTAGTTCTTCGGTATGTTCTTCTTCCACCACATTATACTTTACTGGCCTTCCTCTTGGATCATGTCTAACAAAAAATGACCAACCCAGTTTACCTAGAGCCTTTGAGTAAAATACCTGCTCACATTGGCTTGGAAGAAAATAGGGCTCATTTCCAACTTGCTCGATCAACCTTGTATTAACCATAGTAAATCCATTATCATGTTCAAGAACAGTTCTCTTAGGATCATTTTCATTCAATCATAGCCTGTACCATAGGACGATGAACATAATTAATCTGAAGGACTTAAAGTCACACTCAAGTATATCATCCAAAATCCCATAGTATCAATTGTCTGAGACTTCTAGATGTATGTTACTTCTAGATGAAACATTAGTCACCTGAAAGACTGCAGTTATACCAGAATCACAAGTTTTCTTCATGTCATCCAACATTTTGATTTGAAATTTACAACCATTGCACCACATAGCCTTGTGGTGTTTCACCTGCAATATGTCAAACATGTAAAAATTATTGCAATATCATCAATTGATAAACATATTTATTCTTGGCCAAATGTATGCAAAGAAAACAATCTCAACATATATATACATCAATATAATTGAAAATAATTAAATAATATGGGTGATTAATATATTTATACGTATCTATTTATCTCTTAAACCATATGAAAAATCAATTTCCCTTTGTGTAACATTGGAATCTCCATTATGATGAGCTTCTTTAACCAATGAAGCCACACCTTCCCATGTTAATGCACGACCAAATTGTTGACATTGTTCAATCCATACCGTCATCCAATCAAAATTGTTGGTGACATACAAATGTAGTGCATTCCACTCTCGACGTATAATTAGTTAAATACCACAGTATACGACCTTAATTTATAATTGATGTATATTGAAGATTACAAAATAAATAAGTACAATATACATCAAAATCATATGTAAAATATATTCTAATTAATCTCCATGACCATCTTATAATTACCTCTCACTTTCCTCAATCTACCTTTCCCCATCAAGTACTCCCCTTTGAATTTGTTAATGGAGTTGGGATCCCAAAAATGATCTGCATGGATCTTTGCTGCAAACTTAGGAAGATATTCACTAATGTACACCATGGTCTAGTATACCATATATCCCTCCACCATAGAACCCTCAGGATGTGCTTTTTTTCTAACCAAAGCCTTCAAAAATTTTAAGTGCCTCTCAACCATCCACATTGACCTTGTGTGTACAGGTCCACACAATTCAATCTCTTCAACCTGGTGTATGAGGCAGTGTTCTTGTGCATTGAAAAATGTCAAAGGTAGACACTTTTTTATTTCACACATTAGACAAGGAATTTTTCTCTTCCAATAATTTATATCTTCTTTATGAATTTCTTTAGATGACAACCATCTACAAGTGATTCAAGGCGCAAATATATTAACGAGATTTAACAAAAATATACAGTATATTACATAACAAGTAAAACAAATGACAATTATAAGATGTATACAATGAATTGAATAAATCTCGCTACTTACCTCATGTATTTTCCAAGATCATATATAACTTGTTGACATTGTTGTCAAAGTTGTTTGGGAGAGATTGAGGTAGAATGTACTGCAACAATTATAAAATGATCTTTTCATTATTTTTCCAAAAGTAGTAAACACAATACACTGAAAAGTACATGCATTATACAAGTGTATATAATATACCAGAATAATTACCTTAATGAAAGTATGCCAATCATGCATTTTCATCCCTGATCCAAATTCACCTTTCTTTGCTATTATATTGTTTATGTTTGCAGCAAATCCTGTGGTAAATTGAATTTTTCGTATGACTTTTTTTATAGCATTGCTTTGCTGCTCTGTTAATAACCAAGGAAGGGAACTTATATTAATTTGGTCTCCATCGCTATTTAATTGAACGACATTTTTCATTGCATGATTGGCTTCCTGAATGTCACTACAAATTTTGACAATTTTTTCTTTGTCATGACCTCCATCCAATATTTTCCATAATGTTTCTATTATATTCTTTCTGATATGCATTGTATCAAACAAATGCATAATTTGTAGCTGCTCATAGTAGGAAACTAAATTGTTTGGGATAACTTTTCACCCCTGCGGAAGTCAATTCATTAATGCCTTGACGACCTTCATGAAGCATATAAATTAAACAAATTAACAATGACAATCATTGTCAATTACAACATGAGTAAACACAACACAATATAAAATATAAATTCAAAACATATCATATATGATAGATAAACAATTTGATCCGATGTATAACCTTGACGATTAATTCTATTATATTCCAACTTCTATAGGCGAGGTGTCATTCTTCTTGGTTTTGATGTAGTCTCCTCTTTCCAATTGAAAAGATGTTTTTCAATAGTTCGATACTTATGATTTCTATAGAGGAAGTTCCTATACTCATCAAACACCTGCTTTCCTAAACTTGTTGAATGACGAGATTTCATCTTTGGACCATAAATTGGATATACAAATTTTCCCTTTGTTTGAAGACCTGCAAGGTCATATATAATTGGATTAAATATGTCATTTTTTATAATTATATATAATGAATAAATTATTTTAAAAACATGCATGATATCTACTTCATCAAATTAAATATTGTTAAAGTGCAATCAAACATTATAATATACCACAAAAATCTGTTAGCCCTGGGGCATCATGAATTGTCCATACAAGGATTGCATAGAATTGAAATTGTCTTTGTCCTATTGGTCTAGAGACATCATACATCGTGACGCCATTCCATAAATTTAGTAACTTGTCGATAAGAGGCTTGATATATACATTCATATCTTTAACTTGGTACTTACCTAGTTGAATGAACATAAATATTACATAATTATTATAAACATTTTACTGCAATATATATAAATTAATGTACATGACTATTGAATGAAAAAAATATAAGTCATTATGCAACAAATAAGAAAAATGAGATGCTACTACGTTAAAGAAAATTGATTAAAAAAATACCTGGAACAATCATTGACAACATTATGTGCTCCCTCTTTATTGACATCCATGGAGGAATGTTATTGTTGATAACAAAAACAAGCCACACTGAGTAAATAGATCTCAACTCTCCAAATGGATTGACACCGTCCCCTCCCAATGAAAGCATGAGATTACGAGGTTCTTCTTTAAAGTTTGGCCATTTTTCCTCCATGTCCCTAAATGCAGAACCATCCACAGGCATTCAAAGAATGTCATCTCCACTTCTATTTCATGCATGGTAATCCATAAATTGCGATAAGTTTTCACACCTAAATAATCATTGCATACGTGGAATAATGGGAATAAAATGAGGAACCTTGCAAGACACCTTTTTTTTTAGTTGATTTATTCAATATCTACTGATATGACATTTTGGACATTCTGTTGCAAATTATTGTTGTTTATGATATATAATATGATCATTGGGACATGCATCTATTTCTTGATACTCCATTCCGATATCTTTCATAATGGCAGATAAATCTCGGTATGAGTGAGGTAAAATATTTGATGGTGGTAACAAAAATTCACCAATCAATCTATAACAAAAAATAATTTTTTAATATAAAGAATATTAATGGTACATATTTCATCTTTTATTTATTAGTGATGAACTAACAACAATTAAAATAGATGAAAAAAGATTACATATATGACATACCTTAACATCCATGAGATTGCTATGTTTGATAAACTATTTAACCTTCAAGTTCAACAACAACAATACAACAGAGAGAAGAGTTGTTTGGGAGCCTTCATAAAGGGGCTCGTATGCCTTCTCAAGTACAGGTAAATCATGAACATCATCAAAGTCATCTTGAACATCATGATCAGCTCTGCCACTAAATGTGTCATGGATCAATGTATTCGTACCATCATCTTCAACTGTGTTTTCTGGTGCATGATCATCTTCTTCCATAGGATCATTAATTTCATCTTCAATATTCACAGCTCCATGTTTGTTTGCTTGCAAAACCACATTCTCTGGGCTGTGATAATCCATATCATCTGCCATAGGGCACCCCACCTTTATAATAATGGTAGACACAAATAAACCATGATCATGATCAAGTGATTATATATATATAGAAAATGTTAAAACGATATAAACATTTACAAATTCAATCAATATAAACACATATTTAATGAACAACTTACCAATGGACGATAATTATGCCCCCCTTCAATGTGACCATGCTGTCTACAATATTTCTTAGTTGTTGTGATTAAAAGTCATCTTGTCTTTAAACCCTTGCAATTATTGCAAGGACAATAATATTTCCCATCGCCCTTTCTTTTCAATCTATCCCACAATCTATCAAGTGTCTCTTCATTTTGTTCTGGACTAATATTATTTGACATGATTTTTCTTTACCAAGCTTGACTATTTAGATCTTCAAAAAATATCAAACTCACACTCCAATAATTTTTATTTATAGATAGGTAACAAAATCTAATAATTCCAATATTTTACACCAAAAAAATTTGGCATACAACCACCCCTGCAAAAAAGAAGATAGTATGAAGTTAATGACCCCAAAAAACACTTTAAAATGCTAATTCCAAAACTTATTAATTCTAATTTTACTATGATTTCCAACCGTTAAGACTACTAAAATTAGAATATTGAACTTGATCGCAAACTTCCTACAACGATGGAGGTAACGAGCTAGTAAGAGAAAGTGACCCATTCCTAAGGAGTAACAAGTTGGAATCATCATTGCGAATGTCAATACGGATTTATCCTTTTAGTTAAAGATGCAATCTGTCACTTCTTATGATGATCTTATCCCTAGGGCCCTCAACATTGAGAGAGCCCTAATCACACAAGGAAGCACACACTAGTAGAATTTGGCAAATAAATGACTAGGTGACTAAAACTTTTAGTCACAACAACTAAAAATGACTAAATTTTGCTCATTTTGCAACTCCTATAAATGAGTAAATAAATTACTAGTTTGGTCATTGATTAAAAATTATTTAGTCACACAAATAAAAATGACTAAATAGTTAGTCATTTATTTAGTCACAATCCATTTGAATAAATAATTTAAGGAATCAAGAATATAGCCCGCCAAAATACTCTAAAACTTTAATAAACATACCCTAAAACTTTTGTCAAAATCTTATTTTCAGGCGTAGCCCACCAGAATGGAGTTTTCATTTTAATAAACATACTCTAAAATTTTCGTAAAAATATTATTTTCAAGCATAGACCGCCAAAATGGAGAGGTGTTTCCGTAAAGAATGATAGAGAAAAGTGAGGAGATGTGCGTGAAAGGAGGCATAGGATTCTTTGTTGCTTATCTCATTCCTGCTCTGCTCAACTTATCTTACATTGTTCCCGCTACTATTTGTAATCTAGGTATTTAGTTGACATATATTTACATAATCTCAAATTTCTTCAGAGGCTTTTGAAGTATCAATGTATCCTATATAGGGTTTAGAATGATTTATTTTAATTAAAAAAATAAATAAATGATGTATTTCCCTGTAATTAGATAATGTGGAGATCCCCTAAATCTGCCCCAACACACTATCCTCTTTGGCACTGTATTCATTACTCCAGCTACTAGGGTTTTGCATGTGACATCTTTAATATCTTCATAACCGTGGCTTTTAAATAGATCTCAGTCTGTGCTTTAATCCTTTTCATGGTTATCCTTGAGTTCCATAATCCACCTTCAATCTCTTCTAAAAACGGTGTCTTAAGCTAGATTGCATAGTATGCATATAAAACAAGTCCTTCATACCTGCCATTGTTCCAAACCACCACTCACCACCTTGCTTAAAATTTTACCTCCATAAGCACAATAACATGCTTTAAAATCATGGTTTCCAATGATTTACCATTAAGGTCACCACTTTCATCATGAAGATACAATCATATTTTTGTCTTCAAACTCAAGGCATTATGCAAGATAATATTGTGAATTGTTTGTTGTATACAATTTGATTTTGTTGCACATTTACTGCTTTGCTAACTTCCTTTAAGACTGGGTATTGTACCCTTAGCTGCAATCTCAAACAACTCACTCACTATCACTTGAAGATTCCTTTCATGAACATCCTTCTATAAAATCAAACTATGCCCTATAGACTGCCTACTTAGTACAAGGGACTCATTGTTTCATGGTATTGTAGTTCTTAAGATCCTTCAACCTTATTGACACTACTTCACAGTCCATAAGGTATTATTCACTATTCTCCCATCTTTGATGAGTCTCAAAACACTACTCAAACATGCAATCCCTACCTCCATTATACATTGATGGCTAAGAAGAAACATTGAACCTATGATTACCACTGTTACTTCATTTGGATAGTCATTCCCTTATATCATTTTCCTTGTCTAACACTACCAAAAGCATTTGAAAAACCCTTAAGGTCAGTAAGGGGGTAAGGAAACTCACTATTAAAATCTCCACTTTACTATGCAAGGTTTGAGCTTTATTATCTTGTCACTACTCAACCTCTTTTTGACTGTCACATCTCAAGTGACTATCATTCTTCTTACCATAGATTGCATTTACAAATGTCACTAAGCTACATATTGTGCTTGTTATTGGCTACAATCTTTAGATTGCAATATTTTGTTATTACCTACAATGTCTCAATCTTTCTGGTATTGCAACCTCACTAATATCCTATAGTTATTGTTTATGTTTCTATGGAGGCCTAGGGTTTGTACCCTAATCATGCTCTTACCAATGCTTTTGTTGGTATTAAAAAAAACCTTAAATCTTGGGTCAAAAAATTAGTTGTCTTGACAAAGTCGTGGTATGATCTTGGATTGTATCCTAGAGTGTGTGGGAAGCTTGTGTTTGATCATTAAGGTATGTAAACCTGATTAGGGAAATGTATCCTATATATCATGGGTCTTGCTTTAATACTTTCCATATTGGTTATTAGTAGATCACATTATTATAGTTTGTGGTAACCCAAGATTGCATTCAAGTATGTAACAAACTTGGTTTGTAGTTTAAGCTATACACTTTTAAGTAACATTCATAAGGTTTAGAAAATCTTGATCACTCTCTAGAATAGCCCATTAAACATGGGTTGTGCTTGAATGCACTACATAATTGATATAACACAACCACTCTGCATATTAACCAGAGTTATAGGCTCTTTATTGCAGCAAGAGGTAATCACTCTTCGATCATGCTATAATTACATCCTAACCTGTTAAACTTGAGACAACTTGAACGCACCCAATGATGATTGACACCTACATTATACAATCTGAATTAACTACATTATATGAGTGCCTCCATTTCTATCACAACATAGCCACATTAAACTTGGGTCACACATGAATACATCCTGTATTTGTAATAGCACAACTGTGCCACATGACCAATAGAGTTATGGATCACATAATTACAGTCACAAGAATCTATTCCTTGGTTGTGATTGTATGGTGATTCCACACAACAAAATATGGACATGAAATTCTCAAAATCCTAAACCTCTAAAAATGAAATTTGATGAGATGTTGCTTTAAAATACGATTTTCAAACCTGGAACTACAAATCTGACTTCACAACTGAATTCTGCAAAAAGACAATGACTACCCTCAACCTGGCGATATCTTGATTTTTTTCTAATTTTTCCCAAGAAAATCGTCCTTAGTTCTCCACAAACTGTCTCAATAGAGAAAAAAATTGTCGCCATAAATCATGCATGAACTCACTTTTATTTATGTTGGCCACAATTTGATTTTTTTCTATTTTTCATGTTTGTCAAAATTATGACAAAACTGATAGTCGAAATTTCAATGAAACCTAGGTTTGTCGAAATTTTGATGAACGTTGGGGATAAACTTTCAAAAATTTGAAAATTACACATCAAATTTTACAAGCACCCGACAATACATCAAATTATACATATTTCATCAGATTTTGCAGTCAAATGAGTTAGTGGGAAAAGTTATACAGTTTTCTTTGAGTGATTTTCCCAAATAACATAGTTTTTTGTGGCTAAATCAATAAGGATTAAAACTAAATGCATTGACCAATGTGTTCTAAATTTTGCAAGCATTCAATGCATTAACTATGTATTCATTGATCCAGTGGCTATCAGCCTATTAGCAAAGCTTGCAAAACCTGTATTTAATGCTTGAATGTTTAGAAAAAAAATATTGTGTTGGTCTATTTTTTTCCAAATTTTATCACTTGTTTCTATGTTTGATATTTATGGACAACACATAATGCATTAAACATGTATTGACCGCATCAATCATACTACCCTCCTATTCTACCAATTTACTTCAACAAAAATGAATAAAAGGCCTACTCTAACCAATAGAAAAAGAGATAAATTCATTATTGTATTTTGATTACAGATGAAACCATTGCAATATGACATCCAATTTGTCCATTTTCTGATTAGTTATTGGATTTATAAACTGTTCACATTTGTACTAAAGCAATATTTCTTCTACAAATGTTCTCTTTCTTTCAAACAATAGAACATTTATCTCTGCCTCAATGTTCTTTACAAAATTTGCAAATCATATTCTTGTGCATTAATCAAAGGAAAAATTTGTGTTTGCTCTATATTCTCACACGTTCACATGTAACACTCTTTCCATTCTCACTATTTATGCACTTAGTCAAGCAAGACATGGAGAAGCATTCTCGTTTACACCTATTCACCATTAACACATTACAAGGTATTGAGATTGTTGCACACGACTAGGCTCAACTTATTATTTTTGTTGGGACTTTTCAATGATGTAAGTAGATTAATATTTCGGTCATTTGCTTACACAAAGAAGAGTAGAAGACCTACTTCACATGATAGAAAAAGAAATCAATGATAGATTTCACACATGAAAGATTTAGTTGATACTTGATTAAGTTTTCTTTGATTTTGCAAATCAATTGTTATAACTTATGAAGACTTTGTTATTTGTTATTAAATATGTTGTTGACTCTTACAATAAAGTTCTTATTAATTACTGCATTCATTGAGCATTGATTGCTTTATGTTTATGAATTGCATATAACATGCCATCGACTATGCTCATTTGTCTAATATGCCCCTCTAACAAGATCCATTGGTTACAATTTAATCATGAGAAAAAAATCTACATTGTTGCAAATACAATCAATTGTTAAACAAGAAAATACAAGGTCAAATTCTTAGATCACTGTTGCTTTTTTGTTCGTAGTAAAAAAATTAATGTTTATGCAAAAGATTAACTTTCTTGCCCTCCATCTATGCGCATAGTATATAAGATTCAACATATATGCATATTAAGGCCTATTAGCATTTCCGACAATCTAATACTATATGCATTCTAAATAGAAACAAGATATCAAAGTATGGAAACAATAGATGTTGATAGGTATGAATATGTAAAGGGCTCATAAGTCTGCAATATAGACAATGCACTAAAAGAAAATAGACTATGTAGAGTAGGCACATTTAAGTACAACGTTGGAGACTGCTTGTTTGAATCGTTAGAAGTACTATTAAACAATCAATATACATCAGTTGAGCTACGTAGAGGAACAATAGATTACTTTTTGACTTCTTTTGCAAAACAAGATAAAGATGCAATTAGATCATACAACCTTGCACTAGACCCTGAAAGTCTATATAGACTGCACAAAGTGCATGACCGAGACACATATCTATGCAAGATGCGCCTTTCCATGAAACCAGAAGCCACAAACGAGGAAAGAAACTTATGGGGAGACGTATTTTGTATTCAGTGGCTATCCAAATTGTTGAATATACAGATATCTGTTTGGTCAATAACATTAGGAATTAAGTACTTGCACTTTAACAATTTACCTAGTTTACTAGAATATTCCATTTTGGTCCATGATGCAACCCCTCAAAGTGGGCATTTTGAACCGCTTCTAAGAATTCAGCCACACAATCCAAATTCCTAGTAGCTATTAAGGTTAAATCAACTTAAAAAACTCATTAGAAATAATACACAATACCAAACTATGAATGCTAACAAAAATAAAAAGCTAGAGAATAACAAAAGCAATTCTATTCATACAATCAAACACAAGTATCTCAATCATAACTCTATTGTAAGACCACAACACTTAAAATCTTTATTAGAAATAATAATAAAGAAAACCAACCTATGCCTATCAGATCAAATAAGGGTAAAAAAATGTCAGCAGTAGAGCTTTATGAAACAACAATTCAAGATACATCAAAATGCATGTGCATAATTTTTCAAATGCTATGTTTTAGCAAAGATACTAGAAATTTAAATGACAAGCAAAAGGAAATATATTATGAACTACTATAGTCAAGATCCATATCACCAACAAATTGCATATGCCATATATACTACTCTGCACTAAAACAACTCATGATACCAAATTATGTTGTACCACAGAAAATACAAACTAGTAAACCATTGTCATATGTCCAAATTTTGTCACAACTAGAGGAATGACTTGTATCACTTATAATTTCATTTGCACAAATTTCAGAACTAGGGTACATAATATCTCAAATAGGTCTAACAAGTTCCATCCTTAATGTCCCTGTTGACATTAGCATTATACAAAAGACATTACCACAATCAACGAATAACACATAAATGATTGTTGTTTCACTCAAAAGACGATTGGAATACAAAAATGCATTTCAAAAAGGCATGGTATGACCCAACCTCGTCATGGAAGCTTTGGCTCAATTTTCAAAAATAACAGTGTACATACAAAATGAAAAATGTCTAGATAAACAAAGATTGGGAACATTTTTTGCATACCAATGATGAACTTGAAGAAATTACTAGGCCTGTCACAATTGAAACTAAGTCAAATAGTGACATGGAACATGAGAATCCATTTGAAACCTTGGTCCATGGATTTACAGAATCTAGAAGTATACATAGCATGCAAGACAAAATCATTGAAATTACACCTGCAAAACAAAACTATCCGATTGGAATCTTTAAAGAAAAATATGCTGAGGAAGTGAATTTCCCAACATTATTCTTTGGAAATCCACGTGATGATGACATTATAAAAAAATTTACATACCACAAAATTGCACAATGGGAAGTTTTACAATCAAACAAAAAATTTGCATATCACACGACAAACATATTTTTCAAAACTATCAAGATACTAATACTACAAGTCTTGTCTATAATGTCCATAAGAATGTGAAAGGGCCAACTAAAAGGACGCAAGCTAGTTGAAAAGGACATGAAACACAAACCAAACCTTGAATGAATTCTAAAATCAAATATTGGATATGTTGACTTCAAAAGCATAAGAATATCCCCAAATTATACACAACTTAAGGAAAATGTTTTTGCAATGATATGACAACTAGGACCATCGAAATTCTTCCTCACTTTTAGTAGAACTGAAAAAAATTGGGATCCTTTAATAAACATGCTACAAGAATTGCACAATCAACATCAATTAGGTCAAAAACAACAAGAGCCAATTGCTTAAATGAACATTGACAAATTTGAATTGATCAAGAAGGATCCTATTACTTGTGTACGATACTATAGACATAGAATAAATGCAATGAAAAAGTTGATGCTTATAGATGACTCTATGTTTGGAAATTTTATTGATTACTTTTTAGTGATTGAGTTTCAAAATCGAGGAAACGAGCATGATCATATGCTAATATGGGTGAAAAAGGCACTGATCTATACAAAAAACAACACAAACATCATAGATTTTGTTGACAAGGACATTACTTCTATCACTAATCATTTGCAAGCTGACCTGGCTAGTTTACAAAGGAATTGCCACACAAAGAGATGTAGGAGATCAAGGAAAATAGTTTGAAGATACAATTTCCCTTTACCGCCAATGTGAAAGACACAAATACT
Source organism: Sequoia sempervirens (assembly GCA_007258455.2). NCBI lineage: Eukaryota > Viridiplantae > Streptophyta > Pinopsida > Cupressales > Cupressaceae > Sequoia > Sequoia sempervirens. Next base: position 184,074,778 of record VDFB02058242.1, read on the forward strand.
TTCAACAATACTAGAAAAGATTGAAACGGTAACTTCAAATGCTGTCAACATTTACTCGACACTGCCAAAAGCAATCTATGACAAAGAATACACTTTAGACATGTTTTTAAATGACATAAACATGTTTTAAATTGATTATATAACAACTTTGAGGTCTACACTAAAAAACCAACACTTATTTTACAAAGAAAACCATGAGAAATATGGAACAACAGTTTCACAAGGAAAATGCTGCACCTTTGGAAGGCCAATACAGATGCCTAGTTTGTGCTTAATGTATATGCCGCAACAATGTACTACAACTCTTATATTGCAAAAGTAGATAAATCAATGACATATGCATTCACAATAATACGTAAGGACCACCAACAAACAAATATTGATGCAATAAAAATGATTGGTAAAATTGGAAATGCATTGTTGAACTTGTAACAAATGTCAACACAACAAGTTGCTCACATTGTTTTATCACTTCCACTAAGCTTTAATTCAAGAAAATTCATTTTCATTGAAACATAGTCCTATAGTGACTATACATTCATTCTAAAATCCATCAAACATTTAAACAATGAACCAAATGATTCAAAAAACATACTCTCAAAATCTATAGTGGATTACTATTTAATACGTCCTCAAACATTGATAGATATATGTCTTGTAGAATTTGTTTCAAGTTACAATAAAAATGGAACTATAGTTAACCCAATAACTAAACCAAGAGTAATACACTTTATTAACTTTAGCAAGCACTTAGATCTGCAAAATCATTGTAGAGAACAATTAATGCTCTATGTATCATTTACAATAAATGAGAGTACATTAAAATAGAACTTTGACTCATGGGAACATGCATACATGCACCATGAAAAAACCATTATAAAAAATCATGCAAAGTTCACTTGAAACACAAGTGCTGCATGGGGTGACATAGAAAAAAACTTAAAGATGGTGAGTCCCTTGACGATGGCAACAATGATAAGTCATTCACAACAAGAAAAACTAGCCAAATGGAACAATATGACATTCAAGTAGAACTTCCAAACATAGAGTGCATAAAACCAAATACAATGTCACACAATGCATTTGAAATTGCTAGACACCCATAGATAATTGACAACAATGAATACTACAAACTAAGACAAATGTTAAACAAAGAACAACAAGCAATTTTTAAAGATGTTATAATGAAAAAGATGAATAACATTGACAAGCCTTTGCATTTATTCTTGACTGGATGAGTTGGAACTGGAAATAATTTCACAACAAAAGCTATATACCAAGCTCTAATTCGCATTTATAGCAAGTCTATTGACAACAATCCAGACAAACCAAAAGGCTTATTAACTGCATATACAGGTAAAGAAGCTTACAATTTAGGTGGAGTCACATTACATTCAACATTTCACATACCATTTCATACATCATATTTTCTTCCCTTAGCGTATGAAGCATTGGAAAATATGTCCAAGCACTACGATCAATTGCATGTGCTCCTTATAGATGAAATATCACTAGTAGCTCAACATTTCTATGCTACATTGATAGACAACTATGAGACATAATGCAAATGCCTACAATGTGCTTTGGAAACCTTGATACAATTTTCTGTGGTGATCTTTACCAAGTGCAACCTGTCCTTGAATCCATTATATTTGAGAATAGACCCATTGTAACTGAATTGATGCCTTACAATTATTGGAAAGACAATGTAAACTGTTGCTCATTGGCCACAACTATGAGACAAAAGGATGAAAATTTTATTACAATCCTTAACAAAATATGAATAGGCTTACAAACAAATGATGACATAGACTATCTTAACCAACTTTGCTTCCATCCTGCACCGTTAGACCCAACATTTTCATAATTGTTCTATAGGAAAGCTGATGTGGAGGCGCACAACCATAAAATGCTATTGTCCATTTCTAGTCAATTGATAGTGCTAGATGCAATAGACGAGCATGAGGAAAACTATAATGCAAAATGACTCTATAGCCATACAACTACTCTTCCACTTCAAATATAGTTGAAACATGATATCCTTGTTGAAATCTATGCAGGCAACTATAATATGCAAGATGGCCTAGTCAACGGGTCTGATGGAATATTTTAAGCATATACAACACATAATGACATTGATGTTGGTTGGATCAAATTTTCCGATCCAACAATTAGAAAACAATAATGTACAAAACTAGCATAATGTTACACTGATCTCATTGAAAAGGAATGGGTTCCTATATTGCGCATTGCTAGAGCCATTCAAAAAAATTCACTGAACAAGAAAATTACAATTAGAAAATAATTCCCAATATAACTAGCATGTGCACGAACCATCCACTGATCACAAGGAATAACAATACAAGCTTTGGATTTTTCCCAACATGCATAATACAACATGGCTTAACTTACACAACACTATCATGAACAAAGACAATAGACTCATTATTTTTTCTAAAACCTTTAACCAGAAAAAAATTCAAAGTTAAGGGAAAGATACACGAAGAAATGTATCGCCTATAGTCAACTGCATAGTGGCAGCTCGATATTCAAGCTACATGTCCACATGATGCACCACAAATGTTTCTATGCACATTAAACACTCGTTCATTAAATCCACATGCACATGACATTGCCAATTACTATGATAAAATGCAAAATGACATTTTGTGTTTACAAGAAGTACACATGCATACCTTACAACATAATATATTATCATAATATTTTAATACCTTTGGTATGAATATGATACATTGCATAACAATGTTTACCAAAAAACATTTGTTCATATCAAAAGAAAAAGAACACAACTCTACAAATATTGAAGCCTTCACAGTCACAATACTACAACACATCGATGAACTTAATATCTATAATATTTATGCAAGGCCTAATACTTCCATTCAAGAAATAATCACAATTCTTCAATTTGTCATTGCATACACATATACAAAAAACATACTATACATTGTGGGAAACTTTAATATCGACATGTGTTCAGAAAACAAAAGAAAAACAACACTTCAAAATTTCATGCAAACGAACAAAATTCTTTTTTTTTAAACAAATTGCATAGTCTACACAAGCCATTGATTGACCATATTTGGTCAAATTCAATCACAAGTGTATGCAATATGTATAGATTAGAGGCATATTGGACTAACTACTTTCCTATTTTCCTAAAATTCCACCTTGCTTGTTGAATCAGTTCAATATTATAGCATACATAAGCAAACATCACTAATAAATTTTCTAATTAATTCTGCAATACTAAATCACTAGCTTGCAGGAAAATCATGGATCAAACAAAAAGACCACAACAACAAGTACAAGAAATGGAGGAAGACACAAGAAAATGGTAAACAACCTATCCTATTTTCCTATGACATGCATTTTTGCATTGTCCAAATATAAGATTTACATTTCTCTTGCTATTTGTAGAAAAAAATTTAAAAAGACTATCAATTGAAGAGTTGAATGCAAGGCCGGTATTGGCATGGTGTGATGGTTTATAGGTGGAATTGTTGTTCTTGCCACCAAGGTTCAAACCCCGTTGGGGTGGTATTGTTGAATGGTTGTATCTGGTTCATAGCTCTGATCAAAAGCATTTACCCCTTGAATAAAAAAAAAGAGTTGAATGCAAAAAACGTTGGTGACACATTCCAAGGTGATGTCTTTGTTGTCTATAGAGCAACATTGGAAAAAGTCAATAGAACACGTGAAGTACTACGTGCAGATATCACAGACCTTAAAGTAGAAATGAAAATTACACTGAATATCAGTGGATACCTTGTGCAAGAACATGAGCATAAAATAGCTCCAGGAATGGGAGTTTCAATATCAGGCTTCCAAATTTCCCCTAGAATAGATTATGATAGAGGGGACTGTGATTGCATACTAATATTGACAAACATAAGCACATTTTGAAAGCATGCCTCACTTTTCTACAGACTACTAGAATTCATTCCAGATACTACTATCAACCAACAACTAGTAACCACAAATCGGTATCCAATTAGAACAATAGGTGCTTTGGTTGTTGGTGCTAAAAAAGTCGGCAGCCAATATGCAATTGATATCAAAGATGGCATAACAGAATCTGATAGAGCACATGAACAAATGTATCACCAACATATGCCACTAATCCATTCTAATGTTCTTTTATAGTATTGTGGTCTTTAATAAAATTTCTTTGTAACAAAGACTAACTTTGTCATTACCATGCAGCTATAGCTATGTCCATCTCATGAAAAAAATACTTGCAAATAGAGGAACTGCTACGTAGGAACAAAACACAAACTTTTCTTTTCTAAAATATCTTTAAAAGCACTGATCAAAAGAACATGTTCCACATGGGTTGATCAACATTTATTTGCAAATTGAATAACAAGAGAACATTGGACAAGCTAGCTACTTTGCTGCAATCGACATTTAAGGTAACTCTTTAAAATTATTTTCTCACTTTCATTTAAAATTTATGAAACTGTTGCTTCTAACTATCTATGTTCAAATGTTTTAGGTTTTAGAGACATCAAAAGCAACAAACACATTTTCAAATCCATTTGAAGCTTTCTGCCCAAGTTGCAAATATAAATTCAATACTTACAGTGTGCTCCAATAGGAAACTACTCATTGTAGTCAATGTGACAAGGAGGTGAGCTACATATACGTACTTCATCCTAAAGCTATCATCACAACAAATGACAAGCAAATAGTCCATTGCTCAATCCAAAGCAATGTCCTGTGACAACTCTTCCTACCCTTCAAGACATTAAATATGAAAACTACATCAAGGAAAAATCAGCAATTATATTTGCACTATGAGACTTTGTCACCAAAGGCCATTTCACCCTTAATCAAAAAAATGTTAGAATTATATATGCCTAATTGAGTAAACAATATATGCCTTTCAATCTCCTAAAAATGTTTAGAATTATATAAAAAAACTAGCTTTCATACTAACCATAATAATGACATTGCAGGTGACAAAGAAGCAGAAGCAACTGAAAGACTACCTACCATTGCACGAACCTACATTCCTCTTTTTTATTATGCTTTTCTTCTTGGATCTTTCACCTATGTTACTATATTTCATGTTCTGTGACTTAAAACTTCTTCCTACTTTTATTTTACAGTTGACATGTCTCTCCATTATATGTTAGACAATACTTTACTTTCTTATGTTACTGTTTAAATAGATTAAAATCTATTGTTACATGTTTTTACTATGCAATACATTGTATGCTAGAAAATAATTTACCTTATTATGTTACCATTTAAATAGATTAAACTCTATATTACACATTTTTACTATGCAACATATTAGCAATATAAAACATACATTTTCTTAAAGGGAAAGTTTCTACTACAAAAATTGCATTTCAATTTGGCATACTTGGTTGGCCAATCAAATTTATTTAAAATTTTTTATAATGTGTTTCTATTTTGCTTATTTGCTTACATAAAGAAGAGTAGCGGGCCTATTCCATGCAATAGAAAAACACATGAATGATAGATTTTAAACATGAAAGATTCAGTTGATAACTTGATTGAGTTATCTCTAGGATAATTTACCACTTACTAAGTTTCTGTGGATAAATAAATAAGCAATAGCATAATAGGCATGTTCACAATTGCATTAGTTGAATTTTCTTTTCAACATATTTTCTGTGTTTGAAAGTTATACTTTATTTCTTCTTCTATTAGTTATAGTAGGACTACTATTCATTCTCATTTAAGTAAAATGGGAAAATAGCGAGACATTATATATTGTCACAAATATTTAATCAGTACATGCAATATGTGCAAGGCAACAAGACCCAAAAATTTGTTGACAAACATGACATGTTGCTATTAATCAAACACAACATTCCTAAACAAAAATGCCTCTCTATGCTTTGATGTCCTCCACACATTGTACAGATGAACCGAATGCATCAATGATCAGAATAGAATGAATCTTACATGTAGACATGTAACAACTTCTAGTTGAATTTGCAAATCCTCTAAACAACATTTTGCAAACCAATTCTTATAACTTACCAAGGCTTTGTTATCTATTATTAAATATGTTGTTAGATCTTGCAATAGTAACTTGTTGCAACTGTATTCATTCTACAAAGTCACTTGAGTAACAACCCTTCTCCTGGTATCAATACTTCTCTCCTGCTGATATGTGTTAGATAGTTGGTGTGAACATAAGAAAATAATGCATAGTTAATTCATGAAATATGAGGCGTGTGCTAGTTTGTGCTTATTGTTTGTTAATTATTTGTTGAGAAGCTTGCATGTTTTTGGCTATGGGTTGTCATCTTCGACGTTTTACATTCTATATAGTGCCTAATTGAGGGAGAAGCCATAGGAATAATGTGCAACTGGTGAGTGGGTAGTTTTTTTTTTTTTTATACTTGATAACTAGAAGCATTACAAGGAAAACTGAACAGTTTGAGCAATGTCTTGTGGACCATGGGTGCACATGCAGTGAATAGATAGTTAATTCATGAAATATTAGGCAAGTGTTGGGTTTTGTTTGTGCTTATTCTCGTTTGATTATCATTTGTTGAAAATCTTGTGCATTTTTTAGCTCTTTGTTGTGTTTTTGCATGTGGGTACATGTGCACTAAATGCATAGTTAATTCATGAAATCTTAGGTAAGTGTTGGGTTTTGTTTGTGCTTATTCTTGTTTGATTATCATTTCCTGAAAAGCTTGTGGGTTTTTTGGCTCTTGGTTGTACTTTTGCATGTTTGTTATTTTGTAAAAGTGCACTGCTGGTGAATGGCTTGGTTGTGTGTTTATGATTCTTGATAACTCTGTGGGTACACATGCAGTGAACACATAACTAATTCATGAAATCTTAGGTGAGTGTTGGGTTTTGTTTGTGCTTATTCTTGTTTGATTATTGTTTGTTGAAAAACTTGTGAGTTTTTTATCTCTTCATTGCATTTTTGCATGTGGGTACACGCATAGTTAATTCATGAAATCTTAGACGAGTGTTGGGTTTTTTTATGCTTATTTTCGTTTGTTTATCATTTGTTGAAAAGCTTGTGGGTTTTTTTAACTCTTGGTTGCACTTTTGCATGTTCGTTATTCTAGAAAAGTGTACTAGTGGTCAATGGCTTGGCTATGTGTTTATGAAAATTTATATCTTCGTAGGTACACATGTAGTGAATGCATAGATAATTCGTGAAATCTTAGATGAGTACTGGAAATTGTTTGTGCTTATTCTTGTTTGATTATCATCTATTGAAAAGCTTGTGGGCTTTTTAGCTCTTCATTTTGTTTTTACATGTGGGTCCACATGTAGTCTGACTACAACATTTTTGCAATTAAATGATTGCAAAGGTCACTTGCTTATGGGAAAAAATTAGACAAATTCAAACAATTTGCACAATTTTTCCACACATTTGAAGAATCAAACTTCATTGCAAACAAACGTGTAAAAATATTTGATACTCTGACCTTCCACTCTTTGCCTCAAGAATCAAATGTCTCTACAGCTCTACAAATATTTGTCTCCACTCCAATCCCAAAAAATGGTTCCTGTTACAAGTACAATATTAACAAAATGTAGTTGATGCATTCACACTTAACAAGACCTCGACTAGGCCAATTAGTTTTCCACATGTTGTATGTTTCTATATGCTTCTGAATTAGGTTTCACCAAATAGTCAAAGTTCTTCTACATTCAATCTCTAATACTTTATAAACCAATAAAAATTCACCTTTATGGCATCCTCAAAAATTTAGTTCTTCTTCAACAAATGTCCTCTGCCTTTTAAAAAATAAAACATTTCTTTTTTCCTCAAGGTTCCTCACAAAACTTGGAGACCATAATCTTATGCATTCATCAAAGGACAAAATTCTTCCCGGTCTACATTCTTACATGGTTACATGTAAGACTTTTGCCATTTCACTATCTATGCACTCAGTTGACGCCTAGAAGCTATCCAACGCATCGAAGCATAGAAAACCATTCCTGTTTATAACTGTTCATCATTTACACATTACAAGGTATTGGAAATGCTCCAAACCACTAGCCTTAGCGTATTTTTTTTGGCGTGACTTCTCAATAATGAAAGTGGATTAATATTTGCAAAATAATTAATTAATATTTAAACCTCCAGTTTAGCTATAAAGCTATTATTTCTATGAACTTGTTTTTTTATGGCCTATTTCTCATTGATTAATATTAAGCGAATTTTAAGTTAAACATAAAATAAACTATTTGCAAAGGAAATTCAGTTTTAAGGATTTTGAAATAGTTTAACTTATTAATGTTAGTCAAATCACAAAATAGTTTGTAATTACTACTAAATAATTTATCTCATTGGCAGTTTCTTTCACAAAAGTATTTCAATTTATAATTTTAAAAACTAATTAATATCATTTATTCATGCAAACTAAAATTTGTACTTATTAACAAAAATTATCAACTTGTAACTTTTTTTCCTAAATAATTAGTAATGATTTATATTATATTCAAAAGAAAATTGGTATTATTTAAAACATTTTTGCAAACTAGCAAGCACTTATTTAGTATATTTTGAAACAATTATTTAATTTTATTTAATATAAGTAATTAGTTTTGTACTATTACTTAATTAATTTTCTAATTTCAAAACGCATGTAATATTTGGAAATGGTCTAAATTATTTTACCAAAGGCAATGCTCATTTACTAATTATAGTAATTAGTATTATGAATGATTTAATTTATATTCAAAAGAAATTTGATATTAATTAAGAAATTCTTGCAAAGTAATGAGCACTTATTTTCTAAATTATTTAGTCCTAGTTACTATATTTGTAAACAATAAGTTGATTTTATATAATTTAAATGTATACTTTCCTACCACTAGTTAATTAATTTTCTAATTTAAAAATGCATCTAATATTTAGCCATGGTCTAAATTATTTTACCAAAGGCAACGTTCATTTACGACTTATAGTAATTAGTATTCCCTTATTGTTTTCTCCAAACTAATCTATTATTAATACAAAAGTAATTAGATTCATTTTAAACCAATTAGTTCAATTTTATCTCAACATTTGAATTTATATTATTAGGTAATTAGATTCATTTTCAAGTGAGTAGTTCAATTTTATCTTACACATGTAACTATTTTCTTTACAAGTAATAATTTGAATCTAGCGTACAAAGTAATTAAATTCATTTACGAAGAATTACTAATACTATTACTTACAAATTTTTAGTATCATATTTGGTCAACTTTATTACACAATTGTTCCAACAAGTTCTACTAATAAAAACCAAAATCTATGGTTTATATTTTTCTTCCCAAATCAAATACTCTTCCATTCCATTCATTCTTGTTTCAACATATTTCCATTCAATATGAATTGGATCACAATATTTACAGAGCCACAAATTAATTTTTAATAGTTTTTAAGAAATCTTATATCATATTAAATAACAACATTTACAATGATAATCAATTAGTTTTTGCATGCCTAATCTAAACAACCAAAACAAATAAAAACAAAGTTTTCACCACTAAACAAACAAGAAAAACTAAAATATAATAATTAACAAAAAATACATTTAATTTTATTCACCTTATTTAAACTTACATATATTTTATTTAAACTCTACTAAACTCTAATTACAATACTAGAAAGGCAAGTACTGCAACCTAAAAGCTCTTTGCTATGCGGCGGGAACACAACAAGCTCTGTCACTTGTTTAAATATAAAGATATCAAAATTTTTAAATATATATATATTAATACTTCATAGTTTTAAAACATGTCATGGTTGTTTAAATTATGATTAAGTATGTTTAAGTAGATGATGCTAGCTTTATAAATTCTTGATTGAAAATGTGAATTTGTGAGATTTAAAGATGTAGTACAGATATTGTAGACACTAAAAAAATGTCCTAAGTCTACGAGCGCCATTTTTCTAGGTCTTCGATAATTGAATAATTTTAATTATTCAATTATGTCTAATCATATTCCTCCATTAATTAAATATTTTTTAATTATTTAGTTAATTCATTTTCTAATCTTTATTCTATCTTGATTAGTTAAAATTATTTAATTGTGTCGCTAATATACCTCTTTCTTTTATAATTAAATAAATCATCATTTATTTAATTATTTCTCTATACTCAAATAATAATAATTATTATTTGACCTTTTATTCTTCCATGATTAAATAATTGTTGAAATTATTTAATCCCTCTCCAATTTCCATCCTCACATTTAATTGAATAAATTTAATTAAATGCTCCATCTTTTATTTCCTCCAAATAAATAATTTGGATAAATTATTTATTTCCCACCTGTCCATTTTCTATATTTCCTCCATTTTTGATTAAATAATTTAAAATAAATTATTTATGCACCTCTTTTAGTCAAAGATGCCCTGTCATTCATTTCCGTCATAGCCTTCATTGTTGTCATAGTCGTCAAGCATCATAGCCGTTAGGCGTCATACCTGTCATGATTCCTCCAAGAATATCATATTTTTGGTGCATCAATTTTGGACCATTGATCTTGGCATCTTTTATGAGACTCAATCTCAACCATCCATTATGTAACCTCCCTCTCATGCATTCTCATCCAGATCTTGGAATCCTTCTAGAGGATTAATCTTAGTTGTTAATTCGAAAGGTTGTTTATAAAAGTAGCCTTCCCCCTCCACTTTGTCCTTAAGAACTAATTTTCTTCAACTTTCTTGCTTACTTTTTGCAAGTATTGCACAAGTATTCCAACAAAACTGAGGGCAAAGTTGCATAAGGAGAAGAAGGAGAGCAAGGGAAGTGAATCAACCATGATGGGGAGTAGTTTGTTTTATGTTTTGCATTTTTAATCCTCTCCATTGTTTTGTATTCTCTTGCTGATGTGGTTTATTGGTCTAGAGGTGTTAGCTATCACTATTCTAGGCTAGAAACTAAGAAACCCCATCTTACAGATATAGATGGTTAAGATTAGTTAGGAGAAAACTTACTAAAATTTTGCTAGCTTAGATAAAAGTAATTAAAATATGAATAGTCAATATTGAGTGCAAACAGATGGTGAAAATGGATTGACATGACTGAATTTTATTTACTTAATAGATTTTTTATTTAGTAATTCTGCATGAGCATGTGAATGATTCAAATTTTTATTTTTATTTATTTATGTGATTTGGATTTATGATGTGAAACTATTTATTTATTTTCAATAAATAGAAAAATAATTAATTAACTAAATAGTAAATATTAATTTAGTTAATTAGAGAATATGATAATGTGGTATATTTAGTAGTATGAAAAGAGGAATTGTAGATGGAAATGGTATATAATAAGATAATATTCAATATGATATTAAGTGATCAATTTTAAATGACTACAATAGTGAAGGATTTTTTTTTAAAGTTTTAATAATTATTCATCTATTTAATCAATTTCATCATTTTATAACTTTAATACGATTTTTTTTCAACCATTAATATTATTTTTTAAATTATAATTTGTATGTATTTAATATGTAAAACAAAAATAACTAGAAATATCACCTTAGTGTGCAATGGGTATGCTGAAGAAGTGTGGAAGGTCAATAGGATAAATTTTGGTATATTTTTTGCATACATGTATGCAATACACGAGGCCAATTGGTAGGAAATTTAGAAAATGATGTTGTTTGTGCAACAAAGGTCTCACCTAAGAAGTGGTAGCTTCAAATATACTATGCATCGACTTGCAAGGATCCAAACATGATTGAAATAAAACCTTTGAATCAGGAAGATAATTAGGCTCCATTACCAACAAGCTCATGTTATGTTTGTAATAAGGAGAGAGGGAGAGAGAGAGAGGAAGAGATAGGGATAGAAAGAGGGAGTGATAGAGGGGGAAAGAGTGAGAGAGAGAGGGGTAAGGAGATATAGATAGAGATGGAGATGGAGAAGGAGAGGGGTATGGAGAGAAGGTGAGAGAGAGATAAATAGAGAGAGGGGAGAGGGATAGATAGAGATGGAAGAGATAAATATATAGAGGTATAAAGAGGGATATGGATGGATGTATAGAGAGAGGGATACATATCTAGAGATAAAGCGGGAGAGAGGAAAATAGAGGTAGAGATGAGTATAGAGTGAGTGAGGAAGAGAGAGAAAAATAGATAGAGAGATATAGGTAGAGGGAGAGATAAATATAGAGAGAGATATGGAGATAGAGAGGGAGAGATAGAGAGTATGAGATAGAGAGAGATATATGAAGAGAGAGAGAGATAGAGAGATATAGATGGTGAGATAGAGTGATAGAGAGATAGAGATATAAGGAGATAGAGGGGGGAGAGGGCAAGAGAAAAAAAGAGATAGAAAGACAAAGAGAATTAGAGATAGGAAAATAAATATGGAGAGAGGGAGATAGAAATAGGGGGAGATGGAGAAAGAGAGAAGGAAGTAGGGGGAGATAGAGATATATGGGAAGAGAAAGAGATAGATAGAGATATGGGAAGAGAAAGGGAGAGAGAGGTAGAGATAGAGATATAGATAGAGGGATAGGGAGGGAGTGAGGGAGGGAGATATGGGGAGATATAGAGAGAGGGGGGAGATAGAGAGAGGGAGGGAGAGAGATAGGTAGAGGAGGAGAGATAGAGAAGAGGGGAGAGAGGGAGAGAAATGTTGAAGAGAAAGAGAGAGAAGAGGGAGAGAGAGGGATAGAGATAGGTAGAATAGGGAGAAAAATAAGGGGGAGAGAGGGAGAGTGATATATAGAGAGGGAGAGAGAGAAGAAGATAGGGGAGAGAGTGAGAGATAGCTCAATATATATAGAGGGAGGGAGACATAGAAAGGGGGTGATATAGAGAGATAGAGGGGGATAGTGAAAGAGATAGAGAGATAGTGATAAAGGTAGAGGAAGATATGGATAGAAAGAGATAGAGAGGAGTGAGAGGGAGATAAAGAGAGAAGTAGAGATAGAGATATATAGAGTAGAAGAGATGGAGGGAGATATGGAGTGAATGCGAGAGAGAGAGAGGGGAGAGGGAGAGATAGCTCAATAGACAGAGAGGGGAAGAGGGAGTGACATAGATAATGGGAGATATAGAGAGATAGAGAGTGATGGGGAGAGATATATCAATCACCTTCCCTATATCTCTATCTATTCATATTTATCAATTTATCTCTCTACCTCTCCCTATCTCATTGTCTCCCTCTCTATCTCTATGTTTCTCATTATCTCCCTATCTCTCTATATATATTGTAATGTCACAAAATTGCACCTAGGGGAAATTCCACATTTTTGCACTTTTTCCTAGCATTTATGACGCCTTAGAGCATTAATGACAAAAATCCTATGAGTCAGAATCTCGCAATTTTGACTCTATGTGGACTAGTGGAAAAGCAACAAAAGCATAACAACATTTATCTCAAAAATCTAGGCCTTGGATGCCTATGCGATGTGTGGAAATTTGTGTGACACGCTAGTGTCTTGGCAGCCTTTTGAGTTTGAAATGGGGAATCTCGAATCTTGACTCTCTTGACACATGTCCTAGCAGCCAAAATTTAAATGTAATGGATCTTTTCTACCTTGCATGCAACAAAAATCCTTCCTTGGCTCTCATTTGGGGGTTCAATCCATTCAGTGAAGCTCTCTCTCTACACTTTCATTCTTGAGTTCTCTTCATTCTTAGTAGCAACACTCTCAAAAGAAAAGCCATGATAGACTGAGGTCCTTCCAATAGCTACAACTCTCAAGCAAATTCTCAATGGTGCATCTCTATGCTCTGGAGAGGGCATAAGCTTGTGGGTAACACACTCTCTCTCTCTCTTACTTTTTTCTCCTACTTATTCATTTGCTACTTTGTGGTGTAGGTTCTAATCCTGAAGCGGGTTCTAATTTCACCACACACTTTGTTTACTTCATTTACACTCCTTTCCAACTTGGTTGTTCGTGGAGGTCGGAACACCAAAATGGGGGTTTGACTGAGGCAGACCCCTATGCAGCCCCAACCTTTTCCCCTCATTCCTCTATGTGTAGGTCGCAAAGAGGAACTTGGAGTGAAGACTCTAATGTCTGATTGAAAGTAAATTTTCTCCAAGTTTTTGTATTTTGTTCCAAGTTTTTGCTTTCTATCTAGTTATTTCTTTCAATATACTTCAGACTTGAGTTAGTAAGTGAAGATTTATTTTGTTTGCTTGAGCTCCCGAGCTTTCTGTTGCTCAGGATGCCATCTCACCCTTTGGATGACAACGCACCATAGTGGCATCCTGAATTTGCATTTCCATCCTTTGGCCGAGAGCTCCTATGTCTAAGGGAGGAATGTAGAAGTTTCACTCTCATAATATAAAGTAGTTCCTTGTAAAATTTAACATATACCTATCTCCTTCACAATTCCTTCATGTTGAGGTTGATAAGGGAAGTTCATTCCCTGGTGATCTCTTGAGAATGAAGAGACTCATGTGTAGCGAATCCCTCTGATTTCACCTTCTAGTGAACTTGAAGTGAAGATGTCAGATCTATTTCTACAATATATCCATGTTTATGACAATATTTTTCTCTAAGGAAGACTTCGATATGCTGGTTGATGCTCTAGATGACTTCTTAGAAGTGCCCTCACTTATTTGCAAATCTTCCCAACAAGCTTCCTCTCCACCAGCTGAGGAGTCAGTAAATGTAGTAGTAGTCTCTGTGGCTCCTTCAAGCCTTAAGAAACCCATCATTTACATGACCCAACTAACTCATCTTCTAGGGAGGATTATTCTATCTATGGGATCTTGTGTCGTAGTGGTTCATCAAACTTATATTTGAGGTTTGTGAAAGATATAGAATCCACTTCATATAATGTTGTTGGGAACATGTTTAATACAAGAAGAAACAAACAAAATTTGGATCAACAACCCTCTGTTCCTATGTCTCAACCCACTCTAGTTCCTACTTCTTTACCACCTTCTCAACCAAGCCTTCCTTCAACATCTAAACTTGTGATCAAAGCACCAAGTGATTATGATTTTGTCGAGCAATTTTGTATTACTTTGACTAAGATCTCACTTTGAGATTTGCTTTAGACCAATTTGGTTTATCAGGAAATGCTCCAGGAATCCTTGCAAAAGATTCTCTTGCCTGCCTTCGCTAAGCCTACAAATGTTAATGCACTGTTGGCTCATATTTGGGCAGATTCACTGAATATCACATTCCGCCTGCAAGAACTCTCACCTCTGGATGTACAAAAGCAAGCAGATCCCTTGATGATTATAATTAATGTTAATAATATTGATATTAGGCATATTCACGTTGACACCAATTTGGCTCTCAATGTTTGCAGTATCGACCCATTACCTAAGATTAAGGTTGATTCATCTTCTTTAGCGACTTCGTCCTTGTATATTTGTGGGTTTGATAATGCTAGCCATCAAGCTCTAGGTACGATAATACTGCCTTTGCAGCTGGGCTCTGCTACCTTACCTACCTTGGTTTATGTGATTCCTAAACCTTTACCTTACAATCTTCTCTTGGGAAGACCTTGGATTCATGCTATGGGTGTTGTAACCTCTACTTTGCATCATTCCTTAAAATTTATCACAAATAATTGAGTGGTTATGGTTAAAGGAGATCCAAAATCTCTTCACCTTTGTGAGCTAGCAGCTACCAGTCGTGCTTCAATCGTATCCACTCTCAAGAATTGTATTCCATCCTTAACTATTGATGCTATGGCATTTCTTCGTCAATACCCTATGTGGAAATTGTCCCCAGAGCAAGTATTGTTAAAGATGAACCACCTAAAGCAAAAGATCCTAAGCCTCCCCCACCTTCCCCTTCTTCCTCTCAATTGAATGCTTTCCTTGGTGATGATTGGGGCTCCTTGGAATTCTTCAAATTCTTTATTGCGGAATACAAGGCGAGCCCTTCTTGTATAGAATTTCCAAGTACCTTTGATGTAAAGATGGACGATACTCTCGTTAAGGAAGAGAAGTGTGACCCTATTCAAGAGACCAATCCTTCCCCTACTAAGGAGAGTAATCCCACTCCTACAAAGGAGGTTAATGTTTTCAAACCCAGCGAAGAAGGTAGGAGCTCTCCCATAGAGACATTCAACATTCATTGGTGGAATGAAACACTACGTAGATCCGCCACCTCCCGAAGTTTTGCAAACTCATTATGGTTTTGGATATGAACTCACTTCTTGGTATGGATATGTGTAGAAAGGCCTAGGATGTATCAAGAAAGGGATCCAAGTCCCTATCTAGTTTAATCCATGAAAGTGCTATCTACGTTTTGGATGCTCTATTGAACAATCTAAGCATAAACCTTGGTGGAGTGTTAACGTGATTTCAGCCGAATCACTAAGTTTGGTCCATCCTGAATTGGTAGAGGATAAGGAGTAGGATGAGAAAATCCCTTTAGATGTTTTCTCTTCAGATGAAGCACTTGAGGAATTTATAGGTGCCTATTCCCCATTGCCTTCTTTTCATCACAAGAGATAGTTCATGTATCACTTGCATAAACAAGCATACTTTGGAGAATTTGTCTTGAGTACTGATGAGGAAGACCCTCTATCTAATGTTAATAATGATGTTCCAATATCTCACCCTAAAGATTGTAGTTCCCTCCTTAAAGGGGATACTACTGAAATCTCTATGGATCCTAAGTCCTCTGAAAAAGTAATTAAGATTGGGAAGTGTCTCTCTTCAGAAGAAGTTGATGGACACTTCGATCTCTTACATTCTCATCTAGATATCTTCACTTGGACGTATGAGGATATGCCTAGTATTGATGAGTCTATAGTGGTTCAATATATTATCTTATGTCTCGACACCAAGCCAGTTAAGAAGAAAATATGAAAGATCAATCCCAGGGTGGTGTTGATGGTTAAGATTGAGATAGAGAAGTTTTGAAGGTAGGCTTTATCCGTCTGATTGACTACTCCCCTTGGATCGTGAACATCATCGTTGTTAGTAAATCTGATGGCCGTATTCGCATATGCATTGAATTTGTGATCTTAATAAGGCTTCTCTTAAGAATGATTTCTTGTTGCCTAATATAGACATGATTGTAGATTCGATTGTATGCCATGCATTGTTATCTTTTCTGGATGGCTTCTTAGGTTACAATTAGATCCGTATTAACTCAGAAGATCAATACCAGACAACCTTCACTGCACCTTGGGGTACCTTCTATTATGTGGTCATGCCCTTTGGGTTAAAGAATGTAGGAGAAACTTACCAATGGGCGATGACCTTGATATTTCACGATTTTATTCACAAGATCTTAGAAGACTATGTTGATGCAATCTTGGCGAAATCAATAACCCGTCAAGATCATGTAAAGAACCTTCATCTTATCTTTGAAAGGCTTTGAATCTATAAGATGAGAATCAATCCCCATAAGTGTGTCTTTGGTGTGGATATCGACAAGCTCTTTGGATTTATAGTTTCTCACCATGGAATAAAAGTTGACATGAAAAAAATTGATGCAATTATTAACATGCCTCCACCTAGAAATATTATTGACTTACAAAGTTTACAAGGGAAAATTTAGGCGATTCATATATTTATAGCTTAGTTGGCTGATTGTACCCTTCATTTCACTCGTTTATTGAAGAAATATGTTCACTTCATATGGGATGAAGAGTGCCAGAAAGCTTTTGAGTCAATCAAAGCCTATTTGGCCAATCCTCCTTTATTGATGCCGACTATGCAAGATAGACCTTTTTTGCTTTATCTCACAGCATCACCATATGCCTTGGTAGCTTTACTAGCTTAGTATGATGATGTTGGGAAAGAGAGAGCAATCTACTACATTATCTGTGTCCTTGTTGATTATGAAACCTGTTATTCCTCCATGGAGAAACAATGCCTTGCTCTTGTGTTTGCTACACAAAAGTTGAGGCACTATCTCCTCCATGCTGAAACATATGCCAT
Organism: Sequoia sempervirens; assembly: GCA_007258455.2. Classification (NCBI taxonomy): domain Eukaryota; kingdom Viridiplantae; phylum Streptophyta; class Pinopsida; order Cupressales; family Cupressaceae; genus Sequoia; species Sequoia sempervirens. Next base: position 184,092,641 of record VDFB02058242.1, read on the forward strand.
TGTAAAGACTAACCTTTTAAAACATCTATTCTTTAGTGTCGACCTTGCTAGGAGGTTAGTGTAATGGGTTATGTTGCTTTCCAAGTTTGATATAAAGTTCATAACTCAGAAGTCAATAAAGGGCCAAGTGGTGGCCAATCAATTGGAAAATGCTCCCTCATTTCATTCCTTCCTGGGGTTGGATTTATTCCTTGATGAGAATATTTTTGTGATTAATTACGACCTTGAATGGAAGATGTATTTCGATGGATCTAGGTGTCAGACTATTTCTGGAGCGAGTGTGGTCTTGATATCCATCGAAGGAAAGCTGGTCCCTCTATCCTTTTGATTGGATTTTACTTGCACTAATAACATCGCTGAGTACAAAGCTCTCATTGCAAGCTTTCTTTCCATGATTGCACTTAAGATAAAACATCTCCGCATACTAGATGATTTTGAGCTTATTGTGAATTAGATTATGGGAACCTATCAAGCTAAACAAAATAAGTTGTCTTGATATCAAGACCTTGCTTTGTCCTTGCTTAAACAATTATCTTTTTTCACGATAGACAACATCCCTAGAAGGGAGAATAGACATGCCAATGCCATGGAAAGTGTTGCTTCCTTGGAACCCTCATAAGAGGATACAAAATAATACTATTTCATGGTTTAGGTCCTACGAACCCCAGTGATTTCTGGTAAACCTGAATTTGAGGCTTTTGTGTGTTGTCACGTAGATTCGAGAGAATGGTTCTCTAGTATAGATATAACTACTTAAAGGCTAGAAACTTTCCCAATGATGCGATAAAGAATTATTGCACTCGTACATGAAATATTTCAACATGTTATTTCATTTTATCCGATGTTCTCTATGAAAAATCTTATAACAACTTACTTCTACAATGCCTCACTAAAGCAGAAATACCCCTCGCCCTTAAAGAATCCCATTCAGGCTTTAGGGGTGGACACTTTGGAGGTAAATCCTTGGTAAGGAAGTTGATACATATGGGGTACTATTGGAAAAAGATGGAACAAGATTCCTTCAATTTCGTTAAAAAGTGTCTTCAATGTCAACAACATAGTCGTCTTATTCATGCATTTGCCCAAGAGTTACAAAATCAAACCTCTCCTTGGCCATTCGCAATATGGGGGTTGGATATTATTGGAAAAATATCACCTCCTTCTTACAAGGGACATACCTTTATCATTACCAAGTTACATATTACTTCATGAAATGGGTCAAAGCTATTCCACTTCGATCCACAAACGCTGAAGCTATCTATAACTTTCTTCTGAACAACATTATTTCTCATTTTGGATTGCCTAATACACTTGTTTTTGACAATGGTACACCATTCACGAATAAGGAAGTAAAGAAATTCTTAGAGAAATTTCATATTGAACATAAATTTTCTACACTTTACTATCCACAATCTAATGACCAAGCGAAAGTGTCTAACAAGACTCTTGAGCTCATTCTTCATAAAAGAATTAATAAACATAGTAAGGATTGGCATATTTAGTTAACATATGATTTGTGGGCCTAACACATGAGTGTTTGTACGGTGATGGGAACAATGTCTTACAACCTCGTATGTGGTGCTGAAGCTATCATGCCTTTGGAGTTGGAAATTCTATCTTTGTGGGTTTCCCTTTTAGGGTTTGTTATCTCTTGGATCTATACCTTGTTGAATCTAAACTCAACAATCCAGTGAAAACATGGGAATGATCCCAAGGTGTGGGTACCTAAAATGAGACAAAACCTTCGGAGAAGGTCGGCTTCCTAGCTGGTTATCACCTAAAAATGAGTTACTCTACTATTTTGATAGGGAAAAGGGGATAGAGAAAAACATAAACTAAAAGCTGAAAGTGAAATTAAAAGGTGATACACCAAACTAAGATAGGACATGAAACTTAGACTATAAAAACTTGACTATAATGATAGAAATTACACTTGCACAACTTATTCTGCATGCTTCTGCATAAGTGTTTCACAAAAATGTCGTAATGTTCATACGCCTAGGAGGAAGATAACTTCACAACTAAAAGCTATTTACATTCTTTGAAATAGTATGCAACTTGCATTAACATACTCTTGCATAAAGGTGTTAAAATCTAAGAAAAAGTTATAAAGAAATGAAAAATATTCCATAAATAACTTGATCAATCAACTGAATCCACACAATGATGCAGAGAATAAATTGGAAAAACATCAAAATCAATGATTTCCAAGGTTCTTATTGTATTCCATATCCAGAAAATGAGTTACAAAAAGTATGCTCCAATCTATCAAAGGACTCCAAAAAATTCTCTATGTACAAAATGCATAAAGAAGAATTGAGTACAATGAGTCAAATGAATGACTATATCAATCAACTCCCTCCAAAAACCCACCAAAATAGGTTCTAGAAATAGTTGGGTTAGATGCCCCCAAAGAGCCTAAAATATAGCAACTAGATTTTCACAAAATGACCTCACAAAGGTGGGAAAAGTCATAATTGACCAATTCAATCATAAAGGCACAAGAAATTGATGCCCAAATCCTCTCCAAGTGCTCCAAAAAGCAAATAAAGGCTCCCTATATGCTCTCAATATGTTTACAAATTGATCAAAACAATATCCTTGATTCGTGGCACATGTTTGCCAACTTCTCTCAACTCCCCTATATGCTCTCAAAGCATGAGAGCCCAAATTAGTCATTTCAAAACAATACAAGGCATAATACATAGTTCTTGCATTACAAATAGCATTTTAATTGACTTATAATAATATCACTTTGACCAAATGCTTTTACATTAAGACTCAATGCAAGTATAAGGTTCAACCTTGAAGGTTTAAATGAGAAGACCAAGTCCAAAGGACTCCATAGCATGGGATATTAAACAAAACACAAGGAAAAACATAAGACTTAAAGTCTTATCCAACGACATATATTAGTTACACTTTCATTTTTAAAAACTATGGAAAAAAATGCCATTGAGCAATCAACATAATAGGGTTGAGAAAACCTTAACAACAAAAGATAGGCAAAAAATAAAATCATTCATTTCATTTTGTTGTCAATGCTTTTGAAGGAAGACCACTGACACCACAGGGTTTGAGGAAGCTCTGCATTGTATCTGAAGGCTTCATTTGCTTGAATCTTCACCATTCTTCTGCTACTCTAGAAGGTAAGCCTTTCTTTGATACAAATATGAGCTTGACCTTCACTTTTAAAGCATTTCAAACTTATTTCCTGTGGCTACTATGGTCTTCTTCACTCATCTCTAAGCTTTACTTTTCTATTGCTTGTTTCATCTACTTGAACACCATGTAGACCAATCTTGAGCTTTGAAAAGCATCTCATATGCGAGTTTTAGGAAACAAAACCAAACAAATACTAGGTGAGCTTTGAACCTTTTACTTTCCTAAAATTTTCATGCACTTAATCATAAGAAAAAATATTTTTCTCTGTATATATTCTCTAGTTGCAAATACAAATGGTTGGTTTTTTCTCTAATGTATATTTATGATCGAGCCCTATGTTTTTCTGTAGATAATCTCAAGTTCTTCATTGAATTTTAGGTCGTAGTTGTGTGTTTCTGGGTCTGCATCTTCTTTTGTGGATGCGGCCATACCCACATTCCCTTTATTTTTCAAGGGCTCTCCTTGCTTGCATTGGCCTAAAACTTCCACCATCTTGTGCACTTTGTCCTTCTAGAAAAAACCCCAACTGGGTTTGATTTACTTGTGCATATTTTCATGTTTTTACAACCTAAAACTCATTTCAAGTTCCTGTATGTGCAAAAATGAAGAATATTGATTTTCTCCTCTGTACCTTTTTCAATATTATGGCATGAATTTAAATTATTTGGTAGGCATTGAGAACTCTATTCAACAGATACGAGGATTTCTTTTCCTATAGCTTCTGGGCATTTCTAAGTTTCTGGGTTTCAAAACCCTACGTCCATCTCATGAAGAAACTCTGCACATTTTCTTTTTCTGAAAATGGCCATGGCTCAGCCCCCTACACAAAACTCTAGCATTTAAAAAGGGTTTCACCTCTGTTTTAGATTCATGGCCATTCTGGGTTTGTATACATTTTATATGGTTCTTTCTCTTTTTGTATATACTGCATATGATCTTCATGGCCTCGACCCTTCATATTTTCATGTCTACTTTAAAAAATACATGGGTATCTCTATTTTCTTTCAATACCCTGTAATAGCAGTCAACAATGTCATAATCACTTTTCCATGATAGTACTTGTGCAAGATTATCATATGAATGTGTTTCCATGAAAGGGTGGACAGCTGAAACAAGAGCTCAACTGCTCCACCAATAAAAACTTCCTCCATTGAATCTCTAATTTGAACTTATGTGTTTGTATTTATTGGTAGATACATTAGATCCATCCGGAGTTTCAATTATATTTATCTTTTTCAGGAAACTCAATTCCAGTTACACAGTTCATGCTACCTTTCCCCTTTTAAGAAAACAACCACTAACACTGGCTCCTGATTATCATGTATGATGGCTTCAAACTTGGTGGTTGTCCTCTTGCATTAGCCTTGAAATTCATGAATTGATGCATTTGGTATGCTCTTTGCAAGCTAAGCTAACCTACTGAATTGCATTACTTTTCAGTTTCTTCTTTAAATAGTACCTTTTTCCCTTAGCCTCAAGTTGTCCTTGTGTATTGCTTCTTAATGTTGTTTTGTTATCTGAATTCATTAGTTGCATTATTGTGGGCTATCCTTGAAGTATTCATTAATTCTGTCAATTGGAGACTTCTTATTTTCAAAGGACTTAAACTCTTGTGATTGCCTCTAACAAGCTTTGATTATCATGTTGTTTAAAACCTCATTCAAAGTTCAATTTCTTCATGGAAGACCTAGGATATATTCCCTAACACTTTCCTTACTTTGCATAAGTCTATGCAATGCTTCCTATCATTTTCACCACTGTATTTTTTGGAGAGTGAATTAGTCTTTCCATTGATTGTGATCAACATACTCACATAAACTTCTCAAAATATGTACATAGAAGATTCTCAAGTGATTGAGCTATCTTTTGGAAAGGTCACCTTGCTCTCAACAGTTAACTTACCATGCCCCTATTTGCTTTAAAATGTAAGGATCATTAAAGCTATTGACTGCATCATTGTGGCTATATTAAGCATCTCTTATTGATGATAATGAACTGATATTAGCACTTAAACCTTGTTTCATTTATATTTTTGGCTTCAAACTTGAACTCAAACCCCTTTATCCTGCAAATTTTATCAACTCATTATCATGAGTGACAAGCACTTGCTTAATATAACCACCATGTGAGACTTCCACTACTTTCTTGCAACTATATACATGTATTTGTAATTTTACTCCTCTCAAAAGCTGAGAGAGTAGCATGTTGGGCTTAACCCTTGCGGGAGGAACATTTTACTCCACATGCTCTAATAAGATGAAACAAAACAACATAATTTCCCCTATATCTGCACAATATAAGCAAACATGTTAGAAAAATATGTGCATATGATGGACGTTTATGTTAATTCCTTTGTTTTCTTGGACATTTATGATATGCAAGTTGTTTTAATGCAAATGAAGGTCAAGCTATACATTTTAGATGTTTGTAGATATACTAATAGGTGATCCTTCATTGCTCTAACAAGACTCTCTCTCTTAGATGTAGGCAATTAGGAGCAGCGAGGAGCAACAACTGGATGCAAGACAAGCAGGAAGACCAAAGATGATACAAGGAAACTCAAAGCAGGACTCGTCATTTAGGCAATGATAGGTCACCTTTCTCTATATGTGTATTTCTTTATCTGCAAATGTATAGTTTTTCCTTTATTTGCGTTAGAAGAGTTAGTCTCATAGCCTGTGTGAGACATTATACATTTACATTATCAATAAATATTACTTTTCTTGAAAAGATTGTGCAATCTTCTCTTATGTTATATGCATCTACATAAATGCAATCTAGTAATGTAATCTTCTTATTTTGTTTATTCACATGAATGCAATGAAGTAGAAATGAAAATGTACCTTATTCTTCTTTGAAAATCACAAAAGCTCTACCTAATTGAGCTATTAGCAAAATTAGGTAACAAGGTTAATTGATGATGAAACCTACCAAGCTAATCGTTTGCATTTGCTATAGATGCTCGACGTGCACCAATAACATTCCCTCGATCATATTAAAGCTTATCAAAGGTTGTTATCAAGACAATATAATCAAAATGTGCTTCCTAGGACCTTTAAGCTAGGAGACCTAGTTCTTTGCAAGAACCATAGAAATGTAAATGCACCGCTTGATCAGAGAGGGAAATTTATTCCTAATTGATTAGGCCCTTACATTGTTGTCTTTATGTATGGTTTGGGTTCCTATGGATTATCATCTATGGATGGAACACCTCTAAAAGATCCTGTTAATGTGATGCATCTTCTTCGATACTATGCGTAGTGTCTCATGTGTCATGTGTGGGGTGTTCTCTCATTAAAAGGGTAGTAGCACTGTGTATGTTGACATTGTTCATTAACACATTATGATTTTTTTTTATGTTATGATATGACCATGTGTGTGTGTGTGAACAATATACACACATGTGTCTTGCTATGCTATGTATCCATACATCAAATTACATCTTTTAAGGTGATTAGATCATCATTGTATTTAATTAACATACAACCATGTGTGTTTATTAAATCAAGTTAGCATCTAAAGTAAACATACATCCATATGAGCATGTAATATCCATATCATCAACATACATGAAAATAAAAAGCATGCACATTGAAATATACAATGCCATAATGCCAAAACTAGTATATATATGTGTGTATGTATCAAGTGTCATGTACATGTATTGGGCCACTACTATAAAAAATGAGTGGCTATTGAATATGTGTCTATACATAAGATCTACAAAAATATATATGTATCTCTCGCTACAAAAAATACATACAAATCCAGGAGCCCCTATGGTTGTGGCATGTGGCTCCCCAAGCCCTCTGGTTCTAGTTGTTATTGTTGTAGTCTAGCGAGAGGCTGCATGGTGGTCATGGATCGAGATCGATGCGAGTGCGATGTGGACAGAGCTACACATCCCCTTGATCTCTCCCTGTAGTGAGCATATAGTCATTTGTGCCTCTGTCATCTCTTGCTGTTGCTACTAAACATTTGTCAGGATCACGACTATCAACTTCCTATCAAGGTCATCGAGGTAGCTTTGAAGGGCGTCACGCACCTGCTTAGCGGTGTTGACCTTCATCACTGCCACATCTCGCTGGTCAAGCACTGTCTGCAGCTCCCCTGACAGCTGGTCATGTTGTCCTTGAATAGTGGTAAGCTCTACAATCAATTGAACAATCTCTGATCCCCGCTCCTCGCAGGCGGTCCTCATCTGTGCTACCGGCTTAAAGATGTGGGCATGTTGCCCCCTGGACACTGGTTGGAAATCCTCAAGGACCGTCCCCTAAAGAAGAATGTCAGGGGCCACCTCTGATGTGCACTGAGCCATCAACCCAATCCATCCCTGTGCATCCTCTGCAACCACAAAAATAAAGAGAGAAATTAGTCTCACATGGAATATATGTATAATCATAAATGACAAAAACTGAGAATACTAAAATATAAAAATCATGCTCTATATACCTGGGTCCCTTGGCTGCCATGTGGGATCAAGGTGAGGAGCGATGCTGGGACTTGCACCACTGACATCGATAGCTGCTCTGGAGCTACCAAGGCCATCACCAAGGCCGCCACTAAGGCCATCACTGCTATAGGAGTAGGTGCTGGTGGCACTTATGAGATAGGGGTAGCTATTGGGGGGTCTAATGTCCTTTATTACCTTGACCTCTACAATGTCACCTCCTCCTCTTGCAACATCTCCTCCTCCTCACTGACTTGCTACCACCCTCTCTGTGGGTCCTTTGGAGTTGGAGGTGGCACGCCCCCCTATGGGCCCAGATCCCCTTTAGGGGCACCCTCGCTAAACACATGAGGATGGTGCCTATCCCACCACCCTTTGAAGTCTACAACGATCCCAACATTATCTGTTGGCGCTATGGGCGGTAGATCATGGTTGGTCTGATCATCATTTGAGGGGACAAAATCAGTGATGGTGGGGTGGGGGCAATCTCGAGGTCTAGCTGCGCTCCTGAAGTCCCTAGTATATATGGGCACATCTGAAGGAATCATCTATACACGGCCATGCTGTCGCATGACCCAACTCCAGTAGTACAGTATGATGATGTGATTGTGGCGACCTACTAGAAAACAATCTTGTTGCAGGTTCCTTAGGTACTTGCCATCATCTACCCATATGAAAAATTGATAGGGTCTCCATCTAACCTCGTCCACAACAAGAGTATCAAACTATAACAACCAAAATTGTAAGTCTCCATACCTCCACTGCGTTGTCATGTCATGCCTATGGGCCATGAGGACATGATATGGTTGTCACTAGGGAAAACTGATCGGCCTCATGCACATGATGTGGGTAAAGGCCCACACTTGCAAAAGTGTGCACACTGTAAGACTATGGTACTCATAATGGATGTATTGGCCTAACTCTTGGTATAGGTGTGCTAACATACTATGCCCCCAGGAAAAAAATGTCCTATTCTTTACCATATGTCTAATAGTATGGACGAGGCCCCTGTGTAGGTGAGAACCTTGCTCATCTATCGTGATTTGGAATGCAATGGTCACGACCATCACCCAGTGCAACAATGGTGCAATTGTCTGCACTTTGTCATACCAATGTGTATAGATGTGGCCCATGTCGTTGTCATCATCCGTCCATCCTGAGCAGTAGAGGATCTCTTCGTCCACTCCTGTGCTGATCGTGTGTTATCAATGGCCACTCACTGTCTGTGGATGGGTAGTCCAAGGATCTGATAGACATCCTCTAGTGTGATAGTCATCTCCCTAGTAGGTAATTGGAAAGATGATGTGGTAGCATCCCACATCTCCATCAGCACTGTAAGCATCCACTCGTGATAATGCATCTCTGGCATGGTGAATGCATGCTAGACGCTGACCTGCTCTAGGTGTGTGACCTCATCCGCAGTGAAATGGTCCCTTTGCTTGTGAACTAGTCATAAGCTCGCCTTCCAGGATGCTCACGAATCTCCAAATACTCTTGCAAAAGTGGAAAAAATTCTAAGTTAGAACATAGAATCTCAATCTCAAAACCAATATTTTTTAAGACTTATGTGTGCCACATGGATGCCTTCACACTACGCATACATCCATGTCCGCCATGGATGCCCCAAGGACAACAACACATCCTTGGGGAACCAATGCAGGATTGGGATGACAATGCATATCCTAGATGACAATGCACGTTTTGGACGTGAGTGCCCAAAATGGACACTTGCACATCTCGATGAGGAAAAAAATGCTAAAAAAAGAGATTAAATTCATGAAAAATGAGGTTTCGAAACCTACCCGGTCCACCTTGTGACCCTCGGCAATGTCGTCACACAATTGCTCTAGTCTAGGTGCCTTGTACTCCCTCCTGCTCGACATTTTACTAACTTTTCTCTCACAAAAGTCGACAATTTTCTCACAATGAATGGTGAAAATAACCCTTCTAGGGGCCCATTTTTTCTAGAGTTTGTAGCTCCCCAGTTTCTCCTGAATTTACCCCACCAAGCTGGGGGAAAACTCAGGAGGGGGCATATAGTCACCTCTTGATCATATTTTTCTTCTGAATCAATGAATTTTTCTTGACCATTCTTCTCAACATGGTCGCTTCTTTTGATTTTCGAAGTTGACCTAAAATTTGAGTTTTGCAGGCTAAAGTTTTGCTCAATTTTTCACAATTGTTTTGTTATTGCTTGTTGAGCTCAGTTGTTGGGGGCACCTTCAGTATTGGTTAGCTTGACCTCGGTGGCCCCTTTGGCCCCTTTTCTTGGCACAAAAATTTGTACAATTCAAATTTGAGGTGAAATTTTTTTCTCTAATTTAGTGTGGCTGATTTTTGTCAAAATTGAGCCCACTAAAGTAGGGGCAAAACGTAATGTCGCAGAATTGCACCTATAGGCAATTCCACATTTTTTCACTTTTCCCTAGCATTTATGACATATTAGAGCATTAATTTAAAAAATTCCATGAGTTAGAATCTCACAATTTTGACTCTAGGTGGACTAATGGCAAAGCAACAAAAGTGTAACGAAACATTTCCCAAAAATCTAGGCCTTGGACACCTACATAGTGCACTAGCGTCCTAGCAATTTTTTGAGTTTGAAATGGGGAATTTTGAATCGTGACTCTCTCGACACGTGTTCTAGTAATCAGAATTTAGATGTAACGACTCTTTGCCACCTTTGCATACAACAAAAAGCCTTCCTTGGATCTCATTTGGGGGTTTAAGCCATTTAGTGAAGCTCTCTCTCTACACTTTCATTCTTGAGTATTTCTTCATTCTTGATAGCAACACTCTCACAAGTGAAGCCATGTCAAATTGAGTTCCTTCCAATAGCTACAGCTCTCAAGCAAGTGCTCAATGGTGTGTCTAGGCCCGTGGATAAAGCTCTCTCTCTCTTACTCTTTTCTCCTATGTGTTCATTTGCTACTTCGTGAGCTACGTTGTACTCCTGAAGCAATTTTTTCTTTCACCATACGCTTTGTTTACAATCCTTTCCAACTTAGTTTTTCATGAAGGTGGGAACACCAAAATGGGGGTCTGACTGAGGCAAACCCTTATACAACCCCAACCTTTTCCCCTTGTTCTTCTGTGTGTAGGTTGCAAAGCGAAACTTGGAGTGAAGACTCAAACATTTGATTGAAAGTAAGTTTTCTCCAATTTCTTGTATTTTGTTCCAAGTTTCTACTTTCTATCTAGTTATTTCTTTCATTATACTTTAGACCAGAGTTAGTAAGTGAAGCCCTATTCTGCCTGCTTGAGCTCCTGAGCTTTTTGTTCTTTAGAATGCTAGTGCGCCCTTTGGACAATAGCACATCATGCTGGCATCTTGAATCTGTGCTGCCATCCTTTGGCTGAGAGCTCCTTTGTCTGAGGTAGCAATCTAGAAGTTTCACTCTCTCATAATATAAAGTAGTTCCCTGTAAAAGTTAATGTATACCTATCTCCTTCACAATTCCTTCATGCTGAGGTGGATAAGGGCAGTTCATTCCCTAGTGATCTCTTGAGAATGAAGAGACCCATGTGTAGCGAATCCCTCTTATCTCACATATATATCTTTTCTTGGACCTCTATTTATCTTTATCTCCCTATCTCTTTATGTGACTTTATCTCTATCTATGTCTCTCTCCTCTTCTCTCTTTCTCTTTTCCTTTATCTATTTTTCTCTATTTCCCTCACTATCTCTACCTCTTTCTTTGCCCCTCTTTAGTCTTCTTTATCCGTACCTATCCCCCTATATCTCTTTGTCTTCCTCTTTATCTCTCTATTTCTATTTCTCTTACTCTCTCTATCTTTGTTTCTCTCTCTTCTATTTTTTTCTTCCTATCCCTCTTTTTATCGCTTGATTTCTATGTTTGTTCCTCTCTCTCTTTATCTATCTTCATCTCTTTCTCTTCCTTTGTCTCATTTTTCTCCCTCTCTCTTGCTCTCTTTCTCTTTTCTAGATCTCTCCAACTATCTATATCTTATCTCTATCTCCCTTTTCTCTTCCTTTCTCTTTCTCTCTTTCCCTCTCCATATGTGTGTCTCCTTAAGTATGCAATGGATACATTGAAGAGGTCTTAAAGGAAAATTATCATATCCTTAATCAGATGACATGCTACATTGAGCACAACTCCCCAAGGACACATGCCATCCTTGGATTGTTGACATGAAACAACCAATAAAAAGTTAGTTTCTCTTCTCTCTCTCTCTCTCTATTTTCCTTTGTATCTCTTATATTTCTCTCTCTCATGCTATCTCTCTCTTTGTCTATTCCTCTCTCTCTCTCTTGATATCTAAATTTGTCTCTTTCTCTCATTCTCTATCTTTTGAGTTTCTCTCTCTTTATTAGTTGATAGGCTACATATAGGCTACATATAGTGTGATATTTGAGCCTGAAACAAGTCTCGTGCCTGCAAACCACTATTGAGTCATTGGAAAACAAGTTTCAACTACCATTTAATGGTAAACTAGCTACCATGGTAAAATCCTTTAAAATATCAGGTAAAAGCCTCTCAAATCTCACTTATCACATAAAAGCCAAATAAATATTGAATTGACAACTGGATGGAAACATTGTATTTTCATTTGCACTATTTTTTGTCAATTTGATGACAACTTTTTTTTTCATTTGCATTGGTTTATGTTTTAAATCTATATATGCAAATATTTCATAATCAGATAATACTTAATTTCTTTAAAGAAAAAATCTAGATTTGTCTAAATTTATTTCATTTCATTATTTAGCACTTATTATTGATCGTTTAATCTAGCCACATGCAACTAGAATTTGGAGTGCATCCATGTGCAAACACATACTCTTTAGCATATTAACATACATATAGTTTTCTATCGACATAATCCTTGAACCTCCTTTAAGTGCAAGTGCTAGTATATATACCTCTCTATAAATAGAATTCTCCCCCTCTATCTCTCTTTTTTCTTAATCTCTCTAAAGATCAATTAAACTATCAATTTTTTATATATTAATTTAATTTGTTTTATATAAAAATATATCAATTATTAATTATAATAATTTTTATTATAAAACATAATACATAATAATAATATAAAGGTCTATATATACTATTATATATAATAATAAATATAATACAATTATATAATTTAATATTATATAAAATAAATATAATATATTAATTATATTTTGTATTATATTTATATATTAATTTTTGTATTAAATAAATATAAAAATTATTAATTATTAATTATAAAAAAATTATATATGTATTTAATAGTTTTGTTAAAGAATATAATATATAATAACATTAAGTAGTATAATTATATTATTTATAATTTATTTTTTATTATATAAAATATATTGTATATTAATTATGCTAATATATACTTAACTAGCAATTGCACCTAGGTGTGCAATGGGTACACCGAAGAGGTGTGGATAGTCAATTAGGGAAAATTTTGGTCTATTGATAGAGAGATAGAGAGAGGGACAAGGAGAGATAAAGATAGCTCGAGATATGGGAGATAGATAGACATAGAGGAAGAGGGAGAGGGAGAGAGATATTGATATAGATGGTAAGATAGAGATAGGGTGAGATACAGAGTAGGAGAGTCGAAAGCAGAGATGGAGTGAATGAGAGAGAGGGACTAATAGAGATATAGATGGATAGGGAGAGAGATAGCGAGATATAGGGAGATAGAGGTAGAGAGATATGGATAGAAAGAGATAACGAAAGGAGGGAGAGGGAGCTAGAGATAGTAGAGAGATGAAGTGAATAAAATAGAGAGGTAGAGATAATGAGATATAGATAGAGGGGGAGGGAGAGATGAGAAGATAGAAATAGAGGGGGCACAAGTGAGAGAAAGAGAGTGACAAAGAAAAGTAATAGAGAGAAGTATAAAGAGAGGAAGAGATAGAGAGGGGGAAAGATGGAGATAAGGAGAGAGAAATAGTGAGTGTGTATATGAGCATGAAAGAAATATATGGAGAGAGATAAAGAGATATATATAAATAGAGAGGGAGGGGGATGGAGAAAATAGAGAGAGGAGAGAGAAGTAGAGAGATATAGAAAGAGGGAGTGTTATTTATTTATGTCGTCTTTGATAAGGTGAATATGACTTTAACTAAATAATTTTTTTAACATTATTAGGATTATATTATTTTAATTTCTAATAAATAATGTAATATATTGCATAATGTAAATATAAATATAATATTTAATATATAAATACTATAAAATAATATATGCAATATAATATAGAATATAATTATAAATATAATAAACAATATAAAATAGCTATATAAATACTATACTATAATATAATATATAAATATTAATATAATAATTTTTTTTATAATAAATATAAAATTATATTGTTTATAATAAATAGTATATAAATAATATAATATAATATCTAGGAAATATAATAAACAATATAATATAAATAATATAATGTAGGCAATACAAATATCTAATGTAAGTAATATTAAAAATTATATAACAATACAATACAAAAATTATTATTTAATTATATATAAAATTTATTATATATTATATTCTATATAAACTATTAATTATTATTTAATTGTATATAAAATTTAATCGTAGGAAAAATAGTGACGACAATAGGAAAACGGTGACGAAAAAACGGCGAAAGCGATGGGCAAACGAAATAATCCCTATCATCTATCGTCTTGATAGCCATAGATGTTAATGATAAGAGATTTCCACAATCCATATTCAATGTATTAATTTTGCTTCTGGATTCGATTGTGTGCAAGTTTTTTCATCAACGTTTCAAATCACACTTTGTGATGCATCATCAAGATAAAGCACTGATAGGAGATGTAAAATGATGAGTTGCAGACCCAGATTGGTTTAAGAAGAGAGGAAAGAAAAGTACAGAACTCGAAAAGACATATAAAAAAATAAAAATAAAAATAATAAATAAATAAAAAAAAAAAACAAATAAATAAATAATAAAAAATCATGAAGCTCGTTACACTTCAAGGATACGCCTTCGACATAAACTACGTAGGGTAAATGATGCATAATGTTGAAACCTAAATGTGCTCATTATTACGATCTTGACCGTAATTTTCATTTTAATAAACATACTCTAAAACCCTAGTCCAAACCTTATTTTCAGCTATAGCCTAGCTCGCCAAATTGGAGAAGTGAAAGCTCAATACCAGCCAGGGAGAGTTTGGAGGAGCGGCAACAAACAGCGGCAGGGAAAGCAGAAAAAGAACGCGAAAAACAGCCGAAAAAATGGCGAAAAATGATGAACGGCTGAGATTCGTTCGTCTTGCATTGATACGGACGCAAGATAGCCGTCGATATGCTTTTACAGGCCGCCTCGTTCATAGAGGGAACAGCATCGACAAGGTAAGATATGGAAAAGACCTAAAGGAGCATACGATACTACCCTGTTCCCCCTTACGAAAAGTAATCGTGAATTGTTTCTTCCGCATCTAAAAATCTTCAAGAAAATTAAGATGAAGGCAAAGAATTAATACGGAAGTGCCTTGCAAGAAAGGAATTATTAAGGGTCTAAGATTATTCATAGCTTTGGAATATGGTCTGCCTCTTTCTTCAAACGAATAACATGTTCGCTTTTATTGAAGTGCTGATCCATACCTCTCTTTCCACTTCAGCGCGCATCTTTGAAAGACAAATAGAAGGGGAATGGTATAATTGATGTCCACTCGATTCCCAAGTAAAGTATTACGAATAAACTTTACCCGATTCCCAAGTCAAGCATTTCGAATAAACTTTATCATTGTATTGCACAAGAAGTCCCCCTTTGTTATAAATTGTGACAGTTGTAGGATTGTTATACTCACATTCAACCAAGTTTGAATTGCATTTCTATTCAATTCTACTCTCTAAATCCGCAGTCTGTAATAACTCAAAGATGGCAGCTGGACTTGCTATTGCGCTTGCCAATGCTGTGATGGGAAAGCTTGGCGAGATTGCGGCAGAGCGAGCATTGAATGAGGCATCTCTGCTGCTCAACTTCAAAAGTGACTTTAAATGGTCGGAGAAGAAGCTCAGGCAGATATGTGCTTCTCTACAAGGTGCAGATGAGCAGAGTGAGCATGATAAAGATGTGAAAGAATGGCTGGCGGAAGTGAGGAATATCGCTTTTGATGCAGAAGATATAATTGATGAGTGTGCTGTTGAGCATTTGTATACAAATACCAGTCAATCATGTTTGCACAATTGTACTAGTCAATTAGTCTTTCGGTATAAGATGGGGAAGAGGATTAAAGAGCTCAAAGATAAGATTAAGTCTAGTATTCAAGAGGCACAGGAGCTCAAGCTTTTCCATGAGGTGCCCCGTATAAGTCAGCCCTCAACTAGTACATCTGAAAGTGAAAGAGGAACAGAGTTGGGAAGATGGACCATCTTCGAGAAAGATTCACCAGCAGTGGCTGTAGACAATAAGGTCGATGAAATTCTGACATTGTTAGAGAACCCTGCTGTTGGAGTTGTTGCTGTTGTGGGGATGGGCGGGCTGGGTAAAACATTCCTTCTGCAGCATGTCTTCAACAAAGCAAAACATAGGTATGAGTGTTCTGCCTGGATTTCTGTTTCACAGACATATTCTCTTAGGAAATTGCAATGTAACCTAGCCTCCTACATTGATCTAGAAATAGCTTCCCGAATTAGTGGACTTGGTATAATTGATGAGCGGGCAGCTGATTTGATACATAACGGATTAGAGAACAAAAAATGTTTGATTGTTCTGGATGACGTGTGGAGTAGTGGTGTAGAAGATAATTTGATAGTAAGACTTGGGCTTCCCACTGGGCGTAATAACCAGTGTAAAATAGTGGTTACCACTAGAAGTAGAGATGTTGCTGAGAACATGAATGCCCACTTCTATGAGATGCAGCACCTCTCGGATAAGGACAGTTGGGATTTGTTTTGCCTGTTTGCCTTCCCAGATCGTGAGGGAAATAGGCCGCCTGAGCAGCTAGAGAGATTAGCTCATCAAATTGCAGAAGAATGTGGGAGGTTGCCACTGGCCGTAAAGACAGTTGCGGCATCCATGGCCAAGTCTTCCCTTATATCAGATTGGCAGTCAAAATTGGGGCAGTTGAAAAAGGTGGGAAAAGCAGAGGACTATATCTTGAAGATTTTAAAGCTAAGTTATGACTCTCTTCCTCCCTCTTTGAAATCTTGCTTTGCTTATTTTTCTTTCTTTCCAGAGGACACATATATTTCTTTTTCTAATTTTGCAATTGAGGGAGCTATATTCCAAGATAATGTGATATATTTGTGGATAGCGGAAGGATTTATTCCGCAAGAAAAAGACAGAGAACAATGGAGTATTGGGTTAGATTATTTACATCAGCTTGAAAATTTATGTTTGCTGGAAGTAGACAGAATTAGAAGTTGTTACACTATACATGACTTAATGCTTGATTTGGTTGTAAATATATGTAAAGAACATGAGTGTGAATTTGATCTTCCCTTCAAAGAAGCAAGTTGTCGCAGGTTATTATTGGCTAAGAGAGGTATAGATACTAATAATATTTTAGAAAGGTCTTCTAGTTGTCAGCGATTTCTACGCACCAAGTCATTCTCTGAGAATCCTGGCATTACAAGTATTCCACAACACTTGCTTGACCATGTCAGAGTACTCCGGGTAGCTGACTTTAGCCACACTGCCATCTCCACATTGCCAAAATGTGTTGGGAAATTGAAACTTCTTAAGTACTTAAATTTGTCTCACACAGAGATTACGGAGGTGCCGGATTGTGTAACAAGACTTAAGAGTCTTCAGTTCCTTGATATTTCCTATTGCACAAGCCTACAACGTCTACCTCAGTGGATAGGTGAGCTCAAATGTCTTTCCTATCTCAATGTAATGTGGAGCACAGATGAGGATACTCATATTGGTATGCCCAAGGGAATGTCGCAGATCTTGAGTTTGAGGATATTGTCATCACATGACTTCCCATTGTCTGTGGAAGAGAATGAATTCCTAAGTGTTAAAGACGTTGGCAATTTGCTCAATCTCCAAGAAATAAGGTTTAGTTTAAAAGATTTACGGGCATTGAGAAGTGTGGAAGATGGTATCCTTGACCGTCTGGTCAAAATGAGAATTCTAGGAGTATCAAATGATATTCCTGCAACAGAGGGTGATGCAGAAGAATCCTGTCTTCCAGCATTCCCAGAGAAAATGAGTGCTATGAAGGGTCTTCAACAACTTTCACTTATACGTTTCTCTGTGCCAAGTTGGATATGTGGAATGGAAAATCTGACACAACTTGCCTTGGTTGAATGTAGTGATTATCCATCGCTCCAAAAGATGCCCAACTTACAATTATTGATGTTGACAGCTGATTCGAAATGTAGAGAATTGCCAAAGGAGTTTGGAGAGAGTGGGGGATTTCCTAAGCTGGTTAAGCTGCAGATTGTTGACTTCCCTCTTTTGGAGGGGTTGCCGGCGTTGGAAGAGGAGGCGATGCAACATTTGGAAATACTATTCATAGAGAATTGTCCGCAGGTGAAGAAAGTTCCAGAGGGATTGGAGCGGTTGAGGAGACTAAAGAGGATAGAAATTCATGAGGCAAGTGGCGAGTTGGAGGAGAGGTTAAAGGAAGGCGGAGAAGATTGGAATAAAATCAAAGCAAATAATCCCCGCATCGGGATCTTCTTGTATTAGCAGCTTTGGTTGTGTAAAAAGATTGTTTCCTTTAGTTTGTAATATTAAAAATTTTGAGTATGTTTTTAGATTTAGGATAAATGTTTTATTCATTTTTTTTCCAGCATACCTTTTTTCTTATTCTAGATACATATATATTTTTTATTTCAGATAAGATTTGATTTTAATTTGATTCAATATTGTAATATATAAATAGATAAAAATAAATTATAATATAAAAATGGGTAAGTTTTTATTTAAAAATATTTATTTGTAAAAATTAAATGTTAGAAAGAAAATAATTAATAGTTGAAGTTTAATATTTAAGAGAAAATAAATAGTAGAAATTAAAGTATAGAATATTGTTGTCTATAAGTTTTTTATTTATTTATTGAAATGTTATATTATTCTACTTTAGAATTATTTTGTTTTATTTTTACTTTGATTTACTTACTTGGGAGGTATTTTATTATTAAATGACATCACTACTATTATGTCTAATGTAAAACATTAATAGTTTGACCTATAAATGGGTATCAAAATTTAGGTAAAATGTAAGATTTTTTATTTACACAATGACTCCTTGCTATCACTATAGAATGCCTCTACCATGAATAATATATTTGTCATTTATTATGGTGTCAATATGCACTTAAATACACAATCCTTCTTCAAAGTTGTAAATATGTTTGGTAACTTTGATACGTTATTCTTCTTCCTTATAACAATTGTGCTAGATATTAGTTGATCTTCATAATTGATAGTTTTTATTATTATGTGTAATGTACACATGTTCATTAACATTTATCTTATTTTGATACATGAAGGACATGATCTTGACCAATTGTTAATTAAATGTGGAGTATTCAATCTTGTTGAACTATGATTAATATTTGATTTTTTATATGGATTATGGATGGGTCTTAAAAAATTACAATAAGTTGAGAAACATCTCATAATTAAGGAAGATGAGAAGAATATTATGAGTACAATATATTCTTATTCTATAAGTTGATTGGATTAAATTGTTTGGAGTGAAAGGCAACTAAACAGATATCAATAGATTTCTTTTTACTAAGTGTTAGTATTTTTTAACGTTTTTTAATGTTATTAATATAATTATATAATTGATGATTTCTCACATGTGTTTTTGTTTAGCTAGAACCTTAAGATTTTGTCCTAATCCTCATTTTTCATATTATTATAATATTGAAAATATATCAAATAATTGAATTGATAGTAATGCTTACCATCTCCAATAGTGTTTTTTGTCATTCCATAGAATTACATATAGAATTATACATTTTAGGTAACAACCCTATCTCTACCTCAATATTTATACAACACAATTTAGTTTTTAGTTAATTTTTTTTAATGAATTTTTATAGATTATAAATAGAATAATACACCATTCACAAGAAAAGTGGGTTGTAGAAAGCACACCCTTAAATTCTAAGTATAATCTAAAGACACAAGATAAAACAATGAAACAAAGTCTAGTGGAGTCAAACCAAGATAACAAGAAGCAACAAAACTACTAGGTGATTAGGGCTACACCATTGGGTGGGATCATAATCATATGATTTTCCCATAAATCCATAAGGATGGAACTATTAATAGCTATTTCTAAACTAGTAAGAGCACTATAGTAAAACAACTTATAGAATATAATAATAAAATAGGTATCATGCTACAAATACTTGATAATAATATTTCACTTTTAGGAGGAACTTCCAAATCTACTTTGAGAGAGATACCTCCAATATTCTTCAATAAGAACACAATACTCAATATGATGATATTAAATAGTTCCTCTACCTCATATATATACCATAATTATGGCTTGGATGTCACACAATGACTATATTAATAATTATATAACTTAATCACTTGAGTTAAGGTAACCAGAAGTTGACTACTCATAATCCTATGTGCTCCTATAAGATTAAGGGTGTAGCATGCCTCCCTCATTACATAAGCATTATCCTTGACATTAATCAATTAAAAATGTTTCTACATAAAATTTTCTTGTCATGTAGCAACTTAAATAAGAAAATAATTTCATTTAATGAATTACTCTATGATTGTCCTAGTCCTAAGCTTCTTCATGTGTATCTATAAAACCAACTTAAGCTCCAATATGGGTATCCCCTCTACATCTAGCTCAAGTAGTAGTGACTATGTAAGAAATTTATGATAATCTGCATGTCTCTTCATTCTATTATACACTTGTGCCTTGTTCTTATTAAGACTAAGGGCCACCTCTTTCTAGTGTTAAATATGTTTTATTACTCCAAAATTTGGGTGCATCCTTAAGGAAGATGTAATGGATGGTGGATCTAGTGCCTTGTTACTATCCAAATGGAATGATCATGATCTAATTTGGGAGGTAGATTTCCAACTACCACTAAGTGCACCTCTATAATTTACTATATAATTTTTGGTGTAGAAACCTTTTACTATTTTTCTTATTCTTCCTATTCTTCTCCTACTTCTTCCCAAGTCTTGTTGTGAAGATCCACATTTTGGGAATCTCTAAATCATTGGCTAGAGACTATTTATCCAATCATTTCTTTGAGATCTTTTTTTGCATCCATCCTTGTCAAGATTTCATCTTTTTTCTTGTTGATCTCTATCCTTACATCATCCAAGGTTATGGCATTCCTCTCCTTTATTGATGTATCTTATTTATAAGGATTCTTTCAAGAGATATGATATTCCTTCCCTTGCCTCTTGTTGAAGTCCCCAACATGGTGCACACAAATAACTTTAAAATAAATTACATAAAATATCCAATCAACTTGAAAAATTAACTATAACATACCAACATCTAGATCTCACTTCCCAATTTATAAATCTC
This sequence comes from Sequoia sempervirens, assembly GCA_007258455.2. Taxonomy (NCBI): domain Eukaryota; kingdom Viridiplantae; phylum Streptophyta; class Pinopsida; order Cupressales; family Cupressaceae; genus Sequoia; species Sequoia sempervirens. The sequence goes on from VDFB02058242.1 coordinate 184,113,739, forward strand.
TAAGAATTCTTCTAATTTGTAGCATTGATAGTGAATTTGATGGAAACACTAATTTTGTAATAACTTACTAAAAATATCCATATGCCTCTAAATTATGACTCTAGGTGGACCAATTAGCCCTTGTTCAACCCTCTAAAATTTAGGAAAAAATGTTTATTTGTAGCCCTAGGAGTGATTTTTTTAAAATGTTGATTTTCTAATAACTAACCAAAGAAAAATCCAAATTCATCTAATTTAGGATTGTGCATACACCAATTTCCCCTTATTTGACCATCCATAATTTATATTTTTGTATTTTGATCCCTGGGAGTGAATTTTGTGGAAACCCTAATTTTATAATAACTCCTTGACTTATGCTCTAAATTGCCTCAAAATTGTATTGCAATAGATCAAATATAGACTTAAAATCCCTTTAAAATAAGTTTAAAAAAGTCAAATGGTACAAATACAAAGTTGTCCCACACTTTTATAAAGGAAATGACAAACATTGATCTAACTTTTTATTTTGAATCACTATAAAGTGGCATATGTTTTTTGAATTTCAAAATCATGAAAAATAGTGAAGTATATATTTTTTTAGTGTATTTTATATTTTTAATTTTTTTAAATTAGAAAATTAATTTAATACCTTTTTTAATAAAATAGACACTATAATTTAGTTGTTGATAAAATGTTAAAAAATGAAGTTAAATGGGATGTCATTCTTTGTATAGTTAAAAAATCCCTTCAATTTTTCTTTTTGTGTATTTATAACTTGAAATTTTGATGCATGGATTTCTTTTTTCTCCATTTGGGTAAAATATATATTTTTCAATAAATATTAAAATTTATATGCACTAAAAACATTAACATTTCCATGGGATGTCACCTTTTGTCTTAACTATTTATCCAAAAAAAAATATTAGTTCGACATAAAATCTTTTTTCTAGTGCATCATATTTTTAAAAATAAATAATTTCTTTAGTATTTTTTCTTCACAAGATAATTAACCTTATATTTTGGGACCGATGACCTATTTTTAATAAAAATAAAAAATAAACATAAAAACTATTGAATTATTAAAAATAAATAATTAAATATACACTTATCGATCTACAAAAAGGTATTTCAATAAATTTTAAAAAACATCATTTATAAGAATAGGAGTTTTTGAAACATTAAGTTTTTTTAATAATTTTATTTGTTGGTAAATTGACCCTAACGTTATGGAAAATATGTGTTTAGTGAACACTTTTTGTTAGAAAATTTGGGCAGAAAATTTGTAGCCCATATCTAACTTAGGTAGAATGAATCTCAATAGACCATATGTTTGAACATAAATTATTTTTAGTTGGAAATGATTAAACTCATTGACATGTTGATAAGTTGGTTGAAAGTGTGATAGTTCTATACTTTTATCCCAAAATGACATTCAAAATAAAATAAAATTACCTTAAGTATTTCTTTGCCTTCATATTATTAAGATCACACTTTTAGATTACTTGCAATGAAATAAATTGCACAATAAAAGAATATAATAGAAAATATGCTAAAAACACTTGATAATAATATTAAACTTCAAGAGGGAAAAACCCTAATCCACTTTGAGGGGGATACGTATAATAGTCTTTAATAAGTACACAATACTAAATGTGATGATAATAACTAAATTCTACCTACTATAGATACCATAATTATTCCTTGGATTCCACCTAAGATGACTTAAATATCTATATAAGACTATGTTGGTGATTATATAGCTTCATTAAGATTTAGGGTAACCACAAGCCAACAACTCATAACTATATGCACCTATAGGTTTAAGGGAATAATGAGCACCCTCATCTTGATCATTATATGTGGATTGCTAAAAATCAACATGAGAAATAACTAGATCTAGGAAAGAAAAATTATTAGAATTTTCCTAATTGAAAATTACCATGTGATCTAAAAGAACATACAAATGAGAAAATTCAAGTACAACCTTGTTTGCTTGCACCTAAATCTACATAAATATATTAGTGAAAACCATAGATTAATTTTAAATATAAATAAATATCAATTGAACAATTAGTAAAATTATTTTAATTTGCGTCTTTCCAAATGTTAAAATAATATCCACCTTAGAGAATGCAAAATCTACACACACACACACACACACACACACACACACACACACACACACACACACACACACACACACACACACACACACACATATATAAGTGAGGTAGGAACCATATAACATGAAAATGGATTAGGAATGAATGAGTAGAAGAATTAATGAATCTAAGTCCAAGCTTCTTTGGCTTTAATGGAGAACTTGTGATGTGGAAAGAGAGATCCTAGACCTAGTGTATAGATCACTAAGATCAATCTTTCCTCACAACAACATTAGAATCCAAGTCAACAAAGTAATGAGATTAGCTAACATCCTAGAAGAAGAGCCAAAATTTCATGGATCTACTTCTTTTGTTTCCTTAAAAATAGATTGACTTTTAATATGGATTAATTGACCTATTTGACTATGTAGCTTAATCTTAAAATATAAAGTTTCTACATAGATGAAACTAAAAAAACATAGAATGAAGATAGATTTGAGGAGGGAAAAATTTTGTGCACATATGCTATAAATTTGAGGCTGAATTAAGAGGTCAAGGGTGTGGGGCACCCTTTACTAGGTGATGAAATTTGGCTTTGCAACTTTTAGGTGTGAAACTTTTAGATCTACTTGTTGTACTCTCACTCTGTAATCTTCTATCTTCATATCTGAGGCTAAAAAATCACATCAAAGAGAGGGAAAGGGATGGATAGATAGGATTTTTCCTTGATCAAACCCTTATTTTGGTATTTCTACCTCCATGAATAGTTGATTGATTGATTGATAAATGTGTGCACACTCCTAACCTTAAGTGTGTCTAAGGCTATAATGAGCTAAAATAACAAAAATCTAGACACAAATATGTTAGAGAAGGACTCCTAAATGACATGAACATGATAAACACAAAGAGAAATTCAAGTACCATTTGGAAAATATAAATGCATAAATACCTTTCTTAGAGCAGCAAGTAGATCAAAGTCTGAAGATGAGAACACTTTGAAAACAAGAAATTAAGTGCTTGAAGGAAGCCAAAGTTATCTCCAAATCCTAGATTCCATCATGTCCTTCCATTGGCATCAAACTCCAACCATTGTGCTAACTTGAATAAATTTGAAATTTTCTTTGTAAACTTGTAAAAATGGATGTATTTTGGCTGAGTTTTTCTATAATTATAATTGCTTAAAACTTAATATTTATATAGTGGAATGTATAAATAAATTGAAGTGTAGGCTGACTCATTTAATTTTAGTTTTTGGGATTAATTTACCACCAAGGCCCAAATTTGAATTCAGATGATCTTCAAATTTAGATGTTGATAAAAATAGGAAATCAAAATTGTTGGGTAAAATACCTAGACTAGGGTGTTAGGTGCCCTTGTCCAACTCTTTTTCACTAAACCAAATTTGATTTGGGGTTTTTAGGTTTTCTTTAATTAGGATTATCCAACAAATGAGCACTTGTTGAGGTCAATTTGATATAGTTTGATAAAAAAAACACTTGTTATGATAGTATTGGGGTATGTACAGGATCATCATGGAAAAAACTGGCCCTTAAGTGGCAAAAAATTCAAAAAAATCAGAGTTAGGCAACTTGACATAAAAAATTGAATAAGTTATTTATATTATTTCAAAAAAATGTAAGAATAGAATCTGTAGCAAATTCAATGTAGTTTCTAAACGCTAGGGTTTATTTATTTTAAAAAATCTATTTGGTGAAAATTTGAAATTTCAATGCAATAGTACTTAAATTTCAAGGAAAAATAAGTAGGTGTCCGTCTCAACCAATTCTAACCACAATAAAATGATAATACTTTTTATAAGATTTTAGATATAAGTAGAGGACTCATGTCTCAATGATGCATATTTTTTGTAATTTTTTTTCCAAGTAAATAATTAATTATGTTTTATTACAGCTTTTAAAAAATATTAAAATTGTGATGTCTAACCACTTTAACTTGGTCAAAACTTCATGAAATTCATTTTTTTTAATCATTTAGTATGCAAAGCATAAAATGTGACACATGTTTCAAATTCAAAAAATGTGATACCGTTTGAAAGCTATAGGTGTTTTTCAATTAGGCCTATCAATCATGACTTTAGTCGTAATTCAAATAGAAAATGAATAATAATTATTTATTAAATTCAAAGAAAAGCATAATTTATATTGGTGGAAAGCTGAGAATCTCCTTTGAAAACCCTTTTTGTTTCATCAATTTTGGGTAAAAAAAAGTCGTCAGCCACATACCCTACACATACCCATCATATTGCTACTTTTTGGACCATTATGATCTTGCACATACCCATTGACACATTCTCCTATGTTGATAAGAGAGGTCAATGCTAGGGAATGTCTAAAATGCATAAATAGAAAGGTTACTAAAGAAAGTTCCAAATAGAGCATGAAATTGTACTTTCACCTAAAAGGGAGTACAATCTACAATGTTATAGAACCAAAATAGGTTCTTGAGACTTTTAATTTGTCCAGAGAATGAAAAATAAGGAGTGATAACTCCTAGATGAGACAATATTGACCTAAGTGGGAATTCTTGATAAATAATACACCAAGAAAAATGAGCAAGCTTGGGTTTAATAATAGAAACCAATATAGTTTACAATTTATAGTACTAGGTACCTGAAGAATATTGGAGGTGCCAAAATTGATTCAATTAGTACACCATGGGAAGATGAGTTGCAAACCTCAAATATCCCTCATAATTTTTTATCATTGAGAAATGGTATAATAAGATACCATTTTCAATCCTTCCATGAGTGATTGAAAGTCCTAATCTAAAATTTGTGAGTTCCATTTGGGGAGAAATGGTATTAATAACTATCTAATATGTTTCATGATCCTAGTTGGAGAGATATAATTTTATCTTGGCCTTAAGCCAAGATATAAAATTCTTGGTGGAATTGTTGAAAATATCTAGGAACATTTTGAATCCTTTATTATAAAACTTTAAATATTGAACCCAAGGTTATTTAGCTAGAGGTTGATGTTGACATGAAATGACTAGTGACCACTAGATAAACTATTGATTAATAGAAAAAGAATTGTAGAAATTGTTGAGAACCTACTAAAGCTAGATCTTGATAGATTCCCAATCCTTCTAAATAATTTTAAGGATAAAATGTTTGTATTTGAATGGGTTATTTAATGATGAGGGGAGTATGGGACATAAGGATTTTCCAAGATAGATGAATGAATGACACTTCAAAGGAAATAGGTATTTTAAAGCTATACATAGCAAGAAAAGGTGGTTCAAGAAGTAAATTTTTTTTTGTAAGTGGTGTAATGGTTATAACCATCAATAAGGATCATATTGTAATAATTTATTCATATTAACAATAAATAATCAATAGAAAGTTATCATCACTAGAAGCAACATTGGGTTTACAATATGAGTCAAAACATGGGAGTGTTGGGCGGGAATGGGAGCAGGGGTGGGGATTCAAAATCTACTGACGAAGGACGTGAAGATTATGATGATGATGCCAATGATTCCTATTTGTTGTTGGTTTCTCTTCCTCCTATGGCACGATCATTTGTGTCTAGGGAGGTCTTTGGAACTCTCTCAAGCCTCTTGGTTTGGTGGAGTCAGCATGAGGTGGTTGGAGTTTCTGCCTCGTCTAAGGCTACGGTTTGGAGTCAGCCCGCTGTGGTTGGAGCTTGTGCCTTATGGGGTGCAGAGGATGTTTTGGGTTCGTCTCTTCCCTTGGTGGAGTTTCCTTTTGATGCTACTGACTCTGCTACTTGTGGGTGTTTGTCTTGTGGTTGTGTTTTGTGAGTGCCTACTGGATATCTTCTTTGGATTCTTAGCTCTCCTTCTAGCCTGTGGTGCTTGGTGGGGATTGGGTGTAGGTTTCCCTTCCTATATCTTTTGTGGGTGTTGTCTTTACAGTGGGATCATTGTGGTGTCTTCTTTGAAGAAGTGTGGTTAAAGCTCAAGCCTATCTTTGCTCCTACTCGGCATAGAAGGAGGGCTTGGGGACTCTTCATGTCAGCTTAGTCTTCTTCCTATTTCTTCTTGGTCATTCCTCACTCCTGCCTGTGGTGTGTTTGGTGCCTTTTTTCTGGGGGCTCTCTTTTTCAGTTTGTTCTGGTTCATTCTTTTCCCCTCTTTGTGGTTTGGTGGTGTTTTTCGTTGGTAGTTTGTGAGGAGTTTTGGCCCCTTTGTGGCTCTGGCCGGCATGTCAAGGTTTCTTGGTGTGCTCTCTTGTTGGGTCTTCTCTATACTACTTTGTTGTGTGAGAACTCCTGTTCCTCCTGGGGTTTGCTTGTTCCTAATCATTCTAAGATTGAGTCTCTATGCTTAGTGGTTGTTAGGCCTAAGATTGAGTTTCTACTTTTGGTGGTTGTCAGGCCTAGTATGCATTCTGAGTTTGAATTTTTGTCTAAGCAATGCCTGAAATATGGTTGTCTTACTATTTTTCTTCTCTCCCTGCACCCCAAAATGTTTTCTAATCTTCTGGGAGAGGTTATTTTGCTTGGGATTCCTCTTGAATCTAATTGGTTTGTGATCTTTTTATTGGGGTCTGATTTCCTATGTTTACTTCTTTTGACCTCATTTTTTCATTGTGGTGAGGGTTTTGTTGTCCTTCACCTTCTTGGGACCAGGGTGTTGTTCTATGTGTTTCCTATTGTGTATCTTTGGGTCACTCTAGCCTTTCCTATGGAGGTGGTCCTATCTTCTATTGAGGGGGAGATGGATGTCGCTGGCTGTGATCTCTCTCCTATAGAGGTGGAGTGGGATGCGTTTGATTATGCCTGGAAGAACTACTGGGGGGCTGATTATGCCCTGTTTTGTGGCTGCAAGGGAGCTGAGGCTGGCCTACATGCTATTTTATTTTCTTCATCTTCTATTGAGGTGGAGATCTTGAAAAGAGAGCTAATATTTATGGAGTTATATCTCAAGGATAAGGGGTGCTACTATCACCACGATATGGTTGAGCTTGGGTTTCTCTCCTATAGAAGTGGAGAGAACAAATGGTTTTTGAAGGCCATTTTTTTTGCCTTACACACTTGTGGTTACCTTTCCTATAGAGTCAGAAAGGGTGGTTTATTGGGCTTTGAAACTTTTGTTTTTGGAGCTTTGTTCCAGTTCCATGCTATGCAAGTTATATTCTTGGGTTCTAAGTCCCTGTCAAAACCTGGATCTGTAGTGGGTTGTTGGTTTCGTCAAAACCAATGAGTGTTAAACTCTTGTAGATTCTTGGTTCTTGTTTGGGCTGCCCATTAGCTTTTGGTTGGGTGTTGGCTTGTTGTTTCCTTGTGGTGCTGATGGTTGTTTTTATTCCTTTCTTTCAGGCAGCTTGTTCATCTTGGTGTGGGTTCTGGGTCCCCTTAAAACTTGAAGGTTTTGGGTCCTTTCAAAACCTGTTGTAAATGGTTTCAAGTCCATTCAAAACCTATTTTTTCCTATATCAAAAATAGTAAATAATCAATATTAATATGACCACTTAAAATAAGAAACAAATGATATTGTGATTCATATTGGTTTAGAAGTTGTTGTATTGATAAAAATGGGTTACCTTTTATAGATTCTATAATTTTATATGCATATTTATTGTGTCCTTTATCAATAAATAATAATAATTTTCTATTAAATATAATAGTATAGCATATTCTAAAAATATATCATGCTCACTTATCCTTAATAAAAGTCACAAAACATTTTTTAATATTCTAATATTATTTATTTTTTCTAATAAGTAGAGATTAAAAAAGTTAATGGAATCTTATGTATGATAGAATATTTAACATATCAATCCCTATTTTGATGTAATAGATCAATATATAAATTAATAGGAAATATATTAACCCATTATCAAAAAATATGAGTGAAATGAGATTACATCACAAAGTCATTTAAATTGAGATATAAAGAACAAAAGGTTCAACAAAATATGACACGAAAATGGAAATCAATGAACAAAAAATCATATAATCATTAAGTCATAATTTGATAAGAGTTAAGAAACTAAAGTTATAAAGCCTACATTGTGGGGTTCCCATTCATTTGGGTCACCCGCCCCTCTATTAGGAATATATTTTCTATCATCAATAGAATCTCAACTAGTTCTCAAGTATTGTGAATCAAGAGCTTCAAGTTGTGATTGAATCAAAAAATGGTTCTTTTGTGGTGAAATATTAAGTTGATCTACAATTGTAGACCTATCATTCTATCAATGTCTCCTACAAGATCATTGCCAAGGCTCTTATACTTAATATGCTACATATCCTCCTTCTAGTTGTCTACCACAAATAAATTTTCTATGAAATCTAACCAAAAAGTATTTTTTTATCAAATTGAATTTGAGAAAGTCTAGAATAAGATTAATTTTCCAATCTTTTTTTCCATGCTCCATAATTTTATATTTGATACCACTTTTCTTCATTCATTTAGGATTTTTATTTTATGTTTCTTCCTACCAATGTTATCAAATATAAGAAAGTTTTTCTCATCAAATTTATTCACCCAAGTTATCCTCTTGTACCTTAACTTGTGTGTTGGAAATTTAAGGATTTGGATACCTACTTGCTTATGACATATCATAGAGGTATGCAAAAGGGATCTTAATTCTATGCAATGATCCCCATCAAATTTTTAATGGTCATGTTATTGATGGTTCCTTCCTCACCTTTCTTAAAAATGAAAATAAAATTAATAAATATTTTAATGTATTGAGACTTTTTTCATTCATTTTGGTTATGGTATTTAGTAGATTAAAATAAAGATTTATAGATACTTTTTCTTTGACTCCTAGTTGAATTCAAATATTTGGGCATAAATTTATTTATCATGAGATATTTTTCCATTTCAATTATTCCATTTTCATTTCAATATTTATTTTCCATTCTTTAGAGATATATGGTAGGTAGAGTTGAGAAGAATTTGTCATACTTAATTACTCATTTTCTTTGTTGGCTACAAAAATCTAAATATGCTCTTTAAAATTTCTTGTTCCTATTCAGTTCTATTACTTCTCTTATTGTGTTTCTTGTAAGATATCCTAATAAAATATATAAATTCTCTTCCATAATTTTCTTTAGGGTTTTCATAGAGTGGTTTAGGATCTATGGTGTTTTTCCAAATACTTTGACAACATAAGGCTATTGATTTTAATAGATAGGTAATCATGCCTTACATCAACTAGATTATGAGAGCTTGTAATGGAAATAAGACTTAGAAAAGTCATATTAAGGAATTCCATCTCCACTAATTATCTTTTAGGAGGCTAGCTTGGAAAGACCTTGAATTTAAATTCATTGTTATCTTTAATATTCCTATCAAGTTTACATCTCAACCTTTACAACATAATAACCTCACATAATATTTCACTTTTTTTTTCTAACTTACTTGAAGAATGGAGTATCATGAATATCTACAGAACAATTTATAGTTGAATATTCATAATTCTTACTTGATTAATGAGACAATTAATAAAAAAATTCTACACGTTACTTTCTATTTTACTCATTTATATTTGTTTAGTTGACAATCTAAATATGTTATTTATAGTTAAATTTTTATTAAAAAGGGGTGATTTTTTTTTAAAATTCAAGAGTCAAAAAGTACAATAAGAGGTTGAAATGGCCAAAGTCAGCAAAAAACAAACAACCACAAGCCCCAAAGCAAAACCAACCAGCTAGAACACAAAGCTACACCTTTTGATCCTCATCCAAGAGTCTAGACAAAGATTCACTTTTATCCAGATCCAATTGTCTCAAATCATCCACATTCCAAGCTCCTCGACCTTCAAAAGCCCATTTAGCAAGGTAGTCAATAACCTTGTTCCATTCCCTAGGGATGTGAATAAACGAGATGTGTTCAAAATTGAAGCAAGATGAATAATTTGCTTCACAATTAGAACCAATCTCCACACTGAGCCCTGAAAGTCTCTCTTATTAAGAAGAGAGACCAAAATCATACAATTAGTCTCACAAGTCACATTTCTCCACCCACACTCTAAAGCTCACTCAAGAGCCTTAAGAATAGCACAGGCCTGCATCTAATTATTAGATTGCACACCCATGTGTATGGAGAAGAAGAAATGTATGATTCCCCTACTATCTTGACCCACTCCATCGATGCCAACATCTCTACTATTTCCTCAAGAAGATCCATAAGTGTTAATTTTGAGAGACCCATCAAGAGGAGGGCACCACTACCCCACTCTATTCACTTTCTTAGAAGGATTTGGAATGCTCCACCTAATCCCCTAGTGGCCAAGAGGGGAAGAAAGCTTAATACTAGAAGAAAACTTCGTGTCTAAAGATGACAGAGGCTCACCCAAATCAAATTTAGATGAGATTGTTTCTTTCAAAATACTTTTCACCTTGTGCAAAACCTGCACAACCATCTGATGACAATCACAAAAAATATGTCAATTCCTCTCCAACCAAATCTGCCAAATAATAATAGAAGGTCCCAACTCCCAAGTAGCCACTAAGCAAGATGTTGAAATTGGAGGATGTCCCAAATTCTCCCAAAAATATTGCAAGGATAAGGCAAACCTACAAGGTCTTCTCAAAATCTTCCACCACAATCTCCAGACTTCCATAGCATATGAACACTAAAAAAATGGATGAGAAGTACTTTCTTCACTACATCCATATAAAAAACAAAAATATGACCCACAAAAACCATGTTTCCTGATATTCTCCCAGGTAAGGAATTTTTTATGGCTCAAAATCCATAAAAAAAATATTACATTTGGGCCACCCAACCTTATTCCATATGTGTTTCCACCAAGGATAAACTATCACCTCAGCATGTTGAGATACTAGAGTAGCATATTCTTGAGCAACAAAGTAGATACCCTTAGGTTCATGGCCCCAAGCCAACAAATCCCTTTCTTCTAAAGAACAACAAGGCCTCTCAGCAAAAATAGATTCCAAAATACTTCTCGCATCCTAGGAGCCATCCTCTAACCAACTAATGGGATCATGCCACTGATAAATTCTAGTATCTACCAAAAGTGAAGACGGTTTGAAACTACTCACCTTGGACCATCTAGCAGCCACAAAATCCTCACTTGAAGCATGAAGATGAGGAAAAGAAGTAGGAATTGGAGGATGCCCCTCCCTAGAATCAGTCCAAAAAAGAGCATGCTCCCCCCTTTGAATGATCCAGAAAAGATCCTCCTTAATGAGAGTTGAACCTTGCTTAATAGTGTTCCAAATCATAGAACCTCTATTAGATACAAAATTATGTGGGATATCCTTGTTGGCCACACCTCCTAAGTATTTGTAATTAAGAATCTTTTCCTAAGGTTGCTCAAGAAATTTACACCACCTCCAATAAATTTTTACTTCCAAAGCAAGACTATTTTTCTCCGCTTGCCCAAGCCCAAGCCCACCAATCTCCTTTGGTTTACAAACCTGGTCCCAGCTAGTGCAGGAGCACCTAAACCTCATCCTCCAATTGTGTTCATTTGATGTTAAATGGTGATCAGTAGGTTCACAATGGATGTTTTGAGTTTTTTTGTCATGAAAAGGGTCTAGAAAGACCATTAGTTATGTTCTAGGTTGATTTTTTAGATTTTGGAGTCAAAATGTGGAAAAATGGTGATCTTGCACTGAAAAAGTCTGTGTAGCCTTTGAAGGAAAATTAGTGAATTTGTATAAGGATGTGCAAGAATGGTGTTTTTTCAATGTAATAAGGATATTTTTAATCCATTAGTATTATTTTAGAGAAGTCATAGGTGTTTTCAATGCATTTAAAGGTCAAAGAGTTAAAAACATTGCTATGTATGGAAGAGTGATGTTAACAAACTTGTAAATGGTGAGTTTATGTTTCCAACGGTCATTAAGCATTTGAAATTTAGTTGCAAAGTTGGTTGGTTATTGGTTGAGCCTGAGAAAGATTTAATTGGCTTGGATTCATTGATTGTAATGTTGGATGTTGAAGGAGAGGACTGGCAAATAAAGAATCTCTATTTTTTCATATATTTTTTGTGTTTCCTCACATTCTTCAGATTTGTACGGGCATGTACAATCAGTTTATGATGTGAAATATCTTCCAATTTTTGAAGATTTGTGTTAGCATTGATTTGTGTCTAATTTGAAGGAATTTTGTGTTGATTTGTGTTAGAAAACTCCATTTCTTTGTAATCAGCCCGAGAACCCCTATTTTGAGGGTTTTATGATCTAAATATGATGTAAAGGGACCTTACACTTTCTATGGCCATTGTAACTCATGTAAGGGTCCCTATGGAGTTTTATTTACATATAGGATGCTTGGTTAGAGCATAGGGAGAGGAATAAGGAAGATAAACTTGTTCCTGAGTGCTTTTTGGAGAAATGCATGTGAATAAAGGGGTTTCGGTCTAGGGTTTGCTAAATTTTGTATGGGAGTCTTTTTTTTTTTTAACTTTTAAGCATGTATGGAGTTAATGGATAGTTTTCAAGGTGGTTTTAAGGTCTGGGAGGTTGTGGAAGCACCATATTCAATAAACCACCAAGAAAACTACATAGAATAAGGGTTTTCAAGTTTGGCCTGAGTTTGTTTGTACTAGAGGAATTTGATGGTGGATTTGGAGGTTTTTGAGAATTTTAACTACTTCCCCAAGGTTTCAAAGGGTTTGGATAATTTTGAAGGGTACTCTCTTTGAAAAAGAGGCCTATTTCACTAGGTTTTTCCATGATAGGGGTGTTGGATCTCCATGTTGGTCCAAAGGAGTTTATGTTGGGGCTTACATATGTTTTATCCCTTGAAATGGGTATCTGAATCCATCTTTTTTTCCAAGTGTTTTGGAGGATATTGAAGTTAGAAGGTTTGCACTACTACTAGGGTTCAAGAGGTGAAAGTGGGAAATCTGACTTCTATTTTTTTCAAGCTTTGAGGGTGATTTAGATTGTCCAAAGAGGTCATATTAATCTTTTTAGATGCCTCTTATAGGAAGGTTGTCAAATTGGTTGTGATTGAGCCTCCCAGGTCTACATTAGAGTGGTATCAGGGCATAGTAGTAGATCTTGTTTTGTTGTTTTGAATTGGTTTTGTAGGTAAGTGCAGAGAGGATTGTGAAAATTCCACCCAAAGGAAGTGTAGTTGCAAGGAATATTGACACTCATGATAGGGAGATAGAAGCCTTGAAAATAGAGATTGTTGCTTGGAAGGCAAAGAATATAGTGGAAGAGGATGTAAGTGAAACTAAAGAGGAAGAAGAAGCTCCTTGTGAAGAAGAAGAGATGGATCTAGATGATGTGAGAAAAATGAAGCTTTTGAAGGCTGTGAAGAAGGATGGACATGGAAAAATAGATGTGCCTATGTATGGAGGCAAACTTATAGTGAAGATCTCCTGGACTGGATTGGGGCTATGGAAAACTACTTTTATAGTGAAGATGTTGATGAAGGACATAAGGTGAAGAAAGATAAAACAAGATTGAAGGAACATGCTTTGGTATGGTGTAGTTTTTTGCAAGAGGAAAGGGAGAGAAAAGGAAAGAGAAAGATCACTTCTTGGGAAAGGATGAAGGCCAAAATGAAAGGTAAATTTCTCCCTTGTGATTACAATGTTCAATTGCTTAAGAAGCTGCAAAATATTAGACAAAAGGATTTGGATGTGCAATCATATACTAAAGAATTTTATAAGGTAAGCATACGAACTAAGCATGAAGAAGATGAGGAAGAAATGGTTTCTAGGTACTTGAATGGATTGACGTACAATATTTAGGATGAGATCAGCTTGTTGGCACCTAAATCAGTTGAACAATGCTTTCAAATGGAAATGAGAGAAAAAGAAAAACTAAAGAGGAGACAAGAGAAGGAAGTAAGAGGCAGAGCAGGTACACCTAGGGTTAGAGGTACCTTTCCAACACAAAAAAAATCCAAAGAAGTTCAAGAAGATGTTGGGAAAAGCAAAGAACAAGGGACTAAGTTTAGAGGTGGATGGAGAGGTGGAAGAGAAAATTATAGGGGAACAGATTCAAATGAATTTGTAGGAAGATGCTACAAATGTGGTGAGTTTGGTCACCCTTCTTTTAAGTGTCCTAACAAGTTTACTGCTGCTGCAAGTGGAAGTGAAAGGAAAGGTGATAAAAGAGTCTACTATGTGCATGAAGATGAAGAAGAGAGTGTGAGTTCAACAAGAAAACCTACAGATCCAAAGGTAGGAGAGGCACTCATGATAAGAAGGACCTTGTTGCAAGGACAAAAAGAAGAAGATTTGAGCCAAAGAAGAAGCCTATTCAGAACCTCATGCAAATGCAAAGGTAAAGTGTGTCAAATTGTAATTGATTTTGGTTCTCAAGATAATATGGTGTCTAGGGAGATGGTAGATAAGTTGAGTCTAGAAAAGATACCTCATGTAGCACCTTACAAAGTTTCTTGGGTCAATGATAGCCAAATTTTAGTGGTGAATGAGCAAGCCTATGTGGAATTTCAAATTGGGGAGTATAAGGATAGAGTCCTATGTGATATTGTTGGTGTAATTAAATGTTTTGTACCTTGTCCTAGGTCATAATTACACCTTAGTTAAGTTTACTTAGGGACCACATAAGAGGTTGTTGGAGAATCTCCACTTTTGGTGGACTTCACATGTCATTATCTCATCATTTCCACCTTTTGTGGACACATCATGTGATTATCTCTGCACCTTAAGTGGAGTGATAGCTCTTCATAGTTGTCTCATGTCATAAGATTCTGACACTTGTCATAATCTTATGCCCTTCTATGTTCTCACCTTGGCTATATAACCAAGGGGTCTCTCTCATTTGTAATCAATCATTGTACTACATATCATATTAATGACATTGAATACAGTTTATTCTTGTCATATTCTCTCTCTCTTTTCTTGTGCTTTCCATTTGGTCCATAGATCTTGGGTGGCAGCCATAGCCAATTCTAACATGGTATTAGAGCGTGTTGGGTGCCATTGGAGAGTCTTATTTTGAAGAGAGATTCCAGATCTGAGGAGGTTCTGTTCGTGGCTCTTTGTTGCAGGTTCACATCCGAGCTTGCTGGTACAAATCTGAGCTCACCATTGTGTCCGAAAGGTTCGAGACAGTCGATTTTGCCTTTTGTTTCGTCCAAATCGGACATACGAGGCCAAATCTATGAGGGTTTGAAGTTGAAGAGTGGTTGCTAGATCCGAAGGTAGCTGCAATTTTGGAGCATTTTGGGTCAAATCCGACCCTGCCATCGTGTCCAGAAGGGCCAAAACCCTAAGATCGATGTCAAATTTTCCGATTCGGAGCAAGTCATCCGGTGAAGCAAATTTTTTGCCCATAGGGCGGTATGGCCCCCAGATCACCATAAATAAGTCGGTACGATTATTTTAAATAAAATTTTTGAAATTTTTTGAAATTTTTTATGAAAAAATCATTTTTTGTACTGATCAATTTTTATTTTGTAAAGTTGTATTGAAAAAATTAAAAAAAAAACAAAATAAAAACAAAATAAAAAAGATCTGAGTATTGTGTATGCAGTACCTTCTGCAGACTGAGGGTATTGCGATAGTACCCGGGCCCCTCTGCGGGTGCCACATGGTGCCACCACGGCCCCCACTCCGCCCACGCGGACCCTCATTCCACCGGCAGGCTCTACCCATCCACTGACGCTCTGTTCAACGTCCACCACCGACGGTCTACAAATCTTTGGCAGCAGCTCCAATGGCACGGAAACTTAAAAAATCCGGCAGTTTCCAACACCGGCAGAAATTCAACAATGGCAGGGAATATTCCACGAAGTTAAAGAATATTCTGGGGATGGCCAGTCTGTGGTATATTCCGGCGGCATTAAGAATATTCCGCCAAGCGCAGGTTTTCCGGTGACGGGCAAAAAACGGTCAAATTCAAACTTGTAAAGTTTTCTAATGGTCATATACCCGTCAAATTTAATCACGTAATTTTCTGACGTCAGCAATGATGTCAGCGACTGTCTGAAATTTTTGCCCCCTCACCATTTGCAATTTGGTTTTTACAGTCTAACTTTGAAGGCTAATATCTCACTCATTTTGGCTCCTTTTTTTGAGTAATTTTTTTTTATTTGGGCTAAAATTTCGTGCTCTACGCAGTGGTGCAATTAGTTTTTGGTTTTGGTACTTGTTTTTTTCAGAAATTTCAGATTCTCACAGGTGTTGTTGCTTCGTCCTCATTTTGGGAACTTTGGGAGCTCATAACTTGCTCCTACGATAACATTTTTGTGTGCAATTTTTTTTGAAAGTGCATGATTTTTCCTGTACTTCTCAGTGGTATGATCAAATTGATCTTATTTTGTACCAAAAATTATACTTGATACTATGGCCTATTTTGGCATTTGTAAGCACTAAGATCAAGTCTAGCTTGCTATTTTTGGCATTTAGCAACTGTAAATGCACGAAATATAAAGTGCCAAATCAGATATTGCTTGGGGGATTCTTCTTGTGGTTTTGGTTGCATTCCTCTTGATTTGTGTTCTTGTTTCATCATGGAGCCATCTACAATTCCACTTCTAACACCTTACAACTATCCTAAATGGAAATTAGAAATGAACAAATTGCTAAGAGTTAAAAGATTGTATAGGATAGTTCACGGGCTTGATGGTGAACCACAAAATGATGAAGTTAAAAAGAATAAGTGGTTGAATAGTTGTGAATAAGCCATTGGCTATTTGTGCTTGTATGTCTCTCCTGAGTTGTTGTTTCATATTGAGCAGTTGGATACACCTATGGCTATGTGGACTACATTGCTAGAAATGTTTGGGAAAACAGATGAAATTCAAGGACATTTGTTGGAGAATGAATTAATCAGTCTCAAT
The DNA here is from genome assembly GCA_007258455.2 of Sequoia sempervirens. Taxonomy (NCBI): domain Eukaryota; kingdom Viridiplantae; phylum Streptophyta; class Pinopsida; order Cupressales; family Cupressaceae; genus Sequoia; species Sequoia sempervirens. The sequence goes on from VDFB02058242.1 coordinate 184,130,559, forward strand.
CCATGTAATTTTGACAACATACAAGAATTCATCACCAAATTCAAGTCACTAAGAACACAATTAAAGAATTGTAAAATTGAGAAATTAGATACATAATTGATCTTAAGTGTTCTTTCAAAGCTAGGACCTGAATATTCAGTGTTTGTGTCTACTTTCTATGCTACAAAGAATGCCTTTGGGAGTGAGTTTAAGATGCCTTCCTTTGAATATTTTGCTATGCAACTCACTAGGGAGCAAGATAAGCTTATTCAAATGGGTACTTTGAAGTATTCAAAATCACATGCTTTGGTTGTAAAGGATGAGAAGTCTTCAAGTGGCAAAGAAAAGACAAAGAACAAGCCTAAGAAGAACACATAATCCACATCAAATTCCACAGAAGAACATAAAGATTCATCTTCAAAAGAGAAATCATCTAAGAAGGAGAGACCTTTTTGTGCATATTGCAGGAAGGATGGACATGAAGAACACTATTGTTATAAGAAGGATATTGATGAGTTGAAGAGTCTTCTCAAAAAGAATCACATTGATTTTCCTTCTAGAATGTCTGAATCTTCTACTTCTTCTACTTCAAAACAGTCTAAAAAGGACAAAGGTCAAACATTAGGATATAAAGGACAAGCTCTTTGTGCTCATTCCAGTCCAGGATCAGGGAAATGGCTTCTAGATTCAGGAGCATCACATCATATGGCATCTTCGCAAACTATTTTCTCTTCATTTCAGCCTTGTTCTATGTCTCCTATCTTGATGGGAAACAATACATACATGAGTGTAATAGGGAAGGGATCTATTAGCATTGGGGAGAACACTTTTCAGATGTCTTGTGTGTTCCTCATTTGACGAACAATCTACTTTCCATATATCAGATTACACATGGTGGAGATGGGAGAACTGTGGAGTTCACTCCTGATTCATTTATCATTCGTGACTTGGAGACTAGAGATGTCATTGCTACTGGGGTGGTTGATCATTCATCTCAGTTGTATTCCTTTGCACAGTTTGCTTCTGATGATGACTTTGTTCCTTTGACTGTTGATCACATACACCATGATTCTGAGGAGACATTTGGCTTTTTGAACTTGGGCATACTCACATTAGATCCAGTCCTTGAGCCATGCCCTTCATCTCCTCCATCCACTGTTGCAGTTGATGATGCTTGCGATTCAACAGTTTTGACTCCTAGTGATTTAGTGCAGTAGGATCCTGATTGTCTTCTAGATATGGCTACTTATGATGGCTTCCTAACAGGTATTTCAGACTTGTTTGTGGAGTCTCATCTTGCAGATTTGGAGGACACTCTTGATAGCATTCATCTTCTCTTTGATGAAGAAGCACCTTCTTCAGTTGTTGTGAGGGAACACCTTAACCCTCTTGTTCATTCTCTACATGATCATTCTTCACAGTTTGGCGTGAGTGTGGATACTTTTGGACAGCATTTGGAGGAGGCTTCTTTGTCTTCAGACGGGATATCTTTGTCTTTGGATTATGTTCTCCTTTCATCTCTACTAGATGTTGGGTTTTCCTCTTCAGTAGTGTGGCCTAGAACGCCTGATTGGAGTGGTTCAGCTTTCTACATCGACATGGAGACACTTGGGCATGCTTCAAAGACAACATCATCGCACATCATACATCTTGACATCCTGCATACATGGTTTTGTTTCTTCCTAAGGGGAGGAACGTTGTTCGGTGAGATTGGATCATCTTCAGCATTCAATGTCGAGCTTCTACCATTCTTGCAGGAGACTCAACATTGAGGGGGGGCTACCTTGTCTCTCTTCTACTTCTCTCTTATGGGGGGGTATTTTTCCTCACATGGGGTTTTTACCTTCTCATTCTTCATTGAGAGCATTTCCTTTTTGTATTTCATCTCTCTTTTGAGGGGGAGTTTTTCCCATGAGGTTTTCTCCCTTTCCTCGCTTGTGAGAGATTGCATTGATTGCATTGTTTGTACATTGGTACCTAACATGGCCTAGTAGCCGGGACCCATCTTGCATTGTTTTCATTTGTGTACATTCTCCCTAAGTTGCACTTAAGGGGGGGTGTTGGTGTAATTAAATGTTTTGTACCTTGTCCTAGGTCATAATTACTCCTTAGTTAAGTTTACTTAGGGACCACATAGGAGGTTGTTGGAGAATCTCCACTTTTGGTGGACTTGACATGTCATTATCTCATCATTTCCACCTTTTGTGGACACATCATGTGATTATCTCTCCACCTTAAGTGGAGTGATAGCTCTTCATAGTTGTCTCATGTCATAAGATTCTAACACTTGTCATAATCTTATGCCCCTCTATGTTCTCACCTTGGCTATATAACCAAGGGGTCTCTCTCATTTGTAATCAATCATTGTACTGCATATCATATTAATGACATTGAATACAGTTTATTCTTGTCATATTCTCTCTCTCTTTTCTTGTGCTTTCCATTTGGTCCATAGATCTTGGGTGGTAGCCATAGCCAATTCTAACAGATATATTGCCAATGGATTGTTTCCATCTTCTCTTGGGAAGGCCATGGAAATTTGATAGGAAGTATATGTATGATGGTTGGGAAAACACCTACACCATTTGGAAGGACAACCAAAGTTTCAAGCTAACCCCTTTGCAGGGAAAAGAGAAGGATAAAGGAAAGTCTAAGGTGGTAATTTTTGGTAAGAAGGATCCTTTAAGGCTTTAAGGAAATAAGCATGATATGTTTTTTGATTTGTAGTAGGGTTGTGGCATCAAGACAACAAGAGAAGCATCTCCAAATAGTGCTATGACAGTAAAAGGTTTAGTTTTGCAAAGGGCAGAGAAGGAACTCATGCCTAAACTTGATTTGGTTAAAGTGAATAATAAAGGGACAGTGAGGAGTTTTGTTTTTCACAAAAAGGAAGATACATTAGAGTTTGAAATAAGAAAGATGAAAGGGAACAAATGTGCAAAGCAACATTGGAAACATGGTGGAATGCACGAAGATAACTTCATGGAGCAAAGTGGAATCATGATTGGGACCATTGTCTGTCCCATAGTTGAGTGCAATGTTACTAAGAAAGTGAGATTTTCTAGTGTGAGGGTGGATAAGGTTACTAATACAGGGGCACAGGGTAATTATAGCATGAAAGGTCTGAGAACAGTGAATAGGGAGCAAGGTAAATCAAGAAACATAGGCTTGATGACAGTGGAAAAGGGTAGAATATGCAAAGGTTTAAACATAGAGATGTATATGGAGCTAAGCCAATAGGTAAAAAAAATCCAAGAGACACTGATAAATGTTTGCAAGTGTTGGTGAAGGCACACAACCTAGTATTGACCATAGAACAGGGAGAAGACCACTTGCAGGTTTGAATGCTAAGTTGAATCCAACTCCCATGGAAACCATAGTCAAATATGTTCAAGGTATAGATAAGGTTATGAGTTCAAAATGTACATATCAGGGAAGAAGATTTGTGAACCATTGGAGCCTTCATGAAGCTTGGAGACAATGGTGTCAAGCACAACTCATAAGACATGAGTTTTTTCTACGGGGGTGTATGGTGCAGGAGCACCTACACCTCATCCTCCAATTGTATTCATTTGATGGTAAATGGTGATTAGTAGGTTCACAATGGATTTTTTGAGTCTTTTTGTCATGAAAAAGGTCTAGCAAGACCATTAGTTATGTTCTAGGTTGAGTTTTTGGGTTTTGGAGTCAAAATATAGAAATATGGTGATCCTGCACTGAAAAGTCTTTGTAGCCTTTGAAGGAAAATTAGTGAATTTGTATAAGGATGTGCAAGAATGGTGTCTTTTCAATGTATTAAAGCTATTTTTAAGCCATTAGTGTGGTTTTAGAGAAGTCACAGGTGTTTTCAATGCATTTAAAGGTCAAAGAGTTAAAAAAATTGCCATGTGTGGAAGAGTGATGTTAACAAACTTGTAAATGGTGAATTTATGTTTCCAACGGTCATTAAGCATTTGAAATTTAGTTGCAAAGTTGGTTGATTGTTGGTTTAGACTAAGGAAGCTTTAATTGGCTTGGAGTCGTTGATTCTAATGTTGGATGTTGAAGGAGAGGACTGGAAAATAAAGAATCTCTATTTTTTCATGTTTCCTCACATTGTTCAGATCTGTACGAGAACATACAATCAGTTTATGATGTGAAATCTCTTCCAAGATTTGAAGATTTTTTTTAGCATTTCTTTTTGTCTAATTTGAAGGAATTTGGTGTTGATTTGTGTTAGAAAACTCCATTTCTTTGTGATCAGCCTGGGAACCCCTATTTTGAGGGTTTTATGATCTAGATATGATGTAAAGGGACCTTACACTTTCTGTGGCCACTGTAACTCGTGTAAGGGGCCCTATGGAGTCTTATTTACATATAGGATGCATGGTTAGAGCATAGTGAGAGGAATAAGGAAGATAAACTTGTTGTTCCTGAGTGCTTTGTGGAGAAATGCATATGAATAAAGGGGTTTTGGTCTAGGGTTTGCTAAAGTATGTATGGGAGTCTTTCTTTTTTGAACTTTTAAGCATGTGTTGGGTTAATGGACAATGTTCAAGGTGGTTTTAAGGTCTGGGAGGTTGTGGAAGCATCATATTCAATAAACCCCCAAGAAATGTGCATAGAATAAGGGTTTTCAAGTTTGGCCTAAGTTTGTCCATACCAGAGGAATCTAATGGTGGATTTGGATGTTTTTGAGAATTTTAACTACTTCCCCAAGGTTTCAAAGGGTTTGGAGAAGTTTGAAGGGTACTCTCTTTGAAAAAGAGGCTTATTTCACTAGGTTTTTCCATGATAGGGGTGTTGGATCTCCATGTTGGTCCAAAGGAGTTTATGTTGGGGTTTATATATATTTTATATCCTTGAAATGGGTATATGAATCCATCTTTTTTTTCCAATTTTTTTGGAGGATATTGGAGTTAGAAGTCAAAAACTAGGTTTGCACTACTACTAGGGTTCAAGAGCTGAAAGTGGGAAATCTGACTTCTGTTGTTTGTCAAGCTTTGAGGGTGATTTAGATTGTCCAAAGAGGTCATATTAATCTTGTTAGATGCCTCTTATAGGTAGGTTGTAAAATTGGTTGTGATTGAGCCTCCCAGGTCTACATCACCAGCTCACCAAATCCATTTCCATATGTCAAGATTGCCTGCTCAAAGAAATTTCATGGTAAGGGAATCAAACTCCTTAAGAACATGCTTAGGAGTAGAAAACACCATGAAACTATATAGAGGAAGATCCCAGAGGATAGATGACACTAGAGTCACCCTGCCAACTAAAGATAACCAAATAAAGGCCCATTGATTGACCTTAGAGATAAATTTATCCAATATATTCTACCAATTATTCCTTTTCAAGGTACCAACACAAAGAGGGATCCTCAGATACTCCAAGGGCAGATTACCAAGATGAAAGTGGAGAATTTTGGAAATTCTATGCTGAATCAAAATGATCTATTGAAGAAAATAATCCAAGATAGCTTACCCTCATTAATTTGTTGACGAAAAGCAGCTAGATACACATCCAAAACCTTTTTGAAGTTGACTACTTCCTTATCCTGGCAACAACCCTTAGAGTAGTGTCATCAACAAACTGGAGATGAGTCTACACTTCCAACCGCTAAGCGAAACTCCAACCACAAATGGATCCTCTATCCCTAAACTACTTCAACAACCTTCCAAAACCTTCATCCATCAGAATAAGAAAATAAGGGGAAAGTGGGTCCCCTTTCCTGAGCCCCTGACTAATAAAAAAGATAGGTGTGGGAGAACCATTGACAAGAACAAAAAAGGAAAACATGGTCACACAACTCATAACCCATGAAACCCACACTGTGTGAAACCCGAAGGCCAAAAGTAGGCATTGAAGGAAATACCACCTAACTCTGTCATAAGCTTTAGACATATCCAATTTGTTGAACATGGATTTTCTTTGGAAGAAGACATGGAGTGAATAGCTTCAACCACCACCACTACACCTTCCACAATTTTCCTACCCTTCACAAAGCCACTTTTCTCCTTGGAGATCAAGGGATTTGAGCATTTCTTCATTCTTTCAACAATAAACTTAGTGATAATCTAGTAGCTCCTATTGCACAATGCAATAGGCCGAAATGTGTCTAAGGAATTGGCCCGCTCCTTAGGAATTAAAACTAGGAATGTAGAATTGATAGCCTTGAGCATTTTCTTGTTAGTATAAGACTCCCAAACTACCTCCAAAAAATCCACTTGGACGATATCCCAAATTTCTTGGAAGAATTCAATGGGAAAACCATCAGGTCTAGGGGCTTTACCTTTCTTCATCTAGAAGACAATATCCTCAAGTTTTGCCAAAGATATGGGTGCCAAAAGAGATTTATTCATCTCCATGGAAACTAAAGAGGGGATGCAAGCTAGAACCAAATTCTCCTCCTCCAAAGCTAGAGGAGCATCTTCTATGAAAAGAGAAGAGAAGAAATAAATCACCTTCTCTGAAATAGCTTGAAGTGAATTCAATTGTTCCCCTTGAGTCAACATGAGAGAAGAAGTAATATTCCCACCTCTATTAGCCTTTATCGAATTGTGAAAGAAAGCAATATTCTTATCACCTTCTTGGAGATAATCAACCTGAGATTTTTGTTTCCAAAAAATCTCCTCCCGTAGCTCCCATTTAGCAAGTTCTCTAGAAAATTTGGTTTCTTCTTGAAGAAAATCAACAGTCATCCCCTCTTCCTTGATTTTGAAAGTGATGCTATCAAGATGATCCTGTACTGGTTTCTACCTTTGAAAGATATTTCCAAAAACTATCGTGTTCCATTTCTTTAATTTGAATTTGAGAAATTGAAGCCTCTTGAAGAAAGAGAATATAGCAGTGCCAAAGGAAGGTCTCCCTTTTACCCACCACTACTCCACAATATGATATAAACTATTATCCCTAAGCCACATTAGCACAAAATTTGAAGGTTGGTTGCTTAACCATAGAGAACCAAGATGAGGAAAACTTAATCAGCCAATGATATGGTCCCGTCCACCCCAGGATCTCAGAGCAAGAAGTCCAACTATTCTTAATCCATTCAACAAAGACAAGAAATTTGTCCAGCCATTTGGAAATAGAACACTCCCCACATCTTTGATTATGCTAGGTAAGAGTCCTATTAATGGGATGAAAATCCACTAAATTAAGAAACTTAATATTTTCCTAAAGCAAGGAAGAAGAAGGCCCCAAACGTCTCACTCCCCCCAATTTTTCCTCCAAGGTGTAGCTAGAATTAAAGTCTCTTGCCAAAATCCAAGGGCAAGAAGGTGCAAGAGAGAAAATAAATCTAATGTGAGACCAAAGTAGAATCTTACTAGGAAAATAATTAGGTGCATACAAATTGGTGAAAACAACCACCTCTCCAAAATTAAAGCAAGAAGCTAATAGAGAAAGGGAGTTCCTTCTAGCCATCCACCAAAGAGGCAAAATCTTGCAGGGGTCCCAAATACATGCCATACCATCTGTAAAGCCTTGAGATATGACACATTGAAATTGACCCCTCTTCCAAATTTTGGAAGCAGTCTTCATCATATCATCAATAGGGAGCTTGGTCTCCTGAATGAAAAGAATATCAGGTTTATGATCATCATCTAAATCCCGAGTAGCCTTTTCGTCTAGGGATGCTACACAAACCCCTCACATTCCAAGATATCACAATAATTTATGAGAGGAAGCAAAATGGGAATCTAATTTCTTAACAACACCATATTCAACCAAAGATTCTCCCATAATCTTCATCTTCTCTAAGTCCTTTTTCCTCCCAAATTTAGCCATCTTTTCACCTATCAATTTCTTTAAGCTCCTTTGGTGGATGCCTAAGAGAGGCCCATTCTTCTTCTTCCCATCATCTTTGGCCCTAGATTCCATGTCCTACTCATTAAGTCCATTAGTTCCTATATTCTCATGAGGGAATTCCTCCAAGGGGTTAGGAGTTGAATCCTCCACCTGGATCCCTACAATCTCCAACCTAGAAGCCCCTTGCTTGAATGGGGGCAAAGAATTAACAAGTGCTTACTTTGGGGCTTCATGCATGCTGGTTTTTGGAGTAGGGAATAGAATAGAATGCCCAACAACATCAAAGCCTTGAACATATTGAGTCCCAAAGTTGTGGTCCTACTCCATCAAATCCAACTCTTCAAAGTTTTCAAGAACGTAAAATATGTTACCAAAGGCCTCTCTGAGTATAGAATTGTTCTAATAGTTTGAAGTTTTTTCTTTTTATTGGGTTTTCATAGGTACAAACCTATTTGAATCAGACTCCACATTCTAAATTGAAGCTTTTCCCTTTGCTTTGGAAGAATTTTCTTGCACATTAGGAAGAGTTTGTTGGGATTTAGCACACAACTTGGGGAAATTCCTTTGAAAATTCCTATATTCATGACAAGTATGAAAGAAAAAAGGAAGGGCCTCATAATCCACCTGTTGAATCCAACACATACCTCCCAACTTAACTTCAACAGACTCTAATAAAGGGTTATTTAAATTGATTTTCACACAAAAATGAGAAAAAGAAGTTACCCTTCATTCGAGAGTTTGACGGGAAGGACCCAAAGGCTTCCCTAAAATAATTGCAATATAGTGCAATACGTTCTTTCCCCAACACTCAATTGGAAGACAAGGGAGGCGAATCTAGACCGAAATCCTTGACAACATCTCTTCAAAAGTATCAAAACCCAAATGCCAGGGTTTGATAAAAAGACCCACCTGGTTGTGAAAATATAGACCACCTTTGAAGACTACATTGTGATCAATGATCTACAAGTAAATCACGAAGAAATACCCATTAGCTCCCAAAATAACTTCCAAATCTCCTTTAGGGTTTCGGTTGGTGTGAGCCCAATTTTCTAGAAAAGGAAAAGAAATTATGACCCACATGAACTTGCAAATGAGTGCATGCTCAAAAAAATACAAAACATATTCAACTAAATCCAAATTGATCACCACCACCGAGCGATCCTTACATCTCTCTAAACACCCATTGGATTTTGGATGAACTGCTTGAGATTGATTAATCTTTGACTCCTTTGCTGCATGCAAGAGGAAATTTATAACATCTACATGATCAAAAGAAGTGGCATCCCCACCGATGATAGAAAATTTGAAGGAGAACACATGGGGATCCCCAAACCCCCTACAAGAGCCATGCAAATTGCATAACCCACCACCCATCGAGCACACACAAACAACAAAAACATGAAAACCAAAAGCCACTAATGAAAGGAAAACACCAACAAAATGAGGCCAGCAAGGGTGAAAAACACCAATCGCCCCACTACAAACCTGCACATGGTAAGAACAAAGGGAAAGTAGCCTCACCAAGTAGCACATGCTTCCCCAAACCCCCGTGCGCAACAAATCAAATGCTCAACAAGTTTACAAGTTTGTTTTCTTATTTATATTTAATTGTATCTTTCACTAAAATTTTATTTTATTTGACACCCAAGTATTTACATCACATCTAAAATAACCACTTTCCATGAATAACTATTTTAGTGACCTTTGAGTTAGTGATGAATTTAAGAAACCTTTTTTATCCCATTAATTAAAAAAAATTGGCTAGTCATGTTTTACAGCTACTACTGGTAGCTTTATTCTTGTAAATTATTTTGCTTTGTTCAATACAATACAAAAAAAAAAAAACCAACCCCTAAAAATTATATATTTTTTTGGTAAATTCTAGACCATTGCATTAATTCGTTAGGTAAATGTATATCTATTTTGAGAAAAAATTAATTTTCATGAAAAATTTGTTGATATTTTCTAAAATAGTTGTTTTTGCTATTGTATAATATATGTTTTTTTAAAAATAAGATAATTTTTTTGGTAAAGTTTTAATTAAATTCAAAAATTAAAATAAATTATTAAGCAAATTATCTAATGGTTTAAGAAAATTTCATATTGTGGCTAGCAAAAATATTTTGATGCTAAATAAAAAGGATTAAATCTCTTAATTTTTTTTAATGGAAACATTTATGCAAGTAAAGAAATATAGAAAAAAATAATAAATATTTTGCATCATTTAATATATGATGATCAATTGCTTCAATTGTATTCTAGGTTGATGTTTTGATAGACCCACATTTTAAGTTAAAATTTTTAGAATAGGCCTATTTATGAGACAATTGTGAAAATTGAATGAAATTTTTCATTAAAAAAAAATCTTGATGTTCTAGTTTGAAGCAAGGGTTCCACCAAACTGATGTGAGAAAAAAATATATGCTAGAAAGGGGGCTGCTAGATTACGTTGGATGCATCAGTCAATAGTGAAATTTTATTTTTACTGACAAGTGGAGATGATTTCAAATGATGTGATATTCATTAGATACAAATCAAATGTAGAAGATTATAGGGGTTGTTGCACCTAGTAGGTACTACATTTTTCCTTTTCTACACTATTGACACAACATAATAAAATTATTAGATTGACAATACTTAAGAGATGCACAAAAGTATCATGTGGATAAACTAACATCACATAATTTTTATTTTATTGGTTCATAGGATCACAAGCAAATACAAAGGGGGCCATCCTTACTTGAAACCTATATATCATTGGCCAATGACACAACACAATAAATTTTTTAGATCAAAAACACTATGGAGCCACAAAACGTATCAAGTATCCAAACTTGCATAAGATAATTTTTCCTTTATGTTTTGTAGATCAAATATCAACAAGGCCTTCCATTTACATAGATATGTTTGAAAATGTTGTAACATTATTGAGTTGTTAGATTATCAAATCTTCAGAGATGCACCAATTATTGTTTTAAATTCTAGGATCAAATGGTTTCAAATGAAATTACCCTTAGGAACAAAAAAAAAAAAAATCTCTAAGTGCATCAAAATAAATATGCTAATTAAAAAAAGGTCCTAAGAAGAAAATTGGTTTTATTGGTGATAATCAAATATAATAATTCTTGAAAAAAATATAGAGCCTTTTTTCAAAAATATTTTTCATCTTTCAATATACAATTTAATCAACTTAAGTTCTATTTTAGGATGAAGTTTTGACATTTTGACATTTTAATTTAATGTTTTTGGAATCTAGGTCTACTAAAGAGACAATTTTCCATGGTTATTACATTTTGACTTGATATGACTTAATATTAATATATTAACTTTGAGTTTGAAAATAAATACTAGTGTAGTATTAAATTAATATCCCAAACCTCATGCACATACAAATTTTATTATAAATTTATAATGGAATGAAAGACTCGAATAATGCTACACTTGATGAGACCTTTACTTGCATAAATATTTATTGATGGCATTTGTGCTAGTTGTGTAATATTTATGGTTGTTATAAGGATGTAAAGAAAATTATTTTTATAGTCTTGTCACTCATCAAAATTTTCTTTATTAATATTATTTATTGTGACTCACTAAGAATATCATATAAAGTTTGTACGTTGCAATTTCATTATTATTAAAAAATAGAGTGAAACTATTGCAACAATAACACAAACTTTGTACATATTTTAGATCATATGCATTAAGTCAAATATTTGAATGGAAGTGGTATTTACATGGAGAAATCATTTTGGGAAAAATCTTTCACCTATAGACATCCGAATTTGACCACTCCCGTATAGTCAAATTCATCCCCTTTATTCATCTATCCAGCATCCCCCATTTGTATTAATTAAAAAATTTATTTAATTAGTGCTTCCTCTTTTTCTAATGTTCCTAAAGTATTTAATTAAATAATTAAATACTTTATCATTTACCCCCTTTCTTCTCTAAATTAAATAAATGCCTCAATTTATCTAATTTAGTCATTTGGCCTTTTGAATTTAAATCAATTTTTAAATTCATCATTTCCTTTCTCCTTGTCCCATCCTCCATAATCTCCCTTTAATCTGGATTGATTTAATTAATCCATGATTAAGATGTCCACACCCTTAATCAAGATTAATGTCATAACCTCCATAACCCTCCACTTGCTCTAATCCCTCATTAATTAGCCTAATCACATGTTTGCACAACCTAATCCTTATGCCATTTATATGATTAGGCTAATTAATGAGGGATTAGGTCAACCTAATCCTTATATGATTAGGTCAACCTAATCCTTATGCCATTTATGGCATACCCCCAAGTCAACTATCTTTAAATGCATCCTCCTTTTGGAGAAGGCAACCCATTCTCCCATGTGAATTAAAAATTTGCATTTATTCTCCCCAAGCATTTTAGGAATTTTTAATTCCTATCCTCTTCCCCATGAGAATATTTGAGGAATTTTAAATTCCTCATGTGTCACATCTCTCACATGGGGACAAGGACCTCTTTTATGAGGAGATCTTGTACCAATCCTAAGGTACTCTAAAGTACCTCCACATCACCATCACTTTGACACCTCATTGGCCACATGGCAAGATTTAAGGGCTTGTGAGTCCTCAACTCACTCTATCCCTTGATCTTGTCCATGGTGGCTAAATCTTAGCCCTCCATTCCTTAGAGACATTTCCCCTAAAATTAGAGGATTTTTCTCTCATTTGAAACAACATTCATTCAAGCACTCAAACCTTTAAGCATCCTCCATTGCTACAACTTTGAGCTCCATTTTGCATCCTCATCTTGCATCTACTCACATACCCACTTACACCATTGCATTCCTCATCCACTCATGATCATTTTGCATTAGGTTTCATGATATTTTCCATCTAAAGGAGCACACAATCAAACAAATCAATAGGTCCAACCAACCAATCAACTTGGACAAGGTAACTTACTCTCTTTGATTTGTTTTTTGTTCAAGTACAACTAGGCTAATCGTCGAGGTGTTGTTTGTGTATTTTCTTGCTTGCATTTCATTTCGTTTTGCATTTTAGACTAGGAGATTTACACATGTGTGGGCATACCCTATCATTTTCCTCCGTTCCTCTGTCTAGTCTATTTCCTTGCTAGACTGGGGCATCTCCCTTCACTTTCCACATTTCGATAGCTTACACGGCTTCCTCCCATGCCAAGGCATCACTTTCTAGTCATTTCCTCTATCTAGTCAGTTGCATTTTCTTTTTCTTTGAAACACTGTTATTCTAACAATATTTCAAAGAGGGGAAAAATGTAGACATCCGAATTTGACCACTCCTGTATAGTCAAATTCATCCCTTTTATTCATCTATCCATCATCCCCCATCTATATTAATTAAATAATTTATTTAATTAGCATTTCCTCTTTTTCTAATGTTCCTAAAGTATTTAATTAAATAATTAAATACTTTATTATTTATCCCCTGTCTTCTCTAAATTAAATAAATTCCTCAATTTATTTAATTTAGTAATTTGGCCTTTTGAATTTAAATCAATTTTTAAATTCATCCTTTTCTCTCTCCTTGTCCCATCCTCAATAATCCCCCTCTAATTTGGATTGATTTAATTAATCCATGATTAGGATATGCACACCCTTAATCATGATTAATGTCACATCCTCCATAACCCTCCACTTGCTCTAATCCCTCATTAATCAGCCTAATCACCTGTTTGCACAACCTTAACTACATGATTGGGTCAACCTAATCCTTATGCCATTTATGGAATATCCCCAAGTCAACTATCATTAAATTATTTCTCCTTTTGGAGAAGGTAGCCCATTCCCCCATGTGAATTAAAAATTCACATTTATTCTCCCCATGCATTTTAGGAATTTTTAATTCCTTTCCTTTTCCCCATGAGGATATTTGAGGAATTTTAAATTCCTCATGTGTCACATCTCTCACACGGGGACTGTTGAAAATAAAGGTGAAAAAAGCTTGCAATATTAACTTAAATGTGTGAATGCAAATCTGAAATATGTAGATTAACCTTTAGCCTTAGTGTCAAAAAATAATGAGAGAGAGAGATAGAAAAACATAACACATGCAACAACAAATTTACGTGGAGAAACCCCAAAGGGAAAAAAACTCCACCACCAAAAGAGAGGCAAGTATATTACTAATAATTTGAAATATTACATCTAGCAATAGACTTCTCTTATCAATCCCTGTAAAATCCGGCAGCACCCTGTTACCCTGCAAAACTGAATTCTAAAAACTCTAGCTCAAGGCCCCAATATATAGAGATTTGTGAGGATGAAAACCACCATGGTTTCACCAAACAATAGGCAGCAATACCACCTAGAAAATCCCACGCCTCCCTCCTTGAAATGGTAAAAAAAAACCAAAAATAGCCTCTTACAGATGCTCTTATAGCTGTCATAAGGCATCTTTCATGCATGGGCGCTTGGGGTCTAAAAATAACATATTCTGTCATAGGGAATCTGTCATATTGTCATAGCATCTTATGACAACTTGCATGCATGTCATAGATGCTCTTACAAAACCCTATTTTGACCCAACAACCTTATTTTAGAAGATTCCAAGGTGGGACGCCTAGCTAATTTGTCCTTTTCCAAAAATGACAAATGGTAATGGTAACACTGCATTTACATTGTCTCTTTCACCACTGTTGGTCAAACAGTTTCACCTCTTATGGGTAAATGTACAAAACACTTTAGGAGAACAATAAATTAAAGGATTTACAAGGTTGATGACACCTAAATCCTAACATTCTCCCACTTGACATCATACATTGTAAATTACACCCATAGAGATACAATTACATAGAATTAAGTACAGTGACCAAGGCCCATGGCCTTTCTGCACCAAGAGACTTTTCTATGGTGACTGGTTTCGTAAGAGAATCTACAACATTATCCAAAGTGTCAACTTTTTCAATCAAGAGCTTTCCATTCTCAATCATTTCTCGCACAAAGTGATACTGAACATCAACATGCTTAGTACGAGCATGATACATAGGATTTTTAGCCAAACATATGGCACTCTGACTATCACATCTAATCCTCACTATCCTGCAATCAAAACCAATACCATTACCAAGTCTTTGTAACCAAACCGCCTCCTTAGAGGCATGTGTAGCAGCCATATACTCTGCTTCAGTGGTAGACAAAGCAACTGTAGGTTGTCTTTTACTCATCCAACTCACTGTTCCTCCAAACAAAGTAAACACATAGCCACTTGTGGACCTTCGACTGTCCAAGTCACCTATCCAATCTGCGTCAACAAAACCCTATATGTCTAATGACTTATCAACATTGTTACTACCATGATAAACCAAACAATAATAAGAAGTTCCTTGCAAATATCTAAATACCCTTTTAACAAAAGTCCAATGTTCTTTACCAGGGTTAGACATAAACCTGCTTAAAACTCCCACTACTTGGGCTATATCTAGTCTAGTACAAACCATTGCATACATTAAACTATCGACAACACTAGCATAAGGAACTTTAGACATTTCATCAATATCATCATCCGATTTAGGACACATGTCTAAACTCAACTTAGTACCAACAAGAAATGGAATATTTACTGGTTTATAGCCCTGCATATTAAACCTTTGAAAAATAGTGTTAACATACTTAATCTGACTTAACCAAAGCTTTCTGTGAACCTAATCCTTAATGATTTCCATCCCAAGAATATATTTAGCCACTCCTAAATCTTTCATATCAAATGTTCCAGAAAACTGAGTTTTAAGTTCCCTAATCATTGCCTTATTGTTACCAATGAACAATATATCATCCACATATAAGACAATAGTCAGTATTTGATCATCAATAACTTTAAAATAAACACAGTGATCCTCATCACTTCTAACAAAACCCATATTTAATGCAAATGCATCAAACTTCTGGTACCACATCCTAGGTGACTGTTTCAAACCATATAGAGACCTTTTTAACCTGCAAACCAAGTGTTCTTTTCCTTTCACAACAAAACAGTCAGGTTGTTGCATATAAATTTCTTCCTCTAGATCCCCATGCAAGAAAGTAGTTTTAACATCCATTTGTTCTATTTCTAAATCATAAGCAACGAAAATGGATAAAAGGAATCTAATAGAGGTTAACTTAGCAATAGGAGAGAATATTTCACCAAAATCAACTCCCTCTCTCTGGGAGTAGCCCTTGGCCACTAATCTGGCCTTGTACCATTCCAACTTTTCGTTTGCACCAAACTTCTTTTTATATATCCACTTACAACCAATGGCCTTTATTCCTTTGGGAAAACTAACAAGATCCTAGGTGTCATAGTTTTTCAAAGACATCATCTCATCATGCATGGCCTGCATCCAAGACTCACATTCTTCTAAAGAGAGAGCCTCCCTGAAAGATCTAGGTTCATCATCAGTACATAACAAAGCAAATTTATAACTAAAATTAGGTGGGCTATACTTGTCAACTGGATTTCATTGTCTTGTGGATCTTCTCAAAGGTGGAGTAAGAGGTTCTTCCTCATTTTCATCCTCATTGTTTTCAACTTCTTCTGTTACAATAGATTCTTCAGAACTCTCTTCTTCTTCTCCATCTTCTTGTCCATCTCTCTGTTCTTCCACATGTGCATCTTCTTGCTTAGTTTCAAAATGCGTTGTCTTTGACTTTTCCTTTGGTTGCACATCTTCAGAGTTAGCTCTAAATTCCCTGAAAATAACATCTCTAGAAAACATCATCTTTTGTGTTAGTGGATTCCAAAGTTTATAACCTTTAATATTTTCACCATAACCTACAAAGATGCATTTTTGAGATTTGGGATCCAATTTAGACCTCTTCTCTTGAGGCACATGAACAAAAGCCTCACAACCAAAGACCCTTAAATGTGAAACTGAAGGCTTTTTAACCAACCACATTTCATAAGGAGTTTTATCAACAAGAGCTTTACAAGGAGATCTATTAATTAAATAACAAGCAGTACCAATAGCTTTTTCCCAAAAGGATTTATCTAACTTAGCACTACTTAACATGCTCCTAGCTCTTTCCATTAATGTACGGTTCATTCTTTCTGCTACCCCATTTTTTTGGGGTGTGTAAGGTGTAGTCTTTTTCCTAACAATTCTTGCATGTTTGCAAAACTCATCAAATTCCTTAGAACAATATTCACCCCCATTATCAGATCTCAATACTTTTATCTTTTAATCTGTTTACTTTTCAACCAATGCCTTAAATTCCTTAAATTTGGTGAAAACTTCATCTTTTGTATGCATAAAATAAATCCATGTATATCTTGAGTAATCATAAATGAAGGAAACATAATAACGAGATGTACCCAAAGAATCTATATCCACTAGACCACACACATCCAAATGAATAAGTTCTAACAATCCATTAGCTTTATTAGTTCCTTTAGGAAATGATGACCTGTTTTGTTTACCAAACACACAATCCTCACAGAAATGATTTTTACCAACAGAATAATAAGAAATACTATCTACTAGTTTCTTATCAAGTATGGTCCTAAGACCTTTTTCACCAATGTGACCCAATCTATGGTGCCACAACATACATGCATTTTCAGTGCTAGTTACAAAAGAGGAGTTACAAAAAGTAGATGCATGTAGCGTAAATAAATTCCCTGTCCGAGATCCTTTAGCAACCACCAAAATTCCCCTTACCATCCTGCAACTAGACTTGTCAAATGTCACATGCATCCCAGAATCATTCAACTTGGAAACCGAAATTAAACTTTTTGTAAGTCCTGGAATATGTAAAACATCATCAAGAGTTTTAACCCTCCCATCACTGAAACACAACTTTACCTTTCCTTTACCAATAACCTTTTGTGAGCTATTGTCACCCATGAAGACCTCTCCTCCATCATATTCTTTGTATGTAGAAAACCACTCCTTATGAGGAGTCATATGGAAGGAAGAACCTGAATCAATAAGCCAAGCATCATTACAAATTGTGTTAGCTAAAATAATCAAAGTATCAGAATCACCATTATCAGAGGACTTTTTCGTGGAGGAATCTACATTATTTTTCTTGTTTCTACATTCCTTCTTCACATGTCCCTGTTTACCACATTTCCAACACTTCACTCTTCTCTTTCCAAGGGTCTTATATTTTCCTTTAGACTTATCATTCTTCTTATCCCCTTTAGGCTCTTTCTCCTTGGGCCTACCTCACACATGCAAGGCATCTTGGGAGCCACTACGCATGGTATTTCTCCTCATCTCCTCTGAAAGAAGTATGGGAATAATAGTATCCATCTTAGGTTCTGCACCACCACTTGTTATAGCAATAACTAAATTTTCCCAAGATTCTGGCAAAGAGAAAATCAATAAAATGCATTTATCCTCATCTTCTATTTTAACATCAATGGATGCAAGCTGGCTTATAATCAAATTAAAAGAATTCAAATGTTCAGCAATAGATTCACCATCCTTCATCTTTAATGAATATAAACACCTTTTGAGATACAACTTGTTAGAAAAACTCTTAGTTTGGTAGATTTCACCTATCTTCCTCCAAAGCTTGTATGTCGTGTCTTCTGAAGAGACATTAAGGAGGATAGAATCTGTGAGACACAATCGAATAGTCCCTCGAGCCTTCTTGTCTAACTTATTCCAATCTTCATTTGACAAGGTTGAAGTAGATGGCTTCTTATCAACTGAAACTGGTAACCATTGATCTCTTTCCTCAAGAAGATCCTCCTCTTTCAACTTCCACATCTCGTAACCAGTTCCATTGAACTTCTCAATATCTAGATGAGAGGTGGAGGCCATGGTATGCAATCTTTCACAAATTTGCAAAACCCACAACATAAAAGCTCCCACTACAGTAAAAAACCTTCAACACTTTAAAAGGAAAGTGTCCCTTCCTTAACAAAACCGTTAGCTCTGATACCAAATGTTGAAAATAAAGGTGAAGAAAGCTTGCAATATGAACTTAAATGTGTGAATGCAAATCTAAAATATGTAGATTAACCTTTAGCCTTAGTGTGAAGAAATAGTGAGAGAGAGAGAGATAAAAAAACATAACACATGCAACAACAGATTTACGTGGAGAAATCTCGAAGGGAGAAAAACTCTACCACCGAAAGAGAGGCAAGTATAATCTGAAATATTACATGTGGCAATAGAATTCTCTTATCAATCCCTGTAAAATCTTGCAGCACCCTGTTACCCTAAAAAACTGAATTCTAAAAATTCTAGCTCAAGGCCCCAATATATAAAGATTTGTGAGGATGAAAACCACCATGGTTTCACCAAACAATAGGCAGCAATACCACCTAGAAAAACCCACACCTCCCTCCTTGAAATGGTCAAAAAATACCAAAAAGAGCCAGTTACAGATGCTCTTATAGCTATCATAAGGCATCTTTCATGCATGGGTGCTTGGGGTCTAAAAATAGCATAATCTGTCATAGGGAATCTATCATACTGTCATAGCATCTTATGAAAACTTGCATGCATGTCATAGATGTTCTTACAACACCCTATTTTGACCCAACAACCTTATTTTAGAAGATTCTAAGGTGGGACGCCTAGCTACATTGTCCTTTTTCCAAAAATGACAAATGGTAACGGTAACACTGCATTTACATTGTCTCTTTCACCACTGTTGGTCAAACAGTTTCACCTCTTATGGGTAAATGTACAAAACACTTTAGGAGAATAATAAATTAAAGGATTTACAAGGTTGATCACACCTATTCCAGGACTTACAAAAAGTTTAATTTCAGTTTCCAAGTTGAATGATTCTGGGATGCATGTGACATTTGACAAGTCTAGTTGCAGGATGGTAAGGGGAATTTTGGTGGTTGCTAAAGGATCTCGGACAGGGAATTTATTTATGCTACATGCATCTACTTTTTGTAACTCCTCTTTTGTAACTAGCACTGAAAATGCATGTATGTTGTGGCAACATAGATTGGGTCACATTGGTGAAAAAGGTCTTAGGACCATACTTGATAAGAAACTAGTAGATAGTATTTCTTATTATTCTGTTGGTAAAAATAATTTCTGTGAGGATTGTGTGTTTGGTAAACAAAACAGGTCATCATTTCCTAAAGGAACTAATAAAGCTAATGGATTGTTAGAACTTATTCATTTGGATGTGTGTGGTCTAGTGGATATAGATTCTTTGGGTAGATCTCGTTATTATGTTTCCTTCATTTATGATTACTCAAGATATACATGGATTTATTTTATGCATACAAAAGCTGAAGTTTTCACCAAATTTAAGGAATTTAAGGCATTGGTTGAAAAGTAAACAGATTAAAAGATAAAAGTATTGAGATCTGATAATGGGGGTGAATATTGTTCTAAGGAATTTGATGAGTTTTGCAAACATGCAAGAATTGTTAGGAAAAAGACTACACCATATACACCCCAAAAAAATGGGGTAGCAGAAAGAATGAACCGTACATTAATGGAAAGAGCTAGGAGCATGTTAAGTAGTGCTAAGTTAGATAAATCCTTTTGGGAAAAAGCTATTGGTACTGCTTGTTATTTAATTAATAGATCTCCTTGTAAAGCTCTTGTTGATAAAACTCCTTATGAAATGTGGTTGGTTAAAAAGCCTTCAGTTTCACATTTAAGGGTCTTTGGTTGTGAGGCTTTTGTTCATGTGCCTCAAGAGAAGAGGTCTAAATTGGATCCCAAATCTCAAAAATGCATCTTTGTAGGTTATGGTGAAAATGTTAAAGGTTATAAACTTTGGAATCCACTAACACAAAAGATGATGTTTTCTAGAGATGTTGTTTTCAGGGAATTTAGAGCTAACTCTGAAGATGTGCAACCAAAGGAAAAGTCAAAGACAACGCATTTTGAAACTAAGCAAGAAGATGCACATGTGGAATAATAGAGAGATGGACAAGAAGATGGAGAAGAAGAAGAGAGTTCTGAAGAATCTATTGTAACAGAAGAAGTTGAAAACAATGAGGATGAAAATGAGGAAGAACCTCTTACTCCACCTTTGAGAAGATCCAGAAGACAATGATTCAAGGTTGATCACACCTAAATCCTAATAGGGACAAGGACCTCCTTTATGAGGAGATCTTGTCCTAATCCCAAGGTATTCTAAAGTACCTCCACATCACCATCCCTTTGACACCTCATTGAGCACATGGAAAGATGTAAGGGCTTGTGAGTCCTCAACTCACCCTAGCCCTTGATCTTGTCCATGGTGGCTAAATCTTAGCCCTCCATTCCTTAGAAGTATTTCCCCTAAAATTAGGGGATTTTTCCCTCATTTGAAACAACATTCATTCAAGCACTCAAGCCTTCAAGCATCCTCCATTGCTGCAAATTTTAGCTCCATTTTGCATCCATATCTTACATCTACCCTCATAACCACTTACACCATTGTGTTTTTCATCCACTCACGATCGTTTTGCATCTGATTTTAAGTTATTTTCCATCTGAAGGAGCACACAATCGAATGAATCAACAAGGCCAACCAACCAATCAACTTGAACAAGGTAACTAACTCCATTTTTTTTTGTTCAAGTTCAACTAGGCTAATCATTGAGGTGTTATTTGTGTTTTCCCTTGCTTGCATTCATTTTCGTTTTGCATTTTAGACTAGGAGATTTAACACTGCACACGTTTTTGGCACACGCTGGTGGGACCCATGTCATAGGTCTTTTCTTTTATGTTTGTTGTTGTTTGAGTTTTATAGGTACAAGTTTACATGAAGGGGAAAATCTTCCCTGACAGGTGAATTTTCACCTTACAGGGACGAATTTGCATCAGGAAATAGGCAAACTTGTAGCTAGGGGTGAATTTGTTAGTAACAAAGGTGAATTTGCACCTAGCAAATTTGCCCATTTGTGAAGGAGGGGTGAATTTGAATTCAAAGGCGAATTTTCTCAGGTACAAGGGCGAATTTGCAATCATTTCTAGAAATAGGTGAAACTACTCATGTTACAGGGGTGAATCTGCCTTTTGAGGTGAAGTTGCAAAATTAAGAAAATTTGTCCATCCTCATAGAATAGCCAAAGTTGCTCAGTAGAACAAGAAAATTTTATATTGAGAGGGGTGAATTTTCTCATTAGAAATGGTGATTTTGCCTCACACAGAGGGAATTTCAGGTAAACCCGAGACTTGAATTTCTAGTTTTCAACTCTATTCGATTTTGGTTTCAGGTACTAATCTACTAACTCATCTATTTGTGAGTGTGTCTGGTTTTCACTAACAATTTGTGCAGCTTGTTCTCATTTGTCCAAGACTTTGGTTGCAAACTAATAACACATTTCCTATAGAATAATTGGTTGAAGACTTTTTAGTTAGTCTATTTGTCGTTTATTTCCATACTAGCTAGGAACACGTAGCTTTAATTAGAGGTTCAATTAACTTTCTTTCCATGCTTGGGAGTGATTGTTGATGTGTCCAATCCCCTTGCACGATTTGGCGATCCTGGGTGACAAGAAATCATAGTTTACTCTAGTCTGGTCAAGTCTACCTAGGAGGTGCTAGTGTGTCTAAGCTCTCCCCTTGTGCTAAGTGTGAGCCTAGGGACCAACCAAAAATGTCTAGTATCTTCTTCCTATAGTGGGTCCTACTTGGGATTTCATCACCTAGAGGACGATTCCAACCACATGTTACCAGCGGGGTATATAAAAGGGGTAGAGTGAAATTTGTACCTCAATCCAACCACGTCGTGTTTGGAAAAGCGTCTAAGCTAGGGTGATACCTAGATAGGACATGAAGAGTTGGTTTGAGTTTCTAGTACCTTATTGGGGCTCTTGACTCACGCTTGTGATGGGCTGGTGTTCATAGTTGTGCTCAACGTACCATCATATATCAAGGACTCATGAGGTAGCCTTGTTCAGCCTAGATAGAGACCCATGTTTTAGCCATGACTTGGTGTAGTGCAGAGGATGCACACCATACCTTGAAGTTAATCACCACATACTCCCTTGGGTTGAGATATAAATCCTTGTGGTGGACTACGATAGTCCTCGAGTGAGAGTGTGAAGGTGAGCTCATGGCATCTGTTGATGACCTTGTGCCATTGGAACACTAGCTATCCGCCTTCACAAGAAGGGTGATCCAAAGAACCACCCCAGTATCATAGAGTATTGACCTTGGGTTTTCTACTCAAGGTGGTGGGCCTACATCAAGTTTGTAAACCCATATCACTAATTTTAGGTTTGTGCTGCTTGGCATGTCTTCATTGTATGATACCAGTACTTTTACTTTTAGTTGATTCAACCTAGCCTTTTGTATATTTTTTGTCATGCTTGTTGTCCTTTTCCACAGTAAGCCCCTACCTTCAAAGGTGAATTTTCCCCTTGCAGAGGAAAATTTATTTTGTAGATAGGTGATTTTGCCTTGCAAAAGGGTGATTCCACATCCATTTGAGTCCAAGTCATCTGTTTGGGAGAAGTTGTCTTTGTCAGAGGTGAATTTTCCTGTGGGTCACTTTTTAGGCAACCCTATTTTCACCCATTCTTCAGAATAGGCAAGTTTGTCAGTCGTTTTCCATTGAATTCACCTGTTTTCCACAAAACAGATGAATTTTCCTTCTCTTAGGGGAAAACCTACTGTCCAAAAGGGTGATCCCATTCTTAGTCTGAGTCATTCTATTAGTCATCACTCGTCAAATTCACCCATTTTCACTAAATACATGAATTGGCCCTCATCAGGGGCGAACCTGCTATCAGTCTGAGTCAGTCTATTCATCCTCTGTCTGTCAAATTCACTCGTTCTCTTAGGATAGGCTAATTTTCTCCCTATAAGGGAAATTTTGCCTCCCATCTTAGTGTTCCATTTGTCTAAGTCAACATTTAGGTGAATCCATTCCCCATCCGTATTGCTTTGGAAATAAGCGATTTTGTTACCTCATTAGGCAATCTTGAAAGTCAAATCTACCCATTCTCCTGTGATTTTCCAAGGTTTTAGGTGGACTTGCAAGAATTTAGGTGATTCTACTAGTTGTTTGGGTGAACCTGCTGATAGATAGGGGAAGTTGATAATAAAATTCAATTGTTTCTAGTGCTAGTCTAAGTTTAGTTTAATTTGATCCCCTAGATAGGTGAAATTGATCATAAGATTTTCCTATTTCTTGTACTAGTCCATATTTGGGCAATTTTTCCCTCCTTAAATAGGCAATTTTGCTAAATGCAGAGGCAATTTTTCTCACTTTGGATAGGTGAATTTGTGACCTAAATAGGTGAACTTGATTGAAATGGAGGCATGTCTATTTCCCTTACAAATTCCAGAGAGTTAATCCTTTGGACCATTGAAAGCTTGTTGTTTTCCAAGTCCTTTGCTATGATCAATTTTTTTTATGACCTTTCGTTCACCCATAATCTTCACTTTACTCCATCTGCATTTTCCAAAATCCATATGTTCATCAGTCAAATCATATAGGTGCATCTTAGAACATCTCTAGATTGCATATCCATCTTCAGATCATCAATCCTAATCCTCTAGATTATGTTTCAGAGGTCTTTATCCAAGTTGGCTTAGGTGCCTAATCTTGATCATCATCATTCACATCTGCTTAAGATTGTCATCCATCTCGAGTCAATCATCATCCACAACCCAATCAATCTACTTCCATCTTGAGGTGGATTTAGTGTCTTAATCATCCATATGTCCTTCAATCCAATCAATTAGCACCTTAGGTCACCTAGTTTGACCTCTGAACTTAATTTAGAATCTGTTTCATCATCCTATCTAATCAATCATCCAATCCTATCGATCTTATCACCTCATCAATTAATCTTATTGAAACCAATCACATCCTTTATCCAGTAATATGATCAATCAATACATCATCTGATCCAATCAATCCTTTTATCATCACTTAGGTCAGATCCCTTCACTGCATCTTAAAGTGTAGCTTCATCTTAGTTCATTTGGTAGTTTTGCATTTTCATGCCCCTTACCCGATCACGAGAAAAGAAGCTCATGGATAAACAACAAGGTCAAGGTTCCCATCCTAACATCCCTCAGGATCCCAACAATGATACCTCATCACAATCCAATATTGATGTCCAAAACACTTCACCACCTAGTGATGAGAACATGGTCATCCAACCTGTGGTCATAGTCGACGAGTACCTTAGTAATCCCACCAATTTCCAAATGACCGATCACCTTCTTAATGAATGTGAGGAAAAAATTCTTGCCACCTTAATCATGAAGGGAGTCAAACTGCCACCAGACTTTGACATGCCACAATACATCAACATCAGAGCCCCTCTAGTGTCTCAGGACCCCCAAAATTCATAGAAAATTTTGGAAAATTCTTATGTCCTTGAGGGTCCACCTATGGATAATTGGTATCAACTTGGGTTTGGGAATGCCATGCTTTATCAAGTTGAAAATGTCCCTTGGGTTCCAATTATAGTCGTGGGAGCACCACCTGATCCAAATGATCCCCTTGCTTATGGTATGCTGCAAAACCTCCCGCCTCCACCACCTGTCATGCATGTCCAACAAGGACCGACCTCCATGCCATCTGCACCACCTCTTCCACCTAATCAGCCAAGTCAACCACCAGTAAACATTGCAAACAATTATTTTCTTGTGCTACCACCACCTCTAGGATCTACTCCCACAACCAAGTTACCTCCTCTGCCTTTCACATCTCAGTAGCCACCCCAAGGAAACATCCCCACATTCCAACAACCTCCAATTAACTGACAATAATCCACTTCATCATAATCACCTCTACAATAGGCGATGCAACACACTGCCATCCCATCGCAAGCATTGCCACAACAAACTTCAATCCCGTCTCAACCACCTCACCAACAACCTCCGCAACAAAATATTCTAATCTTGGAACAACAACAACCACCCCTTCATCTGGAAACATAGGCTACATCATAGCCTCAATAGCCACTACAAGGTGCCTTAATACTGATCCCCCAGCAGCAACATATCCCATCTCACCCTCTATACCAACAACCACCGCGTCAACAACAACCACCCCAACATACTCAAATTCCTCCACAAACGCAACACAATCCCCTTACTCAACACCTTTATCATCCATCAAGTACATATGCCATTTTTGCTACTCCATCAAATCCTAATCCTGATCCTATTCATCAAAATCCTCAACAATCCCAACCACCACCTTACACCAACCCTCAACAATCGCACTCCAATCCTCAATACCAAATATCCAATCCACAACCACCTTCATACACTACCCAACAACCAAATCCACCTTTCAATTACCAATCTAATCCATATTACACCCAACAACAACCGCCCTATCAACAGGGTGCTCCCTCCACCTCTTATTATGAGTAGCAACCATCATATCAGTAAGGCGCTTCCACTTCATCATATTACCAAGCCCCTCTACCATACCAACAAGGAGCTTCCACCTCATATTACCAACAACAACCATCATACCATCAAGGGACCTCCTCCTCATATTATCAAAATCCATCATCCTACTATCAGTCTTACGTGAATTCACAACCACAATCCACCTATACCAATCAGTATCAACAAACACCTCCATATATGCCTCCATAAACATACGGTGAAACTGCTTCAACCCCCTCTTCATCCTACAATCAATACACTCCTTATAATCAATCAAATCCTTCTAATCTGGGTCCCTTCGTGCCTGCTAATAAAGAGTGGGAAGAAGTCAAAGCTGCATTAAAAGACTTGCAAGCAAGGACTAAGAAACAATCCTTTAAGTTTGAAGACATTTGTCCCTATCCATTCAATCCCTCAATCTCACTAGTTCCTTTTCCAAAGCATTTTGAGATGCCAAAATTTGATAAGTACAAAGGAACTAAAGATTCAAAGAACCATCTCCAAGAGTTTTATTCCCATTGTCAAGAAGTCCAACACAATGACAATTATCTCCTGCGATTATTTCCAAGGTGTCTAACTAGGATAGCTCTTGATTGGTTCATGACTCTCCTAAAGGGATCCATCAACTCTTTTGTAGATCTTTTAAAAAAAAATTCACACACTTCTCCTTTAATTTGGAGAAGGATGTCGATACTTTGGATCTTCTGAAAGAGAAATAATGTGAAGGAGAGACTTTTGCGAGCTATCTTCAAAGGTGGCATTCTTTGGTTAAACAGATGAAATCCTCGCTTAGAGAAAAAGACATGGTCACTCTTTTCGTCAAAAACTCTCACCCAAACATGACACATAATTTTAAGCTCCACTATGTCATAACCTTTATAGAGATAGTAGAGAAGGGTCCTATCCTTGAGAGAGGAATTATTGCTAAAGGGTTGATTAAAATTTATAATCTTGATAAGGAAAAGTCATCTTGGGATAAACCTTGCTACTGGAACAAGAATAAGAACGTTGTCAATGATGGTGTCATTGACACCAAACATGTTCAAGTAGCCAATGCTTCCCAGAAGCCAGAGTATGTCCCTCAACAATCAATTCCTAATGCCATATCAGTGCCATAGGGGGCACCTCATCCTCCCCAATAGTCTAATCAGAATAATAAAGGGAACAATCAATTTCAATTCACTCAATTGGGAGAACCCTTAAGAAATTTTTTCAATAGAATTCTTTAGGTAGGTTACCCAATCACGTATCCTGTGACCAAACCTCTTGATGAATCCAAACCGAAGCTAGCCTGGTATAATAAAAATGAGTATTGTGATTTCCACAAGATCAAAGGGAATTCATTAAATAAATGTCAAGGCTTAAAAACCTACATCTAGGATCTAATAGATAGGGGTGATATACATGTGGATTCCAACCAAGCCCCATTGTCCAATGCTCAGCTTAAAATATATCAAAACACCTTCCCAAAACATAACTAGGGTGCTAGCACGTCAAATGCAAATGTTGGGTTGAGTAACAACAATAATCAGAGTAACAACACAAATAACATTAGTTACAAGAGTGTTCCTTTTAACTATGAGGGCATTATCATGCACTTTGATCAAGCAAAACCATGTGTGTCTATGATACATGTAAAAGGAAAAGACCTGCAATGTGCTATTATGACCTGTCGCACTCACATCACTGTCCCTGAAGCCTCAATGTCAACCCGACCACCTCCTGTAAGCTCCCAGTATAATATTCTTGATCACCTAGGAAACACTCTGACACAAATATCTATCCTAGATTTGCTTAAGTCTTCTCCTCTCCACCAAGAAATCCTAACCAACACTTTATAAGATACCCATGTTCCCAACAATATAGATCCTACACAATTCCAAGCATTGGTAGGACACCTATTAGCCACATATAAGCTAGGATTTAGTCAGAACGAAATTCCTTGTATGGATTCAAACCATAACCATCCTCTCCATCTTGAGGTCCTTATAGCCTGACATAAGGTGAAAAGGGGCTTGGTAGATAATGGATTTACCATAAATATTTGCACATTAAAGTTCATAAAGTAGGTAGGCTATACCCACTCTAACTTAAATAATCAAGTCATCACTATTAAGGCACATGACAACACAGAACGTGATTCTAAGGGGACTATTTGTCTTCCAATTCAAGTTGGTCCTATTTTCTAGTACACTACCTACGATGTCCTTGATCTGGACCTCCCCTATAACCTTCTTCTTGGCCGACCATGGATCCATTCCATGCAATCCATCCCATCCACTTACCATTAGTGCTTGAAGTTTCCATTTAATGGTATGGAAGTTACAATACATGAAGACCCACAACCATTTGAGTATTGTCGTGCACTAGTAGCTTCCTTCCCCCATTCTCGCTACTGTCCAGGAGTAGAAATGGGACCACCTCATGCATCATCATCCCATCCATCTTCCAATATGCTAGCCACCACATCATCCACTCCATCATCCACATCTAACTCCACCATTACCAAGGTCCAGATCATTGACAAAGGATGTGGTGAGTATGAAATGCACACAACTTTAAATGTGGAAACCATGCCACCCTCACCTCATACATATGGACAACCTTCTTAGTCTGTGCCAAGGCCAGAAGAGAAGACAATCACCCTGAGTTCCAAGAATGTTGGATCAAATACCTTTTGGTCTCTTAGAATAAGACAAGACATACCAGAAGATGACATTAGTCAATGGATATATTGTGAGGAGCCTGAACCTTCTCCCCCTTTGAAGGAGTATTTCCAATAGACATATCCTTATGCTTCAAAGTTAGTTGACAAATATAATTATCAAGGGGGAGGCCTCGACATAGAAGAACAAGGAAGGAAACAACCTATTGAAACCCAAGTGCAACCAAGATATTTGGGTTTAGGCCATGACACCAAACAAAAGGGTCCCATGCCATCAACTAGTGCTTCTAACAATGTTAGTGTGGACAACAGTCTCCTCGAAGACATACTTGAAGAAGAATCCATCATACGTTCCTACGATGATGTGGATCTCTCCTCCATGTTTAATTGTCTATTTGTTTTCTCCATTAGCCTTTCCCTTCACCACCCTGAGCTCATTGACTGGGACCTACATGGTAGCACACCTATTGACACCTTTCCATTAGAGGATAATTATGTGCACCTTATAGGATTGGGGGAGGATGAACGCTCTAATCACAAAAATAAGAAGAAACAAAATAAAAAAGGGGCATCTATTGAAAACCTCTCAGAGGCACTTCCTGACTCAGAAAAAGTAAAAATAAAGGGTGTATCTAATAGTGAAAACCTCAACGAGGCACTAGAAGATGGGGACATTCATCTTCCCCTTGTGGGAACTCAATGGGAACATCAAGATTTGTATGGATTTCTGGGATCTTTACAAAGCCCGTCCTAAAGATGATTTCCCCTACCAAACATTGACATGTTGGTGGATTTAACACTAGGATACAAGATGCTATCCCTCATGGATGGTTTCTCTAGTTACAATCAAATCAAAATAGCACCTAAAGACCAACATAAAAGTTCCTTCACCACTCCTTGGAGCACTTTCTATTACAATGTTACACCCTTTGGATTTAAGAATGTCGGGGAAACTTATCAACGTGTAATGATTTTCATCTTCCATGATCTTATTCACTTCATAATGGAAGATTGTGTTGATGATCTATTTGGGAAATCAAAGACAAGAGAAGAGCACCCTATGAACTTGAAAAAGATTTTTGAGCATCTAGAGCAATACAAGCTACGTCTGAATTTGAAGAAATATGTATTTGGGGTCACATCAAGAAAACTGTTGGGTTTCATCGTCTCTAGAAAAAGCATAGAGGTAGATCCCACCAAAGTCAAATAAATCATGGAAATGCCTTCACCACACAATCTAAAATAGTTGAGGAGCCTTCAAGGCAAGCTACAGTCCATCAGATGGTTTATAGCTCAATTAGCTAACAAATTCCAATTGTTCAAGCATCTCTTTATAAAGGATACCACCTTCAAGTGGGATTCAGAGTGTCAACTGGGTTTCAATAAAATCAAAGAGTACTTGGATCATCTGCCCATCCTCATGCCTCAAATTCCAGGAAAACCATTTCTATTGTACATTTTAGCTACTTCAGTTGCATTGGGGGCATTATTAGCCCAACATGATGATTCCTCAAAAGAATGAGCAATCTACTACATTAGTCGAACATTACTGGGATATGAACTCAATTATTATTTAATAGAAAAATATTTCCTAGCTGTAGTCTTCAATTCAAAAAAAATCCATCATTATATGCTCAGCCATCCAATGAAGCTAATATCCAAAGTAGATCCACTCAAATACTTGTTATTCAGAACATCTTTGACCGGCCGCATGGCTAAATGGGTCATGCTATTGAGAAAATTTGATATAGAGAATGTGGACCATAAGGCTAT
This sequence comes from Sequoia sempervirens, assembly GCA_007258455.2. Lineage (NCBI taxonomy): Eukaryota > Viridiplantae > Streptophyta > Pinopsida > Cupressales > Cupressaceae > Sequoia > Sequoia sempervirens. The sequence continues at coordinate 184,161,046 of VDFB02058242.1, forward strand.
TAAAGGGAAAGTAATAGTAGATTAGTTAGCAGATGCTCCTTTGGTGGATGCCTATCCCTTGGTCGCATAGTTTCATGATGAAGATTTTTTTATAGTCACAGAAGCAGCCACATGGAAACTCTATTTTGATGGATCCTACATGCATAATGGAGCTGGGGTAGGTATCTTGTTTGTCACCTCACAAGGTGATTATGTCCTGAAGTCATTCAGGCTAGCCTTTCCATGCATGAAAAACATAGCAGAATATGAAGCTCTCATCACTAGTCTTTGAATTGTCATCCAATGGAACATCACTCGCTTGTGAGTCTTTGGCGACCCAATTGATTATCAAACAAGTCAATGATGAGTTTCTAACTAAAGATGAAAAATTTTTACCTTACAAGCTCATGGTGGATGACTTCAATAATTTCTTCACCTTCATCCAATTCGAACAAATCCCTAGAGTCCAAAATAAAGTAGCTAATGCAATGGCTACAATTGGTTCCCTGATTGACATGTCGAAAGATTGAATAGATTGCAAGTTCCTAGTCAAACAACTTTTAATTCCTGCTTATGACATCCCTAAGAGCAAAATGGTGTGTGACATCATAGGTCCTGAGTCACTGTGGTATCATGACATTTACACCTAGCTCCATGATAACATCTTACCCCTTGATCTTACACACAACCAACAAAAATCCTTCATTCAATGCACCTCTCAGTACACTATTGTGGTAGATACTCTTTATTGTTGTGGGTATGATGGAACTCTCTCAAATTACGGGTACTCAGATATCCAAATTCATCATTTTCCATACTCTCTGTAGATATGGAATCCCATCCACCATCATTACTGATAATGGAAATCCATTCAAAAAATAGGCCATGAAACACCATTGTGAAACCTTTCACATCTAACATCATTGGTCCATGCCCTATTACCCCTAAGGTAATGGTCAAGTGGAGGCAACCAAAAAAACCTTGATCAAGATCCTTAAAAAGGTGGTTAATAACACTAGTCGAGATTGGCACCTCCATCTCCATCTTTCCCTTTGGGCTTACCGCACTTCCATTCGCACTCCCACAGGTGCCACTCCATATTCTCTCATCTATGGTGTCGATGCCATCTTTTCGATTGAAGTTGAGATTCTATCACTTAGATTATCTCTGAAGAACCTCATAAGTGATGAAGATGCTCGGGTTGCACACCTCAGTCAGTTGGAAACCCTAAACAAAAAATGGATCAAATAATATGATCACCTTCAAGCATATCAAAATCATCTTAGGAGAACCTACAATAAGAAGGCTTGTCCTTGCCAATTCAATATTGGTGATCTAGTCCTTAAGGAGAATCAATGTACCCAACAGGACTAAGACAAGAAAGGAAAATTTGAGGAAAATTGGCTAGGTCCTTATGTTATCACAAATAAATATGGATATGGGGAATATAGGTTTGCTACACCTGAAGGGGAACTCGTAGAGGAGCCCATCAACATCATGCACCTAAAAAGGTTTTACACCTAAGTCAGTTGGGTTATCCTATCCTAAAAAATACCAAAAAAAGTAAAAAATTGTCAAAAATACAAAAAATAAAAAAAGTAAAAAAAAATCCCAAAATAGTAAAGAGAAATAAATTGTCCTATGGTGAAAACCACCCTTGGTGGTGCCTCGGATAAGTACGTTTGGTGAAAACCTGGTGACAGACACCATTCAAAAAGGGGCTTAATCATTATCTACCTTGGTGTCCTAGTTGATTTATGCCATCCATCCAATCCTCACATCCAATCCTAGCATCCTATTGATCCAGTCTTTTCATCTACATTTGCCTATTCACTGCTTGGTATGTTTTGGTTGAGCATTGGATGATTTTCATCCACTATCCACAATCTTGAGCTTTCATCCTAATTTTGAGCTTGTGTCATCTGTCTATGTCATTAGTCGGTCTCTCGATCTCATTTAGGGTCCTTCATTGTGCTAGTCCTCATTAGGTCTCATCCTATTATGTCTTTTTTAGCGAATCCGACTACATACGCCTTCATCTGGTTGTGATCTTTCCTCTCCTGATGGATATCCTCATTAGTTTTTAGTATCTAGAATAGTAAATTCTACAAAGAGACTTGGATTTTCCCCTTGGGCTTTTGTCCATCCCATCGTGTCAGTCGTCTATCCTTTGTTTGTCTCATTTTTTCTTTCATCGTTAGTCTTCTTCAAACTACATTGCCCAGGCACTTTCACATAGGCAAGGTTGATTATTTGATCTACCCCCAGGGCTTTTTTTCATTCGATCTTTGTCCTCCATCTTCATCTCCATTTTCCACTTTTTGCTTTATCCACGGTCTTTTGGGTATGTGCAGGATCATGATGGGCCAAAAAGTGGCAATGGGGAAAAAATTATGTTTTTCATCGACCCAAAAACGTGAAAAATGCCGAGTTGAATTTTTTGTGGCTTGGGTGTCAGTACATTGCTCCAAAGCAATGCCCAAACCAATATTTATATCGATATTCGATTTGAGGAATATATAAATATATATATATATATATATATATATATATATATATATATATATATATATATATATATATATATATATATATATATATATATATATCAGGCTATTAAAATCATTTCACACTTGCATAGGCCACAGGCGCATAGTGAGGAGGTTTTTCACATAGTAGATATCTGATTTAGCTAATATCCATTTTGAAAGGTTATATTTTGGATTTTTCTTTGCTTTAATCGAATTTTGAATTAGACTTGTATAATTTCAGTTAGTTTTTTATGGATTTTTTTCAAAATAGGGTTTTGATTGAATTTTTATGAAAAAATTGAGTTTAGAATGGATTTTGATTTAAAAATAGTGTTGTTTATGTATTTGTATTAAAAATTAGAGAATCTTATAGATTTTTGTTAAAAAGTAGGGTTTTTTTTGGATTTTTTTAAAAAACTCGGGTATTTTAACAATATTTTCATTTTTATTGTCTAATTTTAATTAGATTAATTAGTTTTAATTAGTTTTTAACTTTAATCAGGCATTATGGCTTCTGAGAATGAAAATGCACAAATTTCAAATGATCCACTAGCTGAGAATGAAAATGCACAAATGCTAAACACTCCACCACCTCCGCAACCATCAACTGAAGACTTAATTGGTGAAAAATTGCAGCAATTTAGGGGCATTTCTAAAGTTTATATGAGAATCCCTCGATTATCTGAGATGTCAAACACATTGAAGGAAATAATTAAAAATATAGAATCCCTCTCCACCCAACATAATGCCTTTCATTCGTGGTGAGAAGACATGAGGGAATATTATGCATGTGGATTGGCTTATGATGATGTGAAAGATCTCAGAATAACCAAAGCCCAAATAGCCTCTTTATTTGTTAACCCCCACACTGGTTTTCCAATTAATGTTAATAAACCAAAACTTTCTATAAAATGGTGCATGCATAGGGACATTATAGATAACTTTTGGGATTGTTGGTGTATGGTTTTTGATAAACCACCAAACAACAATTGTGATATGCCATTTTACTTTATTGAAAAATTATATGCTAAGTTTGAGTTAGGGAATTGTGTCAATTACTTTGACATTAAACCCTTCTAGGGTGTTGGTGGAGGTATGCCCCAGGATAGACCAAGGGTAGTTAGAGTAGTTCCATGCCCATATGTTCCCCCTCCCCCCCTTCCTCTGCCACCTCTAGTATATCATCCAGGTATTATATAGGATGCAACCACAACAAATATCGAGGCTATTCACTCTTTGAGTGGTTTTTTGGTTTTGCATGCTTCTACAGTAGCTCAACCACATTATGGTGATGTTGGCAATGGCTTGAGTGCTGCTGCGTCATCCTCGTCAAGTCCACATATTTGTGTGCCACATACTTGCTCCATGTTCCACCAGATATGCTTGGGTCCTCTTGTATAGCCCGCTGAGCATCCCTTGGACACTTCTGATTATGACCTCCATGATGTGGACATTATAGATTAGACACAAGGGAGTGGAGCGCACCCTACATAGTCCTCTCCTGCTAGAAAGGGGGACATTGGAATAGTGACAAAGGTGAGATTTAAGTTGTAAATTCATAACTTACATTTTTTTTATATGAATATTAATAAGAGATAGTATAATGTACTAATATTTATTTACATGGTCTATTTAATAGTTGATGTCTGAGGAGGAGCTCACACAGGTGACTGATAGAACCCTTAGGGCCATTTCATTTGGCCTTGACACACACACAATATATATTTTCACACTCACTCGTTTACATTTTTCTATTATATACTTTCTTGTCATTTGAATTGTCATTAATGCAATTATATAATAACTTATATGTTTATCTTATTTTCCTCTTGTAGGAAATACCTATTGTGAGCAAGGTGCAACCTTGTCTGGATTATGGAAGTGCAATGTTAGATAAGGGGAAGGTAATTGAACTCAAATTCGATTGAATTAAGATTTTTAAGATCTTATATTGATTATACATACATCGACATAATTGGTAGTTTCATATGTACTTGTCATTTTTATGTACAGGTAGTTATGAGCTATATGTCATTGTTGAAAAGTGTCACAATACCTGAAGGAGTATGTATTGGAACACCTGAAGGAGTAGGTGTTGAAACACCTCAAGGAGGAGGTGTCAAAACACCTAAAGGAGATAAAGAAAAAGATCAACCTAAAGAGGTATGTGTTTATTTTTTATTTATTTTTGGTATTTATATGTTCCTATTACCGAGAATTGTATGCTAACTTGCATCAACTTTATGTTTTTGTTCACATATATAGATTGACATTACAAAAGTTGGTTTGGTCAGTTCTTTGAGAGGGGCATATTCTAGGATTCCTGACCGTTTGAAGAGACAAATATTTCAGGTAATCAATATTTCAATTTTAGAGTTCAATTATAATTCAATGTATATTGATTTTGATGTTAATTATTCGACTATAAATTATATAGTATAACTAATCTCAATTGTGGTTTGAATTTTTCTTGTGTAGCTACCTTCAAAGCCAACGAGTGCTTCAAAGAGGCTCCATTTTGATGATCCACCAATAGTTTAGGATGAGATAGACATTTTGGCATGTAAATTTTGAATAGACATCAATATGGCATATGCCACATTTTGTAAAACTTTGTTTGAGTTGGCATTGATTCCATTTTTGAATATGGAGATACACTCAAGATTATTGGATAATTTGATAGATAGAAGTTGACAATCAAAATTTAATTTCTTCCTCATGTGCATGATTAAACTCTTTGAAAATTTAATCAAGTGAGCAATGGTTAAATATCAATGTACAATAGCATAAAAAAAAATGGTTGTATTATGTAGTTTATATTCATATTGTTGATTACATTGCATGGCACATCTTTCAAACTCAAAGCATTACTTCACATTACATAACTAACAACTAGATGCTAATAGATGAAAAAAATTCACTTACAATATAGTTTTTACAAATTCAACCTAAGTAGTTATGCAATTACTTCACATTACATAACTAATAACTAGGAGCAGTTGTCAATTGGATTTTCTTGTCATGGAATTTTATGAGACCACATTTCTTTGAGGCATTTTTTCAAATAGTTCATTGCCTTGTCTATGCTACCACATTTTTTATACATGTTTACCAAAGCTTTTTATCAAATATTTCACTGGATTCTTGTTATGGCTAAAATTCTAAAATGAGTGCTTTCAAACAAGCTATGGATTGATGTAGAGTGGGGATGAAAACATATGTGAAAACTACCCTTGACTCCTTTGGACCAAATTTGAGAACCAATAACATACCCCTGTCCTAGGCTAGTGAATTAGCCCTCTTTCACAAAGTGAATGACCTTTAAACACTTTATCTTCACAAGAACACGCCAAAAAATCTTGATTTGTGTCATAAAACAATAGATTCTAAGATTATTTTGCACTCGTAGGTCCTTTAGCAGGCTGTCCCATGAAACTGTTTGTTTACCATGCAAATGCATAGGGTTTATTGAAAGTACCACTTGCACAACTCCCCTAACCATGCCATTGACTCAAACAACTCTATTATGACCCCAATATGCTTAAACGTTAAAGAGATTCCCCCACTCTCATTGATTTTAACAAACCCTAGGCTAAAAGCTCCATTTTCATGCAATTTAAGCAATGATTTGCTTAGGACAACTCCAAGAGTCACAAATCATTTCCCCTTTCTTAAATGTACTTGCACACATTCAAATAATATTGTACACAACCTCTCCACTAAGCCACATGAAAGGTACAGTAGGTGGAGGGCTTCAATAATTCATAATTTACTCAAAATGCAAAATTTGGGTTCACTACCCGCCTTGAGAAAACTTGGCACAAAACTCACAAAAAATGAAAAGAAAGCACTCAAACCAACTTTAAAGGGGTCTCAAGCCTACTACCCCTTCATTCCACATTCTATGCAACCATTTACTTGTTGTGTAGTGTTTGAACAATGGAGAAAACATAAATTTTTTCTATAGAAACCACAATTTTTGCAAACTCAATATGATCTTATTGATTCTTCACAAAATTACATTCATTAATCCCAAAAATGACTTCCTCAACCTTTTTTAAGACTCTCCCCCACACAAAACAACTGACTAAATCCCAATAACTGATTTACAAACTAAGTTACCTATTCGGGTTCGGGGGTTTGGTTCGCCAGTTTGGAAAAAAAAATTTGGGGGGTGGTTTGGTTCATTTTGGGTTCGTTAGTAAAAAATAAAATGTAATATATATATATATGCAACATAGAAGCATGAAATAAGATTAGAATATCACATATCATATAAACAACAAAACCACCTTAAACTTGAATGCCATTTAATACATGCATGATAAATATTCATCGTTGAAACTTGAATTTTGGTAGCTTGATATATAGAGCCTATTGATGCCAAGGTTCAATTTGTATGATTTTGAAAAAGGAAGCCAACTGAGTAGAGTTATCAACATTCTTTAGAAATCATAAGAATTTACACTAGCCATTTTGATGTCTTCTTGCAATCTAAAACACTAAATCTATGAAGAAGTTAACTTTGCTGCCCACTAGTTTCCATTAAAAAGAAAGCAACAAGCTATGGTCTCATGGCTTTTTTCACATGAAAATTAGCGTTGGAGTTCAGTTGGAGGCTGAAAACTACTTGTAACTACACAAATAAATCTTGTTCTACAACTCGTATGACCTAACCAACTATTCCATCAAATCTAGATGGTTATGTTTAGGTTAGGTATGGTTCCCTTTTGCACCCAAATTAGCCGAAGCAGTTCAAGCTACGTTTAATCAGCGAAATCCCTTAAGAGTCCAAAGTGCAAAAGGGCAGCAATCTTTGACGAAATCTTTCTCAGAAATTGTGATGCCTAAAAAATTTTTGTTTGAGGCTAGGAGATTGTGTTGGGCCCCTCTACAATAACCTCTCTTGGTTTTTGCTATCTCGGAGGCGTTTTCCTGTGGTGCAAGTATATAGTTGAGGGAAAAGTTGTCAGATGCAAGTAGTGTAAAGTTGCAAAGTGGTGCAACTTTCATTCAGTAACTCATATGACCAAACAAAATATTCCAACACATCTGGATGGGTACGTTTACGCATGGGATGGTCCTCCTTTGCACCCAAATATAATGAATCACTCTGAGCTAGATTAGACTGACGATTTCCCTTAAGAATCTAAAGTGCTAAAAGGAAACAATCTTTGAAGGAATATTTCTTAGAAACCGTGATGTTTAAAGAATCTCCATTTGAGGCTATGGGATCATGTTTGGACCATCTACAATAACCTCTCTCAGTTTTTGCTATCTCGGAGGTGTTTTCCCGTGGTGGCAAGTTTTCAGTTGAGGGAAAAGTTGTTAGATGAAGTGTAAAGTTTCAAAGTGGTGCAACTTTCATTCAGCAACTCGTACGACTAAACAAACTTTTCCAACACATTTGGATGGGTATGTTTATGCTAGGGGTAGTCCTCTTTTGCACCCAAATACGCCGAATCACTCCGAGCTACATTGGACCGACAATTTCCCTTAAGAGTTCAAAGTGCTAAAAGACAAAAATCTTTGAAGGGCTATTTCTCAAAAACCATGATGTTTACAGACTCTTTGTTTGAGGCTATGGGATCGTGTTTGGCCCATATACAATAACCTCTCTCAGTTTTTTCTATCTCATAGGCATTTTCCCGTGGTGGCAAGTTTTCATTTGAGGGAAAAGTTGTTAGATGCAAGCAGTGTAAAGTTGCAAAGTGGTGCAACTTTCATTCGGCAACTTGTACGATCAAATAGACTATTTCAACATGTCTAGATGGGTACATTTACACTAGGAATGGTCCTTATTTTTCACCCAAATACACTAAATCACTTCGAGCTACATTGGACCTGTGATTTCCCTTAGGATTCCAAAGTGCTAAAATGCAACAATCTTTGAAGGGATATTTCTCAGAAACCATAATATTTACAGACTCTTCGTTTGAGGCTATGGGATTATGTTTGTCCCATCTACAATAACCTCTCTCATTTTTTTCTATCTCGGAGGTGTTTGCCCGTGGTGGCAAGCTTTTAGTTGAGGGAAAAGTTGTTAGATGCAAGCAGTGTAAAGTTGCAAAGTAGTGCAACTTTCATTCAATAACTCGTACGACCAAAAAAACTATTCCAACACGTCTGGATGGGTACATTTATGCTAGGGATGGTTCTATTTTGTACCCAAATATGTTGAATCACTCTGAGCTACTTGGATCAACGATTTCCCTTAGGAGTCCAAAGTGCTAAAAGACAACAATCTTTGAAGGGATATTTCTTGGAAACTATGATATTTACAGACTCTATGTTTGAGGTTATGGGATTGTGTTTAGCCCATCTACAATAATATCTCTCAGTTTTTTCTATCTTGGAGGCGTTTTACCATGGTGGCAAGTTTTCAGTTGAGGGAAAAGTTGTTAGATGCAAGTAGTGTAAAGTTGTAAAGTGGTACAAATTTCATTTAGCAACTCGTACAACCAAATGGATTGTTCCAACATGTCTAGTTGGGTATGTTTATGCTAGGTATGGTCCTCTTTTGCACCCAAATATGCCGAATCACTTCGAGCTACATTGGACCGGTGATTTCCCTTAAGAGTCCAAAGTGCTAAAAGACAACAATCTTTGAAGGGCTATTTCTCAGAAACCATGACATTTAAAAAAATTTTGTTTGAGGCTATGGGATCGTGTTTGGCCCATCTACAATAACCTCTCTCAATTTTTTCTATCTCAGAGGTGTTTTCCCGTGGTGGCAAGTTTTTAGTTGAGGGAAAAGTTGTTAGATGCAAGCAGTGTAAAGTTACAAAGTGGTGCAACTTTCATTTAGGTACGACCAAACAGACTGTTCCAACACGTCCAGATGGGTACATTTATGCTAGGGATGGTCCTCTTTTGCACCCAAATATGCCGAATCACTCTGAGCTACATTGGACTGACGATTTCCCTTAAGAGTCCAAAGTGCTAAAAGACAACAATCTTTGAAGGGCTATTTCTTGGAAACCATGATATTTAAAAACTCTCCATTTGAGGCTATGGGATTGTGGTTGGCCCATCTACAATTATCTCTCTCAGTTTTTGATATCTCAGAGATTTTTTCCTGTGGTGACAAGTTTTTCAGTTGAGGGAAAAGTTGTCAAATGTAAGTAGTGTAAAGTTGCAAAGTGGTGCAACTTTCATTTAGCAACTCATACGACCAAATGGGTTGTTCCAACACATCTGTATGGGTATGTTTATGCTAGGGATGGTCCTATTTTGCACCCAAATATGCCGAATCACTTTAAGCTACATTGGACTAGTGGTTTCCCTTAAGAGTCTAAAGTGCTAAAATGCCATACCACCTATTGTATAGTCTGTAGTTGGATGGTATGGCCATGGTAGATTTTATTAGGACTATATAAGGTGACTATGTGGGTTTAGAGAGTTGGAAATTTCTGTACTTGAGTTGGTGAGTTGCCATGCATGGCAAAAATGAGTGAAATTAGGTGAAAAATGGTGGTTACAACTTGCTAATGTTAATGAAACGTGGGGGAAGCAAGATTTAAGGTTGGATCAAGCTTGTGCAGGTCCTAATAGACATGTTTGATGATTTTATAGGGTGTGGCAAGGTTGGAAACATTGATTTCCTTTAAAACCTCGTGAAAGTTGCTAAAAATGAAGTTGCGCCCAAGTTGGATTTGAGGAGTAAAAGTGGCAAGCCACTGTAAGTTATTATATATAAATAGGAGATATTACAAAACCTGGTTCAAATGAGCATACCGACAGGAAAGAACCAAGAAGAAAACCTTCAGTTGTAGCTTGATTAAGTATAAAAAGTTATTACAAAATTATCTCAATAACAGTAACAAAGCATGCACGTTTATGACTAATTCAACCTATGAGTTTCCAAAATATAGACCCCTTTACATTTTAAACATACCCTTTATACAATTCCAGAAATTTGACCCATATTTCAAAAAACATCACTGAATATAGATTATGCCCATACACAGTTATGACCTTTTTACCTTGTTTCACATTTGAAAATTCAAATTTTACAAAATTTTCCTATTGGAGGCATTCAGGGCATAGTCTTCCATAATAGTAGTATGTTCACATTTTGGATTGACAAGCACCTATACAAACCATCAAGGTAGCTTAGAATAACCAATCTATATTATTCTTATTGACACAAAATATGATGAGATGGTAATGCAAACTATAAAAGACACTTAGAATAACCAATCTATATTGTTGTAATCTATCGCATACCTCTCTAAAAGGATCAGAACTGGCTATTGTTGTAGTAGGTCCATGATCAATTGTGCAAAGAATATCGTAAAAGTGGGAAAATAAGAAATCTATATTGTCACAATAGAAAATATGCTTAGACAAACAAATCTATATTAATCTAAACAACTTGAATGATGATGAATTGATGATGCAAACTATAAAATATGCTTAGAATAACCAATCTATATTATTCTAAATGACACAAAATATGATGAGATGGTAACACAAACTATAAAAGACACTTAAAATAACCAATCTATATTGTTGTAATATGTCACATACCTCTCTGAAAGGATCAGAGCTAGCTATTGTTGTAGCAGTTCCATGATCAATCATGCTAGGAATATTGCAAAAGTGGTAAAATGAGAAATCTATATTGTCACAATAGAAAAAATTCTTAGACTAACAAATCTATATTAATCTAAACAACCTAAATGATGATGAATTGGTGATGAAAACTATAAAAGATGCATAGAATAACCAATCTATATTATTCTAAATGACACAAAATATGATGAAATGGTATGAAAACTATAAAAGATGCTTAGAATAACCAATCTATATTGGGGTAGTCTGTTGCATACCTCTCCGAAAGGATCAGAGTTGGCTATTGTTGCAATAGGTCCATGATCAATCATGTCAAAAATATCATAAAAGTGCATACAAAATATCACTATTAAAGACGCCTGCATTACAATAGTATACAAAATATCAGTATTAAATAAAGAACACTAATGAACTTAAGCATAATGAATGTAAGAATTGTACCTTCCATTCTTGAAAATTCTAGATTCAAGTGGGCCTGAAGGGTCATATTTTTGCTTAAGAGTATCCAATATTGCTTCATGATCAACATTACTAAGTGTCCATAGTTGTTTTGTCTTTGGCCCACCATGATGCTTCAACAACTTAACATTTGTTGCTATAACAAGGTGCGAATACATGAGAAAGGTTTTGTGTTTCTCATAGTCTTCAAATGAAGGTATGCCATTTTTTCTAATCATGTATGTTTGCAACCAAGTTCCTGCAACCACAACTAAACATGTAGGATACATGAAACCATCATCATATTCCATTAGTTGTGTTAGCTTATACTTTACCCGCACACGTCAAGCCAACCAATAGTCTGATCTCTCTTCATTCCCCTATGGTGCAACAACTGCAAAAACATGTCCTAGCTACAGTAGTTCTGAAAACTAGTTGTAATCGACTAAAATTTCCATTGTGTCATTTGTCATGGATATTGTTTGAGATAAAGGAGTTATATACTGTGGAACCCATGTATCCACCCACTCACTTGACTCACATTGATTCCACTCTCACTAAATACAAATCTAACAAAAACAAGCCAACTCTTGTGTCCAAATGGTCCATGTGCCTGCATCTAAGCTTCAAAATGAATGCATCTTTGAAGAATCTTTGATTGTATGACAATCCAATCTACCTCCCATTATACCCTCCTCAACCAACCAAAATAATTTGTGCACTATTGAATCAAGTGTCCCTCCTTGTGACAATGCTGAACTACACCAATCAACAATAGAACGTGCATCATTGAATTTTTCTCCTAAAATCTTCAATTTCTCCTTAACTAGAGCTCTCTTTATGCATGCACCTACTCCATCATGCTCCCCTTTCCCATGTCCATCTTCAAAAAAACTCTAAATATGAGGTACACCCCTCTCTACATGCATTCTACTCAACCAATAAAACATACGAGCATTCTTGAATTGACTTGTGCAATTATCTAACCAAATGAGATGTCGACCTAGTGCTATATCATGCTCCTACAAGAACTCAAAAAAACTCTCGAAACAATGTTGGACATACTCGGACGAGTGAGATCTATCATCACTCATATAAAAAATGATACTCTCTGATTATCTTTCAATCCTCCTCTGTACTTATTAGGTGCATGTCTAAATGTTATGTGGACAAAAATAGCAATCTGAATGGAATTGTAATACTGAGATTGTACCTCATTTTGTGGTTGCAATGTGCAGTTTTCTGCAAAATCAACCACTGATATAATAGTGCCAATCAAAAAAGAGTCCTTACACATCCTAAATTTTTGATCCAACCACTGAGACCTATGACTATGCCTTGCATACTTGTAGAAAAGATTGTCCTTAAAATTTGAAATAAAATCAGCAACACTACATTCTTTTGTAACCAACTCACATCTAGAACCTTCACCTCCACTTTGCAAAGTATATTTGACTATCTCATATCTCTTTTTCTCAACAAGCTTCTTTCCAAATTCATGTTTAGAACTCTCATGAAAACATTGAACAAAATTTGACAAGCCACTACATTGTGAGCACTTCACATTTAAACAATCATTTCTAAAGAAAAATCAACCATCATCTCTAGAACATAAAAATAGATCTAGCAAGTCCCTTGATGATTTCGAAAGATGCATTGTACCACACTCCTACAACATTTCATTAGTATGCAAAGTAGAACGGATATAGCATAATAGCTCATGGTACATTGAAAACTCTACATGGTATTTGCAACAAGTATTATGAATCTTAAGAGGCACACAATAAAATGGCTTCAAACCTTCAAAAGTCTTTTGCAATATTTCCATATTTGGATGTGTTTCAATAAATTTTTTGAACAAAATTGTTTGGCTTGATTCCAAGAAATGTTTAGGATTCGGTGTATGGTCTTGATTGCCAATTCTTAACTTTAAAAAATCCTTTTCATTGGGTGATACTCTAGAGTTATCATGCCAAAATTGTTGAATTACCTGTTTTACATTATCAGTTAGCTTCTTATCAACACGTGGAAGCCTCCTAGAAAAAGTATCATTTTGAAGAGGATCATCTATTCTTTCTCTTCTTGCGAGTGCTCTATCCAAATTTTTATGATTTATGTCAAAATCAATACAAGTTTGTCTCATAAAGTGAGCCTTTTTCAATTGATGGCTTACTAGGGTGGTTGTAATGACTCTTCGAGCAACTCTCTTATCGTTTTCCTTATTATTTTTTCTAATAGACTTGATAGCATTAAAAATATTTTTGACAATAATAGAATTTTTTTCGATCTTCTTGTTCACACGAATCTTCAATTTGGCTAGCAAAGGTCTCATCTTTTGCATCTTTAGCAATTGTACAAAAAGTTGGCATTGCTCAGTCAATGTCTTATCACTAAAATATTGGTTGAAAAGTCTTCTAGCCCACAACCGAATAGTTCGTGTTGACCTCTTGCCCTCAAAATTGTTTATAATGTTCTCATCAATTTCAATTAACCATATAGGGGTTTTTGAAGGTCTTGAGTTTGGAATATATCTTTCTTCCACACAAGGTTCTTCATTTCTCATGTAAT
>VDFB02058242.1:184177071-184342862 GCA_007258455.2 Sequoia sempervirens
ATTGAATAACATCTATAGCTTTCAAATGGTATCACACTTTTTGAATCTAGAACATGCATCAAATTCTATGCTTCACATACTATAAGATTAAAAAATAATGAATTTCATGAAGTTTTGACCAAGTTAAGATTAGTGGAGACATACAAGTTTTATATTTTTTTTTTAAAAGTTGTAATAAAAATTCATAATTAATTATTACTTGGAAAAATTACAAAATATGCATCACATGCAGACATAGGAGTCCTCTCTACTTATATCTAAAATATTATAATTTTTTTTTATCATTTTATTATGGTCAAGGTGGTCAAATAGACACCTTCTTCTTATTTTTTCCTTGAAATTTAAGTACTATTGCATTGAAATTTCATTTTTTCATCAAATAGATTTTTTTTTAGAAAAATAAACCTAGTAGTTTAGAAACTACATTCAATTTTCAACAGATTCTATTCTTATATATTTTTGAAATAATATAGATAACTTATTCAAATTTTTATGCCAAGTTGCCTAACTCTGATGTTTTTTGAATTTTCATTGCCACTTAAGGGCCTGTTTTTTCCATGATGATCCTACACATACCCTTTTATCAAACTACGAGGGCTCTGCAATTTCACATAGGAAAGGCTAATCTTTGATCATCCCCCGAGCCCCTAGGTCTTTAGGGTATGTCTGTATTGTATCTTGTCTCTCGTGTCTTGTGTCGTGTCATCGAGTATGTCCTTATCCAACTAGTTCTTCACAAATGAGATCCACTAGTATCATGAGATTCAATCAGTTTCAAATATTCTGAGTCATGTCGATCACTTAGTGCAGTCTCCATCTTTGGTCTTAACAGGATGTATCCTTCCTCATCAAACGACATCAATCCCATCCACCTTTTGATCATATGGAAAAGGAAATTTGAAATTGATTGCTTTCTTATGATACTCTTGGAATTTTGTTTATCATTTGAGCTTCCTATCATACCTTGTCAGAATTGCCATGATCCATCACATTATGGTGCACTTTGACTGGTAAACATAGGGGCATATCTTGATCTTTTTTTTGTTGATGTTTGCTTGGTTGTCCCACGTAGTACCCACCAAGATCTCTTTGGTCTTGTGTTACACTGGGGAATCCTTTGTGTTTGTAGTTATCCCAATGCCTGGCCCAAGCCCAACCAAAGTCATCATGACTTTGGGGTGTTGGGATAACCTCCTTGTTTGTTGTGTTTTTTTCATGCATTAGACACTAATTTTCCTTGGTTCCTCATACCATGGTGTACCGTGTCTTATGCTATAGAAAAAATTAGTACTTTGAAAATGGAAAATAGCATGAGGATTGCATTTCATTTTCCATTATGTTGCATTGCATCTATCCTCCATCCATCCTATCCCTAACCTATGACTTGTGATTTTGGTTGTGCAAACATTCATTTTCCATCTCCTTTTCTTCTCAGGATGCCTATGGTTCTTGATAGGTGTAGTTTCACACCCATCATCCCTTAATTTTATAATGATTACAGGGAAAGTACTTCCAATAAGCTAAAGCAAGTATGATACACAAATAAAGAATGCTTATCACTAGCTTCCATCACTATGCAAGCCCTTATTTACACTCATGTCCATGCTAATTTCATTTAGATATTAATGTTTGTAAGGAATTTAATTGCATCCCATCATCCATGTAGGTTGCATTCATCTCATCTAGCATGGACGTAGTAGGTTTGTTGCATTCCATTTCACCTCATGTGCATCTATCATATCCTATTCATTTTAATTTGTTTAGGTTAATCTTAATTGGTTATTCTAAGCATCTTATGTATATTTCATTATCAATTCATTGCATTAACATGTTTCATATTAACCCATCTCATTACATACATTGCATACATTGTCTTACATAATATAGTAATCATAATAAAAGAAAATTGATTATCTAATGCATACATCACCACATACATCACAAATCATTAGGCTCATGTCCATAGCATATCATATCATAAATCACTCATCACATCTTGCATCACAGAGTGTTAGACATAATGATTCTCTCTGCATAGGCATAAATGTAGATCATCAAAAACATATGCATATATCATAACCATCATCATAATCATCCATAATAAAACACATGCATACACATGTGCATAAATAAACCATCCATCACATAAGCAAAACGTAGTTTCAATAAGGGCTATTCCATATCATATAAATATCAAAATATAATGTCCAACACATGGTCCATAATAAAGTCCATCGTACCATCAAAATACATGTTCGTCATATACATTGATACTCATTGAATAAAGTACAAGTACATGGATTTGAATCATATGTAGAGACTACATCAATGATCAAAATGATCTATATCTAATATATACTGTGAGATTTGTGGTCTCTGCCCCTGTGTATAGCACATCCACCCTGCATTTGTGAAAATCCTGTATCCTGTCCTCTCTCCTCTGTCCTCTTTACCCTGAGCTCCCTATTGATGGTGTTTTCTACACAACTTAGATAGAATATGATATTATATCTCTCTTGAAAGGTAAATCTCTATCAGCAAGCCTCAAGAGATAACCCCAAGGTCTCTAATGTTATGTCTTGAAAATGCATAAGGAACTCAATGATAAATGTGAAAATGTTGGTAATCACAAAGGGACCTTACTACAAGAAAATATTGAATCCTTAGAGTTATTAGATCTAACAATATGGTGATACGTCCAATCCTACATTTTACTTGAATGATAATAGAAATAGAAAAAGAAAAGGGTTTCAAGAGACTTCTAAATTTAACACTAACCCTCAGATTGACAATGCAAATGATAGGCACTTGAAATGGACCAATCCCTCAGAAACTGATTTCTGCTTGACCCAAATAAATCTACAATCTTACAGAAATAGTGCAATCTTCTAAGGTATTAAAGATTTTCAGATCATGAGCATTCATCCAAAACAACCTTATGGCAATTGCAATGAACATATATTCACAATTGAACTAAGCATAATGAATAAAAGTCTAGGATAACTTTGCAAAGAAACTAACAATCAACTAGCTGCAAAAAGTATGGACTAGAGATTGCTGCAAACACTTCAAGTATCAAACCATAAACATTATCAAATCATCTAACATTAAACCTAGAATATATCAAATAAGCTTAAGCAATTTCAAAAGATAGAATCTTAGGAACCATGCCAGATAAAATTCAACACAAGGAAGGAACCAAATCACAATGTCTTTACTTGCATTAAATCACCCACAATAGCAACAATTCCAGTCTTTTGTTACAACACTTGCTTGAAAATGATACTAACTCCTAGCTTTAACTCTTGCTATATTGTTTAATTCGCTCTAATATCAAAACTATCCAACCCTTACAAATGAGACAAAATGCCATATTTATAGAAACCCCCCAAGATATGTCGGCCTAACTAGGGTTTACAATAATGAATGGCCACAAAACAAGTTGGCCAAGAAGAATTCAAAATAAAATACGCATTAAATGCATGTACTCCATCTAGGTCGGCCTAGGATTTCCAACATAATATGGACCAATGCATGTGAAGGAGAAGGGAAATAATGGGGAAGCACAAATTCTAATGTAGCATTGCATTAACTACTTCCCCCTTTATCCTTAGCACACTCCATCTTATCTTGCACCATCAAAAATACATTGTCCAAGTCAGCCACATGAGGCATAGGTAAAATATTAACTCTCCTCTCAATGGACTTGATATCATCTCTTGATTGTTTTACCATTTTATCCCAATCTACCTTACTAGTTTGATATTTATCAATCACTACAATGTAAGTAGCTGCATCATCCAATTGATGTTCAGTAACTAGGCTCTCATTAACTAGAGAATACACATCCTTCCACCATCTTCTCAACTGCTCCAAGCTAAGATGTTTTGGAAAAAATCTCTTTCTCCCTGCCATCACCTCAAAGAAGGAAATGCACTTGTTGTAGATTTCAATCAAGGTGTCCTCAATTTGTTTCCCCTGTTTATACACCTTTAAAACTTTTTACCTTATTTGTAGAACTTCAAACCACTCCCAAGGTTCTGTTGCTTTGGAGGAAGGAAGGATTCCATCACTTACTAAGTTGTCCTCAGTATATTCCATGATGGTTTTAATCTTTTGCAATAGGAGATCCACATCTCCCTTATCTTGAGCTAGCACATTACTTAGCAAATCAATTGATCTCATTGCATCTCCTCCAGTTGAAAGAATGTCCTTGATAGCATCATCTCCCTTTGTTTTCACTCCTTGTAACCAACCGATTGTAGCATGTGTGGTGCTTTTCATTCTTTCCAACTCTAATATTGTTTCTTGTGGTAGGAAGCTTGCAGTAGATGATGAGGAGCTGATGGATGGGAAGGGTTTCATCAGATCTTGCAAATATCTCTTGAGTTTAACATTTTCCTTCTTCAATTCCTGCTTGGTCTGTACTTCTTTCCTCAACCTACCCAAGATCACAACACTAGATCCTTCATAATCTTCAATCTCTTGTTCCATGGAAGTAGGCCCCAGATTGATAGTTTGCACATTGTAGTCACTTCCAGTCACATCATACCTATTCTTATCAAGAGCAGGAGTAGCAATATGAACCACCCTATTTGCTTCATCCCTCTCAATCTTGGAGATGACTCTAGCTTTCTTCTTTCCTTTACCCTTTCCTATATTCACCAATAATTCATCCCAATTGGGAGGAGTATTGCCTACAACAATCTGTTTACTCCTTAATTCTTTGTCCAACCAACCTGGAATAGTAGAATCTGATTGTACATTGCTTTGTCCAACTTCATCTTGTTGATCCCTAGGTATATCTTTGCTCAAATCTTGTTTCTCAGAAATCTCCTCGGCTTTATCCTCTTTCCCTTCATCATGCTCTTCTTCTTCATGCACTGGTGATGGAGTCCTAACTAGAATTTCCTCTCTATGAGTAGGTTTATCTTCTTCACTTCTTACAGGTGAATCCTCGTAAGTTACTAGGGGAGACTGTAACACCTTCTCTATTTCTGCCTCAACACTATAGAGCTCATCTTCTTGAAATTCTTCCCCTTCTGGATCTTGATGACTTTCTGCCTCTTTGGATTCAGCTGGTGCATGGTGAGCTTCATGAGAAGGAGGAATACTATCATGTTGTTCTTCAGTAGGGGTGACTGAAGGTGCACCCTTCCTTGGCACACTATCCTTGGGAGAAGGAATTCTTGATCTTCTTGTGTATACATGTGTTCTTTCTCCCGAGATCTCCACATTTATTACTGGTGGACTAACTTCCTCCCTTGCCTTAGAGCTTTCCTTTTCCTTTTGTGACAATCTTACTATCCTTCTTCTCTTAGGAACAGGAACACTAACTTCTTTATCTTCCTTTTTAGCTTCATCTTTTGCTGAATTCTTGGTCCTTGAAATGTATTTTCTTTTCTTTGCAATGGGTTGTCTTTGTTTTTTTGCCTCCTGTACTTCCTCTGCCCGAACATCTTTAATCTTAATCTTAAAAGGAGAGCTCATCTTGCCCTTACCCTTAGGATCTTGTTCAGTTGACTCTTTAGAAGTGGAATGAGACTCCAAGTCTCCCATTAGATCATAGGTGCATTGTACACCTTCACTTTCCAGTTCCCACATCTTATGCTTGAGCCATAGCTTTGTATACTTAATCACTAGAGTCATAATTTGTTCTAGGTTTGTTTTCTCTTCTTCCAACTAGTCTACTTCTCCTAGTGGTTTATCCTTTACAGCCTCATAATCATGGCCTTAAATCAAATCCCAATCATCTTCAACTTGATTTGGAATGGCCTTCACATTATATAGTCAGACTAAGTTCACTGGCAGCCTGGAAAACTTCTTTCTTCTGATCTCAAATTCATCACTGCAATTGGCCCAATAGTCCTCTATATCATCTTTATGACTATATTCCCTACTGGCTTTCTTCTGTGCTTCGCTAGTCCTATCAAACCTAGATCTCTTGGAATGAAAATGTAAACAAGAGTACTCATTTCTTCTTCAGAAGCATAGGCTGAATTAATAGAAGGGCATGCCTCACTAGTGCCTATCCTCAGAGGAAAATCATCACCGAATCCAGTCTTATGTTTATCCTATTGAGAAGGGTGATAACATCATAGTATTCCTTCTTAAATTTAGCTTTGAATAGCTGCTTGGATAGCTTAGAAAAGTGGGACTTAGGTTTCTCTAGCCAGGAATTGATAACTTGTTGGGACTTGATGGTATTTTCCTCATAAAACTTACTTGCCACATCCATATCAAAACCCACCACATGAGACCTATCTGGCATGTCAAAGGTTTGGGCTATAGACACATGATTTATATTTGCCACAATTCTCCCTTGGGGACCAACTATCCTTTGTGTACCCCTGTTATAGTGTCTAGCACACTCGAGCACCAACTCATAACACTACACTATAGGAGAGAATCCAGCTACATGTGCCAACCCTGATTCCAATAATCTTCTAGCTAGCAAAGGAAGGTCCTATGCTGCCATCCTTGTTTTAAACTCTTTTTAATCCCACAATCCAACGTTTGTATCAGTTACCGCTGAACAAATGGAAGTCAGCTTTCTCTTAGGGATTCTGCTCTTTATATCCATTTTGATTCTTTCTGCCTTGGAAACAAAAGACCCCTTTGCACCTAGATCCATTACTCTACCCTTGGTTCCATTGTCACTACCTTTGATTCCACCTACATCCAACAAAGAAACCATAATAAAGATCACATGAAACCCAAGTTAATTAATCACAAATGGAATATTCAACCTCAATATAAGTCCCATGATAAGCAAAACTCTCTAAAACCTTATAAGAATTGATCATATCAAAGTTTGGGTTTTCAGTCCTCCTGTAGAATCCAAGCCAAAGAGGAACTTCAAAAAATTCCCAACCAAATGGATTTCAGTGAAATAAACACAACAAGCTTCCAATAATCATTTAATCAAATTTCATTAACTAAGAAGCAACATGACACATCTTTAAATAACTCAAATTGATCATATAATGCGTAATCACCAACTAATAAACCATGCTATCTCTTGGTTCTTCATTTTCAACAAAGTTTTAGGGAATTCCACCGAGGACGAAAATCTACGAAAATAACAACAATCTATGAATTCTAGGAAAATGAAGGGATGAAGGAAATTTCAAGAAAATCTTGAGGGAACAAAAATATGTGAAGCAGGCAAAAATCCATATTATTGCACATTTTGGGAAAACAAGGAGAAAATGGAAAATTGGGGAATTCTGACAGTTAAGGAATTCCACGAAGACTTTGAAATACCGAATGTCCACGTTTTCTCATGACTTTACTCAAATTGATCGAATGATCACAAATTTGAGGACCTTGGGCCTGAAACTAGCTCGATTTGAACCTCCTATAGACCATCTTTAAATTCGAGACTTATCTTGAAGAAAATCAATAGGGATTGGTGATTCCCTAAGCCCAAAACCCTAAAATTTTTCCATGAATACACAGGAAAAGCTTGGGATCAACTTACTCAATTGCTAGGTTCTCAAAATTTTCCTTATGGCTTACACAAGCGAGCTACCTCATGATAAAACCAAAAGACAAGATCACAAATTCACTTGAGATAGTCAATCTAACAAAACCGAGCAACCCTAGCTTCAAGGTGTTCAATGCCCAAACATGCAGAAATTCAGACTCCCAACACACTCAAGATGCCAAAGAATTGTTTACATTCAACAATCAAAAGCAAGGGAAATGAGTACATACCATTGATGAAGTGAGACTTGATTACAACAATGACATGTAACAATCTTTAGCGCCTTAGCAAACAACAGATGACGCCCAAGAAAATCACCACCAAATCCAAGAATTCACAAATCAAACACGCAAAATTTGGCCAAGCACTCAATATTAAGCACCTCAGATCAATAGGAAGAAATGATAAAGACTTAATGTCACAAAACTCCCCAAAATCGATTAAATACCTACCGCAGAAACCGTACAAATGAGCATTAATGCAGTCGACAAGACAACCCTGACGAAAACCTAGGAATCCGATAGGCTGAATTAATAGAAGGGCATGCCTCACTAGTGCCTATCCTCAGAGGAAAATCATCACCGAATCCAGTCTTATGTTTATCCTATTGAGAAGGGTGATAACATCATAGTATTCCTTCTTAAATTTAGCTTTGAATAGCTACTTGGATAGCTTAGAAAAGTGGGACTTAGGTTTCTCCAGCTAGGAATTGATAACTTGTTGGGACTTGATGGTATTTTCCTCATAAAACTTACTTGCCACATCCATATCAAAACCCACCACATGAGACCTATCTGGCATGTCAAAGGTTTGGGCTATAGACACATGATTTAGATTTGCCACAATTTTCCCTTGGGGGCCAACTATCCTTTGTGTACCCCTGTTATAGTGTCTAGCACACTCGAGCACCAACTCATAACACTACACTGTAGGAGAGAATCCAGCTACATGTGCCAACCCTGATTCCAATAATCTTCTAGCTAGCAAAGGAAGGTCCTATGCTGCCATCCTTGTTTTAAACTCTTTTTAATCCCACAATCCAACGTTTGTATCAGTTACCGCTGAACAAATGGAAGTCAGCTTTCTCTTAGGGATTCTGCTCTTTATATCCATTTTGATTCTTTCTGCCTTGGAAACAAAAGACCCCTTTGCACCTAGATCCATTACTCTACCCTTGGTTCCATTGTCACTACCTTTGATTCCACCTACATCCAACAAAGAAACCATAATAAAGATCACATGAAACCTAAGTTAATTAATCACAAATGGAATATTCAACCTCAATATAAGTCCCATGATAAGAAAAACTCTCTAAAACCTTATAAGAATTGATCATATCAAAGTTTGGGTTTTCAGTCCTCCTGTAGAATCCAAGCCAAAGAGGTACTTCAAAAAATTCCCAACCAAATGGATTTCAGTGAAATAAACACAACAAGCTTCCAATAATCATTTAATCAAATTTCATTAACTAAGAAGCAACATGACACATCTTTAAATAACTCAAATTGATCATATAATGTGTAATCACCAACTAATAAACCATGCTATCTCTTGGTTCTTCATTTTCAACAAAGTTTTAGGGAATTCCACTGAGGACAAAAATCTGCAAAAATAACAACAATCTACGAATTCTAGGAAAATGAAGGGATGAAGGAAATTTCAAGAAAATCTTGAGGGAACAAAAATCCGTGAAGTAGGAAAAACTCCATATTATTGCACATTTTGGGAAAACAAGGAGAAAATGGAAAATCGGGGAATTTCGACAGTTAAGGAATTCCATGAAGACTTTGAAATACCGAATGTCCATGTTTTCTCATGAATTTACTCAAATTGATCGAATGATCACAAATTTGAGGACCTTGGGCCTGAAACTAGCTCGATTTGAACCTCTTATAGACCATCTTTAAATTTGAGACTTATCTTGAAGAAAATCAATAGGGATTGGTGATGCCCTAAGCCCAAAACCCTAAATTTTTTCCATGAATACACAAGAAAAGCTTGGGATCAACTTACTCAATTGCTAGGTTCTCAAAAATTTCCTTATGGCTTACACAAGCGAGCTACCTCATGATAAAACCGAAAGACAAGATCACAAATTCACTTGAGATAGTCAATCTAACAAAACCGAGCAACCCTAGCTTCAAGGTGTTCAATGCCCAAACATGCAGAAATTCAAACTCCCAACACACTCAAGATGCCAAAGAATTGTTTACATTCAACAATCAAAAGCAATGGAAATGAGTACATACCATTGATGAAGTGAGACTTGATTACAACAATGACATGTAACAATCTTTAGCGCCTTAGCAAACAATAGATGACGCCCAAGAAAATCACCACCAAATCCAAGAATTCACAAATCAAACACTCAAAATTTGGCCAAGCACTCAAGATTAAGCACCTCAGATCAATAGGAAGAAAATGATAAAGACTTAATGTCACAAAACTCCCCAAAATCGATTAAATACCTGCCGTAGAAACCGTACAAATGAGCATTAATGCAGTCGACAAGACAACCCTGACGAAAACCCAGGAATCTGATAGGATGATGGATATTTAGAGAAATCTAACCAACATGGAATTCCATGAGGTCTCGAAATTTTTGGATCACAGTGCAAAGTAGCCATCACCGAGTTTTCAAAGAATTTGGGGAATTCTGCCAAGAGAGGATTTTCCCGAGAATAGTGCAAAACCTGAAATGAGTCTAAAACTTGAGATTTTCAATCAATATCATAGAGGGATCACCAATGTAGGTAAGACAAACATTCAAGCTCATGCCAAAGCAAGGTAATCCTTAAGATCAAAGGGCCAAAACACCAAGAATGAAAGTAAAAGAGGGTCCCTACTTTCAGTGGGGCGTGTGTGCAAAAAACTGCAAAACACTCCCCTCATTTGAGAATTCTGCACTAGCCATCTGTGCGGAGGTGTCTCTTGATAACTATTATATCCCTATGTATGTGTCCCTAATCACTGTGGTGGTGTTGGAATTTTTGGTATTGCTCAGATGTAGGGAGGTACACATCATGTTGCATCTGGAACTTCTCTGAAATAAGCCCGCATATAATAGTTGAACTCCCTCGTGTACTCATCCCTATCCACCGCCTATATCCTGGCCACATCTCACTCCATCCTATGCCTATCCCATGAACCAGTCAGCTATCTCCTCTCCTTCTCCCAGTCATCCTATGCTAGCCTTAGCTGGTCTATCTATGTTTGCATTTGTGACATTTGATCTACTAATGTATCCCTCTCAACCCGTAGTCATTGTGCCTCTGATGCATCCCTCTCACCTTGCAATGCTTGCATCTGTACCTCTATCACCTCCCTCTCATCATGTAGGGAATGTTCTCATGCCTCTGTCGCATCCCTCTCACCCTGCAATGTCTACATATATTCCATCGTTGCCTCTACTCTCTCTAGCACTAACCCCACGTCCCTAACTATCTACTCTGCAATCTCTACTCTATCTTAGAGCTCATCTCGTTCCCTCCTCAACACAACATATCTCATTGCAACTCTACTAGTTGTCTCACCAAGTCCTCCCTCTCCCTCTCGACATCATGTACATGGACGGATACCCAGTCTGCCAACTCTCCATAGTCCCTTTGTCCCTTTACATGTAGTCTGGCCATCTCTACTCACAATATGTCCACCTCAACCTATAGTCTATCCCTCTTTGCCTCTATCTCCCATACCCGCTTCCCTACCTCATATGTTAGGGTCCTACACTCCCTCTTTCCCTTTGTCTGCACCCTATCCACCTCAACCTGTAACCTATCCCTTTCCACCTCTAACTCCCTGAGTCTGTGCTCTACAATATGCAACCTTGCTAGAGCTCCTATCAATAGTACAACTGGATCCTCTGGTGGTGGAGGCACGTATGGTACTATGGTCAATGGATGTACCTTTGGGGCATTCACCTCCATTGCCTCCCTCAATCCCCTCCTCTGTTGGTCTCCTCTCTCCTCCTCTGCCTTAGCCTCTCGATCTCTACCTCTCCTATGTCATCCCCCTCTCCTCCCAAATCTCCTCTGTCCGACTAGTCTCACCTCATCCTATAATTTGTAGCCCAGTGCCCTACAATTGGGTGCACCATTATAATTTGTGTTGGCCTGTGACGTTCCCACCAGGCAGAGTACCTTTAGGGAATTCACCTCCATCGCCTCCCCCAATCCCCTCCTCTATTGGTCTCCTCTCTCCTCTACCTCAGCCTCCCAATCTCTGCCTCTCCTATGTTGTCCCCCTCTCCTCCCAACTCTCCTTTGTCTGACAAGTCTCACCTCATCCTCTAAGTTGTAGCCCAGTGCCCCTACAAGCAGGTGCACCATCATAATTCATGGTGGCCTATGGCGTGCCCACCAGGTAGAGTACAACACTATCGTCCCCACATCTGCCTCCCCTCCTCTCCTAGGATATGACACCTACTATAGCTCCTCCCACACTTGTCGTGCAAACTCTCCTATGATCAAATCACCCCATAACCACTCTTGGGTGATCCACTAGAACCTCTGTGGTCCTAGAGGGATATCCTGTTGTATCCTAAACTGCCTCATCACCCTATTTGACCTGTGCAACTCTACGATGTGTGGGTCCCTCCCGATCAAGTATCATACTGTAAAGAAATATCCCCTATGCCTCCTCTCATCATCCCTCCATCTAAAAAACTGTCGTGCCATGTACGGTATCCATACTATCTGATCCTCCTATAAGTTGTCTAGTCTCCTTCTCCATCTCTCTAGGTCACTAACATCTAGATAATGTAGCTGCCAACCATACTCAGTCCCATAGCATTATGATATTGGTAATGTCTTATCTTGTGTCCCTCCTATCAAGACCCCCGGCCTCGACACACTAATGTGCTCCCAGGCCCATACTTAGAGTAGTGTCACATGTGTGACGTTGTGCACCATCCTATAATAGACCACTTGTAGATCCCTATATAGTTGCACCAATACACATGCACCCCATACGAAATCCCTTGCCCTCCTCTCCATGATGTGCTTGACAACCTCAATAACCTTGAGGCTACAAAATATCTTGCTCCTATCTGGCAACATGATACCGTTGATCAACCTACAAAGGTATAGTGGCAGCATCAACACTCCCAATCCTAGACATCCATCCAAGTCCAACTCTACCCCCTGGATAGGTAGATCTGCTTGCCCAAAGATGGCCTGCAAGCTTCTGTCTCACTCTTGTCCCTTGGTCTGCATCCAACTCACTAGATGTCATGTGATCGATAACCACAATATCCTCTAAACGTCCTCCAAATTCATGGTCATTTCCCCTATTGGGAGATGAAACGTTAAAATCGAAAAGCTCCATTGCTCCCTCAATGCCCTTCAGTAGCACCCTATGTGCCCTGATGTTGGGATATCCCAACATGTGGAGTAATCCCGCCTATATCAGTGTTGCATGGTCACAGACATCCATCACCTCAATAGTCGCCTCTAGGACTGTTGAGTGTCTCTATCTTGTCTACATCATATCGAATCCCTACATCCACACTGAGCACATGTTAGTCCTTCTTATCAAATCTCTTTCACTTTCATTATCTTTTCCCCCCATTTCTTCCCTACCTTTGGTTTTCTCATTGAATTCATTCGCCCTCCCTTGTTGGGAAAATCTGCTCATCACATGGGAAAATTTTCCCCTTCTTTCCCACTTCTACCCTTGTCGGGCGAATTCGCTTGTCACATGGGTGAATTTGCCCCTTCTTTTTGCTCGTCCTCCTTTCAGGCGAATTCATCAAATCCTGATTTTCCCTTGTTTCGAGAAAATTTGCCCAATTATTGGGTGAATTTTCCAAAAGTCCCATGTCTTCCCTTTTTTTAGGAAAATTTTCCCAAAGTCCCACGTCCGCCCTTGTTTCGAGTAAATTTTCCCAAAGTCCCGCTTCCGCCCTTATTTCGAGTGAATTCGCTCGCGCCTTTTTTCCCCTCTTCGTCAGGTGAATTCACTAATCCCTTTTCACCCATCTTCATTGGGAAAATTTTCCTGATGATCAGGAAAATTTTCCCATCCCTTTTCACCCCTCTTTGTCAGGTGAATTCACCCATAGCGGGCAAATTTTCCTGGTCTATGGGTGAATTCGCCCAATCCCCCTGTCCACCCTTGTTTTAGGAGGGTTCACCTTATCAATGGGCGAATTCACCCAATTCTTGCTCCTCCTCATTGTGGCCGAATTCACCTATTTACTGGGTGAATTTTCCTATCTCTACCTACCGCCCTCAAAAGGGAATTTATGCCCGATGGATGGGCAATTTTTCCCATTCGCCATTAACCCATTTCTTTAATCTGCCCAAACCCTCATTTATCATGCTAAAAAATTACAAATCTTAAGGAAAAAATTCACAAAGAAGGGTTTTGTAACTAACCTAGTGGGGTATCACGTGCTCGTAGTAGAATTGGCGCACCTCGTCACCCTGGTGGATGATCGCGTCATCTACAAAACCCTCATCCCCACTGCCATACTTGTCATCCATCCTCGTCACCCTCTTCCTATCTTGCTCAGTCAGCTTCCAAATGAGCAAATGGTGAAAAGTAATTTCTAAAATTACTATATGTAACATTTCCCTCTCTTTTTCACTTTTTAAGTTTTGGGTATTTTTACCCTTTTTTAACCCCTTTTAAATTTAATTAATCCCCTTTCTTTCACGAGTCGACATTTGCACCCTGTGTGTCTATTTTTCTCCTTTCAAAAGCCATTCTTCATAGTTTTTCACGCTCTACCGCGTGGTACCCTCCGTTTCTTCATATCAAGAAGTCACCTGGGGTCCCTTTTTCTTCCCCATCCACCCTCTCGAGGGGGCATACCCTGTCATTTTCCTCCATTCGTCCATATTTTCAATTTCCTTACGAGACTGAGGCATCTCCCTTCACTTTCCATATTTGGATAGCTTACACGGCTTCCTCCCACATTGGGGCATCACTTTCTAGTCATTTCCTCTATCGAGTCAGTTGCATTTAATTTTTTTTTGAAACACTGTTATTCTAACAGTATTTCAAAGAGGGGAAAAAAGTAGACATCCAAATTTGACCACTCCCATATAGTCAAATTGATCCCCTTTATTCGTCTATCCAAAATCCCCCATCTGTATTAATTAAATAATTTATTTAATTATTGTTTCCTTTTCTTCTAATGTTCCTAAAGTATTTAATTAAATAATTAAATACTTTATCGTTTATCCCATTTTTTCTCTAAATTAAATAAACTCCTCAATTTATTTAATTTAGTCATTTGGCCTTTTGATTTTAAATCAATTTTTAAATTCATCATTTTCTCTCTCCTTGTCCCATCCTCCATAATCCCCCTCTAATCTAGATTGATTTAATTAATCCATAATTAGGATGTGCACACCCTTAATCAAGATTAATGTCACATCCTCCATAACCCTCCACTTGCTATAATCCCTTATTAATCAACCTAATCACCTATTTGCACAACCTTAATTACATGATTCGGTCAACCTAATCCTTATGTCATTTATGGTATACCCCCAAGTCAACTATCATTAAATACTTTATCCTTTTTGAGAAGGTAGCCCATTCCCCCATGTGAATTAAAAATTCACATTTATTCTCCCCATGCATTTTCAAAATTTTTAATTCCTCTCCTCTTCCTCATGAGGATATTTGAAGAATTTTAAATTTCTCATGTGTCACATCTCCCACATGGGGACAAGGACCTCTTTCATGAGGAGATCTTGTCCCAATCCCAAGGTACTCTAAAGTACCTCCACATCACCATCCCTTTGACACCTCATTGGCCATCTGGAAAGATGTAAGGGCTTGTGAGTCCTCAACTCACCCTAGCCCTTAATTTTGTCCATGGTGGCTAAATATTAGCCCTCCATTCCTTATTTCCCCTAAAATTAGAGGATTTTTCCCTCATTGGAAACAACATTCATTCAAGCACTCGAGACTTCAAGCATCCTCCATTGCTGCAACTTTGAGCTCCATTTTGCATCCATATCTTGCATCTACCCACATACCCACTTACACCATTGTATTCCTCACCCACTCACGATTGTTTTGCATCTGATTTTAAGATATTTTTCATCTGAAGGAGCACACAATCGAATGAATCAACAGGGCCAACCAACCAATCAACTTGGACAAGGTAACTAACTTTCTTCATTTTGTTTCTATTCAAGTTCAACTAGGCTAATCATTGAGGCGTTGTTTGCATTTTGCATTTTAGACTAGAAGATTTAACACTGCACACACCACCAATAAAGAGAGAACCAAGTATTTGTTAATCTTCACAAACTTGAATCGAATCTAACAAGAAAATATATTTCAATGTATGGCAAGAGAAAAGTTGAATGAGATGCTCATTTTTTCTATAAGATTTTTCCCCCTCTAGGTTTTATCTTATCATGGAATTGTGCCTTCTAATGTGCACTTTTATTCAACCTATCACCTTGAACTATAATTCTATTATATTCATATCTCATTTGTGACTTGTGACCATTCATGTTGTGGTTTTATCCAATTATAAATAAATACATGACTATAAACTTAGAACAACATATATCTGTATTTACTAGATATATCACTTTTAATCATTTTTTTTTTCAAATTTATAATTGACTTTTTATAATATACAATGAAACTTAGAATATGTTTCTCATTTAATAATATAAATTATTTTGTAATTTATTGATCATTCTTCCTCCAAATTTAAAGCATGGGTGTTCAACCCAAGGAAATATAAGTTTTACCCTTCCTATATCAATATTTTGATATTCCATTGACTTGATATATATATTGTCATGAACACTATTTCATCTATTATAAAAATTACAAAAAATATTTGGCAAACACCTTGAGTTTTTTGAATAAATAAATAGAATGAGATACATTACAATTCATCTCCAAGGAATAAGCTTATAATTCAAACATAATATGAATTTCATTACATTAATTGAACATACTTTCTTTAAGTGTTACATCTAACAAAGCATTGCTCAATAATTTGGTATACAAGTACATATTACAAGTTTCATAATGATTGCATAAAGTAAATTTCATCAATAATGCAATGTCATGTGAAATTTAGATAATATATTTAAATAAAAAATTCTTCATTATTTCTCAACTTCAAGAGGGAGAGCATCACTCGAGCACTTTTCCTATAACCTCAGACCAATGAACCTCTAAACAACTTACATGAGAAAGTGGACCTACCCTTCAGGAGGGTAGTAGATCAATGAAATCATCAAGGTCATCATGCCATATGAGAAATACTGTTGTGTTCTAAATATAAATAATTTGTCCTATGAATCTAGATTTTCTCTAGTTGAGTATGACTTATCTGACTAATTTGTAATAAATAGACACTATGAACCAATAGTGCAAGTAGTGATTTTGCACTACTTTGGCCAAATAATTAATAATAAAAGTAAAGACATTCAGTGATGGAGATGTGTAGTGTATGTTCACAACTTTTATCACAAACTAATTATTAGAATTAGAATTTTTGTTTTTTGTAATTCCACTAAATACATATTTGTACCTCATAACAATCAAACATGTCCAATCTAGGTTTTAATTTTACTTATGGTTCTTTAACAATAAATATTGTTCATCAGTTTTAATCACAATTATCTCTAAATTTAGATATAAATAATTTATATTATCCACACAAATATATATAATATGGTTATTTTTAACTATAAATATTCTCCATTAGTTTTAATCATAATAATCTCTAAATTTAGATATAAATAATTTATTTGTATCCACATATATATACATACATACGTATTGTAGCATCATAAATTGTCACCCTTAATAATTTCACACTATATTTATATCCCCTTTAAGTGCTTGAGCCTAATTATTCTGATTAATTACCCATTTTATTGTCATCTTCAAAAAATTGGGTTAATTTTGGGAAATTAAATTAATAATTTATTTCACAAGAACTTAAAATTTAAAATAGGGATGGACTCGGATACCCTCTCCCTTGTCCTCCCTATTTTGGCCCAATGTTCAATATTTTATTGTTAGCCTCAATATGTTTGCAAACATAAATTCATTTCTCTAATATTCTTAAAAATAATAATACAAAAAATGTTTTTTTTGATGAATTGCTATGAGAGAGGATAACACTCATTCATTGACTTCATTGAAAATTACATAAAATCTCCATACAATCAAGCCCCTTACTAAGGCTTCCCAAATACAAAGTAAACATGTCAATCTCACTTTAGGTATCAAGACTTGTAGTTTTAGTACCCTTTACCACTTAACATTTTCAACCTTAATTAAAGTGTTGAAATTATATGAGTCGGGACTTTAATAGAATTCATGATGGCACTTATGGTAGAAACCACATAGTTTATCTCAACATGCATCCTATGTGTACAATGGTTACCAAGGATTGAGCCTTTGGACCTTCCCAGATTGCCCTCCCTTACACTGGTTTCCAACATTGATTTGTAGAGCACCCAAGCTTGCCATTGTGATCTAGCTAATCCTACTTCACCTCGACCTCAATGATCTAAATGACTTTGGCCACATGTTCAGATTGTTTGAGGATTTGATTACCACCATCTAATCGATCCCTTCATTAGAAAGGGAGTCTACCAATTTGTTGGCTTCCTTGAAGAAATGACCAAGACCGTAATTATTAATGAGCCCTAGCAAAGAGCAAAATTTGGCTAGCCAAGACTTTAATTTCCAATTTTTTGTTGAGTATGAACTAGTAGCCCTTATTATTATAATTTTGGAATCACCTTCAATATCAATTTCCTATAAATTTTTATCCACATAATATTTAAGTCCTTCATACAGTGTTTCCACTTCCACTTCATTGTTGGTCTCAATTGGGAGTTTAATTGATGCAACCCAAACCAAACACCCATTTTAATTCCTTATTACAAAGTTTGCCCCTAATGGCCCCGAGTTACCCCCTGAGGCCCCATCGAAGTTCATTCTTATCCTTCCTCTGGGTGGTAACACCCACTTTGTGTTACCTCTTTGCAACTTATTTTTAAGGAGAGAATCTTTGGGAGCTTTGATTAGAGGCCAATTTCTAAGCATCTGATGATCCCAAGAAGAAACATAGCTATAGTATTTTTTTTCTTGACACCACATTGAAATGCTCACTTATACCACTTTCAATCTTAAAAATAATGTCATTTTCTTGAGTTTTTTTCTCCTTAAAAATTCCTACATTCCACTCTTTCCATAGCTGCCATATTATCATGGCAGGGACTTTATTCCATAAGGCTGCCATAGCTGATCCTCCTCGAGCTATTTGGGAGCTTAGGTCTTGCCATTCCAATTTTGCACATAAGGTTGAACAACAATTTTGTGCCACTTCACACTTCACAAGAAAATGATTGGTGGTTTCCTTGCAAAAAAATGGAGGACACACCTGTGGGGGCCCAAAACACCAATGTGATTAAGCCTCTCCCCTGTTAGAATTCGGTTATGGAGCATTGTCCAAGTGAAAGCTCCTGCTTCCGGGAGGACATTCTTCCCCCAACATAAGGACTTTGGCTAGCTTATTTGAGCATGTTACAGGCATAAAACCTCATGCCCCAACTTGGCCGAGTACTCTCCAAACTTTGCAATACACCAATTAATGGTGTCTACCTCACCTGTAACCAAAATCCTCCTTTCTGCTAATGTTGCATTGAGAGTCTCCCTCAGGCCATTACCGGCCAGATCAAAAAATTCCACTTAAATTCCCATCTCCCCCTTTCTTCCTGAAGGATTAAATAAGAATTCACATAGACCTCAAAATGAATTATGGTTAAACGGATCACCTCCTCCATGTCTGGGAGCCCATCCAAAGGCTCGTAACCATTCCACGACCATTCCATGAGTCGTGCCAAAAAGAGGCCTAACTCCCATCCCTTATTATTCAGGTCAAATGATTTATGATTAAAGGCTTGCAATTTAACATAAAGTTCCTTATAGCCGATCCTTTCTAAGGATTTGTGATGGTAAGAATCTGATCTGGCTCTTGGGAATCCAAATATTTAGCTTTAATTAATCTACCCCACAATGCATTTGGTTGCTTATACAAAGCCAAAATTAATTTCGCACCCGACGCTTTATTCTGTGACCTTATATCTTTAACTCCAAGCCTGCCTTTGTGTTTGGGAAATTTGACAGTTTCCCATGCGATGAGAGGTTTACGCCTTTTATCATGCACACCTTCCCACAAAATTTTGTGTTGAATGGTGGCCAAGCACTTGGCTGCCTTATTTGAAATCTTTAGGCATGATAACATATAAACAGGTATGGTTGCTAAAACTGCTTTGACCATGGTTATCCTCCCTGCCAAGGATAGCCAATGCCCACGCCAGGATTCGGTTTTGGATTTTCTCTTCCTTATTGTGTCTTCCCACATCGACGTTTTAATTTGACCATTCGAGATATTTTGTTAAGAGTATGTTTTAGAGGATGTTAGTTGGCACTTGGCTTTGATTATTGAACAAATTCTCAATCTTTGTGTTTCTCTTGAGTTTGTTACTTTCATTCATATTCCTAGGGAGTGGAATGGTGTTGCTGATTGTTTGGCTAAATGGGCTTCTGACCATATTCATGATTGGAACTTGGTTGATCGGGGTCAATTACCCCCTGATTTGTCTCAGCAGTTGGACCACTTGGTTGAGCTTGATAAGGCTCTGTAATGATTTGGCTCTGTATTTTCTCTTGTGATTAATAAATTTTTACCCCTCTTTATGATTTAAAAAGAGTATGCTAGCGCTATATCCCAACAAGTTCAAAATTCTTCTCTGCAAACCTTTGGCTGTGTTGAAAAAGAAGATATTTGATTTTTTTGCGTTCACTATTTGATCGGCTTTCACTGCAAATAGCTCCATTGCACCTTTTATCATTTTTTCCTCTAAGATTGACCGGATGCCGAATAGGATTGTATCATTTGCGAAGAGTTGGTGTGAGAAAGCCGACACACTAGGGACAATCTCAATGTCTTTCTATAGTTCGCCCCTTCGTAGATTTGAAATGTAATGGCTGAATGCATCAGCCATTAGCACAAATAGGAAGGGGAGAGAGGTTCTCCCTGACGTGGACCCCTCGCTCCATTAAAGAAACCACAAGGGGCCCCGTTGACAACAACAGAATAATGTGGGGTGGAAATGCAACAAAAAGTCCATTTTAACCACTTCTCTCTGAAGCATAGCTTCTCCATTATTTTTAACACGAAACTACATTGTACCTTGTCACATGCTTTACTCATATCCAACTTTACCACCATACCTTGTCTGCTGAATTTCTTCAATGAGTGTATGATCTCATGTGCTATTATAATGCCTTCGGTTATGTTTCTACCTAGAACAAAACCAGTTTGCTCCTTTGAGATTATGTAGGCCAATAGTTTTTTGAGCCTACTTTCCATAACTTTTGTTGTTATCTTGTATATCGTGTTGCATAGAGATAGGTCTGTATTCCGAGAAAGATTTGCACTACTCGTTCTTTGGGATGAGGACAATGTTTGTATTATTTAGATCCTTTAAAAGTAACTTTTTCTCCCGAGATTCTTCCACTACTTCATGAATGTCCTTCCCCATAAAATCCGAGCCAACTTGATAAAAAAGAGCATTAAACCCATTAGGTTTGGGTGATTTTTTTTGTTGCATTTGAACATGGCTCCTTTCACCTCATCCCTTGCTGTGGGGGGCAAAAGAATTTTGTTGATTTCATTTGATACCACCCTTTCTATGCCATCAATAATATTATGCCTCAACCTATCCGCTTCCCCATAGCCACCAAGTAGGTGTTCGAAAAACTCCACACCAGCCTTTTGCAACTGATCTTCTTCTTCAATCCAGTTACGTTGCACATCCTTTATTTAGGCTATTTCTATTCCAGCTTCATTTTATTTTGGTGGAATTGTGAAAGAATTTTGTGTTCAAATCCCCCGCTTCTAGCCACATATCCCTCAACTTTGTTTTCTAGTAGCATTCTTCTCTCGCTAAATTTTCATTATATTCCCCCAACTGTAGATCCTTCTCCTTTTCAAATTCAACATTTTTCATGCCTTTAGTAATTATCAACTCCCCCAAATCTACAAGTTCCACCTCTAATCTTAGTCTAATCTTAGTTTCAAAGACATTTTAAAAGAAATCTTTATTCCATTTCTTTAGCCTCTCCTTCATACACAACAACTTTTTATGAAATATGAACATTTTTGTACCCTTAATGAGAATTGGTTCTAGCCACCAAACCTTCATTAGCGCTAGAAAATCTTCACATCTCAGCCATATTTTCTTGAATCTGAATTAGCCCTTCACTGGTTTTGTGTTGGTGTTGATAGAGAGTTCCACTAGGAAATTATCTGAAATAGGAATTGATCTTATCGAGGCCTTTGGTATCACGTTCTCCTATAACCATTCTTCCAAGACAAAAAAATCTATCTAATTTTTATGCTATATTAGTGAAGTCTTTCCTCCTATTGGTCCATGTAAAAAACCATTTGTAGTTTTGATATCAATTAAATTATTCTTTTCAACAAATTTGGAAAAATATTTTTGAGACTAGGAAACCCATCTTAGCCCACCACTTTTTTCACTTAAATCTATAATAGCATTGTAGTCCCCCCCAAGAATTGATTTGCCTGGATCTATTTCTTTGCTTATGGATTCCCAAAGGATTTTCTTATCTTCTATTTTGGTTGACCCATATACATTAAAGATTGCAAATTTGAAATTAGAGGGAATCATTTTTACCTTGAGTTTCTTCCAATTTGGATTTGTAGCGATGATTTCCACATCCATAAATTTTGTCTTCCAAAGCACTCCAATTCCTCTAGACTTTCATGCCCACTTTTTTCACACTAAACAACCTAACAAATCCGCAACAACTTTACTAATTTTGCAAATAATTAAAAAAAAAACAAAAATAACATACTGCATTACTTAAGTAGACATCAAACTCATTAGCTAATAGTAAATATAGATACAAGTTTCTTTTTTTTTTTAAAACAATGATGTCTACTTATTTTGGGTCGACTTAACGTACCTCTTACATTCCATTGTGTCAAAATTTTCTTGCTCCTAATACCTGTACCTACAAGGTTGACATGACTTGAAACACACATAAGATCAATGGGTAGTTAGCACATGATCACCAAGACAAGCTATACAAATCTAATGGTAGTTTACAATATCGGAAGAAAATGACAAGTCCCAAATAAGACTCGGAAGAACAGTCCTAGGGGCCTAACCTAATGCCTCGGTGGCTCATTGCTTGATGACATTGCCTACATATATATTTCGTAGAGGCACCATAATTCGACAACTTGAGTTGCTCCAACTCATTTGACTTACCCACACAAGGTATATCTGCTAGGTTTTCAAATCCTTCGACTCTACCCCAATCACAATCATCACACAAAAACGTTGATAATGCTAAACTTAGTTCTTTACCCAACTACATCCTATGCCCCTATTGTATAAGGCATTAACAAGATTAAAAAATTGACCCATTTTGTATATTAACAAGGCATTAATACTAGTAATCCTATCTTTACCCAACTACATTCATGAAGTAGTGGAAGAATCTCGAGAAAAAAAAAGTTAGCATTAAACCCATTAGGGTCGGGTGATTTTTCTAGTTGCATTTGAAAATGGCTTCTTTCACCTTATCCCTTGTTATGGGGGGCACAAGAATTTTGTTGCTTTCATCCTATACCACCCTTTCTATGCCATCAATAATATTATGCCTCAACCTATCCACTTCCTCATAGCCACCAAGTAGGTGTTCGAAAAACTCCACACCAGCGTTTTGCAACTGATCTTCTTCTTCAATCTAGTTACCTTGCACATCCTTTATTTGGTTATTTTATTCCAACTTCATTTTATTTTGGTGGAATTGTGAAAGAATTTTGTGTTCAAATCCCCTGCTTCTAGCCACATATCCCTTGACTTTGTTTTCCAGTAGCATTCTTCTCTCGCTAAAATTTCATTATATTCCCCCAACAGAGCTTTCTCCTTTTCAAATTCAACATTTTTCATGCCTTTATTAATTATCAATTCCCCCAAATCTACAAGTTCTGCCTCTAATCTTAGTTTCTCTTCGAAGACATTTTTGAAGAAATATGTATTCCATTTCTTTAGCCTCTCCTTCATACACAACAACTTTTTATGAAATATGAACATTTTTGTCCCCTTAATGAGAACCAATTCTAGCCACCAAACCTTCATTAGCATTGGAAAATCTTCACATCTTAGCCATATTTTCTCGAATCTGAATTGGCCCTTCACTAGTTTTGTGTTGGTGCTAATAGAGACTTCCACTAGGAAATGATTTGAAATAGGAATTGATCTTATCGAGGCCTTTGGGATCATGTTCTCCTACAACCATTCTTCCAAGACAAAAAATGTATCTAATTTTTATGCTATATTAGTGAAGTCTTTCCTCCTATTGGTCCATGTAAAAAAACCATTTGTAGTTTTCATATCAATTAAATTATTCTCTTCAACAAATTTGGAAAAATCTTTTTGGGACTAGGAAACCCATCTTAGCCCACCACTTTTTTCACTTAAATCTGTAATAGCATTGTAGTCCCCCCAAGAATTGATTTGCCTGGATCTATTTCTTTGCTTATGGATTCCCAAAGGAGTTTCTTATCTTCTATTTTCATCGACCCATATACATTAAATATTGTAAATTTGAAATTAGAGGGAATCATTTTTACCTTGAGTTTCATCCAATTTGGAATTGTAGCGATGATTTCCACATCCATAAATTTTGTCTTCCAAAGCACTCCAATTCCTCCAGACTGTCATGCCCACTTTTTTCACACTAAACAACCTAACAAATCCGTAACGACTTTACTAATTTTGAAAATAATTAAAATAAAATAAAAAATAACATACTACATTACTTAAGTCAATAGACAATGAACTCATTAGCTAAGAGTAAACATAGATACGAGTTTCATTTTTTTTAAACAATGATGTCTACTTATTTTGGGTTGACTTAATGTACCTCTTACATTCCATTGTGTCAAAGTTTGCTCGCTCCCAATACCTGTACCTATAAGGTCTTCATGACTTGGCACACACATAAGATCAATAGGTAGTTGGCACATGATCACCAAGACAAGCTATACAAATCCAATGGTAGTTTACAATATTGGGAGAAAATGACGAGTCCCAAATATGACTTAGAAGAACATTCTTAGGGGCTCAACCTAATGCCTGGGGGGCTCATTGCTTGATGGCCTTGCCTACGTATATATTTTGTAGAGGCATCGTAGTTTGATAACTTGAGTTGCTCCAAGTCATTTTACTTACCCACACAAGGTATATCCGCTAGGTTTTCAAAGCTAACTCTACTCCAATCACAATCATCACACAAAACCACTAATAACGCTTAACTTGGTTCTTTACCCAACTATATCCTATGCCCCTATTCTATGAGGCATTAACAAGATACAAAAATCCACCCATTTTGTATATTAAAAAGGCATTAATACTAGTAACCCTATCATTATATTCTAATATAGTTGGATATGAAGAGCTAGATAGCGACGACAGTTTGTTCAAATGATATACATTTTGATTTTACACGTATAGCAATTATAAAAGAAAATAAAACTATACATATGCCTGCTCCATCAATACAAATAGGTTTGATCACCTTAGTTGGAAGAACAATTCAATTGTTAATACAAACACAATTATGTAGCTCAACATGCCTCCCAGGATATTAATGCCTTGGGTCTTAAACAATACTCTAATTCACTAATTATATAGGACAAAAGATACCTATCTTCAAAACTACTACTACAAGTCCCTATCTTAACAACATTTCAAATTAATCACTTGATTAGTGATATCTCCCATAATGTTGTCATTAATATTGACACCCATATTAATTCATCAAAATACTAATAAGGATGCTATTGAACACCAAAACTATCTATAATATATATACCACAATAAAATAGAATTCTATTGAAGAATAATCCCAATTATAGTGAAAAACACTCTCAATAGGTGCAATGTTATTAATATCTAACCTATAATAATTAGAAATTCCCAAACTATAACTCCAAACACATATAACTATTTTACAAATAAATTAGTGGAAAAAAATATTCACTACTAAGTAGAAATAGTAGCACTAATAATGGTACAAACAATAGAATGAATTATAACACCCTTTTTGGGTATTACAGTTTCCACATAATGTTTTTCAAAATATAAAATCTCAAGAATCTATCTCTATCTCATCTAAAGACCGTATCATTCCAGTTATACAAATAATATCTCTATTGTTCAATATAGAATACATGAGGCATGATATGACCCAAGTACAAAAATTATGAATTTCAGAAAGAAGTTATATGAATGTTTTGCTTAATTTCTTGCATGCAGGGATTAGACTAGAAATTTGTTGAGGATAAAATGAGCAAAATGTTTTGGGACATCGCATTTAGAAACAACAATGAATAGTGCAAATCACAGCAGCTCTAACAACCATTTCCAAATTATGTAGGCTAAAGTGCAAAACCATCCAAGATGTAATTATGGAAAAATTAAACTTACTATATCAAATTGAAGCATTTTCAGAAAACTCAGACAAAACAATATTGATGGTCTTGAAAGTAATATTTAAACATAAGCTAAGTTAACTAAGGTATTGCTATAATGGATTTGCAAAAAGAGGTAAAGTGTGCAACAAAATTCATTAAGTACCCAACAAATCTGAAAGAGTATTGCAATTGTTCTTGTTTCATAATAAGAAGTAGCAAAATAGAATCTAATAGCTTGAAAAGAATCCTGTCACAAGAATTCTAGATATCTAAATGATCCTATAATTTCAATTATAACAGACACTTTGCATGAAACATCAAGACGAGAAAAGATGGGATTCAGATATTTCAACTTGCATCCAATATTTCATTTAATAGGCTGCAAAAAAAAAAATCATGTCCGGAGGTCAAGAATTTAGCAGCTCTAAAATCCCAATATTTTAGATCTACTTTTTGTTTCTTGTAAATAGATTGAAGCAGTTGTTGTTTTTGTTCATTTATTCTTTCTTAATAGACTGCAAAAATAATCATGTCTGGAGCTCAAGAATTTAGCAGCTCTAAAACCCCAATATTTTAGATCTACTTTTTGTTTATTGTAAATAGATTGAAGCAGCATCTGTTGCTTTTGGTTCATTTATTCTTTCTTAATAGGCTACAAAAAAAATCATGTCCAGAGCTCAAGAATTTAGCAGCTCTAAAACCCAATATTTTAGATCTAAATTTTTGTTTATTGTGAATAGATTGAAGCAGGATGTATTGTTTTTGGTTCATTTATTCTCTTAATCGTTTCCAGAGCTCAAGAATTTAGCAGGCCTAAAAACCCAATATTTTAGATCTACTTTTTGTTTATTGTGAATAGATTGTTTCCTAGTTCATGAGATATACAACTTGAAATAAACTTTAATAAATTCTAGAATTTGAAAAATAAATATTCATTCTAATAAATAGAGAGATAAATGAAGTTTGAAATCAAATTTCGCTAGAAGTATTTTATGCTTGCAATTCTTATTATAATTTATACACCTAAGTAAATTACATTCAATTACCAAGGCTCTATATTTGCTTAGATAAATATCAAACAAGAACTAAAAAAAACCAAATTCCAATTCTTAATCATTAGTTCTATAGTAGTTGATATATTTATCATTTATAATATATACATGAAAAAATACACCTTAAAATGAACAATGTAGCTAATATCTCTACTATAGAAAAAACCAACATATTAGATCCATAGGTATAATTTGGGTTTTGTATTTGTAATTGTAGGATGAATCCATCATGCAAATGTAGAACTTAGAATGCACTAACTATAAATTGAACCTTGTAGCTATTTACAACATGAATTGAACAAGGAACTAGGGCTACATGAGAGCGAATTGGTGGTTATCTATCTCATAGCCATTTATAATTATCACATTTGTGTTAGCTTTTATATGTGATTTGAGAATTATATACTATTGCAACTATGTTTAAGTAGTTTAGTATATCAATATTAAATTTATAAGTTTATTATATCATGTGAATATGATAATATTCATTTTAATCATAAGATAAACCAACACAAATATTTTCATTTTTTTATCAATCAAATATTGCACATTTATTATAAGTTAGTTGATAAAACTATAAACATCCGTCTATCTGCATCTATCAATAATGCCTCTAAATATTATGAGATGATTTAATTTTAATGAGCCTTAAAATATAGATTTAATAACCACAAACATATAGAGGATCTAAATAACACCTCTTCCAAATTCACTTAAAAATGTTATATATATATATATATTCAACAAAGTAAATTACAAAGAAATAAGAGCTACCAAAAATAACTAAAAAAGAAAGTTAAACCAACGTATCCATAAATATAGATGCCAAAAATGTTCATATACTTGCCCTACCATTTGAAAATGTGAGTGCTTGGGCCTTCCCTAACAAGAACATTGCTTTTCCAATTTTACTCTCCATATTAGGTGACATTCTTTCCCCCGACATAAGCAACATGCTATTTTATAAACATTACAACACTCCCATGTGGGACTGATGCAAACTTCCTTGTTTATTACTCACTAGGAGTATTAATATATCGTTTGAACACTTGCCCTACATTTTCTTCTATCATACATTTGTTTACTAGTCTTTGCTCTACTATTATCTTCTAATATATACTTTTTTTTTATTTCCTACCTATATATACATCAATTTAATTATCACTATATAAATCTACCATGATACAAAATAAGGTACCTGCTAATATGGAATAAGAGGGCGGGGCCTTACAGTCCTCTCTTGGAGACATTAAGCACGATGTTCCCCAAGTTGAAGAACTTACATGAACTAAGAAAAATCCCTTTGAACTTGTCTATTTGCATTTTGTTCATAAGTGTTTAGCATAATGTAGCTTGCTAACCTTGTGAAGCTTGAACCCCATTTTTTTGTTTATAATTGTTTGGCATGGCATAGCTTGCTAAGCCTTATGAAGCTTGAAGTTCATATTGTGGTGCCTTATTAAACTTATCAGAGGTATAGCTTTGGTATGGTATGGGAGCCTAATAAGATTATCTCATTTTCCACCCCTAGGGGCTCACCTAGTGGATATGAATTTCACTAACCCATGTGAGTGTGTGTTGTTGTTTGCATATTGAGAATCACATTTCACTTACAAACATTTTGGATAAACAGTGAGGCATGTTCCACATCGCGTTGGATAGTTGAGGCTTGATCCAACCCTTTTTATTTTTATGTTTCTTTGAGTCTTTGACATTGTATGTTTGTGTATCTTTCCTTGTTGCATATCATACATCTTGTGCGCGTCCCTTTTTGCTTATGTTGCTTTGACGTGGGATCTTGGATCCTGGGGGCTTGGCCACCTCCTTGACATTTTTCATC
Source organism: Sequoia sempervirens (assembly GCA_007258455.2). Classification (NCBI taxonomy): domain Eukaryota; kingdom Viridiplantae; phylum Streptophyta; class Pinopsida; order Cupressales; family Cupressaceae; genus Sequoia; species Sequoia sempervirens. Next base: position 184,205,982 of record VDFB02058242.1, read on the forward strand.
CTATCCCATCAACATTGGTAAATTTGCATGTTTACATTGCTTATATTCACTAAAAAAAATGAAAAAGTGCATTAGATCTGATTTTGTTTTACATTTTGTTGACATTAAAATCATCATTCAAACATTTAGATTCATATTGCACATTCAATTAAGTCACCTTCTTCACCATTCAACCTTAGTCAACATTGCATTTAGAGACTTGGAATTTGGAAAATCTATTGCAAAATTGGCTGTTACAGACCTGAAACATCAAACCCATAGGATTAACTAAGAAAAACAAAACTCAAATTCAACAAACCCTGATTTGGGACCCATTTTCCATAGGGAAAATGAGTCCCTGTACACATCTTTCCAGCCAAAATTCTAAGTGATTTATGGTGTCTAATTTTCATTTATGTTCTTGTTATCAACCCTAATCTGGGACCCATTCGCCATAGGGCGAATGAGTCAGTGTAGATTGTAGCAACAAAAATTCTGAGTCATTTTCAGTTTCTGATAAGCATTTATGTTTCTGTTGTTAGATCTGCAAAGTAGTTTCCTAAAACAGTTAATCTTTGCATTTAATTTCTTGTTCATTTAGTTAGATTTTGCAAACATTGGGAAAATAATTTCTTGCATATTTCAATTACAAGTAGCATCATATTTTTGCATTTCCAGCATTATTTCCTATAATTAAGTTGTTTTACAACAAATTGCTAGTATTGCCCCCCCCCCCAACACACACACACACACACACACACACACACACACACACATATATATATATGGGATTTATCTCTTTATCTATTTGAAGCATTGCTATGTCGTATTTTTATGCACAATTTTCTTCTTCTTTTGTCTACAATGAAGTCGAGATTTAAGATTGTCTTCTAAGTTAGTTAGGGATGATATCTAGTAGATCTAATTATTTTTTCTTGTTGGGTTTGTTTGGGGAAGAACTCAATCATGCCTATTATGGTTGGAAGGATTGTGGGGTACCAAGGGGAACTACAATCTCTTATTTACAAGAAAAAATGGGAATTAGTGTCACAAGAGAAATGTTGGACTGATGGCCTTTATTACCTATGGAAGGCTAAAAGTAGAGTATAAAATTTTCACTTTGAAACCCAATGCCACTAAAAATGAAGTCAACAAGGCATATTGTCATCTTGCCTTGTAGGTATTGAAATGCCTATTTAATTTTCTTGGCAATTCTTAGAAGAAAACAAGGGGAATGGGTTTTATTTGTGAAATATTTTTACAATGTTTTGGTCCTTTGGTCAGGGTTTAGGTTGCCCTTTAATGGACTTCCATGTTCTTCTAAGTTCTTATTGTGGGTACCGAGGGGCACTACAATCTCTTATTTACAAGAAAAAATGGAAATTTGTGTCACAAGAGAAATGTCGGAGCGATGGCCTCTTTACTTATGGTGCACAAACAACATCATTTTCTAAGTTCCCTACCAATTGACCTCATGTATTGCACAAATATATGCAAAAAAATAGACAAAATTCCATAATTGACCTTTCACACTTCTTTGGCATACCCATTGCACACCAAGGTGTGATTGCTAGTTTAGCCTATGGCGCAATTGCATATTCTTGTATTGATCTAATTTATGATCTAGATAATGTTTGCACTTGTCATACCTTAATAGTTATTATAATGTTACTTCATATTGATACAATAGATTTGCATATCAACGCTTACACTCAAAACCAACTTGAATGGATCATACAACTATTATTTAAAATTCATAACCACACAAAAGGGAAAATGGCTATAATCGATTCACAGTAGTTTCATGTATTTCTCAGTCACATGAGCAGCAGAAAAAAATTGTTAGGCAGTTGTACGAGAGATTTGGTTCAATTTGAATCAATGCGGGAGCCAAAGTTTTTTAAAATAAACGTGAATTTGTTTTTTAAAAACACTTGTTACCAAATGTTTTACGCCCTATTACCCACCGTCAGTAAACTTCATATTATGTATGTATGCTATGCATGTTTCAATGTATCTTTTTTTTTTTTTAAATAAACATGAATTTGTTTTTTAAAAACACTTGTTACCGAACGTTTTATGCCCTATTACCCACCGTCAGTAAACTTCATATTATGTATGTATGATATGCATGTTTCAATGTATCTTTTTTGCCTTTTGTATGCCATGCTTTTATGCATTTTTGTATGTTACATGCCATACCAGTAGGGGAGAGGGGCCCATAGTGGAGCACCCTAACTTCGCCTTTCTCAAAATCCTACGTGGAAATTTCAAATCACTCCCAATTTTGTACAATAGTTTATTTTACAACTCATGTGCTTCTATATTTCATTTTAGGGCCACAACATCAATATGATGCCACATCAACATGTTTTTTGTTTAGGTATCCAAAAAAGGCCCAAAAAAAAGTGAGACCGATAGTGGTGCACTAAGTCATGTTTTATTGGTGTACTAATGTGGCATCACATGATTTGTCAATTTGTGTATTTTATGGATAAAAAGTGCTTAGCAATTGGATATTAAGGTGTTTCACTATGGGACCCACTAAGGACTACTTATATCCCCACTATTAGACCCTGCTCCACTATGAGCCCCTCTCCCCTAATGAATCGCTAAATTTGGTAAATAACCAAGAGCTATCACCCTATCATTGATGATCCCACTAAATGTTAGTTATTACCGTTTTGAAGAGCGTGGCTTGCCAGCTGTCATCACCGTTAGGAAAAGCATTATTACCGTTTTGAAGAGCGTGGCTTGCCAGCTGTCATCACCATTACGTAAAGCATTATTAGAGAAGCAGGGCGGAGGGTTTATTTCATTTGTCTGTTCACTGTGGATTGGTGGTGGTGATGGATCTGGATCTCCGAGGATCTTGAAAATGAACTCACCAGGTGAGGTTCAGTGAAAATTTATTTTGGATTCTACCTGTTGAGGACCCCGTCTCGACACCCTTGGTGCAGAACAGCACTCTGTAACGCTTCAACCCCGGGAGGATTCTTCACCGCCCACCAAAAGCACTGACCGCTCGCCTCCAGACCTGCCGCAACCTCCTTCGTGTGCTCGCAGGAAAGCGCAATTTCAATCCGACACACTCTTTCATTCCCTTTCATTTCTTAACTATGTTTGCAGGGGAGAGGATCAAGAGCAATTCTAGTCGAATTGTTATTATAATCCGGCTTTTTGTAGTTCTGATATTAATGTCGAACTACGCAGCCAATCTCACTTCATACCCTTGGTTGTTTTTGGTGCAGGTGTTTCCGAAAGGTGATTGCAACTGCAGTTCGGCATATCAAAAAAGAAAATTAAATCTTATTTAACTCCCCAAGAATATGCAGAGACTCTGACAAAGGGTCCAAATAATGGTGGTGTTGCTGCTGTTCTTAACGAGATCGCCTCTTCTTGTCTCGACAATGCGGATATACAATCGTGGGGCCTACCTACAGAACAGGCGGTCTAGGATTTGTGAGCTCCTCTCAATTCTATAAATAAATAATTTTTGAATGCATTTGTACAAAACAATTTTTAGCTATGTTTTTGGTGCAGGTGTTTCCCAAAGGTTCTCCTCTACTCTCGGACATTCCAAGGCCCTTTTATCACCAGACGGGCGGTTTAAAACCGGGCCGACGCTCCACACAGGCACCCCTAAGGAGCTCCGCAAATGATCCACAAACTCAACCTTCACCGTGTTTATCACCTCACCCTGCTTAAAAAATCGTACGGAAACCCTGTCCGGAGGAAGAATAAACGAATTGTGGAAGGAAACCGGTTTGGGAAGACCGTGTGGTCCGCCGGAAGAGGCAGAGGAAGGTTATTTACAACGGCCTGTAGAATGGTATTTTCAATTCATCGGCAACCGCGGGCAGAAAAACTGAGCTCCATTTGTTTAGTCGCAGCGAAGAGCGCGCCGATCTCCATTTGTGATCTCATTAACTTACTTCTTCCAGTTCTCCTATCTTCGTTTATACAGGAAACGAAGGCTATATTGAATGGTTCCGGCTTTATGTTCGACATTGCACGGCGCTTCTGGTCTTCATTGAGGTATGCTCTGCTCTACATATGCTTCTATTTAAATTGTCTATCTTTTTATTTTCTATCTTTATTTTTATTGAGATTTGCTCTGCTCTGCTCTGCTCTGCTCTACATATGCGTCGACATTGCACATGTTTGAGAATTTTTTTTTGTTGTCTATCTTTATTTTTTCCTTTAAAGTTTTTCCTAACTTGGATATTTTCCATGAGAAGCTCAACAATAATATTGCAGATGGCAATTAGCACAGTAGAAAATATATCTATGCTATGTAGTTTTAGCACAGTAGAGCTAAGCAATAAAATTCAAGATAACAATTGTCTTGTGTTGTGCATTATTTAAGTAAATGTGTTTTACCCTGTGTTTCACTTAGGTTAATTCTTTCTGTATGTAATTTTTTTACTAGTTTTGAAGATTTTTTTTTAGGAACTGTATTTTCCCTGTGTATCATAACATTAGAAGAAAATTAGAAGTATTAACAGTTAAATTCATACATTCCCCTGAGACTTTACCCTCGGTTTACAATAAAACAAAACCAACATTGAGTTATAGGCAAAAATTAGGATAGTCTTAATTTCACTATTGAACAGTCATCAACAAACTAGTTCAAATCATAGACATTGAAATGATCTTAAACAACAGACCAAGGAGGTATCTACCCGTTTATGACCAGCATTAATGGCTAAGTAAAACTAAGGAACTACCTACCTTAGTAGAGAGTTCCATGGAGCAATTGAAAAGAGACTACCTTGAATGAGCACAACAACAAAGAAGAAAATTGTAAACAGCAAAGCCTGCAAAGTAGTTTTTTGTTGAATTCACTGGGTTAAGCACAATCATCGGCTGTTTATGGACAACGCCCACCACTAAATGGCCAGCAAAATGACAATAAGCTCAGCTATTTTTAATCCACTTTATATCAAAATAAAAAATCGTATCTCTGTTATTCTTCGACTGATCAATTCACATTATTTGGTTGTTTCTTTTTGACAGATTTCAAGCCCATGGTTTCTTCTCTTCATGTTTCTATCGCTATCTGCATATTCATATAGTCTAGTAGAGTTTCTTGCAGTGGGAGGTTCGGTAAGAAGTTGGTGGAATGAGCAAAGGATGTGGATGATAATAGGCCCGTCATCGTGTCTGTTTGGATTGATTCAAGTTTTCTGCAAATTAATGTTCTGCTCTACATATGGTCTTCATTGAGGTATGCTCTGCTCTGTTCTACATATGTTTCTACTTTATTACAAAAGATATACTTGGAAATAGGAGCATGCTCATTAGGTCTACAGAAAATCAAAACAAAAGCTATATAAGGAAAATATATACTACATAAAAATCTCGAAAAATCTACAATATAAACACTTTTATAGACATCCTTGATCTAAATCTAACTACCCATTAGAGGAAAAAGATGTACTAGTTCATAAATTGCGTATTTTCTGTGATGGGTAGTATATTGAGGCCATAAAAATTAGCGAATGTTTCTTCTTTACCTGCAATTGCAAAAAAATTATTTAGAGCGAACTGTGGAAACCTATTTTGGTGTGATTAGCCCAAGCAGGATTTAAATTGATTTCATCACCATTACTACGGCGAATCAATGCCATTCGGAAGCAAAGATGTGGCTTACAGCAATGCCACCACAATGGGCTATCTAAGCTCCTCTCGCTGATTTCACTAATATTGATTACAGATCTCAAGAGAATTTGACAGCAGAGGATTCACCCTTGGTTGTATCTTACGGTGGAAGTGTGTTTAATCAATTGTGTTATGAGTTTCTAAATGCGGTGATCAAACCCTATTTATATGGGTATATATAAATAGGGTTTGATCACCCTTGGTTGTATCTTACGGTGGAAGTGTGTTTAATCAATTGTGTTATGAGTTTCTAAATGCGGTGATCAAACCCTATTTATATGGGTATATATTGAATGGGTTTGCAATGTATGTTATGGATTCCGAGGCTTTTTGGTTCAGCTTCACTCAAAATGAAAAGGGTTTTGTTTTGTGCCGGTAGTTCGGGAAGGGCAGAAAGCTATTCAGATGGAATGGGATTATGAGGTAATCTATAGAATATCTATTTTATCATTTATTATCATTAATCATGTGGGTTACGAAAGTCTACTTTTCAGTTTTATAGTACTTCTAGATCAATTATGACCTATTTAACATCGATCACTATCTTGTAATGAATTTATGTGCAGGGAAAACATTCAAGACCTTTGGTCAAGTATTCCTGTGATTCAAATACGTAGAGAATGTTGGAATTTCTATAGAGTGATGTTTAGAATTTCTCAATTATTATTGCAGTCAATACAAAACAAATTTTAATTTGAAAATTGATATGTAAATAGATTTGTTGTTTAATAAAAAAATATTTGGGAGGGGTTGAATTGGCCCTCTTGCCAAGGCTGCAGGGAATGGTCACTGGCCATGGCCATTCTTTTCAGTCTAGTGTCTTTGTATTGTTTTTTAATTTATTTTTTACTATAGAATTTTTTAAATTTTTTTTAATTTCATCATATTTAACAATTTGACATTTTTTTTTTTTGTAATGTGATTATTTAAGTATATAATATCCTCTAATTATAATGTAATGTGGTAACATTGTAATAATTAGTGTTGTGATATTAGAAGGTTGCAATTTAAGTATGTTTGTTTAGTGTGTTTTAGTTTGAGAATTCATTAAGTGTTTGTGTGTGGTGTATGTTTGAACATTGATCTACTTATTGTTTATTGTAGTGTGAGTTTGAATTTTGACATTGACTTATATTTGATTCATTTTAACATTTAATTTGTATGTTTGAGCTTTGGCACTTTGGTAGTCACTTTGTTTGCATTTAATGTTTATATGAAGTGTGTGTTTGAGCTTTCTTGTGTTTACTTAATGCATGGTTGAACTAATTTTGTGTGATATTTATTTGAACTTTTTCATTTACTTTGTGTGTGTTGAACTTCAATGTTTACTTCATGTGTGGCTGAACTAACTATATGGCATGTATTTATATTTGAAAATTTCAAATTCATTTGATGTAAAATGTGTGTTATCTTTGACATTCACTTATGTGTGAAGTGTATGTTTGAACAAAATATGTGTGAAGTGAACTAATGTTGCATAAAGTGTCTTTGATTTCTTTCACATTCCCTTATGTCAATGTTTAAACTTTAGAATTTTCTTAGTATATGTTTGAAGTGTGTGTGAAATATGTTTTAACATTGACAACCACTTTGTTGGATTTGTTGAATATGTTTTAACATTGACAACCAATTTGTATGTTTGAGCTTTGGAACTTTAGTAGTCACTTAGTTTGCATTTAATGTTTATATGAAGTGTTTGTTTGAGCTTTTTTGTGTTAACTTAATGCATGGTTGAACTAATTTTGTGTGAGATTTATTTTTAACTTTTTCATTTACTTTGTGTGTTGAACTTCAATATTTACTTCATTTGTGGTTGAACTAACTCCATGGCATGTGTTTATATTTGAAATTTCAAATTCATTTTATGTAAAATGTGTGCTATCTTTGACATTCACTTATGTGTGAAGTGTGTGTTTGAACAAATTTTTTGTGGCGTAAATTAATGTTGCATAAAGTGTCTTTGATTTCTTTCACACACTTATGTCAATGTTTAAACTTTAACATTTGCTTAATATATGTTTGAAGTGTGTGTTTGAACAAAATTTGTGTGAAATATGTTTTAACCACCACTTTGTTGCATTTGTACTTTGACATGTGTGTATATTTGAACTTTCATATTCACTTTGTATGAAGAGTGTACTAACTTTGATACTCACTTTATGGTATATGTTTGAAGTTTGACATATATACATTTTTTTTTTGTATTTTGACATGTTTGAACTTAAGTGTTTACTTTGTGTGTAGTTGAAAAACTTTTTGTGAAACATTTTAAAATTAGGCATGTTTGTTGGAAATACAATGCCATTTAATTTGCAAATCATAAACATTAATTATTTCATGTATCTCTTAAAACCTTGGAATGTGTTCACAAACACTAGGATTAAAAGAAATTAATTATTTGGATGAAATAAATCATGAAATTGATATTTGTAGTTATTCCTAAACAAAAGGAACATGGAGGATGCCCTTGGAGTTGCTCCTACAACATAGGAGCACATGGGTACACACATGGGAGGTGGGACACACCTCAATTTAGTTAACTGGTTGAGGAATTGATAACTCTTATGAAATACATGTTAGGTTCCCTATGAGATATGGATTAATAATTACAATGTATAAGTGGTACTATCAGTTCAATTCAGTTCATATTCAGTTCAGTTCAGTTACATGCAATTGCATGTTGGTTATTTTGAGTTGCATGTAGTTGACTTCAGTTAACTTGGAATACATGTTTAAATACTTGAGTTGCATGTGAGATAACAGTTTGAATGTTTTAGTTAACAGGGGGATGACCATTCTTGCATTAATGGTGTTGAGAAATGTTTCAGTTAACAAGAAACAAATTGGACCCACCTTGGGCGCCAAAGTTGGCTTCTTGTAATTAACTCCTTTGCATGATAAGACATTTCTGAAGGCTCAGTTAAGTGGGACCCTCTATTGGGCACCAACTTTGAGGAGGAGCTTTGGAATTATCACCAAAGTGAAGGATGAGTTGTAGCTTCAGTTTGGGATGCCCAAATGGATGAAGCACATGTTCTAAGCTTTGTTTTTCATGGTGGAACTCAACTTGAAGGAATATGGCATACCTTTTCTAGGGCTAGGGCTTGGGCTTGAGCATTGTAATTGTCACCTTTTGGAGATTACAAGGTTGCTTATTGCCTATATATCTCATTCAAGTTGTAGAGAGTTTTGATAGTTGTTATTACAGGTTGTGAAGAAGATTGGCTAAGGAAAAGGAAGCATTCTCAAGCAAGAATTGATGCTATTGTAATTCAGAGATTGAATAATAGAATAATTCATGATGGAGTTTTTTCTCGAAATGGTTTCTCCACGATACATCTTGTGTAATCTTTCTAATATCCTGTCTAGTTCTTCTATCAACTTTTGTCTACATTCTACAACAGTAAAATGGATTAATCAAGATAATCACCCACAAAGAATATGTAACAAAAGGAAAAAGCTTATTTAGATCAGCAATACTAAAATTTTATAGAGTATTAATCTAAGAAAACACCTCATTTTTCAACAATGCATTCATTTTTGTGTGTTTGCAATTTGATATGTTTGAACTAACTTAATGTACCTTTAAATATGTTTTAACATTAACAACCAATTTGTATGTTTGAGCTTTGACACTTTAGTAGTCACTTAGTTTGAATTTAATGTTTATATGAAATTGTGTTAACTTAATGCATGGTTGAACTAATTTTATGTGAGATTTATTTTTAACTTTTTCATTTACTTTGTGTGTGTTGAACTTCAATGTTTACTTGATTTGTGGTTGAACTAACTACATGGCATGTGTTTATATTTGAAATTTCAAATTCATTTTATGTAAAAAGTGTGCTATCTTTGACATTCACTTATGTATGAAGTGTATGTTTGAACAAAATTGGTGTGACACAAACTAATGTTGCATAAAGTGTCTTTGATTTCTTTCACACTTATGTTAATGTTTAAACTTTAACATTTTCTTAATATATATTTGAAGTGTGTTTTTGAACAAACTTTGTGTGAAATATGTTTTAACCACCACTTTGCTGCATTTGTACTTTGACATGTGTGTGTATATTTGAACTTTCACATTCACTTTGTATGAAGAGTGTACTAACTTTGATACTCACATATGTTTGAAGTTTGACATACATTTTTTTTTTGGTATTTTGACATGTTTGAACTTAAGTGTTTACTTTGTATGTAGTTGAAAAAAAATTTGTGGAACATTTTAAAATTAGGCATGTATTCATTTTTGTGTGTTTGCAGTTTGATATGTTTGAACTAACTTAATTGTTGTGTTTTTACTTTGGCATGTGTGTATATTTGATATTTCACATTCAATTTGTGTATATTATTTTCTATTATATTACATTTTAGTTTTTTATTTCATTATATTTATTGTAATATGATTATATTTAAGTTTTATAATATCTTATTTGTAATGTAATTTGTAACAATTGGTATTATGTTATTAGAAGGTTGCAATTTAAACATGTGTGTTTAGTGTGTTTTAGTTTGAGAATTCATTAATTGTTTGTGTGGTGTGATTTACTTATTATTTATTGTAGTGTGGGTTTGAATTTTGGATTGATTTATCTTTGATTCATTTTGACATTTAGGTAAGTGCAAAAAAATGGGGGACCAAAAAGGGGTCTTAAGTGGCCACTTTTGTTTTCTTTCAAAATCAAGAAATTTTGACATTTGATGACAAATTGAGGATAGTTACACTCAAAATTTTAAGATGCAACAAAAACAATGTAAGAAGTCCTTTGAATCTACTTTTTAAATTACTATTTGTTTTTTTTAAAATGATAGAGATTAAAGGGTTCAAAAAAGGGAGCCATAGAAATAGGTGTTGAAAAAATAAGGCACAACACTTGCTGAAGGTTTTGCAAATGGGGTTGCAAGCTAAGTGGGCTTAACCTTGTGGGAAACTCCATGGTTAAGCGTGCTTGAGTTGGAGAAATACTGGGATGGGTGACCTCCTGGGTGACCCAGTGCTTCACCTATGTGAGCATCACCTCTATGCAATGAGTGCTAAGTGGACCATTCATTATCATGAGAGATGGGTTCTTGTGAACCACTACTCATGAAACATGGGTCAATGAGTTTCACTCGAAAACTACATGGTTGAATCATGATAGCAATATGAAAAATTGACATGTTGTGGAAAATACCCCCTACTTATCAATTGATGAGCTAAAGGGGCTCTATAATGAATGGCTCATAAGGCACAACACTTGCTAAAGATTTTGCAAATGGGGTTGCAAGCTAAGTGGGCTTAACCTTGGGGAAAAATCCATGGTTAAGCGCGCTTGAGCTGGAGCAATATTGGGATAGGTGACCTCCCAGGACGGCCTAGTGCTTCACCTCTGTGAGCATCACCTAGATGCAATGAGTGCTAAGTGGGCCATTCATTATCATGAGAGATGGGTTATTGTGAACCACTACTCATGAAACACGGGTTAATGAGTTTGACTCGAAAACTACACAGTTGAATCCTGATAGCAATATAAAAAAAATCTAACATGTAGTTTATGCTTGATTTTTCTAATAAATTTTTAATGATATATGATTTTTTACTAATTTTTGAAATGGACAGAATTGAAAAACATAATTTTGGTTGTGTTTACCCTATAAATTTTTTTTAATAAAAAGAAGATAAAAACATTATTAAATCAAGAAAGTAGTACAAACCCAATAGAACCAAGCCACCCAATAGGGGCCAAAAGAAAAAACATCAAGCAACACCTAGAACACATCTCATATCCTCTGCAACCAAGTCCTCAAGATCCCTAGAAAGACCATCTAAAAGAACATTCCAATCATCCACTTTCCAGGTTCCCCTCTCCTCTGAAGCCCATTTAGCCAAACCATCTACCACCTTATTCCACTCCTTAGGGATATAACAGAAGGTGATAAAGTCCAAGGACTCCCCTAGGGAGATGATCTGTCTAACCACACTTGCTAGCTACTAGTCAACATCCTTCAGATGTTGCTTCTCCAAATTTTTAAACCCTATAACTTTTGAAAACTAAACAAAAATTTATTTATTTTTGAATTTGTGTAGAATGGAGTGTAGTTGATAAAAACACAATTTATATCAAATTTTAATGAAAGGTTAAAAAGTAAAGTAAAAAATATCAAACATTGGTTTTTTAACAAAAAATAGATGCAAACAAAAGACATTAAAGTTGAACGCCTTAACATTTTAAAAATGTGAAAAAAATTGCATCATTAAATAGTTAAGAGAGAGCTTGAGATTACCCATGTGTGCAATTGATTCCTAGAAACATATGCAAACTTGATGGTTAGGACGAACAAAATTATGCATGAAATTTCTTAGAATATGTAGAAACACATCTTTGGATGTTTGGAAGGCACTCCAAGCCTTTGGGTTGGAAATCCAAAGCAAATCCAAACCAAAGGCTTAAGGATTCTCAAAGCAAGCAATAATGTGAGTGTGTTATAATGTGCTTGTGTTATTTCATAGTTTTGTGTTAAATACTAGTTTGTTAAATGTGTGCATATATATTTGTATGTATGTATTTATGTATGTATGTATGTAATAGTGTATGTACGTATGTAAGATTGTATGTATGTATGTATGTATGTATGTATGTATGTAATTTTGCTTATATGTATGTATGTATTTAGAGGGAGAGACCTGAGAGATGGAGAGAGAGAGGGAATGGGAGAGGGGGTTGGAGTGAGAGACTTATCTAGGGAGAGAGAGAGAGAGTTCTCTAGTTGGGATGGGAGGGAGAGACTTCAAAGAGGGAGAAGGGGTGGGAGACAGACTTGGGAGAGAGACTTAAGAGAGAGAGGAAGGGAGAGATCTAAGAGAGGCGGTGGGAGGGAGATACCTAAGAGAGAGGGAATGCGAGAGTGGGAGAGAGAGAGTGAGAGAGAGGGAGTGGGAGAGAGATAGAGGGAGTGAGTGAGAGTGATAGTGAGAGAGAGAGAGGATGGTAGGGGAGACCTAAGAGAGAGGGAGAGACAAGGAGTGGGAGAGAGGGAGAGAATTAAAAGAGAGGGGGTGGGAGAGAGACTTGAGAGAGAGGGAGAGGGAGGGAGTGAGAGAGAGATAGAGGGAGTGGGAGAGAGAGGTAGTGAGAGAGAGGGAGTGAGAATGATAGTAAGAGAGAGAGGGAGTGGGAAAGAGGGGATTGGAGTGAGAGGGACTTATCTAGGTAGGGTGGGAGGGATAGAGGGATGGAGAGAGAGAGAGAGAGAGAGAGAGAGAGAGAGAGAGAGAGAGAGAGAGAGAGAGAGAGAAAGAGAGAGATGTAGGTAGGGTGCTTAAGGGAGAGATTTGAGAGAGAGGGGGTAAGAGGGAGTGAGAGAAAGATAAAGGGAGTGAGAAAGAGAAATATGAGAGAGGGAGAGGGGGTGGTAGGAAGATACCTACTCGTTAGATCACTTTCAGCATGCCCTATTCAGTCTACTTCCTTCAAGGATGAACTTGTTGTACCACACCTATGTCAAATATAAGAATGGGGGCATAACATCTAAGGTGACTTACCCTATCTCCCCTTATGCCATTTCAGTCAAAGGTTCTATGATCATGTAGAAGTAAGTTTCCTCCTCTCAACAAAAGGGGAAGGGGAAGCTTGCTCACACCCAAGAGCCTTCCTCTTCTTTTTTTGTTTCGTCCACTTCTGCCTCTTGCCCTATTGTGATGCTTTTGTCCTTCACCCCATTCCTTGTATGGGGAGTCTGATGGCACCTTCTTGGAAAAAGGCCAAGCATGAAGAATTTTAACTTCTCGTCTTTCCTACAGTGTCGAGGCCCGTTGTCTATGGTAAGAGGAAGGGCCCTCATGGAGTTGCCCCTACATCTTAGCCTCCATGGCCTCCTACTATTCTTGCCCCTTAAGTGGTGAATGGTAAGAGGCTCGTTGTTGAGGCACCTATGTCTTTTCTACCCACTGTTGTTTTCACTCTTATACTTGCTACCCCTACTCCCATCAAGGAGGCTACCCTTCCATCGGAAATATTTGTGGAGGACACACTTATGGAAGAACATGAGCCCCTTGTTCCTTCTCAAGCAACAAACTTTAGTTCCCAGAGCTAACAAAACTGGTTTGTACATGAGCTTAAACATCAAAGAAAGGCTCTAGTTATTGAAAAAGCTTCCTTATAGAAGGAAGAAGTGGAACCAACAACTCATGTTTCAAAAACTATTGTTGTGCCTCCCTCTTTTGCTCCTTTTGTCTCAGTTTTTCTTTTGGATCCCCCCGCGAATACTGATGAACCTCACTCCAAAAAGGCACAGGTGTTCATCGCTCCCTTGGTGGAGCCCCCTCTTTTGATGTCACTTTTGGACATCCCTCCATTTTCTTGGCCCATGGACATGCCAAACACCATGGTGGTTTCAATTGTGGCTCTATCCTCTTCCTCCTTGGTTTCCACTTCTTTTGTGGGGATTCCACATCCTCTATTGAAGCATAAGTTGGAGGATGACCTCACTTCTAATGGAGGTCAAAAGAAGGGATCACCTTCTTCAAAAGGGAGTTCTTCTTTGGCTTGCACTATCCTTATGACAGAGGCAACTTTGACATATCCTGAGGTTTTCACCGTCTCTTTTGATGAGGTTGATGGTGGATCTCAGGAACCTCCTTCATCTCTCACTCAATTAACACATGGCACTCCTATTAAGTGCATGTTTAACTTAGTTGATGATTTCTTGGCTCTATCAATGATCTTTGCATGATCGATGAATTTTTCCTCATAGAAGTTGAGTGAAGGAGACCTTAAGGGGCCTTCTTCCTTAGCTCTTGTCATAGGAGAGTTAGAGGGTGCTCCCCTTGCTATCCCGCCCTTGCAGGCTTGTTTTCCCTCCTTGTGTGATGATGTAGATTAGATGTGTATGTGTGTTGTGTTTCCCCATGCTTGTTTTTATGTGTTCCTAAGGGACCCTTGTCACCCTTACAGGTGCTTGGATATAGGATTGAAATTGTGTCATAAACTTCCTCTATATGTTTTATCATTCTTCTATATTTTTTTAGTGTAGAAAAAAGTAACCCTCATTCACACTTAATTCAAGAATGAATAATTAGTGATAAAATGGACTTAATTGTGACTTATTTAGGGCATTGTAAAGTGTTTATTTACACTTTCACACTAATCTAAGGATTTATTAATTAATTAAGGTTAATTTGAGCTTAATCTATTACACTTTCTAAGGGATAAAACTTGACACTCATTAATAATATTTCAAAACACTTAATTTTGTGAGGAATGTGCCCTAGGATAGTGACCTAGGTGTTGGCAACACAAGGGCAGACAACTGAGAGGGGGGTGAATCAGTTGTCATAGAAATTATACAAATTAAACTTATTCTCAGATCTGATAAATAAGCATGAAAGCATAAACCATCATCACTTCAAAACACACATAAGACCAAGATTTTTTATGTGGAAACCCTCTTAGGGAAAAAACCACGGTGGAGGTTAATCCACAAGATTATACCCTGTTAAAAGTATAAAATTATTATCAATAGAGAATGCACATGCATTCAGGCACACTTCCTAGAGCTCACTACTCAAATACAAAAGGCTTACTGCCCAAAGGAAGACTCACTATCTTACAATAACATTTAGATTACATTCGAAAGATTTTGAATTGAGAAAATAGCATCTTCTGATGCTTGATTACAACTTCGGTTAAGCACACAAACACTTTCATTTGCTCACTCTTCTTCACACTTTACTTCTGCCTTCGAAAGATTAGAAAATTATTTGCACTTAGCACGCAGAATACATCGCACAACTCACCAACAAATGGTATAAACAATCAATCATATATATTCGCAACTAAGGATAACATCAACTACATGTCAGCCTAGCAAAATATGAAATGTGTACAAACTGTTGGCCCAAAACAATAAATAATTATCAATGCAATTCAAACAATGTCAGCAAAAACATAGTAAGGACCCAAAACAACATCCTCAAACATGAAACACCTTCAAAAGTTATTCCTCGAAGATTCACAACACGCTACAATCACCATATCGGCAATGATCATGGAAAACATGAACTTACAAAAGAAAATCACCAATCGCGAGCACAGATCAATGTGGATCAACAACACAAATAGAGCATGATCTAGAAATATCAAAAAGCATCATGAATCACCAGATGAGCATCTGCAACAACTCAAATCACTAGAATCACATCACCTTCTTTCAAGAACACCAACTAAAGCAACAAAATAATTGTAAAAACACAGATACTCATAACTCAATCAATCTTTATGTGAACCTCTAAAACTTCATGTGGGTAAACTCGATATACTTGTCAACAAACCCTTTAATCCACAACCACTTATTATCAATATATTGAGCTAGCCACCATACTAAACTTCACTATATCACTGACAACCTACAACTAATTTTATTACAATTTTCTCAATATCCTCGACATATACAGCCTTAAAGACATTAATGACAATAGTGTTGACATCAATGAAAACCACATATTAGCAATATCTAAAAATCTCTCCCTTTGGCATTGATGGCAACACATGATGTGAAAAATTCCATCAACACAACTTTCTCTTATCACTTTCTCCCCCTTAGATTTTGACTCTTTTCTCCTTAACTCTTTCATAGTTTTTCACATGACTCTTCTCTTCCTTTGAAATCAATGACAAAGGTACACATTATCTTTCTCTGCACAAGCATTGAACCACATTTCTGAACATCTGACTACTCTGCCTGAGTAGCAACCGTCACACCATCAATCTGGATCACAAGATATGACTATGAAATGCATGGATTGATGCAAGTCAATGCATCTTAATTCTAATTAGGAGGGGTAATTGTTGATGGATGTTTTGTGCACTTTCTCAACACAGGTAATGCATACATACACTGCCTCTCTTGAAAGGAAACTTCCAACAGCAAGTTGCTGAAAATCTCCCCAAGGTCTCTCGGGTGTTAGGTCATGACTTGCATGGAACTCCTCAGTTGATGTTTGGTGTGATCTTGCTGGTAATCACAGGGCAGACTTACGTAGCTGGATGTGAAGTGGATCTTAAAATTTGAAGTTTCTGAGATGGGAGTTAAGGCATAATTTGTTGTAGGTTTGGACATCAATGTAAAACTTTAGTGTTTTCTTCAATCTTGGCTTTACAATGTGCAATGAACCTTAGCACAGGATGTTTCTTAAAGAAAAAAGAGAAAAAGAGCAAGGAAGAGAGAAGGTTCCTAGATCTGCAACTAACTGTGAACATTGATCATGGAGTTCCTACCATGGATAGCTTCCTTCAAATAGAATTTCACTTAACCAGAAAATTCACAGTCTCATGAAATTTGTGCTATCTTCTAAGGCCTGTGGGTATTTCATCATTCATTCACCATATACATGCATGAAAAAGGATAAAAGTGTGGAGAAACTTTGAATTCAAGCCCATACTAACTTTGTACAGCTATTTACCAACAACGAACAACAAAAAGTATGGACTAGGAAGGCATCTACACAACAATTTTTATGATCACAAAACAACATTACCAAGATCCATTTGAGCAGTTTAAATCTAACTAGAACAGTAATGTAAATCTAAATAAAGCATCTAACCATGGAGATTGAATCATGAAACATGTGAAGAACTCAGAAAATTCACCAAGTCAATGTATTTTCATTAGAAATTTCAGCAGCATGTCTTTACAACAACTCAACTCTCTTTGAATGAAAAGAGACCCCCCTATTTATAGTTCCCAAAAATTAGAATGAATGGCCAAGATTTAATCTCATTTTTTGGCCAAGATTCACTACAAACTAGGGTTCTACCTACCCCCCAAATATATTACAATTTAAGATACAGTTTTGTCCTTATCCCTATTTTGTCTTCTAGTGACAACACTGTACCATTTTTTCTTTTTCTAATTGCTCTTTCTATTGTATCTATTCCTTTAGAAGTTCTTCATTGATAATAGGGCTGCCCTCCTACTTCTTCAAAGCTGCATACGCCACGAATTTCAAGATCACTGGCATGACTTTGTCTATTTCCATGATCTCTGACTGCAACACTTGATAACTCCATTCCTTGGAGTCGTCCTCAAGTCCTTTCCAGTCTTCATCATATTTGGTGGTGTGATCCCTAAACAGCTCTGACTAGGTGAAGGCGCGTGCAGTAAAACTCATGAAATTTGTTGTTATCTTGTCTGACATCCCATCCTCCATCTTCTTCTAGAAATGGGGCTTTATTTTCTCTGGATCAATTTGCACTGCGGGCATGTCATATCCAATCATCAGCCTACGATATTGAGTGCAATCCACCCTAATTTATTTGACCCATTCAATATCTGGATCCACTTTTCCAATTATTTTCTCCAACTTTTCTTTTCTATTATCAAAGTCCCACTTCCACATGTCCACTTGCTAATGATCATCCCCTTTTAGTGTGAGCTCGTTTTCCCATGTTGATATTGGTAGCCAAAGGATGGCATCAATATTTGGATAAGTGGAATTATACGTTGCAGGGAAGTTAGTGTAAATCTTCTTTGTGCCTTCCAGAGACTACTGCAAATCCCAGAACTTGTTGGTTGTTCAAACAGCTCGACTGATACCCATGTTCCCGACATATAGAAATTTTCGGAACCAACTCTCTATAGTTTTGTCCAAGTTCTTTATTTTTTCTAGTTTGTCAATCTATTCTTTGGACAATAGTTGGGGTGGAGCCACGGACGTGGTAGGCATGTCTTAAACTAATGACCATTTTTGGATGTAATCTATTAAAGTGGCTACCTATGCTTTACGCTCATCCTTTGAGACCATATCTTGTTGTATTAGGTGCACCATTATAGCCACTGACTCCCTGAGATGCTCCACCTTCTATTCCCTAGTAGCAATTCCCAAGTTAATGGTGGAGACATTATAGCTTACTCCCTCCTGGCCTACCATCGGTGTTGCTATTTGTATAGTTCGGGACCCAAAAGCATCCATCGTTACCTTCAATCTAACTTTGGGCTTCTTCTCCTTCCTGGTTGAGATTTGTGCTCGGGCAAGGATAGCCTCTAGTCTTGCTCTTGTATCCTTCGAGGTAGGAGTCTTCTTTTCAATCTTACTTTCCAACTATTCAGGCATAGTAGATTTTCCCTTGGGCGATTCCCGATCACCCTTGCCTTCCTTTGTCTAGATCTCTATTTGTTCACCTATGGGAGCCCTTTCTTCCATTTTTGTGTTGTCTCCTTCTTGGTTGTCTGATTTTTGGGTGAATGTGAGGCGTTTGATGGGAGGCTTAGTAGGAAATCGCTCTCGTGGGATTTCTTCTATCTTGATTTCCTTTTATGTCCTTTCTTCAACTGGTTTTCCCTTGTGCACATGCTCCTCAGGCTTGTCTCTTTCTATATCTCCTTCCTCATAAGGAGGTGGCACCTCCTCCTGCTGCTCCCCTGTAGTGAGTTCTACATCTTCTACTGCTCTACAACCTTCTTTCCCTTCTTCTCTAGGAGGTGACCTTTATATCTCTTCATCATGCTTCAATTTCCTGGCCATTTCCTCTTCAAGATTATCATCGAAGGTTTGCACGATGGTTTTACCACCTGTACCCTCCTCTTCATCTTCACTCTCAGAAGACCCCGTTTCTTCTTCTTCGTGAACCACCCTGTCAATTTTCTTATGTTCATACTCTGGGTGTCCATGGTTCTCATCAACCTCCTCCATTTCCTTCAAGGCTTCTTTCTCCTACCTCTCCCATTCTTTAGAAATTAACATGGTGGCCTCCATTGCTGGTAGTACCGTTGGAGGTTGTGAAGGTGTAGCATTGGTGAGGACCCATGCTAAGGCAACTTGAATGGTGGGGTCCAAAAAGATCTAAGAGATCTCAGAAGGGATGTTCTGCATGTGCTGCGAGAAAGCCTCCAATAAATCTAGTGCGGGCATTGGTGTTTTCACTACCGCCAATGGAAGTAATGTAGTAGGTGACATGGCGGCAGAGGAAAGTGGAGTAGTTGTGGTAGAGAATGAGTCAACCATTATTATGGGCCCAACTGGGGATGAGGAGGTGAGATGGACTAAGATTTCCACTGCTGGTGGGGATGTGGTGACCATAGCTTGGGAAGAAAATGTCAGGGTGGTTGAAATAGGGGGAGTCGGAGGAGGTTCTAGCTGATTGAATTTCTCTTCCTCACCCTCTTGAACTATTGACTGCTCTGTGGCACTTCCCATTTGTTTGGGCCTCTTAGAGGGTGAGCTTCTTGAATAGACCTTGGGATCTGGGGACTATTCTATTTCAACTTCTTTCCTATTCTTTGATCTTGTGAACGGAGAAGTTTTGGATGTCCTTCCCATTGAAGTTGTAGCGGAAACATGTTTTGTGACACTAGGCTCACTCTTGAGCCCTTCATACGTCAAGAAAACCCCTTGTTGCTTTAGTCGGGCTACTTGTCCTTTAACCCATTCTTCAGTGCGAGCCACGATTTTTTTAGTTACAATATCCAGGTCATCGACCTCCTGCTCATCCCAATCTATTGTAGGCAGTGGCAAGTTGGCAATTGCATTGTATCTGGGATCCATGACTATGCTCTCATCTTCCTCAACCTGATCTGGTATAGGAAAAAATTACACCCTTCTTACAAAGTACGCAGTCATCCTCATGTAATTTCTTGCACACACCTCTTTGTCATCCTGGCAGTCTTCCCAAAAATCTTCGACGTGATGTAGGTGGGCATACTCTGGTCCCAGTTCCTTTCTTACATGCCCATATGGGTCCACCTGTGGGTGAGCAGTGTGTAGGTAGAAATCGT
Organism: Sequoia sempervirens; assembly: GCA_007258455.2. Taxonomy (NCBI): domain Eukaryota; kingdom Viridiplantae; phylum Streptophyta; class Pinopsida; order Cupressales; family Cupressaceae; genus Sequoia; species Sequoia sempervirens. The sequence goes on from VDFB02058242.1 coordinate 184,226,376, forward strand.
ACTCCTCTAATTCCTTTTCAGAATTCCCAACACACTAGGAAGTTTGTAATTTATACACCCCCTGACTAAAAGCTAAGGGATAAGGGATCCCTGCCAAATGTTTACTATCGAGGACTGTATGCACATGCTATAGCTTCTGGGAGAGTCTAATAGTATAATCTGGTCATTGGGGTACCAAGGTAGCTTATTTGACCTTTCTATGAAACCATGGGTGTGAATATATGTGAATTTGGGGAACTGTATGAACAAGAAGGCATATTGCTTCAAGAACGCCTGTGTGCTATGAGAGATTCTTCGAACATAATCCCCTCTGAGCAACCTATTAATGTGGCCGATGAAGGCATCATTCACCCTGTAGTACTCCTTGAAATTCCTAAACTGGAGTTGGGGTTATTTGTCATAGACTTTCAATTTTGACCCAACTCCTCATCGGGTGTCACAAATAGTCCACTGTATTGCCTTTGCTTAGCCAACGAGTAGACCAGGTAGGAGGTCATGTATAATTTAGAGCTTTTCTTCACATTCATAAACTACTCTCATGGAAGCAGACGCTTATGATGCCTCCTTAGTAGAATGAGGCTTTTATGGTGACATATTCATCCCCACGAAGGATCTACTCAATGAAATACACCATCCATTCTTGGAAAAACGTAGCAGTGGGGAGGCCCATTACCCTGCTCAACATGGTCACTAGGTCGTGGTAGTTCTCATAGAAATCGCTATGAAAGAGCTCTTGAGGAACCTTTGCAACGCTTCCCCTTTTCTCCTTGAGCTAGTATTGATTTATTAATCTTTTACAGGCCATAGGGTCTTCCTCCCACATTGCCTTAACTTCCTCCATGGTGGGAATATCCATCTCCTCAAAGGTGGGGATGTGGAAAGTTTTAGTAATTCCCTTAGCTGACATTTCAGCGAGGATGTTCCCGTCTGTATCAACGATGGTTCTCGTTTGTGGCTAGTAGGTCTACTGGCAAGCCATGACCAATTCAGGGCTATGAGGGACGGGGGAAAGCCTACAACTTTTGTAATCCCACTATGTTTTATTGATCTTTCATTATCATTCTTTGGGTGGATTCTAACCCTTTGTTTGAATTCATCAATATCGACATGGTCGATATTGGTGTCTGTGATTTCCTTTCAATTATTGATTATTTTTTACCATACGGGCTCACCCTGAAACTGGAACTTCATCTAGTATTTATCCTCTTTTCCACAAGGAGTCTTGCCTACATTCTTTCCTTTTTCTTTTTCTGTAGCTGCCCCCAAGGGTCCTACACCCGATTCCATATATCCTACAAATATAGACGTAATGAGTACAAACAATTACAAAAGCATTATCATTAGTCAAAATCCCATGGACGAATTACAATTAGACAACATATGATTAATGAAGTTAAATCTTTACTTTCAGATTTCGTTAGTTATTTTTTGAAGAGATTTGGACAAACCGGGCCCAAGGGGCCAGACTTCCCTAGCAGGAATGTTGTTTTGAAAGGGAGAATAGGATGGGGCAATCTGGGTGATTTTTTTCATCTTCACATTTTGATGGTTTGAAAGGCTTGTGTCGAAGAGGGTCAAATTTGAGCACGTGGTTCAAGGTTGGTTTTCAAATTTGAGGTTATCTTGATCAATTTTGGAGCCCCTGGGGATTCAAGGCCAGAAAGCTGTCAAGAGTTTGTTGTCTGCAACGACCTAGAAGAAACAGAGTTCTGGGGAGGGAACTCTAGAGCCCGGGATCCAGAAGGTCAAAAGTCGGTCAATGGTTTACTTCGAGCTTCAAGGTGCTTGGGCCCGTATGTGCGGGAAGGTGTTAGGGTTTCGCCATTCAGAATGATGGTCATTGCACAAAACCCTGGAAGGAGAGGCCTGACAGACCAGACCTAGCAGAGCATTTGGCCACTAGTTTTTCTTCTTTTGTGAAGTTTCTATCGGTGAACGATAGGATGAAACTTGGAAGTCGGGAAGATGCATTTTTTTCCCTTGTGAAACGGATGAAGGGGAACAGAACCCTGGTGGGCGAAGCCCAGTGGAGGCAGGGATGACGAATGGAGGGTCGGGACGAGGGAGCCAGGGAGACGTCACCTAATGACTGGGACCTGGTGACACAACCCTTTTATGTCTAAATCTTCAGATGAAAAATAGGAAAACAGACCCCGAAGGGCGGAAAGGAGCTCCTTCTTCACTGGTTGGGATTGGCGGGGCCAAGGCAGAGTCCTAGGGATGAAAGTTTGGGGTGGCACGCTCAAAGTAGACGAAAGTAGTCCAAAATTGTTTGCAACTTTCAACGAGTGGAATTTGAGGATCTAAGGCCTAGGGTTCAGGAAGGCGGGAGCCTTTTGCCATTCGAAATGACAAACGCCTAGCGGAAACTCAGCTAGGGAGATCTGGCAGGGTGAGCCCAGTAGGCTGAAATGGAGGCCAGATTTCAAATCTTCAAGTTTGACGGCGATTGACCGATGGATGTCTGGGGTGGTAGGCCCGACAAGGAATTTCAACATTTGAAAGAGTTTTCATTTTCTAAGTTTTAAATGGTGACAGGAGGGGATGGGCTCGGAGGGCATGAACACCTTGCACGAAGAATGACAACAGCATGGTTTGGCTCTGGTTTGATCCTAGGAGGTGATTTGGAAGTCTTTTCGGATTTTGAGGACATGGGTTTTGTGGGTTTTGTCATGTTTTATCAATTAAATGTGTTTTTAGCCCATGTTTATTCTTAATTTAAAGTGAAAAATCATAAAAAACCTCTTGGTGGAATGGATGATGAACCTACCTCAAAAGTTCAAAAGGAGAAGATGTGAAATCAAGTGAGGAAGGTCCAATGATGATCCTGGACTCGACGGCGACAAGCGACAGATGTAATGATCTCCTCCAACAAGCACTCTAATCTCTTCTAGAAAACCTAACAAATGAAAATGAAAAGTTAACCCCTGTATTTATACCCAGACATGCATTTAATGGCCTCATTTAATCCCCGTATAGATGACTGATGGGTTGGTGGAGTTCAAATTCACAGATGGTGACGGGAGATTCAGGGGCCGGGGGCCAGAAAGATGTTGCAGATTGGCCATCAAAAATGATGAAGATGGAATGGAGTTCTGGTGAGGGAAGTCTAGTGGACCAGACCTGTTGCGTGCAAAGGTAGTCTGAAACTTACAAGTTAAATGGGGCAGCGAACTAGGATCTGGGTTCTAGGGCTTAGGGAGGCTAGAGCCTTCTGCTGTTCGGAACAACAAACACACGGCATAAATCTAGTAAGGGAAACCCAATGAGGTGAGCTCATTAGGCCCCAAGACTACTGGCAGAAGAAAACTACCAAGGAGATTCTGGAAGGCTCCAAGACTTAGCCAAATTGGAGGGGACAAAACATGGTCAGTTTAAGATGAGAGTTTGGGGTTACGCTGACCATCATGGACACCAAAATGAAGGTAGGAAAAATGAGGTGGCGACAGAATGACCCAAAAAGGAGAAAGAAAAGAGGGTCCCCATTCTGAATGGGGCATGTGTATTGAGGGCACAACAAATAGCGACTTCGGTGGGAAACTCTCTTGAGAATTCTAGGGATAAGCATTCATTCTAGACCTAGAATCTTTGGTTTCACAGACTAGGAGCAGACTTCCAAGAGTGAACTGAGAGGATAGGATTTTGAGTTGGCTCAGTCTACAAGACATCTCAGAAGTGTGTGTGTGGTGAATTCCTTCCTTCCCACAGAACTATGACAAGTGGCTATTACTTCAACCGAGCAAGCTATGTAAATCGTCTGACACCAAAAGTAACCTGGACATTGCCTCGTTGCTAGTTAGGCTTCAATAGCCCCAAAAAAGTTGTCGTTGTGATCCCACAGATATTGCTCTACTACCAGCTGGGCATCCATAGCCTTGGTAGAGTTATCTACACATCCATACGGTTAGTTGATTTCAAAATTTTCTTTTCTGTGTTTTGATGTTTCTATGAACGTCTTTTCTCACTTATCTTTTTCTCGACCGTGTAAGCACTAAAGTCTACAATGGGTTTGGGAACCGCAATGGTCATTGGAGCGGACTTAGGATTTTTCATTCACTAGGGTACCATAACAGCCATTGTGCAGTCCTTTAGAAATAATTAACATGTGTTTTGTGCAAGATCTGAGATGTGCGTAAAAAGAGCCAACCAATGGTCAAATTCTAAAGAAAATTTCATACGAGGAAGCCATTCCTAGGAAACCTTCAGGGAGAAATAGTTGGGAATGAATGTTTAGCCGAAGAACACCAAGGATGGATAGCAAAGTGAACCATTCATTGAACGAGCATGACCACCGCAATGGGACAAAGAACACCCTCTTCAAAACAAAATTGTTGGGAAACAAGCAAAATAGAGTGATGCGAAACAATAAAATGCAAGCAAGCCAAAAGGCAACCTATTCTAACCTATGTACATGTATTTACAGGAAAGAGCTCGACAGAGCTCAGGCTTGGAAGTAATGCTTGAGGTGTTAACCATTGACTGGCAATGGGATGTCTTCACCAGTTAAGGTCTTTAGGCGAAAAGTATTGTCTCCCAAAATTTTAACTATTTGAAAGGGGCCAAGCCAAAGCTTGTCAAATTTGTTGCGTCACCCTTTCTTTTTATGGGCCTTGTCCCAATACAAGACTAAATATTTGATTCTAAAGGCCTTGATTTTGGCTCGACGGTCGAACCATCTCTTAACCATACCTTGATGTTTGGAAATTTTTTCTATTGCACAGTCTCAGACTTCTTCTAAATGCAAGAGCTCAACTAATCGAGCTTCCCTACGGTCCCTCCCTTCATAAAATTCATTGATAAATTAGAGAGTGGGAATCTTCAATTGGATAGGGAATATGGGCTCTAGGCTATAAACAAGATGGAATGGGGAATCACCAAGGGCAGCCTCGTGGAAAGTGCAGTCTGCCCAAAGGGTGAATCAAAGTTGGGTATGCCAGTCTTTGGGATTCCTATCAAACAATTTCTTGATCACTGTGATCAGGTTCTTGTTTGTAGACTTAGCAAGGTCATTTCCTTGAGGGTAGTAATTTGACAAAAAACTAAGGGAAATTCCATAGTCAAAGGACCAACTAGAAAATTTGAATGAAGCAAAAGCAGGTCCATTATCACACACCAATGCATAAAGACAATCGAAGTGATTTAAAATGAAACTTTCCAAAAAATTAGTAACTACCTCAGTTGTGCATTGCTTACATACAATTGCTTCTATCCATCTAGTGTAGTAGTCAGTAGTGGTAAGAATGTACCTATGTCCCACAGATGATGGAGGGCTTACCGGACCAATGAAATTGAGACCCCACTACGCAAATGGCCTAACCTCCAACACGGACTGCAATGGGACAACATTCTTCTCCTTGGTAGCGGCGGTCTAACATGTGTGACAAGAGCGAACATGACAATAAGCATCCTTGAAAATAGTTGGCCAATAATACCCTACTCTTAATATCTGATGTGCAATGGAAGGTCTAGATCCATGACCAGTGTCAAACTTGTCATGAAACTCTTTCAAGACCTGGTATGCCTCCTCCTTGGCAAGGCATCTCAAGTAGATGTCTTCATAATTTTTTTTGTATAAAATGGACCCCTGCAACATGTAACTACTACTTTTCAGTCTAAGAGCACGTTTTTGGACTCCGTGTAAGTGAGGTGGACACTTGTGATTCAACAAATAATAAACGTCCTTGTACCACTCTCTTAGGGAAACATCTTCGAGTTAGTATTGCTACACAGTGAGTTAAGGTCATGCCTCTGTTGCAGCTTCAACAATTCTGCGGTAAGTGCCTTTCCTCTCACCAACTTCATTGGTTGGATTTCCATATCATACTCCTGGAGCAATGTGACCCATTTAACTCTTCCTTCACCCAATTCATTTTGTATGAGCAATGTATTCACTGTGGGGTCAGGGAAAATGGAAAACACTTTATTGTGCAAGATGTAGTGCCTAAATTTCTTCACTCCCCTAACAAGGGCATATGCTTGCTTTTCTACATTTTGGTAGCATAATTCAGCATCTTTCAGTGGAGAACTCATGAAAGAAATCAAGTTCTCATTTCCTTCATCATCTTTATGAGTTAGGATGCTAGCATAGGAATGCACTAAAGTGAATGAATAGATGTAGAATGGCTTTAGATAGTTTGGGCTGGTGAGCACAAGTGCCTCAATAATGGCCCGTTTGATTTCTTCAAAAGCTTGTTTGGCTTTGGGAGTCCACTCAACTTTGGCATCCTATTTTAACATGGCTTTGAGTGGTTTGACAATCTTAGCAAAACCCATGATGAATTTCCTAACAAAGTTAATCTTTCCAAAGAAGGATTTCAATTCTTTCTTGCTACCTGGTGGCAGGATGTTTAGCAAAGATTGAATATGTTTAGGATATATGGAGATTCCCTACTTTGAAATAATTTGTGCAAGCAACCTACCCTCAGTCATGCCAAAAATGCACTTCTTTGGGTTAAGGGAAACTCCAAACTCCCTACACCTTTGAAACACCTTGCATAAATCAGAGACATGATCACTCTGCCTCTTAGAGAAAATAGTTAAATCATACATATAGATGATTATGTACTTCCCAATTAGATCTTTGAAGGAAATATCCATGGCACATTGGAAAGTGGTGCCAACGTTGATGAGCCAAAAAGACATTCTCTTGTAAGTGAAGGTTCCCCACTTGGTGGTGAATGTTGTCTTATGGCGATCTTCGTACTGCACCATAACATGGTTATATCTGGAGTACCCATCAAGGAAGGACATCATTTGGGAGTTGTTGACAATCTACAATACCTCATCCAATGAAGTTATCAAATAGTTATCTTTCTCTGAAGCTCTATTCAGTTTGCGGAAGTCTACACACAACCTAATTTCTCCATTTTTTTCTAACTGGGACCAAGTTGGCCACCCATGTGGAATGCTTGACCGAGACAATAATTGTTGCTAAAAGTAACTGCTGTACCTCTTTGTCAATGATGGGCTCTAGCAAGGCATTGATAGGACGTTTCCATTGCTCGAATGGCCTCACTTTTGTCTTGAGAGGGATGGTGTGTGTGATGATGGAGGTGTCATAAGTCTTTAGATCTTCATAGCTCCATGCTATCACGTCGTGATACCTCTGCAAAGAATCGATGATTCCCTTATTTTCCTTGGTCGTGCACACTTTGCCAATGAAAACATATTTGGTCTCCTCTGGGGTGCCAAGGTTGTGAGCATCACACTAGTTACTTATGGCTTCCTTCTTTATTTGTTGGTTTTGGTCTCTAATCTGATCCAAATAAAATATGCATTCAAGCTGAACCATGCCTTTGGGAATCATGTTGGTTTTGAGATTGACGAATTCTTCTATATCCAATTCGGCCTCCTCCAGATTAATTTCATCAATTATTTGGATGGCGAAGACATCAGAACTCTTGATGAACTCAAGGATATGTTTATTGTCATTGAAGATCTGAAAATGAGTGACATTATCTGGGACGAACGGTGTTGATGTCAATTCAACTATTAATTTCTTAAGCCTAGACAAGCAGAGGGGTTGTAAAGTGTTGGCTACCTGAGCCAAGGCATCGACTATATGATTCTGAGCACGAGGGATCAATTGTATATTAAATGCGTCTAAACCTTCTAGAAGATCCCAAACCCTGTGCCTATAACTTTCAAGTCTTATATCATGGAAAGAATATAATTTTCTAACTTGTTTGACTATGAGTTCAAAATCACCGAATACTTGTAGCATTTCAACATTTTTCTTTAGAGCCATGAGAAGACCATGGACTAACACCTCATATTTTGCTACATTATTGGTGCAATAAACTACAACCTATGGGTAGCAAGAAAGGTCTTACCCATTGGGATGATGAGTTCAAACCCAGTACCAGCTCCTTGTTTTGATTTGGAGCCGTCAAATCAAAGCATCCAAAATCTGGGAAGCTCTTTGACTTCGGGCCCAACTAGGCTTTCTTTTCTTTCTGGTGGGGTGGCTACCTGCTTGACCTTAGGGGAATCTTCCAACCCCATTTATTTAACAGCAGGTGGTTTTGCTAGCACTTCCTTTGGTATTTCCCTCTATGGGATAGCTGATTTTTTGATGTGCTCTACCGCTATTCGGCACAAGCAGCAATCAAACTCAGAGTGGGAAGCATTGTGAATTCTACACCAATTCGGTAGCAAAAGATCCTGAAAATCTATTCGAGCACCCAAACTGAGTTGGTCCTTTGTGCACTTTTTCATGAATTCCTAGAAACCATTGAGTAGTCCCAAGTTGTCGTCTTCATCAGGATTATCATCTGGCTCTACCAGCATCTCTGTATTTTGAGGAATGTGAGTGAAGCTAGTTGGAGGGTTGCATTGTACCAAGAGTACTTTGGCAACAAACTCTTCTTGGGGTTCAACTTCATCCTAGCAGGAAAAGGGACAATAATTTTCAAATTATGTCTCAACAAACAACACCTTGTTTAGGTTGTTGTACTTCATGATCATGTACTTCATATGAGGCTCGCGGTCTATACGGATTTGATTTGGAAGACCTTTCCATGGTAGCCACATGTGAGAATGGTCTATGGAATCATACATGTTCAATGTTCTAGTGAAATCTCTTCCCAAAATAATCCCATATGCATCGGGAATGTCCACCACTTGGATATCAATGACCTATTGTATCCTTGGATTCAAAGCAATCTGCACCAGGATCTGATTCATTTCTCCCACAATGTTGATCTTTGTTTTTTCCAACTGGGTCACCTTCCTTTTTGAGGGTGTGGGAGTGATCCTAAGAGCCTTGCATACTGCTAAAGGTATAACATTGGTAGATGCTCTTGAATCAAGTAGGCAGTTGTGCAAGTTCTTCCTGAATATCCAAATGGTGATAGGGAAAGGGGGAGTTTCAAATTTTCCTTGGAAGAGGCTTGGGGACCTATCTATCTGAGCTACTTGCATCTTGTTCTTGTCACTAGTTCTATCCTCAGTCTATCTAGATGGCATATCTTTGAAAATATGCTTATTGTTCTAATCTGGTTCCCTCTCCAGCCACTTACCGGTAGATTTATTTGAGGGAACATCCTTCCTTTTCCCTATACTATCTTGAACTACAAGTTTTCATATGGGTTCTTCAAAGGTGACTCTTTTGGTTGATGTCTCTTGTGTCGTGTTAGAGGAAGGGGTCCTATTGAGTACCCTGAAGAAGGAATTCCTTACAACAGGTACTTTGAGTAGTTCGAAGGCAGATAAACTAATTTTTACTTTCTTGAACTCCTCACCCTCATATTCATCCATTTGTTCGATTTAAAATTCAAAGGCTCGACCTATGGCGAAGCTGGGAGGTTGGGCTTTTGTTTGATTTGACTAGTTTTGGGGTTGGCCTTGAGGCTGATTCTGTAACTGATTTTGAGGCATATCCTTGTTAAGATACTGAGTGGGTACATGGGGAAGCCTAGGATTGTTGTTGGCATTAGGGTTAGGCGGGGTAGCAAGATTGCTTGGCGGAGTAGAAGTTGTGAAGGGTCCACCTGCCTGCCTATTCCTAAGGAAGTAGGGAGTTTCTCTTTGGTGGAACATGTGAACTTCATCTATATGTGTTTTTTCCTCATCTAGTGGACCATTATCTATTGAATCAAAAAGTTGAGCCAAGGTTTGTTTGTTACTTACCTCCTACACTTCTTCGCTCTCAATGGGGGTGGGCTTGACTTTGGGCTGATTGCAGTCACTTCATGGAAATGTCGCTTGGTTTTCCACGAGATAAGAGGAGTCATAAGGCTCAGATGGAACAATGTCTCTACAACCAACACTATCAACAGCATTTTGGACCTCCACTTGGAAGATTTCAGTGGTTGTCTGGAATTCGAGACAATCCAGCTCAGAATGTCTATTGGTCTTGTGAATCTGACACCATTCAGACAAGGTTGCCTCGGTGAGGTACACTCCATTAGTCATCTTTTCATTATTGGTAGGTTGATCAAGATGAGTAGGGACACCTCCGTTATTGGGTCTTGTATTCCATGTACGATTTTTCCTCTGAGAAGGTCTCCTTTCAAAGTTTTGATTTGAATTTTATCCTCTATCATAATTCTGCCTAGAAGAGGTGCTTGCTTCCTAGTTGTCTCTACCATCCCTATTTTCTTGGCTTTCCCGATTAAAATTAGCCTGGATGCTACACTAAGATGCATGGAACTGATTATTCTAATTCTTTAAGTGTGTCATTTTTCGTAGAAATTTTCCTTATCATCTTAGTCAATTATTCCAATTTTTCCTTATCAGCATTGCTTGGTTGTGGCACTGGGTTTTAGAGAAAGACAATAGAGCCACTAGAAAATTTTGATGCGTAGGGAGAAATTCTGATCCTGGAAAGTACAAAGGTGCTTGTGGCTACTGAGAGTAGGCTTGTTGTTGGGGAGCCTGAGGATAGCATTGTTGTTGCTGAGTCTACAAATAAGAAGGCACAGGAGGTGCATGATTCATCAGTTATCCAGGGTGTAGAACGATGGGTAGCTGAGACACTTGGTTCATAAGAGGAGTCTGATGAGCGAATACTTGATTAAGCCCTTGAACCTATATCAAGTGAGCTACCGGTCCCAAAGAAGGAAACGGACCAGAGAGGTTTTGTCCCAAATATGCATTGGCGATAACAACCTTCACATAAGCAGTTACTAGTGTGGTGAGTGGCGGACGCATCCTCTTTACCAATGCCGACATGAGATATCCAATGTTGCATAGTAGACAGGGAGGGCAACAACATCATTATGTATATATGGATCCTGAAATCTTAAGGATGTGCGATGGAACCAATCATTAAAGGATCCAATAGGTTCATTAACTTCCCTCCGGACTGACATAAACTACCTGTATAGCTCCTAGGGGCTGATTGGGATCTTGTATTTCTATAGGAAAGTGTTCTTCATGAGGTCCCATGAAGTAATGGACCCCCTTAGAAAATTAATGTACCAATAGAAAGCCACCTCGCCTAGCGAGTACAGAAAAAGGTGGCATGCAATGTCTTCATGAACAATCTGCATATTTGTGATCACTGTCTCAAATATCTTGATGTGTTATTCTGTCGTTCTTTGAGGGTCACGAGGATTGAATTTTGAACAGAAGCCCTCCGAATTCTTGGGCATGTCGTGGTACGCACCAAAGTGCAATGGTGAGGGATTTTGTGGAAACCAATCCATGGCGGGAGGTGAAGGTGGTGTTTTCTATTGAGGGACAACAATCTGGAGCTGTACCTATAGTAAAACAATAGCCTGGGACTGCACCTGGGCTACGGCTATTTGGACTATACCTTGGGATTGCAGGGTTGGAGAGAGAGGCAACTTCTTGGCTCCCAGAGATGAGGGGTGAAAAGGCAGTTTGGTATGGCTAGGTAGAGGAAGGACAAGAGCAGAATGGAGATGAAGGTGGAAGGGAAATGGGTGGGGTAGAAGAAGAGGAAGAAGCAACGTCTTCTCCCTTCATTCGTTTTTCCCTTGTCAGGGGCTATAGTTCTTGAAATTCTCCCTTATTTGGTGTCAACCATAGAACTCTTTGAAATATTTCTAGGGAGAATGATCTAATTCGATCCAGCTTCACAAGGCCCTCCTTCTAGCACCAATTTTGTTGATGGGTTTTTTGTGCACTTTCTCAACACATGTAGTGCATACATACACTACCTCTCTTAAAAGGAAACTTCCAACAACAAGTTGCTAAAAATCTCCCCAAGGTCTCTTGGGGGTCAAGTCATGGCTTGCATGGAAATCCTTAGTTGATGTTTGATGTGATTTTGCTGGTAATCATAGGGCAGACTTACGTAGCTAAATGCAAAGTGGATCTTAAAATTTGAAGTTTCTGATATGGGAGTTAAGGTGTAATTTGTTGTAGGTTTGGACAACAATCTAAAACTTTAGTGTTTTCTTCAAGTTTGGCTTTACAATGTGCAATGAACCTTAGCACAAGATGTTTCTTAAAAAAAAAGAGAAAAAGAGCAGGGAAGAGAGAAGGTTCCTGGATCTACAACTAACTATGAACAGTAATCATGGAGTTCCTACCATGGACTGCTTCCTTCAGACAAAATTTCACTTAACCAGAAAATTCATAGTCTCATAAAATTTGTGCTATCTTCTAAGGCCTGTAGATATTTCATCATTCATTCACTATATACATGCATAAACAAAGATAAAATTGTGGAGCAACTTTGAATTCAAGCCCAAACTAACTTTGCACATCAATTTACCAGTAGCAAACAACAAAAAGTATGGACTAGGAAGGCATCTACACAGCAGCAATTTCTATGATCATAGAACATTACCAAGATCCATTTAAGTAGTTTAAATCTAACTAGAACAATAATGTAAATCTAAATAAAACATCTAACCATGGAGATTTAATCATGAAACATGTGAAGAACATAAAAAATGCACCAAGTCAATGTATTTTCATTAGAAATTCTAGCAGCATGTCTTTACAACAACTTAACTCTCTTTGAATGAGAGGAGACCCCCCTATTTATAGTTCCCAAAAAGTAGAATGAATGGCCAAGATTGAATCTCACTGTGTGGCAAAGATTCACTAAAAACTAGGGTTCTACCTACCCACCCAAATATATTACAATTTAAAATACAGTTTTGTCCTTATCCCTATTTTGTCTTTTAGTGACAACACTATAGCATCTTTTTATAATTTCTCTTTCTGCTGTAGCTATTTCTTTAGAAGTTCTTCACTGATAATAGGGCTTCCCTCCTACTTCTTCAAAGTTGCATATGCCATGAATTTCAAGATTACTAGTTGGAGTTTATCGATTTCCATGATCTTGGACCGCAACACATGATAACTCCATTCCTTGGAGTTTTCCTCAAGTATTTTCCAGTCTTCATCATATTTAGCAATGTGATCCCTGAACATCTCTGAATGGGTGAAGGCATGGGTCACAAAACTCATGAAATCCGTTGTTATCTCGTTTGACATCCCGTCCTCCATCTTCTTTTGGAAATGGGGCTTTATTTTCTCTGGATCAATTTGCACTGTGGGCATGTCATATCTCGTCATTAGCCTCAGACATCGAGCACAATTTTCCCTAATTTCTTTGACCCATTTAATATCTAGATCCACTTTCCCAATTATTTGCTTTGTCCTTTCTTTTCTATTATCAAAGTCCTGCTTCCACACGTCCACTAGCCAATGATCATCCCCTTTTAGTGCGAGCTCGTTTTCCCATGTGGATTTTCATAGCTAGAGAATGGCCTCAATCTTTGGATAAGTGGAATTATACTTTGCAGGGAAGTCAACGCAGAGCTTCTTTGTTCCTTCCAAAGACTACTACAAATCCCAGAACTTGTTGGTTGTTCAAACATCCTGATTGATACCCATGTTCCCGACATATAGAACTTGTCGGAACTAGCTCTCTATAGTTTTATCCAAGTTCTTTTTTTCTAGTAATTTGTTAATCTATTTTTTTGATAGCAGTTGGGGTGGAGCCGTGGACATGGTAGGCATTTCGTCAACTGAATACCATTGTTGGATGCAATTTGTTAAGGTGACTACCTGTGATTTAAGCTTGTCCTTTGAGACCTTATCTTGTTGTATTAGGTGCACCACTGTAGCCACTGACTCCTTGAGATGCTCCACCTTATGTTCCCTAGTAGCAGTTCCCAAGTTAATGGTGGAGACATTATAGCTTACTCCCTCTTGGCCTACAACTGGTGTTGCTATTTGTACAGTTTGGGACCTAGAAGCATCCATCGTTACCTTGGATCTAACTCTGGGCTTCTTCTCCTTCGTGGTTGAGATTTTTGCTCGAGCCAAGATAGCCTCTAGCCTTGCTCTTGGATCCTTTGGGGCAGAAGTCTTCTTTTCAATCTGCCTTTCCAACCCTTTGGGGATAGTAGATTTTCCCTTGGGCGATTCCCGATCACCCTCACCTTCCCTTGTTTGGATCTCCATTTGCTCACCCATGGGAGCCCTTTCTTCCATTTTTGTGTTGTCTCCTTCTTCCTCGTCAGAGTCTTAGGTGAACATGAGGCATTTGATGGGAGGCTTAGTAGGGAATCGCTCCTGTGGGCTTTCTTCTATCTCAATTTCCTTTTCTTTCCTTTCTTCAACCTATTTTCCCTCGTGCACATGCTCCTCGGGCTTGTCTCTTTCTATATCTCCTTCCTCATAAGGAGGTGGCACCTCCACCTTCTGCTCCCCCGTAGGGAGTTCTACATCTTCTTCTGCTCTGCCACCTTTTTTCCCTTCTTCTCTAGGAGGTGACCTTTATGTCTCTTCTTCATCATGCTTCAATTTTCTAGCCATTTCCTCTATGAGATCATCATCAAAGGTTTGCATGATGGTTTTACCACCTGTACCCTCCTCTTCATCTCCACTCGTGGAAGACCTCGTTTCTTCTTCCTCACGAACCACCTTGTCAATTTTCCTATGTTCATACACTAGGTGTTTGTGGTACTCATCAGCCTCATCCTCCATTGCCTTTGAGGCTTCTTTCTCCCGCCTCTCCCATTCTTTAGAAATTAACATGGTGGCCTCCATTGTTGGCAGTCCCATTGGAGGTTGCAAAGGTGTAGCATTGGCAAGGACCCATGCTAAGGTAGCTTGAATGGTGGGGTCCAAAAATATTTGGGAGATATCGGAAGGGATGTTCTGCATGTGCCACAAGAAATTCTCTGATAATGCTAGTGTAGGCATTGGTGTTGTCATTGTTGCCAATGGGAGTGATGTAGTAGGTGACATGGCGGTGGAGGAAAGCAGAGTAGTTGTGGTGGAGGAAGAGTTGACCACTATTATGTGCCCAGTCGGGGGTGAGGAGGCTAGATGGACTAAGATGTCCACCGCTGGTGGGGATGTGGTGACCATAGCCTAGGAAACAGATCTCAGGGTGGTCAAAACAATGGGAGTCAGAGGAAGTTCTAGTTGATCTGCTTTCTCTTCCTCACCCTCTTGAATTGTTGGCTGCTCTGCGACACTTCCCATTCATTTGGGCCTCTTAGAGGGTGAGCTTCCTAAATCTTTTCTTGAATAGACCTTGGGATTTGGGGACTATTCTATTTCAACCCCTTTCCTCTTCTTTGATCTTGTGAGTGAAGGAGTTTTGGATGTCAAGCTTGTTGAAGTTGTAGCGACGACATATTTTGTGGCACTAGGCTCACTATTGAGCCCTTCATAGGTTAGGACAACCCCTTTTTTCTTTAGCCAGGCTACTTGTCCTTTAACCCATTCTTTAGTGTGAGCAATGATTGGTTTAGTTACAATATCTAGTTCATCGAACTCCTGTTCATCCCAATCTATTGTAGGTAGTGGCAAGTTGGAAACCACATTATATCTGGGACCCATGATGGTGCTCTTATCTTCCTCGACTTGATCTAGTATAGGAAATAGTTGCACCCTTCTTACGAAGTACGCAGTCATCCTCATGTAATGTCTTGCACGCACCTTTTTTCCATCTTGGCAGTCTACCCAAAAATACTCAACGTGATGTAGGTGGGCATACTCTGGTCCAAGTTCCTTTCTTACATGCCCATATGGGTCCACCCTTGGGTGAGCAGTGTGTAGGCGAAAATGGTAGTCCTCCAATTCCCTTTAAAAATTCCTAGCACATTGGGAAGTTTGTAATTTATACGCCCCCTGACCGAAGGCTAAGGGATAAGGGATCCCTGCCAAATACTTACTACCGAGGACAATATGCACATGTTGTAGCTGCCGGGAGAGTTCTAATAGTATAATTTGGTCATTGGGGTACCGGGGCAGCTTATTTGGCCTTTCTATGAAACCCTAAGTGCAAATATTTGTGAATTTGGGGAACTGTATGAACAAGAAGGCGTATTACTACAAGAACGCTCGTGCACTGTGAGAGATCCTTCTCTTATAATCCCCTTCGAACAACCTAATAATGTGGCTGATGAAAGATTCATTCACCTTGCAGTACTCCTTGAAATTCTTGAATTGGAGCTGGGGATATTTGTCATAGACTTTCAATTTTTGACCCAGCTCCTCATCAGGTGCCACAAACAATCCACTGTATTTCATTTTCTTAGCTAGTTAGTAGACCAAGTAGGAGGTCATGTAGAATTTAGAACTCTTCTTCACATTCATAAACTGCTCGTGGAAGCAGTCACTTATGATGCCTCCCTAGTAGAATGAGGCTTTTGTGGTGACATCTTCGTCCCCACGAAGGATCTTCTCAACGAAATACACCATCCATTCTTGGAAAAATGCAGCAGTGGTGAGGCCCATTACCCTGCTCAACATGGTTACAAGGTCGTGGAAGTCCTCATAGAAATCACTATGAAAGAGCTATCGAGGAACCTTTGCAGTGCTTCCACTTTTCTCCTTGAGCTAGTAATGATTTGTTAATATTTTGCAACCCATAGAGTCTTCATCCCACATTTCCTTACCTTCCTCCATGGTGGGAATATCCATCTCCTCAAAGGTGGGGATGTGGAAATTTTTAGTAATTCCCTCAAGTAACATGTTAGTGAGGATGTTCCCGTCTGTATCAACAATGATTCTCATTTGTGGCTGGTAGGCATGCTAGCAAGCCATGACCAATTTAGGGGCTATGAGGGACAGGGGGAAGCCTTCAAATTTTTCAATCTCACTCTATCTGATTTATCTTGCATTGTCAGTCTTCGAGTAGATTCTACCCCTTCATTTGAATTCATCAATATTGACATCGTCGATATTGGTGTCTGTGATTTTCTTTCAGTCAGTGATGATTTTTGAAAGTAGAGGCTCGCCCTAAAACTAGAACTTCATATGGTCTTTATCCTCTTTTCCACAAGGAGTCTTTCCTGCTTTCTTTCCTTTGTCTTTTTTTGTAGCTACCCCCGAGGGTCCTGCACCCAATTCCATATATCTTGCAAACATAGACATAATGAGTACAACCAGTTATGAAAGCATTATCATTAGTCAAAATCTCGTGGGTGAATTCCAATTAGACAACATATGATTAATGAAGTTAAATCTTTAATTTCAGATGTTGTTAGTCATTTTATTAAGAGAATTTGGACAAACCAGGCCCAGGGGGCCAGACTTCCCAGGCAGGAATGTTGTTTTGAAATGAATAACATGTTGGGGCAATCCAGGTGATTTCTTCTGTCTTCACGTTTTGATGGTTTGAAAGGCTCGTGTCAAAGAGGGTTGCATTTGAGCACGTGGGTTGAGGTTGGTTTTCAAATTTGAGGTCATCTTGATCAATTTTGGAGCCCTCGGGGGTTCAGGGCTGGAAAGCTGTTAGGAGTTTGTTGTCTACAACGACCTAGAAGTAATAGATTTTTGGGGAGGGAACTCCAGAGTCCAGGATCCAAAAGGTCAAAAGAAAACTGATGGTTTACTTCATACTTCAAGGTGCTCGGGCCCAGAGGTGTAGGAAGGTGTTAGGGTTTCGCCATTCAAAATGGCAGTCATTCCATGGAAGCCTGGAAGGAGCGGCCTGGTGGACCGGACCCGACAAAGCTTTTGGCCATTGGGTTTTTTCCCTTTTTGAAGTTTCTCTTGGCGAACGACGGGACAGAACCCGGAAGTCGAGAAGATGGGTTTTTTTTTCCCTTGTGCAATGGATGAAGGGGAACATAACCCCGGTGGGTGGAGCCCGGTGGAGGCAGGGATGACAAATGGAGGGTCGAGACCCAGGAGCTAGGGAGACATCACCCTGTGGCCGTTTCAAATGGTGGAGACTCCATGGCGGCCCACAGACTGAGCCTCATGGACCAAGACTCGATGACATGGCAGCACAACCCTTTTATGTTTGAATCTTCGAATTGCAAAAAGGAAAACAGACCCTAGAGGGTGAAAAGGAGCACATTATTCACTGTTTGGGAATAGATGGGCGAGGTAGAGTCTCGGGGATGGAATTCTGGGGTGGTGGGCCTGAAGCAAACAAAAGTAGTCCAAAATTGTTTGCAACTCTCAACGGGTAGAATTTGAGGATCTAAGGCCTAGGGTTTGGGAAGGCGAGAGCCTTTCACTGTTCAGAATGACAAATGCTCGGTAGAAAACTAGCCAGGGAGATCCATCGGGGTGGGCTCGAGAGGTTGAAATGGATGCCATATTTTGAATGTTCAAGTTTGATGGTGATCAGTCGATGGATGTCCTGGGTGGTGGGCCTAACAGGGCATTTTGCCATTTGAAAGAGTTTTTATTTTCTACGTTTTAAATGGCGGCAGGAGGGGATGGGCCCATAGGGCACAAACACCTTGCACAAAGAATAGAGATAGCCTGGTTTGGCTCCAGTTTGATCCTAGGAGGCGATTTGGAGGTCTTTTCAGATTTTGAGGACATGGGTTTTATGGGTTTTGTCATGTTTTATGAATTAAATGCATTTTTAGCCAATGTTTATTCATAATTTAAAGTGCAAAATCATAACCTCTTGGTGGAATGGACAACAAACTTACCTCAAAAGTCCGATGGGAGAAGGTGTGAAATTAACTGAGGAAGGTCCAATGATGATCCCGGACGTGAGGGTGGCAAGCAACAGATGCAATGATCTCCTCTAGCAAGCACTCTAATCTCTTATGGAAAACCTAACAAATGAAAATTACAGGTCGATCCCTATATTTATACACAAACATGCATTTAATAGCCTCATTTAATGCCCGTATGTCTGGCCGGTGGGTTGGTGGAGTTCAAATTCATGGACGAAAGTGGGAGATCCAAGCCTGGGAGCCGAAAATACGTTGCAGATTGATCGTTGGAAATGGTGAAGATGAAACGGAGTTCTGGTGAGGGAAGTCTGGTGGACTAGACTCGGTTCGTATGAAGGTAGCCTGAAACTTGCAAGTTAAATGGGGCAACAAACTAGGATCTAGGTTTTGGGGCCCGTGGAGGCAGAGCCTTCTGCCATTCGGAACGACAAACGCCCAGTGGAAATCTGGTAAGGGAAACTCGGTGAGGCAGGCCCACTAGACCCTAGGGCCGCTGGAAGAAGAAAATCACCAAGGAGAGTTTGGAAGGCTCTAGGACTTAGCCAAATCGAAGGGGATGAAACCTGGTCAGTTTAAGATGAGAGTTCGGGATTACACTGACCATCAAGGACACCAAAATGGGGGCACACAAAATGAGGCAGCAACAAAATGACCTAGCAAGGAAAAAGAAAAGAGGGTCCCCATTCCGAACAGGGTGTTTGTGCTAAGGGCACAACAAAAATCACCCCTAGCTTCCCTCTAAGATACTCAAAGGTATCCTTAGGCAAGGGTGTTGGTGTAATTAAAAGTGTTGTACCTTGTCCTAGGTCATAATTACACCTTAGTTAAGTTTACTTAGGGACCACATAGGAGGTAGTTGGAGAATTTCCACTTTTGGTGGACTTGACATGTCATTACTTTATCACTTCCACCTTTCGTGGACACATTATGTGATTATCTCTCCACCTTTTGTGGGTGATCCACCATTTGTGGTGATTATCACATTATCATTTTTCCACCTTAGGTGGAGTGATAGCATTTCATAGTTGTCTCATGTCATAAGATTATGAAACTTGTCATAATCTTATGCCCTTCTATGTTCTCACATTGGCTATATAACCAAGGGGTCTCTCTCATTGTAAACAATCATCTTATATCATTGACATTGAATACAGTTTATTCTTGTCATATTCTATTCTCTCTCTTTTGTTATTTCCATTTGGTCCATAGATCTTGGCATCCATAGCCAATTCTAACATGGTATCAAATTAGGTACCATTGGAGAGTCTTTTTCTAAAGAGAGATTCCAGATTTGGGGGTGTTCCATTTTTGGCTCTTTGTTGTAGGTTCAAATCGGAGCTTGCTAGTGCAAATCTAAGCTCACCATTGCATCCAGGAGGTTCAAGAAAGTCAATTTTGCTTTTTGTTTTGTCCAAATCGGACATATGAGGCCAAATCTATGAGGGTTTGAAGCTGAAGTGTGGTTGCCAGATCCAGAAGGTAGCTGCAATTTTGGAGCATTTTGGGTCAAATCTGACCCTACCATCGTGTCCAGAAGGGCGAAAAACCCTAAGATCGATTTTCAAATCGTCCAAATCGGAGCAGTTGTCTGATGAGGCAAAAAAAAATTGCTTAAGGAGCTATACGGCCCCCAGGTTGTCATTACGATAGTGACGGTACGATTTTGAAAAACAATACATATTTTTGCTGAAAATTTTTATAGAAAAAATTTATTGTACCGTATGGATTTTTCTTTGAAATTTTTCAATGTAAATTTTTTTTTAAAAATAAAAAATAAAAATTTGCGGAGGTTATCATTCACAGGTCGTACCCTACTTGCACAGGGTATAGGGTACCCAACACAGGGTACTCCTATCTGCAAACGCCACGTGGCATATCACTATTAGCGTTGGGTGTTTTCAATAGCAGGCTCCTCTTTCATATTGGCAGGCATTATCTTTGAAAATCGGCAGATACTTTTAAATCTAGGCGGTCTATATAAAAACTTGCATCCATTCTGTTCATCGGTGGCAAGTCTCCAAGTACCCGGTGAAAAGTTGAAGAATATTCCATATTTTTTCGTTGGAAACTGGGAGAAAATATTCCACTGAACACCAAGTGCTGTGACGGCCTTTCAACCGTCAAGTTTAAGCCTACAGTTTGTTGCAACGGGGCCGTGGATGTCAAATTTAACACATGGATTTTCTAACATTAGCAATATGTCAACATTTAAAAAAAAATCCCCCCCTCACCGTTTGCATTTTCGTTTTGATAGGCGAACTTTGAAGGTTCATAACTTAGTCATTTTGACTCCTTTTTTCGAGCATTTGTTTTTTATTTGGGCTAATTTTTCACACTCTTCATAGTCGTACAATCATTTTTTTTTTTGGTTCCTATTTTTTCCATAATTTTTAGATTCTCATAGGTGTTGTTGCTTCGTCCTCATTTTGGGAACTTTGGGAGCTCATATCTTGCTCCTACGGTAACACTTTTGTGTGCAGTTTTTTTTGAAAGTGCATAATTTTTTGTGTACTTCTTAGTGGTATGTTTAGATTGATGTCATTGTATACCAAAAATTGTACTTGATTTTGTGGCCTATTTTGGGCATTCGCATATACCAAGATCAAGACCACTTCGTTATTTTTGGCAAGTGGCAATTGTAAACGCACTACTCATAAAGTGCCAAGCTCATATATTGTTGGGGGGTTCTTTGATTGAGTGAATTTGGAGGGATTCTTCTTGTGGTTGTGGTTTCATTCCTCTTGATTTGTGTTCTTGTTACATCATGGAGCCATCTACAATTCCACTTCTAACACCTTACAACTATCCTAAATGGAAATCAGGAATGAACCAATTGCTAAGAGTAAAAATATTATATAGGATAGTTCATGGGCTTGATGGTGAACCAAAAGATGATGAAGCTAAAAAGAATAAGTGGTTGAATAGTTGTGAAGAATCCATTGGCTATTTGTGCTTGCATGTCTCTCTCGAGTTGTTGTTTCACATTGAGCATTTGGATACACCTATGGCTATGTTGACTACATTGTCAGACTTATTTGGGAAAATAGATGAAATTCAAGGACATTTGTTAGAGAATGAATTAATCAGTCTCAATCCATGTAATTTTGACAACATACAGGACTTCATCAGCAAATTAAAGTCACTAAGAACACAATTGAAGGATTGTAAAATTGAGAAATCAGATACACAATTGATCTTAAGTGTTCTTTTAAAGCTAGGACCTAAATATTCAGTGTTTGTGTCTACTTTCTATGCTACAAAGAATGCCTTTGGGAGTGAGTTTAAGATGCCTTCCTTTGAATACTTTTCTATGCAACTCACTAGGGAGCAATATAAGCTTATTCAAATGGGTACTTTGAAGTCTTCAAAATCACATGCCTTGGTTGCAAAGGATGTGAAGTCCTCAAGTGGCAAAGAAAAGAAAAAGAACAAGCCTGAGAAGAACACACAATCCACATCAAATTCCACAGAACATAAAGATTCATCTTCAAAACAGAAATATTCTAATAAGGAGAGGCCTTTTGGTGCATATTGCAAGAAGGATGGACATGAAGAACATTATTGTTATAAGAAGGATATTGATGAGTTGAAAAATCTTCTCAAAAAGAATCACATTGATTTTCCTTCTAGAATGTCTGAATCTTCTTCTCCTACTTCCAAACAGTCTAAAAAGGAAAAAGGTCAAGAATCTACATCAGGATATAAGGGACAAGCTCTTTGTGCTCTTTCAAGTCCAGGATAAGGGAGATGCCTTCTAGATTCAGGAGCATCTCATCATGTGGCATCTTCACAGTCTATATTGTCTTCATTTTAGCCTTGTTCTATGTCTCCTATCTTGATGGGAAAGAATACATACATGAGTGTAACAAGGAAGGGATCTATTAGCATTGGGGACAACACTTTTCAAGATGTCTTGTGTGTTCCTCATTTGATGAACAATCTTCTCTCCATTTATTAGATTACACATGGTGGAGATGGGAGAACTATGGAGTTCACACCTAATTCAGTCATCATTCAAGACTTGGAGACTAGAGAGATAATTTCTACTAGGGTGGTTGATCATTCATATTGGTTGTACACCTTTGCACAGTTTGCTTCTAATGATGACAATGTTCCTTTGGCTGTTGATCACAACTATGATTCAGAGGAGACATTTGGATTTTTGCACTTGGGAATTCTTACATCATATCCAATCCTTGAACTATGCATTTCATCTTCTCCATCTACTGTTGTACTTGAGGACACTTGTGATTCAATAGTTTTGGCTCCTTGTGACTTAGTGCAGCAGGATCCTCATTGTCTTCCAGATATGGCTAATTTGGATGACTTCCTGGCAGGTATTTTAGGTTTTTTTGTGGAGTCTCATCTTGCAGATTTGGAGGACACCATTGATGACATTCATCTTCTCTTTGATGAAGATGCACCTTCTTCAGTTGTTGTGAGGGAACACCTTGACCCTCTTGTTCATTCTCTACATGATCATTCTTCACAGATTGGTGTGAGTGTGGATTATTTTGGACAACATTTGGAGGAGGTTTCTTTGTCTTTAGAGGGGATATCCTTGTCTTTAGATCATGTTCTACATTCATCTCTACTAGATGTTGGATGGTACTCTTCAGCAATGTGGCCTAGAACTCCTATTTGGAGTGTTTCAGCTTTCAACATTGACACTTGAGCATGCTTCAGAGACATCATTCATATTCTTGACATCCTACATACATCCATGATTTTGTTTATTCCTAAGGGGAGGAACATTGTTCGATGAGATTGGATCATCTTCAGCATTCAATGTCGAGCTTCTACCATCATTGTAGGAGACTCAACATTGAGGGGGAGCTACCTTGTCTCTCTTCTACTTCTCTCTTATGGGGGGGTCTTTTTCCTCACATGGGGTTTTTACCTTCTCATACGTCTTTAAGAGCATTCCTATTTTGTATTTCATTTCTCTTTTGGGGAGGAGTTTTGTCCCACTGGGTTTTCTCCTTTTCTCCATTTGTGAGAGATTACATTTCATTTGCATTGCATTTTTACATGGGTACCTAACATGTCCTAGTAGTTGAGACCCATTCTTGTATCTTTGTGTTATTTGCATAATAATTTTCCAATCCCTAAGTTGCACTTAAGGGGTGGTGTTGGTGTAATTAAAAGTGTTGTACCTTGTCCTAGGTCATAATTACACCTTAGTTAAGCTTACTTAGGGACCACATAGGAGGTAGTTGGAGAATTTCCACTTTTGGTGGACTTGACATGTCATTACTTTATCACTTCCACCTTTCGTGGACACATCATGTGATTATCTCTCCACCCTTTGTGGGTGATCCACCATTTGTGGTGATTATCACATTATAATTTTTCCACCTTAGGTGGAGTGATAGCTTTTCATAGTTGTCTCATGTCATAAGATTATGACACTTGTCATAATCTTATTCCCTTCTATGTTCTCACCTTGGCTATATAACCAAGGGGTCTCTCACATTGTAAACAATCATCTTATATCATTTACATTGAATACAATTTATTCTTGTCATATTATATTCTCTCTCTTTTTTGCTTTCCATTTGGTCTATAGATCTTGGCATCCATAGCCAATTCTAACAAAGGGATTGGTAAAGATATTTCCAATATGTTCCTTAGTGGGCACATACTCCAATCTGACTTCCTTTTCACTCACCTTCTCTCTCAAAAAGTGAAACTTGATAGATATATGCTTGGTTTTTGAATGCAACACCAGATTCTTAGAAATGTTAATTGCACTTGAATTGTCACATAATATAGCAATAGGTTCATCATACACAACTTTGATATCTTTCAACATCTACTTCATCCACAATACTTGAGTACAATTGTTAGCAGCAACAATGTATTCTACCTCTGTAGTAGATAAAGAAATGGCATTCTGCTTCTTACTTAACCATGAAATCAACTTCTTTCCCAAGAAAAATGCACCACCACTAGTACTTTTTCTATCATTCACATCTCCTGCCCAATCAGTATCAGTAAAAGTACTCAAAGTAAGGTCATTTTCTTTAGGATACCATAGGCCAAAATCAACCGTCTCCTTCAAGTACCTAAAAATCTCTTCACAACTTTCCCATGAGATTTCTTGGGATCAACTTGAAATCTTGCAACAATGCATAGGACATTCATGATATTAGGTCTAGTTTGAGTCAAATAGAGCAATCCACCAATCATGGATTTGTATCTAGTCTGATTTTTTTTACGAGAATCATCATCTTGTGTCAACTTACATCTGGTCACCATAGGTGTACCAACTGGTTTTGAATCTTCCATACCAAAATTCTTTAGCAATTCTTTCACATACTTGGACTAAGATATAAAGATCCCTTTATCTAGCCGAGTAATTTGCAATCCCAAAAAGAATTACATTTCTCCAATCATAGACATCTCAAACACACTCTGCATCTCATCAGCTAACTTCATGCACAAACTATCATCTCCTCCAAAAATGATATCATTAACGAAGACTTCAACAATCAGATCTTTATCATGATCAATCTTGAAATACAAATTACTATCAGCAGTACCTTTGTTAAATCCAAGCTTCAACAAATACTTGTCCAATTTGGCATACCATGTTCTTGGGGCTTGCTTAAGTCCATACAATGCTTTCTTCAATCGAAAAACCATATCTCCCTAATCATTCAACTAAAATCCAACAAGTTGCTCAATATACACTTTTTCTTCCAGTTTGCCATTTAGAAATGATGACTTGACATCCATCTGATAAACCTTGAAGTTTTTGTAAGTAGCATAAGCAAGAAATAGTTGTTGGTGTAATTAACTATTTAATTACACTTTCATAAGTTTACTTAGGAATTAATTTAAGTCCTAGGTTGCATTTTATTATCCTTATCTAATTGAGCTATCTTGTAGCTCAAGTTAGGTTTAGGGTTGTGCATGCTTGCCTTTATAAGCAAGCCTCATCTTGTACATTTGTATCAATTCAATCATGAATCAATCTTGCATATTGATATAGCAAGCATTCTCGCCATTATCTCTCTCTTGTGGAAGTATTTTGGTCTAGCAACTGATTCCTAGTTTATATCATGGTATCAGAGCTTCCAGGGTTGCAGACTCCTTCCTAGATCTGAGGGTTTTATTTTTGGCTTGAAGATTTTTGCTGGGTGCATATTGGGGTTTCAATAACCTCACGGTTGAGATCAAAAGGCTCGGTAGATGAATTTTGACTGTAAATTCATCCATTTTGGGTAAAGTTGTTTTTGAGGCACCATTTTTTTTGTTGGAACAACCCCTATACGGTACGATTTTCCATTTTTCACAAAAAAATATTTCTAAAAATATCTTCTGCGATATTGTTATTAAATTTTAGGGAAAAAATTTATATATAATCGGTCAAATATTGTGTATAATTTGGGGATTGACATTTTTAATTCCTGCGGATTAATTACAATTCGCATACAATCGTCTACATCATCATGTACCTAGTCTTCAGGTACCTTCTGTAGGGTTTGCTTTTTTTTCCACAAGGTACCAGTCACACATCTTTTCCCGAGTTCTTTTGTCCGTCGTCATCATGTGGACAGCATACTCCAGATCCGGTCAAGTCCTCAGACATTTTCCTAGCCGATCTTGTCCACATCTTTGTACATCAGCTTGTGTCGATGTTGGCTCATTCATTGGCCCGTCCCATCTCGGTACACTGTTTTTGCAGGATTTTTTGGCTCTCACAAACCTAGCCACATCATCGGCGTACATGAAAATTGGGTGAATCCAATCTATGTCATTAGATCGATACCTTCCATTCATATTGCGGTTTCCACATTGCCCGATCAAATCCATTGTCAGTGGTACTGTGCATTTATTTTTGGCTTCGTTGGATCTACCAAGGTACTTGGCCATTGGCATTTGGTACGCTGGTATTATTATTTCATAGGTTTATATTTCAAAGTTTGTTTTAATGTCATCGGCTACTAAGAGTTTGATGCCAACCCGTCACATGTATTATCGGGTGATATAGTCTTAACATTAAAACATTAGTAAAGTTTTTTCTTAAAAGGTGAATGTGCCGACCATTTCAAAGCCTTTTTCATATTTTTTAACCCTCATGTATTTTGTAAAAGCTGACCATATTATGTATGAGCCGAAAATTTAAGCTTTATTAACTTTTAAGGTGTTGTTTTTGCCCTTTTTGTGCCCGAAAATAGCCATTTTTTTCATTCTGGCATAACTTTTGCACATGGAGGCCATTTTTCAGAAACGAGATATCATCAGAAAGCTGGAAGAGTCAAATTTTTAGTGGTGCAAATATTTTGTAGAGATTTTGTAGTTTTGTGCCATATTTTCCAAGTTGAAGATAGATCTCCTTTCTTGGCTTTCAAAGCTCATATCTTTGTAAATGGATGACTTAATTACTTTGGAGAAAGGGAACTATAGGAAATGCAGTAATTCAATTCTCACTCATCTTGG
Organism: Sequoia sempervirens; assembly: GCA_007258455.2. Classification (NCBI taxonomy): domain Eukaryota; kingdom Viridiplantae; phylum Streptophyta; class Pinopsida; order Cupressales; family Cupressaceae; genus Sequoia; species Sequoia sempervirens. Next base: position 184,253,195 of record VDFB02058242.1, read on the forward strand.
TGAGAGAAATCTATTTCCCTATTTGCTTGATAAAGTTCCTTGTCCTAGCACAAATGTTGAGTATGGCATTTGGAAAGGCTTTAGGGGTAGAGTCTTTAGAGTTATTTTTGAAAATGTAAATGATGACATTTTGGAGACACTTATTCACTTCGAGTGTCCTCATGCTCTTTGGACTCACATTAGAGAGGTATATGGAGACCGTGATTCTTCTCCATCTCTTGAAGCTCCTCTTTCCAACTCACATGTGCTTGTTCATTCTTCAGAGTTGATAACCCATGCTTGTGATCCTTTGGACGAGATTGGAGATGCTTCAAAGGTTCCAAATTCTTCATCTTTTGTTGATGAGTCATTGAGTACTACCATTGATTCATTGCAACAGGTATCTGATAGTTTTCCTGATTGGGATTCCTATTTGACAAACATTGCTTCTTTGTTTGTGGAGTCTCACATTTCAGATTTGGAGGACCAATTTGAGAGTCTATCTCTCCTATTTGATGATAGTCATGGGTCCACTATTATCACTTCATGTTTGTCTATGGAGTTTTTTCAAGATCAGTATCCTCATGTTCCTGGTTTGTCACAGTTTGTTGTGATTGGGCATGTACCTGATTGGATTGTGGCATCATCTTCATCATCCAAGAACTTGGCAACACATGAGCAGATTTCAGAGACACAATCTTCATACATATGGATTCCTCTTCCTACTTCCTATCCAGAATGGGAATCATTACTACAGTTGTACTTGGTGTATCTTCTTCCCAAGGGGAGAAACATTGTTTGTAGGCAGTGGATTTTGTTTTGTCTTCAAACATTAACCATACTTGCAGGAGATCATACAACATGCAAAGGATATCTTATCTCATCACTTCCCTCTTATGGGGGGGTCATTTATTGTATATTCATGATGGATGTAGTCCTTTGGGGGTATCATTGAGTCCTCCATACATCATGTTTACATTCGTCATGCTTGTTTTTGGTTTTCTCTCTTTTGGAGAGGGGTTTTCTTCCCACTGGGTTTTCCCATTTTCTCCTCTTTATGAGAGATTGCATTTCATTTGCATCTGTAAATGGGTACCTAACATGGCCTAGTTTTCGGGACCCATAGTAGTTTGCATTATAATCTTCTCCCTAAGTTGCACTTATGGGGGGGTGTTGGTGTAATTAACTATTTAATTACACTTTCATAAGTTTACTTAGGAATTAATTTAAGTCCTAGGTTGCATTTTATTATCCTTATCTAATTGAGCTATCTTGTAGCTCAAGTTAGGTTTATGGTTGTGCATGCTTTCCTTTATAATCAAGCCTCATCTTGTACATTTGTATCAATTCAATCATGAATCAATCTTGCATATTGATATAGCAAGCATTCTCGCCATTATCTCTCTCTTGTGGAAGTATTTTGGTCTAGCAACTGATTCCTGGTTTCTAACAATAGTCTCATAGCTTCAATCCTAGCAACAAGAGAAAAAGTTTCTTCAAACTCAATTCCTTACATCTAAGAATATCCTTTACACACAAGTCTTGCTTTGTTTATAACAACTTCACCTTGTTCATTCAGTTTGTTCCAAAAGACCCATTTAGTTCCAATTACATTTTTGTCCTTAGGTCTAGGAATAGGAATCCATGTATCATTCTTCTCAATTTGTTGTAGTTCTTCTTTCATTGCTTCCACTCAATGTTCATCTTTGCATGCCTCATTGACACTATTAGGCTCAGTCTTTGAGATCAAACAATATTCTTCTGCAATTCTTCTCCTAGTTTGAACACCTTTGTTCTTATCACATATAATCTAATCTTTTGAATGATTTATTCTTACATACCTTGGAGTCTTAGGGTGTTCTTGAACTTCAAGCTCTTGTGATCTTACTTCTACACTTTCACTAGTTTCTTCCTCTTGATTTTCTAGATTCACCAGAATGATATGAACTTTCTTTCCTTTATCTAAACTATTATTCTGATCTTTTGAATCATATACGTAGGTTTTGGATGGTCTAACTATGTCTTCATCAACCTTGACATTGACACTTTCAATTACTTTCCTCAATCTCTTATTGTAGCACCGGTAGGCTTTACTTTTAGTAGAATAACCAAGAAAGATTCCTTCATCACTTCTAGCATCAAACTTTCCTATATCTTCATCTCTTTTGATATAGAATTTACTCCAAAATATTTTGAAGTATTTAATAGTAGGCTTATGACCAAACCATAGCTCATAAAGAGTCTTACTGGTATCACCTTTGAAATGTACTCGGTTGAGAGTGTAAATAGTGGTAATCACAACTTCTCTCCAATAGATATGTGGAATATTTTCTTCTAGCATCATGGTCCTAGCAGTTTCTTGAAATGTCATGTTCTTCCTTTCCAAAACTCCATTTTGTTGAGGGGTCCGCAGGGTAGATAATTGTCTCTTTATCCCATGCTCTTCACAAAAAGAATTAAACTGATCGGAAGTAAATTCGCCACCTCTATCTAATCTCAAACATTTAATCTTCAGACCTACCTCTATTTCAACCATAGCCTTAAAAATCTTGAATTTCTCTAAAGCTTTAGATTTTTCCCTTAAGAAAGTAACCCACATCAATCTAGAATAATCATCAATAAGTGACATGAAATACTTTTCTTGTAAACTTCTGACTCTAGAAGGACCACACAAGTCAGTATGCACAAGCTCCAACACTTCATTTGAACAATGTTGTTTGCTCCGAAATGAAACTCTAGTTTGCTTCCCTAACTGACATTCCTTGCATATATTATTAGTAGGTTTTATCAACTTAGAAAGATCTCTCTCTGCTTGAGTATAACTTATCTTGATAATCTTATCAAATTTTACATGACACATTCTCTTATGCCACAACCAACTTTCATCAACTTGAGCAATCAGAAAATTCTTACTAGTAGCATTTAGGTGAAATATATTACCTTTTGGTTTTGTACTAAATGCAATCACATTTCTGGAACTCCCCAACATTCTACACTTTCCATCCTTGAATTGAAGATTATATCCTTTTTCAACCATCTATCCAACACTTAAGATATTATGCTTCAAACCTTCCACTTATAGAACATCACTAGTAGTATGCTTACCATCAAGAGAAATGGATCCTCTACCACAGATTACATCAGCTTTGTCATCACAAAATCTTACAACACCACCATCATACTTTTTCAAGCTCACAAATTTACTTTTATCACCTGTCATGTGATGAGAGCAACCACTATCAATCACCCATTCATCTTTTTCTTCAACTTTGGCAGCTAGAGCTTTCTCCATAGTTATGTAACTAGCAGATTCAATGGTTACTGGGTCATTTTCCTTCATAACAATAAATTCCCATTCATCCTCACTTAAATTCCCTTTTTCAGATTCATCATCTATCACACCTTCATCAGCAACATAATAACACTTTCTTTGGAATCTAGGCTTGTTAGGTCTTGGCTTAGGAACTCTTTCCAGACACCTTGAGGCAAAATGACCTATCTTATTGCAAGAAAAACATTTAAGAGGCAATTTCCCTTTATACTTACCTTCTCCTCTGGATACCCTCTTGACACTAAGTGCTTTGAATGCAAATTTTGTCTTAGGAAGAGATTCACCAAACTCACTTAACTCAAAAGCAACAAACTTACCAATCAACATGTCTCTAGTTACATTTGTCACAACATGGATCTCCTCAATAGCAGCAACTTTGTGTTTGTATGCAACAGGCAAGGATCTTAGCACTTTAGCAACAATCTCTGATTCTCCTAATGTTCCACCAGCACATTTGATACTACACACAAGTTCATTCACTCTTTGCAGAAAAGAAGTGATGTTCTCATCTTCACCCATTCTCAACGTTTCATATTTCCCTTTCAGGCTTTGCAGCTTAGCAATCTTCACATGGGTATCACCTTCATACAAAGTTTCCAACTTTTTCCAGATCTCATAAGTAGTCTTCAACTCCATTACATTTGTCATCTCAGAATCATTCAGAGCACTCAACAATGCTTCCTTAGCCCTGATATTGTACTTGGCTTCCTTAATCTCACCTGTAGTAGAAGGACCATTATGTGGAATGATATACCTATTCTTTGTAATTGTCCAGTAAGGTTAACCAATGCATCTCAGATGACACTCCATTTGAGTCTTCCATAGAGAGTAATTAGTTCCATAAAATCTTGGATTATCCTTCTTATATGTTGCCATCTCGGATCACCTCAAGTTATTAAACTTCTTTCAAGGAACTTGCTTTGATACCAATTGTTGGCAACACAGGGGTAGACAACTGAGAGGGGGGGGGGTTGAATCAGTTGTCACATAAATTATACAAATTAAACTTATTCTCATATCTAATAAATAAACTAGAAAGCATAATCCATCACCACTTCAAAACACACATAATGCCAAGATTTTTTACATGGAAACCCTGTTATGGGAAAAACCATGGTGGAGGTTAATCCACAAGATTATACCCTATTAAAAGTATAAAAGTATTATAAATGGATAATACACATGTATTCAGGCACACTTCCTACAACTCACTACTCAAATACAAAAGGATTACTACCCAAAGGAAGACTCACTATCTTACAGTAACATTTGAATTACATCTGGAAGATTTTGAACTAAGAAAATAGCATCTTCTAATACTTGATTATAGTTCTGGTTAAGTACATAAACACTTTCATTTGCTCACTCTTCTTCACACTTTACTTCTTCCTTCAAAAGATTAGAACATTATTTGCACTTAGCACACAACACAAATCACACACCTCAACATCAAATGGTATAAAAAATTGATCATATATATCTGCAACTAAGGATAACATCAACTACATGTCAGCCCAACAAAATATGAAATGTGTACAAACTGTTGGCCCAAAGTAAATAAACAATTATCAATGTAAACCAAACAATGTCAGCCAAAACATAGTAAGGACCCAAAACAACATCCTCAAACATGAAACACCTTCAAAATTTATGCCTCGAAGATTTGCAACATGCTACAATCACCCCATCGACCATGATCATGAAAAACATGAACTTACAAAAGAAAATCACCAATCGCGAGCACAAGATCAATGTGGACCAACAATACAGATAGAGCATGATCTAGAAACATCCAAAAGCATCATGAATCACGATAGAAACATCCACAACAACTCAAATTACTAGAATCACGTCACCTTCTTTCAAGAACACCAACTAAAGCAACAGAATAATTGTCAGAACATAGATACTCATAACTCAATCAAATCTTCATGTGAACCTCTAAAACTTCATGTGGATAAACTTGATATACTTTTTAACAAACCCTTTAATCCATAACCTCTTATTATCAATATACTAAGCTAGCCACCATATTGAACTTCACTGCATCACTGACAACCTGCAACTTATTTTACTACAATTTTCTAAATATCCTCAACATATACAACCTTAAAGGCATTAATGGGAATAGTGTTGACATCAATGACAACCACATATCAGCAATATCCAACACTAGGACCCATTTTCCATCTGGAAAATGGGTCTTCACTAGGTCCTAGGATCCCCTTTTGGCATCACATTTCACAATCCTTGAAACATGTCCTAGTTAAGTATGCTAGGACCCATTCACCCTATGGTGAATGGGTCCTCCTTAACTTAGGCCACCCCCCTTGGGATATGTTTTTTATTGGATTTTAATGATTTTAAATCCTAGATCTTATGTCAGCTTGTGTTATTTGAATTTTGGGATTTAATCTTAAGTTGTGTATAAATATAAGGTTATTTCGCATAGTTTCATCCAAGCAATCTAGGAATCTAGAGAATTTTGATGAGATCAAGCATTCATATTGAAGAAGAAAGCAAGAGTGAAGTCCTAGAGCAACATTATAGGTCTTCAATCTCTTTTTGTGTCAAAGTTCAAGCATTATTGGAGGAGTGATGATAGATGCCTATGGAGAATCATGATGGATTCTAAGTTTTGGGGAGATTCATAAGACATTCAACCAAGCCTAATGACTTGTTTCCTAAGTGATTCCATCTTCTATGATCATTTTATTTTCATCCTAGAGAGATGTATAGTTAAATTTGGGACTTATTAAGGGGATTTGGGATCTCCTAAAGTAGGTCTCTTGCATTGTTCATGTTTTCCTATTCTAACAGAATTGAGTAGGGTTTCTTTACATCATTAGAGATCTTAATCTTAGACACACTTAAGGTTCAGATTGCACACACATGTCATGTTTTAGATTTCCATTCATCATCAAGGTTTAACTACCAAAATGGGGTTTGACTGAGGAAAACCCCTATCCAACAACAAGCTTTAAAATTTATTTTATAGATTATTAGTAGATTTGGAGCCAAAAGTGGGAGTTTCAAGTTGTAGGAAAGAAGTGCAGATCTGGAACTTCAAAATCAAGTTCAGAGTTTTTCAAAAGAGCCTACCACGACCCATTCACCACCTGGTGAATGAGTTCATGTTAGGGTTTTAGGGACAATATATTCTCACAGTGTATGAGCTTCATTTCTAGATTGAGAGCCTCCTAGACAAGTACACCAAGACCCATTTGCCACTTGGAAAATGAGTCACTGATAAAGTTGCAGAAATAATAAATTTGGACTAGGTGCACAACATTCATTATTCTCAGTTTTTCCAAAAAAATCCTTGTTTTCCTTCTGTTTGGTGGTAGATTTCTTCATTGTATTTTGTAGACTTAGGTTTAGAGTTATTTTTCTAGTTTAAATTTCTCTCCCCAAAGTGTGGTTTGATTCACCACCCCATCCTTGCATAAAGGAGAAATTGCAAGATCCCCAAATCTTTCACTTGGCTCACCTTTTAAGTTGATAGTCACTTCAAGGTTTAGATCTCATTTCTTGAATGAAATAATATAAAAGAGGGTGAGATATTATAGCCCCCTTTTCCTATGTTTCATTTTGGTGAACCTGACCCTTCTGAACATATTAATTTCTAATTTGGAGTGCATTAAAACCATAGATCTTAAGTTTGCAATAGTTTGCATTAGATTTGCATTACTTGCATTGCATTTAGGAATCTTTCATTTTGCATTAGTGACCATTGCATTTAGGGTAGTTTTGCATGTTTACATTGATTATATTCACTAAAAATATGAAAAATTGCATTAGATCTAATTTTGTTTTACATTTTGTTGACATTAAAATCATCATTCAACCATTTAGATTCATATTGCACATTCAATTTAGTCACCTTTTTCACCATTTAACCTTAGTCAAAATTGCATTTAGAGACTTGAAATTTGGAAAATCTATTACAAAATTGTCTGTTACAAACCTGAAACAATAAACACACAGGATTAACTTAGAAAAACAAAACTTAAATTCAAAAAACCCTAATATGGGACCCATTCACCATTAGGCGAATGAGACCTTGTGCACACATGTCCAACCAAAATTTTGAGTTATTTTTGGTGTCTGATTTCTATTTATGTTCTTGTTATCAACCCTAATCTGGGACCCATTCACCATGGGGAAAATGAGTCCCTGTATATTGTAGCAACAAAAATTTTGAGTCATTTTTAGTTTTTGATAACCATTTCTTTTTCTATTGTTAGATCTAAGAAGTAGTTTCCTAAAATAGTTAATCTTTGCATTTAATTTCTTATTCATTTAGTTAGATTTTGCAAACATTGGGAAAATAATTTCTTGTGTATTTCAATTACAAGTAGCATCATATTTCTACATTTCCAGCATTATTGCATCAATAGATAAGTTAGTTTATATTTTGCAATCATTAGAAAACACAAACAAAAGACAAAATCATCAAACAAAACCCTTGGAGAAAGCATAGTTATTCAATTATATCAAATCTCTTCTTCAAAGTTAACTTATTCCTCAAGCCCTTTAGTGTGATGACTTTGAAATGTTAGATGAAGCCCTTGAGGACTTCCTCTGACAAAGTTCATCCACTAAGGTTTGTCATGACAAACCAAAACATAAAGAAGTTCATGCAATCACACCGCAACTTGTCATCTGCCCTTCACAAAAACCTCAAGTTCAAAACAAACCTGTGCCTATCCTTGAACCACCTAAAAACAAGGTTTCACTTGATGATAATAATGCTTCACAAAAAATAGGTTACAACACTGTTGTGCATACTTACAATACACGGAACAATAGGAAACAACAAACGACTCTTGTTTCATTACCTTTGCCTCAACTTATCTTTCCTAGCGCCACTTGCTTACCCACAAATAGTGGAAAGGAAGATAATCTTGTTGAAAAACTTAAGAACACACCTGCTATGATATCCCTATGGGATCTTATTAAAGATTCACCAAATTGCCATAGTATGCTTCAAATGGCTTTGCAACAAGTTATGATTCCTTCTAATACTAGTTCTATGGATGTGGTAGCGTTGGTTCAAGGGATGAATGAGATAAATTTAGACATTTTTTTCATCAAAGAGAGTTACCCTCCTTGGAAGTTCAAAAATGACATGGTGCATTCATGATAATAGCCTATGTTAATTGAATTGGGATAAAGAGAACCCTTGTTGACAATGGTTCGAACCTTAATTTGTGTAGTGTGAACCTTTTAGAAAAGCTTCATATGGATAGGAGTGACATTTCCCCTGATTCTTTGTCTATCCATGGATTTAATAATATAGGAAAATAACCACTTGGAGTCATCACAATTCCTATTAGAGTTGGGAAAGTAACATTACAAACTTCAATCCATGTTATGCCTCATGATCTTTCTTATAATCTCCTCTTGGGGAGATCTTGGATTCATGAAATGAATGGAGTGCCTTATACCCTACATCATGTAATGAAATACGTTTATGACAACAAAGTTTACATGTTAAAAGTTGATCTTGAACCTGAAAGTTGTTTGATTACTGAGAAAGTACTAAAATCAACTACAAAAGTGGAAGTCACAAAAGAAGAACACGAGGAAAACATTGATGAAGTCACTAAATTGCTAGAAGATTATTGGGGTTCCTTAGACTTCACACCAACATTTATGGGAGAAAAAAATTACAACAAAAGAAACTGAAAAGCAAAAACAACCAATGGTAATGTCAAAATAGAATTCAGAAGAAAACTCACAACCATCTACTTCATCAACTCTAGAAGAAGACACAACCTATACAAAAAACTTTTATGAGATAGACTACCAACAACCACCAAACCTGAAAGAAATGGAGAGACTTTATGGAAGAGGTTATGAGATTGTATGACAACTTGGTTATACTGGAAAAGGATGTGGAAAGAAAGAACAAGGCATCCATATTCCTATAGAGTCTAACACATAAGCAAAAAAAGTGGTTTGGGGTATTATCCTTCTAAGATAATGCAAGCAAATAAAAGAACCTCACTCAACATCAACACTGTCATGTGTAACCCTAATAAAACAACTCTCACTTTGAAGCATCTAGAATTGATTGATACAACTTGTGAAGAGTCATTGAAATATTTTGAAGATGTTGAAGCTTTGAAATAAATTTTAGGATTTTATGATATCTCATTTACTCCTCCTTAATAGAAATAGGTTACATGTGCTATGGTTAGTACTAAACAAGTAGAAGAGAAGGAAAGTAATGAGAGTGACAAGGACAAAGAAGAATACAATCTTGAAACAAAATGCACTTCCTTTGGGAGAAACAATCAACATAATAATGGATACACCTAACAAGGAAAAAATGATTCAAATAGGAAAGTGACTTGATGAAGACGAACAAGAAGATCGTGCAATTTTACTTCATGACTTTCATGAAATTTTTGCTTGGACTTATTCAGATATGATGGGAATTGATGCTAAGATAGTGACGTGCACAACATAGTCCTTGAAGAGGATGCTAAACCAGTCAGAAAAAAGATACAAAAGATGAATCTTAAGATAGCTTTATTGGTTAAGGCTGAGATTGAGAAACTCCTTGAAGTTAGTTTTATATGACCTATTGATTATTCTCCGTGGATCTCAAACATTGTTGCAATCATGAAACCTGATAATCGTATAAGGATGTGTATGGAATTTTTTGATTTGAATAAAGCATCTTTAAAAGATGATTTTCCCCTTCCTAATATTGAGATGATAGTAGATTCGACTATTAGACATGCTTTGTTGTCATTCATGGATGAATTTTTTGGATACATCAAATCTTTATCAACCCTCAAGATCAATACAAAACAACATTTTCTACAACTTGGGGAACATTTTTTTGGGTAGTCATGCCTTTTGGATTAAAGAACATAAATATTTATCAACCCTTAAGATCAATAAAAACCAACATTTACTACAGCTTGGGGAACATTTTGTTGGGTAGTCTTGGAGTCAAGCAACACTAAGAGGGGGGGGTGAATAAGTGTTGTGCAAATTCTAACTTTATTAATCTATGATAACATTCAATCAAAATAAAGATGCATGCACATAAGAAAAATAACCACAACACCATAACACAAATATTTTTTACATGGAAAACCTGTTAGGGGAAAAACCATGGTGAAGGTCAATCCACAATATTGTTTTGAGTATACTCAAAGGAAGGGATTACAAATGGGAATGCACTTACATTCAAGCACACTGCCTAGATCTCACTGCTCAAAAATAGAAAGGCTCACTACCTTAAAAAAGTTTGGAATACTTCCAAGGATTTGAGTTGATAGAGTAGCATCTACAAATTCCTGATTATAGTTCCGACTAGGCTGAACAATTAAATTTAGGACCTTTTGACTGATTCTACTCTTCTGCTCTGTTCTGCTTCAATTCACACCAAAAATCCTTAATACACGAGTTAAATTGTGCATACTCACTCTACTAACCTTTTGGAATTCACAACATACATCAACTCACATCAAACACACACCAAAATGATATAATCGACCACTTTTATATATCCACCATCAAGAATTCAATCACTTCAAGTTGGCCTCAACAAAATAAGAAATATTCACAAACTATCGGCTTAAATCATTCATAACATTCAATGTGCATCCTTAAGAGTCATCCACAACATAGTTAGGACCCAAATCAAAATGATCAAACACAAAAATACTTAAACAATAATCCCTCCAATATCCGCGACACACCAAATTCACCAAGTCGGCTTCCATATACTGATAAACAAGAAATTAGTTCACTGGACCTTCTAACTTCCACCAACATTGATACGAGGCACCAAGATTTATAGATAACACATATTATCCATCGAACAATACTCCCTGAGATCTACAACATAAAATAATAACATAAGATTTGAATATGAATCGAAGAGCATGAAGTTACCGGATGCTCTATTCTAACTAAATAGATAGCTATTGATCTTCAATCTGTCTACCAGTATGAGAAAATTGCAATGCGTGTATCAACTAGCTAACAAGGGTTGCCATCAATGACAACACGAAAAAATGTTTGTAGTGTCTCTTGCCAACAATCTCCCCCTTTGACATTGATGGCAACACTTAGTAAAAAATGACTAAGTGTCGCATCAGTACCAACAAAAATACACTACAAACAAAACTCAAAAAGATCTTTATCCATAGCTCAAAACTACAACTTACCCTTAGATGAATATACATTTTTCACTGATCTATTCTCCCCCTTTGACATCAATGGAAAAGATGGGGAATTTGCATGCAAAACTCCTATAATCAAACAAAAACTTCAAAACTGCACATGTATAGACTTTGTTTCAAACAACTTACACAAACTTAAAAATATCTACAAAATTTGTTTTTAACAGGTTCAAGCTTGTGTCCCAACACTTCTTGAGACTTTCTAGAATAGTTATGTGATCGCATAGTAAATAATATTGCACTTATGCAGATTCAAGATTCACCAGATCACTGACCGCCATAGCATCTTGTTCTTCTTTCAAAGCATTCAACATGGTCTCCATCTTTGGACCAATTAGCCCTCTAAGTTCACCAAATCTTTCCACAATTTTTTCATTATCACGCTTCAAACTCTTTATTTTGTAAAGTAAGGATATAACTTGACCTTCTTGCTCTCCAATAGAAATGGTTAAAGGATCAAAAGCATCAGAAGTAGCAACTAACTCCTTCTCATAATCCTTAACCTTCTTCTCATTTTCCTCAGTAATTTTGGACAAAGACAAACACAACTTATGAATCCTTCCACCTTCTGATAATGCACTTTGAACATTTTTCACATAGGTAGATAACAAATATTTATCATTAGCTATCAGTCCTTTGAATCTATTAAAATTTTTGGCATCAAACTCCTTCTGCACTTTGACCAAAGCTAACTTCTCAAGTGACTCAAAATGAGTACTTACTAAATTTATAATTTTCTTCAACTCACCGGAGGAAGAACCAGATGGATCTTTAACATGTGTAGGCATGATCTTCTCCAGAATACTTGATGCAAGATTCAATAATTCACTCTCCTCAATGTGAGACTTCATAATTTCTTCCCTAGCCTTAGCTTGTGCAAATCATGCGACTTTCATTTTCTGAATTGGGGACAAGGTAGACAAATGAATAGGAGCATCTCCCAACTCAAAATCAAATTCATCCTTTTCCTCTTCTAGAAACTCCATCACTACCTTTGTAGTGTCTCTTGCTTCTACTAGAACTCCTTTAACTTCAACCTTCTTTTTCTTGAGCACTAGTTCCTCAACCACAAACTTTTGCTTGTCATTTGAAGCTTCAACTTATTCAATTGATATCTCCTTTTCTTCAATAGATACAATTTTAGGAGCTTTGGTCTCCATATGTTCTTCTAAATCACGCTCTTTAGGACCTGAATCTAAGTATCCTCAATTGTAACCTCTTCATTTACCAGACTAGATGAAATGTCTTCCACATGCTCTTCTTCAGAAACAACATCAATTATATTCTTTAATAGAACTTTCTTCAGAATACTTTATGTTTCTTTTTCTACTTCCTTAGTCTTACCCAACATAAGATTGTTTATTCTTGTTTTTCTTTTGAAATTTCTTTTTGCTTCTTTTAGGATTGACTTCATCTCCTTTATAAGCATTACCAGAAATAGATTTGCAAGAACTTGTTCTCTCAGCTACTCTTCTTCAGTTCTGGCACTAACTCTTCTCATCTCTAAAACAACATACAATTCCTTGGGCAACTGTGCCATTATCTCAACAAGATTCATATTGAAATTGTTCAAATATTGTATTGTAGCTTCCTCAAGGACTCTTTGAACAACAACATCAAAGGTACCATATGCTTCACACAGAGGATTAAGATTTCCATCCTTAATTATAACTCTTTCAACTTCCTCTACTGACATACAAGGTTTGTTAGGCTTCATCTTCTTCTTTGCTTTATTCTCTTCACCAGAGGGATTGATTGCAGTTGGAGTAGGGGTGCTCATATGCTTTATTTCTCTAACTTCTTCATAAAACTCTACCTCTTCATCTCCTGAAACAACTTTATACACTCTTGTGCTCTTATCCTTCTTCCTTTTACTGGATTCCTTCACTTGAGCTTTTGCAGGGGCTAATTTCTTTGCATGGCCAGATAGGGGTGTTGAGCTCCTTGTTGATATAGTTCGAGTAGAGGATGTTGCTAGACTAGCAGATTCAGTTTTAGCAGGATCTTTTCCTTTTTCACTTTTAGCTTGTTCTCTTTTCCTTCTTTCTTCTCTTATAGTGTCTGTAGGTATGCCCATGCTCTCTGCTAAGACTTCCACACCTCTCCTCACTTTTTGAACTCTCATAGGTTTCTTCAATTGCTCATGGACTTGCATATCCTTCTCTACATATGTTCCAAACCTTTCTTTAGATGAATCCATAGGCTTACTTAACAGATGTTGTGTATATAGCTCCAAGATTCTCTCCTCAACTTCATAACCCATAGGCATAATCCAAACGATTGTAGGTTCTTCTGCTTCCATCAGGCACTGATCAATATCCACCATAAAAAAAATTATATCCTTATACTTCTCAACAATAGAAGTCAAAATTCTTTCCCTTGCTTGCATTACATTTTGAAAGTTTTTGAGATATTCCCATATTTAAATTTTCCTAGCTTGCAAATCACCATGAAGGCCGAATAACATGTCTCTAATCTGAACAACAACAAGCTTATCTCTTTTCCAATGCACCTTCCCTACTCCTAAAACTTCACCCATGAAATAAAAGAATGGACACAACAACATATTACCGTATTTAAAAGAATTCTTCTTGTCTTTCTTTATCTTTCCAAGATTCTCCATAAGCTGACTTCGAAGCAATTCACACAAATCATACTCTGTATTCTCCTTTACCATTTGATAGGCTACATATATGACTGTACCAAATACAAAATTTTCTCGGATGGAGTGATACAACTTATAACCAATGACCATTGAAGACAATTTCACACCCACATCAATGATGTTATCAATTGTCATCGCTCTTTTATCAAATACCGAACTAGTTGCATCAGTGACAATTTAATTCTTCATAGACTTCAAAATCGGCAATCCACTGGAGGAATGTAAACTTTTAATAGCACTTATAGCCTCTTTTGTAATCTTGAAGGGTTGATTTAACCACATGAATTCTACATGAACTTGACTCAAGATGTACCAGAACCATCCACTTTCATCAAATATAGAGAATTTCACAATCTGTGTGAATTTATTTTCCTCTAGGGTTTTGAATTTAGGATTAACATAGAAATCCTCACCAAAAATGTGTTTGGAATACAAATTTAGCAACAACGAGCTTCCTAACTCCTTAATATTGGCATGAATCTATGCCTTATTATCTTCAATGTGCAAAACATCGTACAAAACATATGAAAACACACCTAAGGGCTCGGTCGCAATGGACTTGAAAGTATGCCATTTAAACTTCGAACGGGGTCTATCCTTGACTTCAACTACTAATGGAGTAGCCATTTTTACAAATTCATAGGTTTACAAGTTTTTCAAAAGAATACCTTTGAGTCAGATTAGGGTTTGAACTTTGAATCGCCTTCACACTTGAATTCTCACCAAATTTTTCCAAAGTTCACTTCTGAGCTCCTCAAACTTCTTATTCTCAAAATTAAAAGTGACAAAATGAATGATAGAAATAACCTTTTATCATTCGTACACCTAACCTTTTGACTCAATAAATGCTTTTCCCCTAACTCATCCAGATACCTCGTTACCATACATTGTAAAAGATAACTCTTCTGGGGACCTTCAATTATGTATAAATACTTTCTCTGGCTATTGAGCAGCATCTGTAGATCATCAATACAATCACTAAACTCATCCACATCCCAGTGTCGATCACCTACAAGGGGTTTGAAATATTTTCTTGACAGTTCTCCCTAGGCCAAAGGCCTCAACCTAATTCCTAGAGGAATTACCAAAAGTTGATTCGAGTGTTGGCTCATTTCCTACAACAAAGGGACTCTTATTTACCCATGTCTTCTTCATCTACTTCCTGATCTGATATGTAGTGATTTTCCCTTTTCCTTTTTCATCATTTTGCATGTTCCTTCTTTGATTTACCAGACCTCTTATGCAGAATCTAGTAATATGACTAGTTTTGTTGCAATTGTGGCACACCATATTTCTTTGTCCAGACCAGTTGTTCCACTATCTTTCTCTTGATCTACACTGGTTAGCAATATGGCCAAATCTATTGCATATATAACATCTAACATCTCTATAAAAGTTGTTCATCACATTTTTGCATTCATTTGACTTATGACCATACTTGTTACAATTAAAGCATTGACTGGAGAATGATGGACCATTTGAATCCATTCTACTTCTGCATTGAGCTTCCATATGGCCAAATTTATTACAAACATAGCAGATACCATTAAATTTTTGAACATTAGGTTGTCTTACTAGATACCTTCTAGTGTTGTTCATCAGATTTCCTTGTCTAAACCTCCTTTGTCTAGATCTGGAACCTTCTCCTTCTTCATAGCCAAGACCTCGCTTGTCACCATCAGTCCTTTGAATTTTAATTATTTCATTAAGATTGGCTAAGCAAATCTTGAACTTCTCCTTGAATTCATTTGTTGTATCAAGTTCATTTCTAAGATCAACAATGTGCTTTTCAAGCTCTTCCTCATTGTGTTTGGTTTGTTCTAACTCTAGTTTAGAATGAACGAATCCATCAGTAATTCAACTACATTCTTCATATTTCTCTTTCAAGGATTGGGAAAGCTTTTCTTCATTCTTCTTTCTATCTTCAATTTCCTTAGTCATCCTCATCGTGATAGATTCCATCTCATGCTTTTGAAATGTATTATCCCTAGAAAGCTTTTCACATTTGTCTATCTTTTCCTTCAGGGTTTGACTCAACTATTCGTCTATAATGTGTTTATTGTCTTCATGATTGATCTGATCATAGAGTCCCTTCTCTTCTCCTTGGACTTGTTGATTTTTTCTTTCAATGACTCAATGAATCTCTCAGCATTCATGAGATTTGCTTGTAATTCTCAGACTTCAAATTTTGCTTGATCAAGATCATCTAGGGCCACCATAAGTTTTTGTTGAAGACTGCTTGAATCCATTTCCAAGATCTTCCCCAAGCTTTTAAGCTTCTTCTAAGGAATTGAGCTCTGATACCAATTGTTGGAGTCAAGCAACACTAAGAGGGGGGTGAATCAGTGTTGTCCAAATTCTAACTTTATTAATCTAATTATTAAAGTGTTGATAACATTCAATCAAAATAAAGATGCATGCACATAATACAAATAAACACAACACCATAACACAAATATTTTTTTATGTGGAAACCCTATTAGGGGAAAAACCATGGTGGAGATCAATCCACAATATTGTTTTGAGTATATCAAAGGAAAGGATTACAAATGGGAATGCACTTGCATTTAGGCACACTGCCTAGAGCTCACTGCTCAAAAATAGAAAGGCTCACTGCCTTACAAAAGTTTGGAATACTTCCAAGGATTTGAGTTGATAGAGTAGCATCTACAAATGCCTAATTACAATTCCGATTAGGCTCAACAATCAAATTTAGGACCTTCTGACTAATTTTTCTCTTCTGCTTTGTTCTACTTCAATTCACACCAAAAATCCTTAATGCACAAGTGAAATTGTGCATACTCGCTCTACTAACCCTCTTACATTCACAACATACATCAACTCACATCAAACACACACCAAAATGATATAATAGACTGCTTATATATATCCACTATCAAGAATTCAATCACTTCAAGTCAACCTCAACAAAATAAGAAATATTCACAAACTGTCAGCTTAAATCATTCATAACATTCAATGTGCATCCTTAAGAGTCGGCCACAACATAGTTAGGACCCAAATCAAAATGACCAAACACAAAAATACTTAAACAATAATCCCTCAAATATCTGCGACACACCAAATTCACCAAGTTAGCTTCCATATACTGATAAACAAGAAACTAGTTCACCGAACCTTCTAACTTCCACCAAAATTGATACGAGGCACCAATATTTACAAATAACACATATTATCCATTGAACAATACTCCTTGAGATCCACAACATAAAATAATAACATAAGATCTGCATATGAATCAAAGAACACAAATTATTAGATGCTTTGTTCTAACTAAATAGATAGCTACTAATCTTCAATCTATCTATTGGTATGAGAAAATTGCAACATGTGGATCAACTAGCTGACAAGGGTTGCCATCGATGACAACACTAGAAAACATTTGTAGTGTCTCTTGCCAACAAGTCACGCCTTTTGGATTAAAGAACAGAAGTGTAACATATCAAAGAGCTATGACATTGATATTTCATGATTACATATATAAGATTTTGGAAGATTATATTGATGATATTTTAACCAAATCTTTAACTCCACAAGATAATGTGAATATCCTCCAAAAAATCTTTGAACGAATGTGAAAATATAACATAAGATTGAACCTGAAAAAGTGTCTTTGGTGTAGATAGTGGAAAACTTTTAGGTTTTATAGTATCTCACAAAGGCATTGAAGTGAACATGAAGAAAATCAATGATATCATTAACATGCCACCTCCTAAAAACATTTTTCAATTGTTAACTTTACAAGGAAGAATTCAAGCTATTTGTCATTTTGTGGCATCCTTAGCGGATCAAACTAGGAGAAAGTTGCACTTAAAAGAAAAATAGCTAGGAGAAAGCCTTTAAAAGAAAAGTTTACTACATGGTTGATATAGTTATTTCCATACATTAGAAAAATAAATAAGCTTTTGCTGAGGAGTTTTGGGTGCCAACTCAAGCCTTATTGACTCAAGTAAATGAATGTTGCACTTGGTCTAATAGATTCTTTGCAGATTACTCACCTATACTTGATTGTTCACCAAATAGTTGGTCAATATCAGCAGTATCATTCAGACTATTACTTATAAGTGCATCATTATTGTTTGTTTTCTGTCATTTTACTTGGATTGCTAGCTTTGTTGGCTACCATGGATTCCCAGCATCTAGGCCTGAGTCCATATCTTAACCAGACACAAATAAGATATAAACAAAGTGTATCTGATTATGATGTCAACCTTTTGTTGCAACAATATTAGACTATATATAGAAGTAAAATGAAAAAATTCCCTTTCTTTCCATAGGGACCATATCATGGACCCATAAAACCTACTAGGTACGATAGGACTTAGATTGCTTTTTGGTTTTTTATCTTTGCAACTGAAAATTCAAATTGCCTCTATACCATATTATTATGTTTCCTAGATCAACTTACCTTTCAATTTGTGTTAAATCTTGCTCATATCTAATTGGAAGCTTCCTTTCCCTTCTAACATAAATGGGCATAGGAGCTATACTCATAAAAAATTAGTGTAATTCTGCCAACAATTTTATAATTTTAATAAGAAAAAGATCAGCTTAGAACATAAATTTCGTTTGATTATTATAAATATTTAGGGCATTTCTCATTCAAATTAGGGGAAAACTAGGCCAATATGTAGTTCCATTTATAAATATGTTGCAAAAGAGAGCCAATGCAAGAGTTATTTCAAATTGAACTACATCTTAGAAAATGCCATTACGAGAATTTTTTTTTTCAAACTCTGTTGCATAAATTCCTATTTTTTTGGTCATTTATATTTTGAGTTACAATCCAACATTATTTACTTTTCATCATGATTTACTTGTTCCATATTTCTAGAAGATAGTAGCTTGTCTATACACATTACATAACGTATCCTTCCATTGTAGGAAATTGAAAAAAATGGTAGAAGTATCCTTCTGTTGCAGCTGACCTTCAAATTTATCCACACCATTTGTGATCCAGGATGACTATTACAGGTCTTTCACATTGTTGCATAAATTTAATTTTTTTGCTCAATTATATTTGATAATGTTTTTTGACATCAATTGGCGCTATGTCCATTACAGTACTTGCCAGACACATAAAACCTGATTTTGCTCAATATGGACAACAAAGAGGGAGATTCTATACATTCCATGATAAAGATTTTATTTTTGTAATATTGTATCAAAAACATCTCTACATTCACATTTGGAACAACTTGTCTCAAAATTTCAAAAAATATGGATAGCTTGGAAATTGTGGCCTATGTTTCATACTTGTCCAAATTTTATCACCTTCTAGAGTTCTTTATTTACAAGTAGATAATTATGCCGGGAAAAATTCAACTGGAAACAAAAATTTATGTGCAAAATACTATCCACTCAAGCAATTTATTTGAAAGCATTTATAAATGAGATGTGTTGCTAAATTTTGTTATTCCCAAAAAAATAATGCAATTATATATCTTTCTCCATTTGCTTTTATATACAAATATTATGCATTCAATTCTTTGCAATATGCAAAATACATTATATTATATGTTTCAATTTTCTCACTACTATACCAAATTTATCCCTCTTATACCTTCCACAAATATTCAACGTACCCATTGCACACGTAATTACTTGATTTCCTTTTCATAAAAGAAGATTAATATTTTATCATCCCACTACATGGTAATTCAAATTTTCTAGGATGTGTGTACACTAAATTTATTGTTTTAGAATACGACGATGATAACACATTCATGCACTTTCTAAAAGTGAGCACACTCCCAATAAAAAAACAACAAGAAAAATTAATAATTTTAATTAAATAAATGATACCTATAATTACAAAACTGTTTTGATATGTATTAAATAAATATAATACTATAAAGTAATAATCTCAAATAAACAATATTATTATTAAAGGCCAGTTACCTCACTCTAGCTGGGGTGCCCTCACTAGAGTTAAGATCCGCAGAAGTGGTGCCGACAAGGATAACGCTATCACCATTCATGGAAATCTGATACGATACTTTTTTTAACATCATCTGGACATCACCTGAAAACCCATCATTTGATTATTTTTTGTAATCGTTGAATGGAAAGCTTTATTTTTTATTAATAATTTAAGCTTTGGACGTTTCCTGGCTAGAGTAAAGATCCCCAGAAGTCAATTTTACTATCACATCTTTAGCAGCTCAGATGTCAATTTGTCCATTGCGTATACATTCAGACTTGTGAGATTTTATTTTATTGTTATTGTTATGTGGAGTTGAAGAGAGCAGCCGTCATAAAATTAATAGACATTCTTTGGCATTCAGTGAAAGAAAAGTTAAGGAGAAATTAACTCCATTCACTTACAAATCAATATAACCATATCTTCACGTGATAAGGATCCAATAATCGTGTGGCTTTTAATAGTTGAGATACTATATTCTTAAATGTAAGATTATTTATTGTTTCTTGTAATATAAATATTAAGTACTCTTCCCTAAATAGGTGGCGACTTTTCGCTTTTACATGAATTTTTACAGATATTTCGATTGAAGAGCATGGATTGAATGGTACGTCTGGGAGAAGATAGGGGAGCGTCAAAGGTAGATAGGGAAATGTTTAATTTCAGCTCCATTTTGTCATCTAAGCATATGCATGTAATGAGAATTTATTTTCAGTTGATAAATTGAAGAATACTGTTTTTGTTGTGTTAGTTGTGTTAGTGTATGTGATTTTGGTTCTTTTTTTGGCGTGTTCTTACATGTTTAATTGTTATTTGCTTGTGCGTTCTCTCTTATTTATACTAAATATTTTCTTATTTCACTTAAATTTGTGATTATTGTTTACAGTATTGTATACCTTCTTTTAGATGCAAGTTATTAAAATGGGTTGAATCTCTAGTGAGATAAGTTGTCTACAGTGCCATCAATGTGGTATTAAAGTTAGGTTATAGTTCTAGGAAAGGGTATGTTTACATTGGATTAGTGTTGGAAAGAAGTCTAAGAAAGATGATGATTGTGGGTCCTTGTGTAGGGTTGTAGCTAGAGGAGTTGCAAAGGTGAGAGAGAGAGTTAGGAAAACAAGATACAAACAAGAAGAAGAGACATAAAGGTTGTAGGAAAAATGGACAACGAATTGGAAGTCATAAGAGGAATCTAGGCTAGACTAGAAGTCCTTTAGGAAAATGGAAGAGGTTGAATGCATGAGAGAGCTAAAAGTGAGAGGTAAGAGGAAGGAGTGGAAATGGTAGGACATGAAGATGAGGACGTAGAAGTGAACTAGGTGTAGAAGAGAGAAAGGTAATAAAATCCATCTCCAACACCAAGAAAGGAACAAGGCTAGAGCTACTAAACTTTTCATAAAGTTTACAACTAGATAACACAACTTCCTTTGTCTATCGAGGGTATCAAACTGCAAAGGGGGCATGCAAGAGGATTGCAGATATCTTCACCATTTGTTGGAGTGTCATATGTAGAGAGTATAACCACTTGCAGTCATCAGTTGCAGAGAGTACTTCCACTTGCAATATGTGACACCTGAAAGCCCTATTCATTCCTCGCCTCAAAATCCCATTCATTCCTCACCTCATGCTTGAAAAAGAATTTCCCTAGCATTTAATATTTATGTTTAGAGGGTGATGATGTAAATATCTGCATCTGAAATTGTATTGATGCATTTACTCTCACCACCCTCATTTGACAGATCATATTTTGTATGCCAATCTAAAGTTTGATGTTAGTTAGGGTTTATAAAATATCTACTTCATAATATTCTTCCTGTTAAACACTAACCCCCAATGAAATAAACCAAATTCCAAGCTCAATCCACTTCAGGAGTCTTTAGTAATTCTCCAAATCCACTCACAACAATTCTCACGATAACTCTCTTAACTCTCCTCACAAACAACTCCCAACTCAAACAAGAATAACTCGGATAAAAAACAACATAATACAAGTGAATAATGTGTCCAAATGAGGTAATCCTCTCCCCTATTTATACAAATATGTGAGACTTATTTGCCTATAAACAAGCTATATTAAATGACACTTCTCATCTATTAAGATCAACTCAGCAACTAATTTCAATGGGTGGCAACTCATTTAAAATTAATACTCATCAAAACATAGTAGCAAGTCACTTAAAATAGAGATAGGAAGAATGCATTCCAGAAATGCAAGGTGAAAGATCAAACAAACCGACTCATAATATGCTAGCTTCTACCTAACTTGTTCTCCATTTTACTTTGTCTTCCATCACTAGACAAAGTTTATAATTTAGACTCGCAATGCAATTTTCATAATTTGGCACCACCTAAAACCTTCTTTCATGCTTTTGGTATTTTTTGTTTATTGACCAAGACAACATTTAAATGCACTTCAAATATCTCTTATAAACTTTTGACAGAGTCTAATATTTATTGCATTGTATTTACAAGCCTGTCGATTCATATTAAATGGTTGTAGCACTTCCATAGAACGCGCATTATTTTTGCATCAATAATCATATACATTGCACACTATATAACATATAGTATGCGTTTTATTATTTTAAAACAACAACGCTTTATTTACAATAATGCTTTATTTTAACATAACACTTAATCAATAATAACAATATATATATACATGCACACACACAAATATATATATATATATATATATATATATATATATATATATATATATATATATATATATATATATATATATATATATATGTTTATATATCAATCAAATCATATGATTATATATATATATATATATATAAATATATATCATTCAATATTTCGAATGCATATATCCATGTTATCATTTTATAAATAAAGTCATATACATCATATGTATATATACTTATATACATATATACGTATATATGTATATATCCTATATATATTTGCTTATGCAATCAAAAGCATATGTTTACAAACTTATCGATAGATATATATGCATACAGTGTATATATACATATATATATATATACATCATGTCCTATTATCCATTCGATACCCTCATGCCCATGAGTAATCCATCCATGAGCATGTGTAGGTATGTCTACCTATGTATACTCATGTACGTATTGACTCGTGTATGGGTTTACTGTCGACATGTACATGTATACATATATATGCATTCCATGTATATATATATATACATTTCATCGATTGAATAACAAACATATAAGAAAGAACTCACATATACAAAGGAGACTCAACAATACCACAACAAGAACATAAAAATAGATTCATAAACCTTCCCAAATTCAATCACAAACAAAACTAAGGGGTGACTTGCCAATTTCTTGAACTATGACTCAATTGGACCATAATATATGTGTGTGTGTGAAAAAGATCAGTTAGGCTTATTAAGGGTTACTCGACCAATCATTTCTCTTGAGTGATACTCCCCCTCCCTTTTGGAGGCTTGATCCATGTATCTGCATTCAACTTAGAACATTGCAATAGTAGTTAGTTCATCAAAACGATCATTTGCATCATACATTTCATAATTAGAATATCAAATTAATTCATTCTACTTATTCATTATTCATTATTTTCTAAATAATACATATAAACAAGTGCAAACACATGTTTTTTAATCAGAAATACAAGCACATTCATTTATTCAGTATTTTAACCAGTTATATTAATAATAAATAGGTAAACACACAATGGGGTGTAACTGACTTGATGTGTGCACAAGTCTAAGCCCAACTTTTGAGGTTGTATAAGGCTCTTGATTTTCTATGTATGTTGGCACCTATATACTTGGCCAATGAGGGAAAAGACCCTTCTTTCAGAATCATAGAACTAAAGCATGAGACTTTATCTAATTTTCTTGTAGCAACCAGTTTTGTTGGATAAGGGCCATTTCGATTCTTCCAAACTTGGATTTTTGTGAGATAACTTCCAAGCTAGAGCACTGTTTCTATAGCTATTACTTTTTCTTTCATTGTATCAGTCGTAGTAAGTAGTTTTCACATGATTTTTTAAGGAATTATGTAACAATCATTTGTATCAAGCTTTTGAATGAAAATTTTCTTATGAAACAACAAAAACCATTTTTTGGTTGTGAAAATTCAAATATAAATTATGCATTTTATATCTAAAGCTTGTGTTTCTCTTGTCTTTACATTTTTTTTTTGTATTTTCAAATAAAAATATTTGGATTTAACATGTGTATTGTTGCATCATTGGCTCCTCTGCAGTACCTTCAACTGCATTTGCTTCCAACTTCACCTCTAATGTTTAAATTTTATATTTCACATTATGTAAAATATAAATAGTAAATATAAATATTTGAAAGTATTTATACTGTCTAACCCTAAATCCTAAATTTGGGATCATCTTTTTTGTATTTATGATTTGTGTACTTGGTCTCAAATAGATAATGTAGTTGCAATAGAAAACTTGCTAGCACAAATCTTTTATTAAAGAGCAATATTTTGAAATCATTTCCTTTAAGTCCTCCTTTGTCACAAACTATTGTGGCATGATTGGATGTTTAGTTGAAAAATGGTGGAAAACACCATCTTCCATGTGTTATCACATCTATTTTCTCCCGTTTCCTTTCTATTAGTGGGGATTAGACCTCATAGTCAAGATTCATCTGTCATCCTCAAATAGACACAATCATAGCCATCAAGTATTTTATAAAGTGGATTGAATTTTTTCCTTTGACCACCATTACTGAAAAACAAATTGCATCCTTCATCTTGAATTACATCATCTATCGTACGACATTCCTCAATCCATTGTCATGGATAACAACAGACCTTTCAAGAATTAGGATGTCCAAGATCTTTGTTGGAGGTTTCATATCCAACATTGGTTTTCTACACCATACTACCCTCAAGGAAATGGCCAGGTAGAGGCCTCAAACAAAACCATCCTAAAAATCCTGAAGAAAACCATCAACGATGTTGGACATGATTGGCACATTCAATTGAACTTTGCTCTTAAGGTTTACATAACGAGTATCTCCACTCGGATATTAGCTACACCTTACGCTTTAGTATATGGATCAAAGGGAATTCTACGTATTGAGGTTGAGCCACTCTACCTATTGAGGTTGAGCAACCATCACTCTGTGTGTCACTAAAGGGGATAATTTCAGATGAAGATTATCAGGTATCTAGGCTACAAGAGTTAGAACTATTGGATGAATGTCATTAGCAAGTTTTGGATCACTTGAAAGCATATCAATAGAGGATATCATGAAGTTACAATCACAAGGTCAAACCAAGGACATTTCAATTTGGTGACTTGGTCCTAAAAGAAAATCCCTGTAACCAACAAGACAAAAAAAAAAGGAAAATTTGAACCAAACTGGCTAGGTCCCTTTGTTATTGTATTAGTCTTTGGATTAGGAGCATATCAATTGTCTATGCCTGAAGGGGATTTGTTTGATGAATCCTTCAATAGCCTGCATCTCAAGAAATTCTACACCTGACTCATCTAGTGCATCAGTAAAAGTTCTAAAAAATACAAAAACATCAGAAAATGTCCTAAAAAAATGGTTTCCTTGATGAAAACCTGGCAAACAGGTGTCTTGGAAACAACAAAAAAAGAGAGAAAAAATACAAAAAAAAGTAAAAAATAAATAAATCATAAAACCTGAAAAAGTGTAATAAAAACTAGTGAAAAACTGGCAATAGGCGCTATTTGTGATAGGTTATCTTTTCTATTTATTTGAGCATGCTAACAATTCACTTTTTCTATCATTCTTCCTATCATCAGAAAGCTTCATGTACATATCCTAGCATCATGGTCGTGTCTCACCCTAGACTGGGGGCAAAATCCTAAACTCACTAGGGACAATAAACATTGGGCTTAAACCAATAGATAAACAACAATAGGACAACACAAAAAACACAATAATCATAGTGCAAATCAACATTGAACATCACTGATAATCATGAACACATCAACCATCCATATCAAACAACAAAATAAATCAAATCAAAACAAATTTAAATGGATGATGTTCCTTCTGAATCATGGCTTTATCACTTTCACATGAATGTTCGACTGTCGTACTTTGATTTTTGTTATCATATCTCTGAAGCAACTTGATGATGTATTGAACTAGAGGAGCTAGGAAGGAGTATGATTTTTCTTTTTTTGTTGTCTGTGAGTTAATCATTACTACTGTGAAAATTGTCACGAGACGTGCTCTACAAAGTATCACTGTTGACATTTTGAATTTGCATAGGAAAGTGACTAACTCTTGTTTGTTTACATGAGAAATGCTCAGGTCATCTCAGTCAAATTATACGTAGAAGCTTGTGTTAACTTGCAATATCAAAAATCATGGAAGTAGTACTCAAGTCATCATGGTCTAATTATATAATTGATGTTTGTACTCACTTTCAATATTTTAAAGGCTCAATGATGATAAAAAGCACAATAAATCAGTTGTTACGATGACAACATTTGCATATTAGATTAGCATGGTTAAGTTAGATTGCATCCATGATATTTTTGCATCTATATTTATGGGGTTTCCAAGGCTGGGGAAATTTCACAATGAGGTTATCTCTATCATTAATGGATTGAGTACATTTGACATTAACCAAAAATATATCATCCTCATATAGTTGCATAATCATTTGCATACATTAGAAAGCATTCTCATATCATATATATATTATCACATCATTCATCCATCCATGCATTACATCATAATATCCAAATTAGAAAACACAAAAAGAAGTGCATTGCATCTCACTTGCATAATCAAAATCATCTCATATAGTTGCATTAAGAAAATGGTCCATTAAGAAGATTGAAGGACATATCAAGTAGAGTAATATTTCCAAGAAGAAAAATTTGTTGAAGAACATGACATGGTATAATGGTACATTAAGAAGATTGAAAGACATATCCAACAGAGTGAGATTTCCAAGAAGAAAAAATTGTTAAGGAACATGACTAGTAAGCAAGTTTCCTTGTAAAGATGTAATGCCATTATTATGAACATCGAAAACCAGTAGTGAAGATAGATTTTCTAGGGTGTATCAAATACAACTTGTGAATTTGTTATTGCCCAAATTCAAAACTGACAATGATCTAGGAGGATCTATGAGCCTTGAAAAAAAATTCTCCAATGCTTAGGAAGTCAACACCATTAGAAAGAGCTTAGAATCCTGATTCCAATGCAACTTGAATGGGCTCCAACGGATTCCATACACAAAAGTTACAACCGGTCAAAGTTGGGGTCAAACCAGGAACCATGGGCTAATCAGAAAAGCAAAAAAATTGACCAAATCAGAATTAGTCAAAAATGGTGTCAAATCAAAGAGTTCGTCAAGACCTTACCAAGAACGTTTGTTTCATCAAAAATAGAGGTCGTATGGCAGAGAAATGGTTGGTCAAAGTTGAGGGTTGACCATGTTGACTGGATGGTACGATGATGATGTCAGCATGCTAACTCAGTGGACTATACAATGAAGTGGACCAATCCTGAACTGACACGTGTTAGTCCATACAATAGACATAATAGGTGATGTAGAAGTTTGTACTATGAGGTGGACCTGTCAAAATGGGACGCATGGCATGGCGTTGACCGGATGACGTGGCATTGACAAGATGATGTGGCATTGACTGACTGATGTGGCGTTGACTGGCTGACATGGTGTTGACTAGATGATGTGGGATTGAATGGATGACATGGCAACACTGGAAAATCTTAGGGTGCCACATGGCCCTATCAGAAGGTGCCACGTGGCACCCCTTACACTCTCTCCTCCAGCAGTTACAAGTCAAGGTTATCAAAAATGTGGGGGGGATTCAAACCCCCCACCTCTCTTCTCCAAGGATTTCGAGCTGCTCTTAGGGTGGGAAATATGTGCTTAACCACAATATGCTGACAGTTTCTTTTGGCAAGTAAAAAGTTTGGATTTGGTTTAAAATGGATGGCAGGGGGTCGACCACTCAACCTTCCCGCCACATAAAATCTTTCTCACCATTAGACCAACGAATGGTGTTAGATATATTAGGGAGATTGGTCCATTTTGACCACTGTTTGCAAGCCGATTTACCCCAAATTTAAATATTTAAAACTAATAACCCTTAGTAAAAGGCTTAAACTCCTTAAATAACATAAGCCCAAAGACAAGTTAAATAAAGGGATTAATTAATATTGTTAAAAGGGATTCTTAAAAGATATAAATAAAGATTTATTGGGATTTTTAAAGGGATTATTAAGGATTTTGGGGGATTTTGAAATCTTATGGTTTTAAACCATATTGGGAAAACTTCTTAGTATAAAAAGGAGAAGATAGGAGAGCTTCATTCATCACATTCTTGGAGCCATGTTCTCCAAGTGAGAGAATTTTGGAGAGGATTTGCTCTTGTGAGAAGAATTCTTGTAGAGGGAATAGGAATTTTTTTATGTAATAATGCTCTAATTCTGTAGTAGAGCCTTTAGGCAAGGTCTTTTTCTTACTTTTTGTAAATCAGCCTTGTGGTTTTGAGAGCCTTTATGGGAGGTGATTTGAGTGAGGAATTTTGTACCACGAATTTGTGGATAGACTACAGAAGACTGTAAAGTAGTTTCCAAGAGGCTCTTTTTAGAGATTGTACTGCATTTGGAGCATTGTTAATAGATTGGTCACTTGGTTGAGTTAGACCCGGAGATGTAGTTCACTCAGATGAACTCTGTAACCAATCTTGTGCCCCCTTCTCTCTATTTGTTCTATGTTATAATTCTCTTTCTTTATTGTTCATGTTGCTCCATTATTTAATGTCTCTTCAGTTAAGCTTTAGGCATTAAGGATTTGTTCACCTTTACACACATTCACTTTAGCAATGTTTGTCATAGATCCCTTCTACATTAGATCAGACAAAGGACTAATTGGATCGACATAATCATCACATGAATGTACATAAACATCACATATCATTTTCATAATCAAATCCATCTCACGTAGCATAAAACATCATCCATAAATAATATAGAACCATCAATCATGCATTATCATATTCTCATTGCATACATACATAATCATCACATAAGCATCAAATAGACATCATAAACACATAGAAATTAAATGCATCCATTATAGGAATCCATCATAAATAATATAAACATATAGATCGATAATCATCGCCGCATATCATATAACCTCAAAATCATAATGTCAAGTGTACAAGGATATCCAAATCTATAAAAGGATACATCAATATAAAAAATGGTAGTGTATCATAGTGTCTCAACTAAATCAAGAAGTATACATCATGTCCCAAAATACATCTCAGATGATCATCACGGAGCTATGTGTTGCTCTCCCCTAATGGTACTTGCCTTGTACCTCCCACACCACCTGATGGTCCTCCTCCTCCTGGATCTCTGCAAGGTGGTGGCCCTGTCACACCCATGTTGGTAGTCCTAGTGTGGGTGCAATTGGCAGACTATGTAGCACTTTCGATGCTTTGGCAGAATGACCTCATGATACTTTATCCTATAAAAATCTACCTCCCTGGTAGAGCATCGTACGTCTATAAAGTAGTCTGTTGTACTAGTGCCCTCTGTAGCTCTTTGCAATCTCTTTGCCACACCCTCTTCCTACTCAACCCACTATCTCAGAGTGTCCCTCTCTATGGTGAGCATGGAAATCTATGCTTGTGTCTGAGCCTGGGCCTGGGTTTGTATCTACAACAAAGCCTATACCTACTCTAACTGACCCTACAATGTTTGCACCTAAACCTGTAATGAAGCTATATGTGCATGTTATTACTAAGAGGGAAATAAGATGTGTTGTAGCTACCAATGATCTCCTCTTCTGAGGCACTTTGAAGTCTCGAACATCCAATATGGTCCCTACACCACCCTCACCTCCACCACCATTGCCTCCATCTCCATCTTCGTCACCTCCATCATCTCCATCTCCATCCCTGTCATCACTGCTCTCCACCTCCTCCTCCTCCTCCTCATCTCCTCCATCTCTCATCCACCTGTGTCCATGTACTTTTACTCTCTCCTCATCATCTAGCAATGGTACCAACTCATCTAGGTTGGTGATCCGTGGAAAAGGATGTGTGTATAAGTACTGTGCATAATCCTCAAATATCAGAGCCTCAATGATCTTTGGATGATACTACCAAGCAATGGCCTATAGCCCCTAGTACTCCTCAATTGTAGCATCATATGATAAGAATGACCCCCACTCTGTTGCATCAATCCGTCACTGTGCATAATGAGACACTCCTTGGGGCATGCCCTGTATCCTACCATACTATCACAAATCCCTCCTCAACAGAAATCTCTCAATAATGAACTAAGTCCTCCCAATTAGGTACATAGACTGGCACAAAAATGGAATCTCAGTGTCATCCTTTGACATCTCAGTGTCATCCTTCGACCATTGCTCACAATCAACATAGGGCCACCATGTCATTGTCTCTAGATCATCTAGTACTCTCCTCCAATACTCTAGTTTTCCCAATTTAGGCCAAGCAACTGAACTTGTATATGCATGAACATATGGTCTCATGGTTGGTAATTTCCTATCTACTATTGGACGAGTGATAGCTATATGCTTCGATGCCCATATCTAAAGCAATGTGACTCCTAGTGACAAACTGGCTCCTCTCAGATAAACAATCTGGTGCAAATCATGGTACAGATGGGCAAGCATGAAACATCCCCATGCAGATTTGGTACCCTGACTAATCATGCTCTCAAGTATCCGACCCCATCCAATTGAAAGTCCTTTCAACCTGTGGTCAGGACATAGAAAACCTTCGATGAAACTAGCAAGCACACATGACAATGTAGCATAAGCATCAACCATCTATCTCAAGGGAATGTCATAGTTGTATATCTGATCATCCTTGAAAACTCTCTGAAGTGCATTTGTACCACCCCTCTTGACAGAATCATATACAACTAGCTCCCTAATGACTGGAATCCTCAAAATACAGTAGACATCCTCTCAGGTCATTGTCATCTCTCTAATGGGAAAATGAAAGGTGTTATGCTCAATGTGCCATCTCTCTACTAGTGTGTTCAGAAGCCCCCTGTTAATCTAATGTCAGGGCATGCCAATCAATGAAGTTAGTCCACATCATCCAATCACATTTAGATCAGCTTGATCTAAATGTGGAATCAACTCCCAAGTCCTCAAGAAGAGCTCCCGAATCTGTAGGACTATCAAAGGCTCCTATAATCATAACATATCACAAATCAGCAAATCAATCAATCAAACATCAATCAACCTATCAATCTAATAAGCTCTGATGAGATTTTGATTTCACCTCATGAGCATCTATCATTGATCCTCACCTATCATGAGGTCAATTATCATCATCCTATCATTGAATCACACCTATCATGAGATCAATCATCATCTAATCAACATCAATGAACAACATCAAATCAACAACTCATGCAATCAACAATCATCGAAAACAAGGAGTTCAATCAATATTTCATCATTTTGTCCTAGATGCACTAAAATATTGAATCAAAGCACTAAAAGCATGGATGTGCGGAAATAGGGTCCCTATGCGCCGAATCACCGTATGCGCCATCAAATTCATCATATGCACTACAAAAAGCTCTGTATGTGCTAAATTACATCACCCATGCACTATAAACCCTATTTGTGGGAGTAGTCATATGCACTAAAACTTTGGCTCTAAGCACTAATTCTCTAGATGTGCTAAATCCCCCTATGAATTCCTTACAAAAATTTAACCCTAAGCGCTAATCTACTGTATGCGCTACAACAGTCATTGAATGCGCTACATCGGTGCTCATATTCGCTAAAACATTAAAAAAAGAATTCAAATACGGAAAAAGTGTGGGAAAATAAATTTTAAAAATCACGAGGTTTTTGGGGTACGTACTAGAGGTCCATATATCATCGAGCAGTTGTGTCCTCACGTGCGCTCAAATCGGTGTGTGTGGTAGGGGATCACCATCTTTCCAAATTTTCCCAAATTGCTCAATCTCTCTTAATCTTCAAATTGCAAATACACAAATGAAATTCAAAATCACCTTTTTAACCTTTTAAAGAGTGATTAAGTGGGATTTTTATGGGATTGATTTATTTTATTTTTCAAAGGGGCTTTAATTAATCATTTCATCACCTGGTGGCTTAAATGTAATTTTTTAGGAGATAAATCATTTCTGGATCATAAAATTTTGAAATAATCATCAAATCATCAAAAAATTCAAAAAATCCTAAAATTTTGAAAATTCACCAATTTAAATCTCGAGGGGGCATATATTCATCATCACCTAAACATCAACGTCTGGGGCATATCAAAAAAAAATTTCTCGGCATTAGCAGCAAATTTTTCTTTCAAGCAACGTGTAAACACATTACTTCAAAGAGGGGCAAAATGTATACACCTAAAATCAGTCAAGACAATCAATTAATTAAATACCAGTTATTTAATTAATAAATTCATCTACTTATAAATAATTCTAAATTTATTTACATAGTTCACACTTTTCTAATTCTACCATCTTAAATCACATTCTTTTAAATTTAAATAAATAAACAAATTCCTATAGTTTGTTTTATTTAATTAATAATCTTCTCACTAAATTGAAATTCTTAATTTGAATTTAGGCACATGTCTACAAGTTTTCCTTTTTCCACATCATCAAGTGTCACATGAATTTAAATATGTCTAATATTTAAATTACAATTATCCTCAACCAATTCCAAAACTATTGGAAATATATGTCTCAATCCCACAGGCTGAAACCTCTATTGGAGCCAAGTCGGTGTGACATATTCTATGTCTGGCCGATGAGCAGATTTGTAGCCTTATGTTTTGTACAGGTTGCTATGACCTTGCAGAAGTCTTGCCAAATGGTTACATATTGGAGTCTTCAGTGTGACATGTGACTTCGCTATGAACTCCTGGCGACATGTGTTTGTCTTGCCAATGCTCATCGGGGTAACATGAATGTCTCGGTATGAAGTCCCAATGATAATGGAAGGTCTCACCGATGGGAATAAACTTGGGGTCTTCGCGGTGACTCAAAGACTTTGGTATGAAGTCTTGGAGACCGATGGTGAGTCTCGCCGATAGTATGTGACACTCGAGGTGACATGGGATGTTCGCTATGACCTCTCAGTGAAAGCGGTAGACCATTCGGTGGAAGCTTTGTCTTTCGGTATGATGTCTCACTGACTCGTGGGGTCTTGCCGATAGTAGTATGGCTTTGGAGTAACATAAGAGATCTTGTTGAAACCTCTTGGCGATAGTTGAATGTCTGAGCGATAGATGGGTGCCGATGGAAATGCTAATGTTTCGGTATGACTTAGGACCTCGGTATGAAGTCCTGGTGAAAGCGACGAGTCTCGCCGACTGGTGGATGCACTCAGATTAACTTGAAGGCTCAGTGTGAGGTCCTAGCAAGAATGGTATGTCTTGCCGATAGAATAACTCTTCAGTATGACTTAGGATATCGATATGTGGTCTCATCAAAGAGTGATAGTCTTGCCGAAAGGAAAACTGAAGTCGTTGTGACTTGTGAGCATCGGTATGAGTCTTGCCGATGAGAAATCTCTTGCCAATAGGAATGCAATGGATTTCGATGGTTTCGGTATGACTTGTGGCCTTTGCTATAACATCTTGCTGACTGTTGGGACTTATGCCGATATCGATATGAAATTGTTGAGCATCAGGGAGACACTTCTTGTGTCTCACCGACATGCGAACTCAGTTGAATGTTCCTTTGACCATTTGAATTTCCTATGTGGCATCTCATGGAATGATAAGAGGAGCTGAATGGGAACCACTAGTAGTTGGATTGTTGCGGCCATTACTAAGAGGAAGCTCAACAGATAGGGGTGACATGGTTATACTCTGTGATCACAGATTGTGATGGGTTCAATGGATCGACGAATTGCTATGTGATTATATGATAAATGGATGAATTCTATTCTGTAAAGACTGTAACGTGAATTTTTTGTAACAAGATTGATCATTGTGAAAGCTTTTGTAATCTGGCATCAAAAAGATAAGTCAAAACTCTGTATGTAATTATTTTTTACTGTAATACAGAGTGACTTCTCTTGGTGTGGTGGGTTTTTCTCCCATAAGGGTCTTCCCACATAAATCTGGTGTTGATATGTGTTTGTCAAATACTTTGTTTTTGCTATCTCTTCCATGTGCATCTTAATTGGACTGTAATTATAAAATTTAAAAAAGTATCTCTGCGTTCTTCCCTGAGTTTTTGACGTTAGGAGAGTTGTTTCGGCATCTAGCTTTCCTTCCAAGTGGTATAAGAGCCTGGCCAGTTGTGTTATCCTTGTGGGTATGTTGGGTTTTTTGAGTCAATTCAAATTATAGATTGAGATGGCTAGCACATCAGGAAAGATTGAAATAGAGAAATTCAATGGCAACAATTTTGAGTTGTGGAAACTTAAGATGGAATATCTATTGGTTGATCATGATCTTTGGATTGTTGTGTCTGGAGTGAAGCCTACAGGCATATAGAAAGTCTAAGGGGCTGATAAGGCTCTGTTTGGAAGACTTTGTTCTTCTAAATGTGCATGAAGAGAAGACTGCATCTTCCTTGTGGAAGAGACTGGCATCTATTTATCAGGGGAAGTCTTTGGTGAATAAATTGTTCCTGAGGAAGAAGTTGTACACTTTGAGAATGTAGGAAGGAGGGTTTTTTGCTAATCATTTGAACACATTCAATATGTTGATTGCACTGTTAACATCTATTGGTGTAATTGATGAAGAGGATCATTGTATGCTGATATTGTGTTCTTTGCTAGATTCATGGGATCACCTTGTGATGGCTATTGGGAGTACAAAATCTAGTTTCAAGATGGAAGATGTTGTTGCTTCTTTGTTATCAGAAGAAATGAGAAGGAAATATTCTAAGATGGCAAAGGAGGCTCTTGTTGTTAGAGGTAGATCGAAAGAGAAAGGCAAGAAGAAGGACAAGAAATCTAAATCGAAATCAGAGGGGAGATCAAAGTCTCCTGGAAAGAAGTCCAAGGTGAAGTGATAGAATTGTGGGCAACCTAGTCATGTCCGAAAGGATTGTAAAGAGGAGAAGAAGAAGAAGAAGAAGTATTCTTCTAACAATGACTCTTCTCATAGTGATGCAAACGCCTTCATTGTAGCCTTGGCTACACAGGCATCAGATGATGTCTGGCTGATTGATTCTGGAGCATCTTTCCACATGACATCTCATAGAGACTAGTGTACGAAGTATGAAGAATATGATGTTGGAAAGGTGTACTTGGCAAGTGATTCAACTTTGGAGATTGTTGGCTGTGGAAGAGTTAGAATCCAATTCCTTGATGGAAGAGTGAAGGGAATCAAGGATGTTGTGCATATACCAGGTTTCGCTCAAAATCTATTATTTGTCAGTAAACTGAATGATATTGGAGTGCAAGTCGCGTTCTCTGGAAATGGTTGCAAGATGACTAGAGGCTCAATGGTGCTAGCAAGGGGTGCTCGTATTGGTACCTTGTACAAGTTGGATGCACATGCTGTTCAATGTAATAGTGTCTCTGTAAAGTCACAAAAAGCTACTCATGGAGAAAAGAATGTAAAAATTCCTAATTCTGTAAACTCTATGGAAGTTAAACTTCCAGTAGAAAAGACTATGCTCTAGAATCATAGGCTAGGCCACATTGGAGAGAAAGGTTTAAAAACCTTGAAGAATAAAAACCTGGTTGAGGGGCTTGAAGATTGTAACCTTGAATTTGAATTCTGTGAACATTGTATATATGGAAAACAACACCATGTTTCATTTTATTCCAATCCTCATAAATCTTTTGGTTTGCTAGATTATATTCATTCTCATGTATTTGGTCCAATGAATGTTCCTTCTTTGTCTAAGTCAAGGTACTATGTATCGTTCATTGATGATTATTCAAGAAGAACATTCGTTTATTTTTTGAAAAGTAAATCAGAAGTATTCAGTCGGTTTAAGGAATTTAAGAACCTTATAGAAAATCAGATTGGAAGAAAAATTAAATGCTTAAGGACTAATAATGGTAGTGAATTTTGTTCTGATGATTTCAAGAGGTATTGTAAAGACCATGGGATTAAAAGACATAAGACTACACCTTATACTCCATAGCAGAATGGAGTTGTAGAAAGGTTCAATAGGACAGTGATGGAGAGAGCACAGAGTATGTTGAGTAGTGCTGGGTTGGAGGAGAAGTTTTGGGCTAAGGATGTTGCTACTGCATGTTATTTGATTAACCATTCTCCAAATTCTGCTCTTTTTGAGAAAACACCTTTGGAAGCGTGGTCTAGTAAGAAGCCCTCTTTAAGACATATTTATGTTTTTGGCTATGAGGCATATGCTTATGTTTCATATGAGAAAAGATCTAAATTGGAAAACAAGGCTATCAAATGTACTTTTATTGGCTATAGTGTTGGCATAAAAGGATACAAGCTTTGGAATCCTGATACAAAGAAGGTTGTATATAGTAGAAGTGTAATCTTTTGTGAGCTGAAGCCTTCTACCTTGGATCTGTAGTCAGAGACAAAGTCAAAAAACAATAATTATGTAGTTGTAATTCCTCCTACACTAGAGAAAGAGGAATTGAAAATTCAAAATGTACCTGAAACTGAGGAGAGCTCAAGCGGTTTTGAAAGTTTTGAAGAAGAAGAAGAACCTCAGCCTCAGCAAGTGAGGAGGTCAACTCGTGAAAGAAAGCAACCTGATGGGTATGGGTTTTCTTTGATAGATTCTACTTGTGCCTATGCTTTAATTTCTAGCACTGATGAGCCTAGGACTGTGAAAGAGGCATTTAGAATGTCTAATTCAGACTCTTGGTTGGAAGCCATGAATGAAGAAATGGCATCATTAGAAAAAAATGAAACTTGGAGTTTGGTGCCCTTTCCTAAAGGCAAAAAAGTTGTTGGTTGCAAATGGGTATTTAAAAAGAAGATTGGTCTAGATGGCAGTGTGGAAAAATATAAGGCGGGGTTGGTTGCGAAGGGTTATTCCTAGGTAGAGGGAATTGATTATGGGGAAATTTTTTCTCTTGTTGCTAAGCTGACATCTATCAGATTTCTTTTGTCACTTGCAGTAGGGTATGACTTAGAGGTCGAACAGATGGATGTGAAAACAATATTTCTTTATGGTGATCTTGAAGAATAGATCTACATGTCCCAACCTGAGCACTCTGTGGAGAAAGGTAAAGAGACTGGTTTGCAAGTTAAAAAAGTCTTTGTATGGGTTAAAGCAGTCACCTAGAATGTGGTACCAGAAATTTGATACTTTTGTATTGTCTTTGGGATTTGTAAGATCAAAATCTAATCATTGTGTCTATGACAAAGCTGAAAGTGATCAAGTTCTTATTATTGCTCTCTATGTTGATGATATGTTGTTCATAGGCAATAGTAAGTTGATGTTTTCTGATCTTAAGTCTCAGTTGTCTGCTAAGTTTGAAATGAAAGATCTTGGTGCAGCAAGGTATATTCTAGGGATGGAGATAACCAGGGACAGGAATAGTAGAAAACTTTGGCTCATTTAGAGTAAGTATATCAAGACTGTTCTAGAGAGATTTTGCATGAATGATTGCAAGAAGCTAGTTGTTCCAGTCTTGTAGGGAATGAAGCCATCTGTTGAAGACTGTCCAAAATATCCTACTGAGATGGAGGACATGACCAGTGTACCCTATGCTAGTGCGGTTGGAAATCTTATGTATGCAATGGTTTGTATTAGGCCAGACATTGCCCAAGTAGTGGGAGTACTTAGTCAGTTTATAGCTAATCCTGGAAGGACACATTGGGATGCTATGAAAAGAGTTTTCAAATATTTGAAGGGAACTTTAGAATATGCTTTGTGTTACCATGGGAAATTGGTTGAATCATAGAGGACTCTCAGTATTCGAGGCTATGTGGATTCTAATTGGGTAGGGGACATTGACAGCAAGAGGTCCACCAGTGGATATACTTTCATGTTGAATGGTAGTGCAGTGAGTTGGATGAGTAAGCGGCAGGTTGTAGTCACTTTGTTCACTATGAAGGCTGAATACATGGCAGCTACACATGCTTGTAAAGAAGCAGTTTGGTTAAAACATTTGTGTTCTAACATTGGTTTTGATGTAAGAAAAATAACTATTTTATGTGATAGACAGAGTGCAATTTGTCTGGAAAAGAATCCTACTTTCCATGCCAGGACGAAACATATAGATGTATAGTACCACTTTGTACAAGATATGGTGGAGGGTGGAAAGGTCAATTTGGAAAAGGTTGATACTCTGGAGAATGTTACATATGTATTGACGAAGCCAGTGAGCATAGACAAGTTCAGGTGGTGTGTCAATTTGATGGGCCTCAGTGCCCATGAATGTCAGTAATTTTGTTGTGCTCTGGAGGTGCCTACGTGATCTTCGTCAAGTGGGAGATTGTTGGAAATATATGTCTCAATCCCATAGGCTGAAACCTCTATTGGAGCCAAGTTGATGTGACATATTCTATGTCTAGCCGATGAGCAGATTTGTAGCCTTATGTTTTGTACAGGTAGTTGTGACCTTGCAGAAGTTTTGCCAAATGATTACACATTGGAGTCTTCGGTGTGACATGTGACTTCACTATGAACTCTTGGCGACATGTGTTTGTCTTGCCAATGCTCATCGGGGTAACATGAATGTCTCCATATGAAGTGCTAGTGACAATGGAAGGTCTCGCCGATGGGAATACACTTGGGGTCTTCGTGGTGACTCAAAGACTTCGATATGAAGTCTTGGCGACTGATGGTGAGTCTCATAGATAATATGTGACACTTGGGGTGACATGGGATGTTTGCTATGACCTCTCGGTGAAAGCGGTAGACCATTCGGTGGAAGCTTTGTCTTTCGGTATGACATCTCACTGACTCGTGGGGTCTTGCTAATAGTAGTATGGCTTCAAAGTAACATAAGAGATCTCATTGAAACCTCTTGGCGACAGTTGAATGTCTTAGCAATAGATGGGTGCCAATGGAAATGCCAATGTTTCAGTATGAATTAGAACCTTGGTATGAAGTCCTGGTGAAAGAGATGAGTCTCACCTACTAGTGGATGCACTCAAATTAACTTGAAGGCTCGGTGTGAGGTCCTAGCGAGAGCGATATGTCTTGCTGACAAAATGAATCTTCGGTGTGACTTAGGATATCGATATGTGGTCTCACCGAAGAGCGATAGTCTTGCCGAAAGGAAAACTGAACGACTTGTGAGCAATAGATGTCGTTGGTTTCAATATGACTTGTGGCCTTTGCTATAACATCTTGCCGACTGTTGGGACTAATGCCAATATCAATATGAAACTGTTGAGCATCGGGGAGACACTTCTTGTGTCTCACTGACATGCAAACTCAATTGAATGTTACTTTGACTGTTTGACTTTCCTATGTGGCATCTTGTGGACCAATAAGAGGAGCCAAATGGGAACCGCTAGCAGTTGGACTATTGCGGCCGTTACTGAGAGGAAGCTCAACAGACAGGGGTGACATGGTTATACTCTATGATCGCAGATTGTGATGGGTTTGATGGATTGACAGATTGTTATGTGATTATATGATCAGTGGATGAATTCTATTATGTAAAGACTGTAACGTGAATGCTCTATAGCAAGATTGATCATTGTGAAAGCTGCTGTAATCTGGCATCAGAAAGATAAGTTTGAACTCTGTATATAATTATTTGTTATTGTAATACAAAGTGACTTCTCTTGGTGTGGTGGGTTTTTCTCTCGTAAGGGTTTTCCCACGTAAATCTGGTGTTGATATGTGTTTGTCAAATACTTTGTTTCTGTTATCTCTTCCATGTGCATCTTAATTGGAGTGTAATTGTAAAATTTAAAAAGGTATCTTTGCGTTCTTCCCTGAGGTTTTGATGTTAGGAGAGTTGTTTCCGCATCTAGCTTTCCTTACAAAAACAAACTCTGGACACTTGGATCTTTCACACATTTTATTCCCTCATACACTTGGCATAGTGTTCACAGTCAAGGGAACATCCTCCATGATTCTCTCTAACTTCTTCCATCTCCACCGTTCATCTCTCATGCTGAAATCTTGACCATTGGTTGCTGCCACGTCAATTTATGCTTTGGAAATTTCTATAAATACAAGCCCATTCTACAACATTTACATCCCATATTGGAGTAAAATTACTATGAAAAAATCATATTAGAGCATTTGAGCATTTAGAGCAATTTATCATTTAGCATTGGAGCATTGTAGAATCATTGTAGTTTAGTATCATGGCTTAGTTTCATAGCTGCATTGTAGTTATCATCTTAGCTTTTTATACAATATTTGCATCATAATCCTTAGTATTGCATACATTGTCATATCACCATTTTTATTCACTTTAGTATCATAATCTTAGTACCATATCATTTTTAGATCAATCATGTAGCATCTTAGATAGAATCTCATTTCCTAGGTTGTCATCCAAATAGTCATAGTGCAATATACAAATCTGAGAGCACTAATGATTTAGAGGATCCCTGAGAATAGAGAACACTAGAACGGTTTTAGTGATTTGATTATGTTTTCAATTAGATTAATTCTATGATTCAAATATTTAATGTAATACATTTCATTGCTTGTGTGAATTTATTTATGTACACATTTTACCTCACACATAAATTGGTGCCCACCATAGGGCCCAACCCCATTCTTAGCAATTTTTGGAAAAGTATTTGTGAACAGTTGGGCATGAACTTCTTTTGGTGTGACCATGTGTTCTTGCAATGCATACGAAGCATATTTCATCGCATCCAATTCCTATATTCCTATAACTATGCATCCATCTTACCTTTCAACACATCTGACACCTCTTTCGATGCATATAGGGGGTTTTGTAGCACATTCAATCCTTATTTTAGTGCATGCAGTAGTCTTTCTAGCACATAGGATAGTTCTTTTAGTGTATACAAATGATATTTTAGCATATCTAATGATTGTTTTAAAGCATCTAGTTAATTTTGCAAAATTTTAAAATTCTGAGAACTAATTGATGTTTTCTATTTTGTAGGTGCATAATACACTGGTCAAAGACAATTTTATGCAACTATTGATTATGTATGTAGGGGCTGGAGCTTTTATTGTCTTCTTTTAATTAAATTGGGAACCTAGTTTAATTAGAAGATTAAAGAACCCCTTGTCTTTTGTGCTTAAAGTGATAGGCCTATGCTCTCCCCTTAACTGGGTGACCAAAATGCCACTCACTATTTTATGCTTTGATAACACATTTAGAAGGCCTGCCATAGTTGGGAAAAGTTCTCACCCTACGGGAACAACCTAAGTGGAAACAACTAAATCCAAGTTTTCCAACCCACTATAATCAAAAGAAAATTTGGGGAAATTCCACAATTCGATGGTAGTGTGCAAGATAACCATCCCCAAAGCCTTTGTTCTAAAGGTTGGGAGGTCTCCTGAGGGATTTTATCTATTGTTGCACCAAATGGATACCCTTATTATGAACCTTAGTGTAGAATCCAATCGAGTCAGTTTCTAAACACTTCTAATATCACAATGCAAGGGAAGGAAAGAATATTCCCTCAAGATACTCACCATATAACCATAAGGGATTACTGGCCAAAGGTGGAAGATTCAAACTTGGTTAAGACCCGGGAAAGGAAAAAACATGAGCGCCCTCTAGGAGGTGACACGATTGTGTGAGTTGACATGGTTCTAAGATGTGGGTTGTGATATTTTAGGTGACCCTTGAGAATAAAAAAGTGCTTGAATTGTCTTGTCTTGTTTTATACCTGTGGAAATCGAAGGAATCAGACCATATTCTTGAATACACACTCAATGTTTAGTTTCTAGGTGGAAACAATTGTTTGACAACTTGTTGCTATGTTTGAGGTCATAATTCAAGAATTCATCTATTTAAAGCATTCAATTCCCATAATTCACAAGCTAGAAACCAAGCAAAATTCACTATTCAACAGATTATACCCTGGAAACATTCAAATTCATAGATTAAAAAGCCGAATAACTAGATAGACTTGTAAAAACACTGAAAAATTCCAAATTAGCACATACACACTTTGTTTCAACACATTCACTGCATTTTCTAGTGCATATGTGCAATCTTGTAGTACATCCATACCCTATTTTAGCACATGGATTTCTTTTTCTAGCACATCCATAGCATATTTTATCACATCCATTTACTGTTCTAGTGAATACACTTCATTTTGTCACACCTGAGTCATATTTCAGTGCATTTAGTCCAACTTTTAGCACATTCGGTGCATTTTTCAAAGCATTTTTTTGTCTTTTAGTGCATTGAGTCAATTTACTAGTGCATTGGTGGTACAATCTAGTGCATCTAGGTTGTTTTCTAGTGCATCTATGCAATCTTTTAGCACATCCATTAAATCCAAAACTAGGGAGTTAAATTTATCCCATGTTCAATAGTTTGAACCATAATTAAGGATCCCTGTTAGCATAGAATCATTCCTTAGGTACAACAAAGTCTAAAACTTATTTGAAACTAACCTCTACAAGTGAAATTATTCAAACTAAACCAAGATCTAACATCTCAAAGTGCCTAAATCATCAAACCTTTCACACCGAGCTGAAAGCTAAGTTTCATCATCAGGGTTTATCATCCCTTCATCAAGAATTTATTTTGTTGTATAATTAGAGTAAAATTAGCATCATCAATATAATTTTCCATTCTATTCAACCTAGTTTTTATTCTTGGCACTCCTCCAAACAAAGATCAAATTTTAGTTAAATTATAACACTTGTATGCCCGTTCAAACAAGATTACAAAAGTAGAAACTCAGGGAAGAAGAACTTGAAACTCAGAACATCGAAACTCAAAATACCATTGTTGAAACTGAAGAAAATCCATTTCATAATCTCCACAACACTAAAGGTGAGGAAATAACTGAGGAAGATATCCAACATTCTCAACAAGATCCAAATTTCCAAAAGTTCCTAGAAAAGATTTTTGAAAGAGATGGGGAAAAATATTTTCTAATGCTAGTTAATCAAGGTATCAAACTTCCACCTAACTTTGATGTTAATAAATTGAAAGAACCTCCTAAAAATCCTAAAAATGATCCATCAAACATAGATGCAGTGGTTTCCTTAACTCATCAAATGAAAAACCTCCAACAATGGATTCAAGACATGCAAAGGGGAACCTCAAAACAACACTTGGTATAAGACATTTGCCCATATCCTTTTGATCAAAGTGTTAACATGATTCCTTTTCCCAAACATTGTGAATTCCCAAAGTATGATAAGTACAATGGTAAAACAGATCCAATAGATCATGTGAGGGAATTTAGAACCATGAGCCTTGAGTTTGCACATGAGGACACTTGATGAGATTGTTTCCACGAAGCTTAGGTGGGAAATGCATAGAATGGTTCTCAAAACTTGTACCACCAATCAAAACCTTTGAGGAGCTGGGTAAAAAATTCATCACCCAATACTCCTAGAACATTCAACACGAGATAACCATGAAAGACCTTTGTAACTTAAAATAGAAAAAGGGTGAATCATTCCTCATATTTTTGCAAAAATGGAGAATATTGTTTGCAAGATATTCTCGTCCCATACCTAAAAAGGAAAAGATGGAAATATTTGTTGACAACCTAAATGATGAGATGATATATAGATTGGAATTACAATGCCCACCTATCTTTGAAAAATTGATAGAAAATGGAATCAAAATTGAAGAATCTTTGGTCAAAAGAGGAGTCATAAAAATTTACAATGAAAAAAACTCAACAAGCTCCTCTAACAATTATAACAATAGTGACAAACCAATTTTCTCGCAAAGAAACAAGAATGTTGGTAACAATGATGCTTCCGCAAGAAACAAAAAATGCAAAACCAATATTTAACTTGACAGCTAATGCCAACAAACCAATCAGAACAACAATCCACCCAACTATCAAAACAACAATCCAAGCAATGTTGAAGCTAAACCACCA
The DNA here is from genome assembly GCA_007258455.2 of Sequoia sempervirens. NCBI lineage: Eukaryota > Viridiplantae > Streptophyta > Pinopsida > Cupressales > Cupressaceae > Sequoia > Sequoia sempervirens. Next base: position 184,297,258 of record VDFB02058242.1, read on the forward strand.
CCATATCAAACATCCTCAAATCGAAGAAGACTCACACCTTTGGTACAATCATTAGAATCAGCATTAAGAGAACTTCTTGCAGCCAAAGTCATAACACTACCAGAGGCAAGAAATTGGGAACCACAAGTTAAGCCTTCATGGTGGAATGATGCACACTATTGTGACTTTCACAGAAATAAAGGAAATAAAACCATTGATTACATGGAATTGAAAAATTTGATACAAGACTTGATTGATAACAAGACCATATTTGTAGAGGAACCCCAATAGAATAATGATCATGGAGCATTCAAGAATCCTTTGCCAAACTACAGAAAAGGGGAGTCTTTTTCATCAAACACCAAAGGAAAAAACATAAAATATGTTTATGATTCTACCATTCTCCATGTTGAGGTAGTTGAGGATCAAACTAAGGACATCAAAATCATGGGCCAAAGAAACATTATTGCAATTGAGACTCATTTTCATGACATAAACACCAAACCACATCGAATTAATGACATTGTACCCATAAATTTGATTACAAACATTGCCACAAGTGACAATCAAATTAATGTCATTAAAATCAGAGAGAAATAAGACAACCAAGTAGTCAATGCAATCACAAGAGGGCAAGCTAAAGTAACATTGAAAGGGGTTGCCTCCTCTACATCCAAAGCAACTGCTACTGCCCTTGCAACTCAATACAACATAGTTGATTAATTGCAAAAAATACTAGCTCAAATATCCATATTGGAATTGCTCAAAATTTCACTAGCTCACAAATAAATCCTAGAACAAGATCTAGTAGCCACCACAATACCAAATAATCTAGAATTTTTCCAATTCCAAGCTATGGTGGGACACTTGACCACACCTCATTGCCTATCATTTTCTAAACATGATGATGTATCAATCAACCATCCACATAACGCTTCCCTACACATCAAGGTTTTAACTCATAAACATCGAGTCAAATGTGTTCTAATAGATGGTGGAGTTGACCTAAATATTTGTACTCTAAAACTTATCCATGCACTTGGATATTCTAAAAATGCCATTGATGCTAGAAGAAAGATCACTATTAAAGCCTATGATGATGAAGAGAGATCCTCCAAGGAATAATTATGCTACCAATTCAAGTGGGACCAATTGTAAAAGATATAATCTACCAAGTGTTGTACAAGGAGTTGACATACAACATACTCTTGAAATGTCCTTGGATTCATGAGATACAAGCAATATTGTCAACGTAACACCAGTATTTGAAATTCCCTTTCAATAGGAAATAAATCACTATTTCAGTTGATTCCAACAATCCACAATATTGCAACATGCTCAAAACAACCCATGATACTTTTCTGCCACACAACAAGGAAGCTACAACTCCTAGTTCATCCAACAATGAAAGATAACTAAATTCCTTATCAAAATGGGTTGATAAAAAGGACCAATCAAAAGACAAAGGTATCAGTGATTCTACTCCACCAAATCATGGAAGTCAACTTAATTCATTATCAAGATAGGTGGAAAATATCCATTTGAAAGAAAAAGGCATGGGGGAATACTCATTTGAGCAATCATTATGTCTTTCATAGTTACTATCCACTCCTAAGTCATATGGGCAGCCATCTACATCAAGACAACAATCTTCACAACCAACCACACTCTTTGATGGTAATTTTGTAAAAGCGGGAACCTTAGTGGATGAGTCAAAAGACAAGGATGTTTTGAATTGGTTGTACAAAGATGAAGAACCATCCCAAGCATCAACTTCAAATGTACAAATAAAGCAATATGGAAAAGGGAAAACAATCTTAGAGAAGATGGGATATGATGGAAAAGGTCCTATCAACAAAAGAAAAGAAGGCATCATAGAACCAATTCAACCTATCATAGCCAATTCAATGAAAAAAATAGGGCTAGGATACAGAGAAGAATCAAAAGAAGAAACTAGCTAGCAGGTTATTGAGAGAATCCTTCAATTGAGAGACAGTTCTAAAATAGATTCCAATGAATATGAATGGGATTCCCTCTTTGAAGATTCTTGTCATGATAAAGAAGTTGATGTGATACAAAAGTATGCACCAACATGTATGGAGGGACAGAGCTCGAGCTCTAGACCACTTGAAATTGGATCACAACATATCGATGACTTAAGTGAAAATGATCATACTTCGAGAAAGATAGATACTTCAGAAGAGAGTAACATCATAGGCCTCGATATTTCTATCAAAAACTTTGACGACGTTGCCATGATGACACTTACCCCTTTTGAACTTAGCCAATCTGATGATTCCTTGCCATTGGTACACCGCAAACTAATTGACTGGGACCAAACTGAGCTACTTGATCTACCTACCTTTCCAAATGATGACACCATTGTGAACTTCCTTTGCTCTAATAATCCCAAAACATGTTCCATCATCGAATCTCATAACAAAGCTTCAGACAATGGGAGTGCCAAATCTCTTAGCAACAAAACAATGAATATAAAAAATTGATCTAATGGTGAAAACCATGTAATGGCAGTATTAGATTAGGAAAAATTAAAAATAAAGAATGCATCTAAAGATGAAAACCTCCTTGAGGTACCAAAGTATGGGAGATTTGACACTCTTCCTGAGCAATATCATGAGAGATGTTTAGTGTTGATTGAACCTACACAATCCATGAACATTGGTATAATAGAAAAAGTGAAGATCCTACATCCAGGAAGAAAAAATAATCTTCATTAAGTTCTTTGAAGAGAGACAAGTCAAATTTGCTTGGTCCTACATTGATATGATAGGCATAGATCCAAATCTTATCATGCACCATTTATCACTACCACCTAGAGTAAATCTAGTGAAATAAAAGTTGAGAAAAATGCATCCTCAAATCGCTCTTTTGGTGAAAGTTGAATTGAAGAAACTATTGGATGTGGGGTTTATTAGACCTATTGAATATACTGAGTGAATATCAAACATTGTGCCAGTTACAAAACCTGACCATAGCATCAGGATATGCATGAATTTCAGATATCTCAACAGGGCTTGCCCAAAAGATGATTTTCCTTTACCAACATTGAGATCATTGTAGACTTGATAGCTGGACATGAAAGTCTCTCACTTATGGATGGATTTTTAGGTTACAATCAGATTAAGATAGCACTTGAGGATCAAGATAAGTCATCCTTCACATGTCCATGGGGTACATTTTTTTGGAATGTAATGCCTTTTGGGTTGAAAAATGTTGGAGCCACATATCAATGAGTGATGACCACCATCTTCCATGACATGATGCACACCTTTATGGAGGATTATGTAGATGAATTACTACAAAAATCATTCACTAGAGAGAGACATATGGAAATTTTAGATAAAATATTCACTTGGTTGGAGAAATTCAATGTGAGATTAAATCCCAAGAAATGTGTATTTGGTATGACATCAACTAAACTTTTGGGTTATATTGTATCAGATAAAGGCATTGAGGTGGATCCTGTGAAATTCAAAGCTATCATGGAGATGCCTCCTAAGAATATCATCCAACTTAGATCTTCACAGGGATGATTCCAATCTATTGGGAGCTTCATCACACAACTAGCAGATAAAACTCATCCTTTCAATCACTTGCTACACAAGAATGTGTCTTTCAAATGGGATGAAAAGTGTGAAGCAAATTTTAATCAACTAAAATAGTATTTGATGTCACCACCCATGTTGGTACCACAAACTGAAGGAAAACCATTATTAGTTTAAATAGAAACAACAAAGGTATCTTCGGGCACTCTTCTGGCATAGGAAGATTTTGCAGGAAAGGAAAGGGCTATTTTTTACACCAGCAGAACCTTAAATGGCTATGAGATCAACTACATGTTTATTGAAATATATTTTCTAGCAGTAGTATTTGCTACTTAACAACTAAGACATTACATGTTAACCCACACCATCATACTCATAGCTAAAATTGATCCATTGAAGTATCTACTCAGCAAAGCTACCTTGACAAGAAGACTAGCCAAGTGGGTAATGATATTGAGCAAGTTTGATATCCAATATGTGGACAGAAAAGAAATCAAAGGTCAAGCCATAGCAGATTAACTAGTTGAAGCACCATTACAAGATGATCACCCCATGAGCATTGAATTTCTAGATGTTGATGTCTTAACAATGTCAACACAATAGTGGATATTATAGTTTGATGGCTCTTACACACAACATGGATTAGGCATGAGAATCTTATTCATTATGCCACAAGGACACACCATCCCAAAGTCCTACAAGTTAATGTTTCCTTGCACTAACAACACAACTGAGTATGAAGCATTGATCATTGGAATCAAAGTAGTAGTTGAATGGAAGATCATGAAGTTACAAGTCTATGGTGATTCCGAACTAGTCATAAATCAGGTGAATGATGATTACCAAACAAAATATGATAAATTGATGCCATACAAAAGAATGGTGGATGATTTCAAAAAGTACTTTGTGGAGATAAAATTTGAGCAGATTCCTAGAGGCGACAACAAATTTGTTGATGCTATGGCAACCATTGCCTCTCTCTTACAAATACTTGAAAATCAAGCCCATTATGAGTTCATGGTGGAACAACTATTTAACCCTTCCTATAATAACCATGAATCCCAATTCATATACCATCTAGTTGAAGTTGATGCTTCTATCTATGGGAAAATCTACACCTATCTAAAAGACAATACCCTACCACCAAATTTATCTTATAACCAAAAACAAAACTTTATTCGACAAGCAACTCGACATACCCTAATAGCTGACGTACTTTATCGCCAAGGTCTTGATGGTACTCTCCAATTTCTTGAATGTAACAAATCTGAAATCACTTTACGTGAGGTTCACAAAGGTATCTGTGGCACACATTCAAGTGGTTTAACTCTCACTAAAAAACTCCTACGTTTGGGGTATTACTAGTCGAATATGGAGAAAAAGTCTTTTCAATTTTTAAAAAAGTGCCAAAAATTTCAAATCCATGGAAACCTGATACATGCACTAGCCCAAGAATTACAACCATTCTCATCCACATGGCCTTTAGATGTCAATGGGGACTGGACCTCATAGTCAAGATTCATGATTCGTCATCCTCAAATGGACACAAGTTCATCATCATAGCCACAAAGTATTTTACAAAGTGGAATGAAGTTGTTCCTTTGACCACCATCACCAGAAAACAAATTGCATCCTTCATCTTGAATTACATCATCTATTGGTATGACATTCCTCAATCCATTGTCATGGACAATGATAGACCTTTCAAGAATCAGGATTTCCAAGAACTTTATGAGAGGTTTCATATCCAACATTAGTTTTCTACACCATAATACCCTAAAGGAAATGGCCAGGTGGAGGCCTCAAACAAAACCATCCTAAAAATCTAGAAGAAAACCATCAACGATGTTGGATGTGATTGGCACATTCAATTGAACCTTGCTTTGTGGGCTTATAGAACTAGTATTTGCACCTCGATAGGAGCTACACCCTACACTTTAGTATATGGATTAGAGGCCATTCTACCTGTAGACATCTAAATTTGGACACTTAATTTATCCAAATTTATCCCCTTTTGTCTAAGCATCCCCTTATTTGCATTAATTAAGTAATATTGCTATTATTTAATTAATATCCTTAATTCTATCAAATCCCTAAGGTATTTAATTAATAAATAAATATATTATCTCTTTAATCCTCCTTTTCATCAAATGAATTAAATAAATATGACATTTATTTAATTCCTCACATGTCACATCCCTTTCTTAATCCTAATTATTCTTCTAATCTTATCATTAGGGATGTGCACATGCCTAATCCTTGATTAGGATGTGTCACATCCTCCAATTTTTGCAAGTCGGCATCTAATCTCTCTTAGCCACCTAACCTTCCTCTGATCCTTCATTAACTAGCATAATCAACCTATTAAGGAATTTTTAATTCCTTGTATCCTTCCAAGGAATATTAAATTCATTTTTCTCTTCCCCGTGTGATATTTCACTTGTCACATCAAGTCACATGTGAACTCTTTCCCTTCTCCCACTTGCCTCTAATATGTCATTAATTTGTCTAATCAAGTACTTGCACAACCTTAATCACTTAATTAGGTCAACCTTATTAAATGCTTTCTCCTTTTGGAGAAGGCACTCCATTCCCCATGTGAATTTTTAATTCACATTTAATCCCCTAATGCATTTCAAAGAATTTTTAATTCCTTCTCTCATTCCCATGTGGATATTTGAGGAATTTTTAATTCCTCACATGTCCTCTCACCCACATGGGGACAAGGACCTCCTTTATGAGGAGATCTTGTCTCAATCCCAAGGTACTATGTAGTACCTCCATGTCATGTACTCTCCTTCCAACTCATGTACACATCATCCTTTTCAAACCACTTCACATGCCACATGTCAAGATGTGAGGGCTTGTGAGTTTTCAACTCACCATATCCCTACATCTTGGCCTTGTTGGTTTGATCCCAACCATCCATTTCTCTAGAGAATTCAAAATTCTCTATAAATACCCCCTTTTTTCTCTCATTTTGGAAGAGATCATTATGCTAGCCAAACTCTTGCAGATTTTTCTCTTGAGCTATACTTAGCCAAATACTTGCATTTGCATCCATTATCACCTATTTTCCATTCATCTTGCATCTCACACTTGCATCTCTTGCCATCAAAGGAGCATACACTACATCAAAGATTGAAGGGCCAACCAAAGGACAACTCAACAAGGTAAAATGTTCCATTTTGTTTTGTTAGGTTAATCATTTGCCCAATCTTGAGGTGTAGGGTGTTCATAGTTTTTGTTTGCACTCTTTTGTTTGCTGCTCATTCTCTAACAAGTATTTTTGCTCGTTCACATTTCTGGCACGCCTGGTGGGACCCACAAACAAGTCTGTATCTTTCACATTTGCTATTTTTTTCATTTTTTGTAGGTTGAGCTACCATCACTCTGTGTGTCACTAAAGGGGATCATTTCAGATGAAGATTATCAGGTGTCTAGTCTATAAGAGTTAGAACTGTTTGATGAACATTGTCAACAAGTTGTGGATAACTTGAAATCCTATCAACAGAGGATGTCACGAAGTTACAATCACAAGGTCAAACCAAAGACATTTTAGGTTGGTGACTTGGTCCTGAAAGAAAATCCTTGTAATCAATAAGACATAGAAAAGAAAGGAAAATTTGAACCAAACTGGCTAGGTCCCTTTGTTGTTGTATCAATCTTCAAATCAGGAGCATATCAATTATCTACACCTGAATGGGATTTGTTTGATGAACCCCTCAATAGACTGCATCTCAAGAAATTCTGCACCTGTCTCATCTAGTCCATCGATAAAAATTCTTAAACAATACAAAAACATTAGAAAATGTCTTGAAAAATGGTTTCCTCGATGAAAACCTGGCAAACAGGCATCTTGGCAACAACAAAAAAAGATAAAAAATACAAAAAAAAGTTAAAAAAATATACAAAACCTGAAAAGGTGCAATAAAAACAAGTTGTGAAAACCTAGCAACAAGCACTATTTGTGATAGGTTAGCTTTTCCATTTATTTGAGCATGTCAACCATTCACTTTCACCATCATTCTTCCTATCATCAGAAAGCTTCATGTACATATCTTGGCATTGCGGTCATGTCTCACCCTAGACTGGGAGCAAAATCCTGAACTCATTGGACCCAATAAACTTTGGGCTTAAACAAACAAAAAAATAGCAGTAGGACAACACAACAAACACAACAATTGTAGTGCAAATCAACATTGAACATCACTCACAATCATGAACACATCAACCATCCATATCAAACAACAAAATAAATCAATTCAAAATAAATTTAAATGGATGATGCTCCTTTTGAATCATGGATTTATCACTTTGGCATAAATTCTTGACTATTGTACTTTGATTTTTGTTATCATATCTCTAGAGCAACTCGATGCTGTATTGAACTAGAGGAGCTAGGAAGGAGTATGATTTTTCTTTGTTTTTTGTCTGTGAGTTAATCATTACTACTATACAAATTGTTGTGATATTTTCTCTATAAGTATCATTGATGACATTCCAAATTTTCATAGGAAAATGAATAACTCTTATTTTTTTACACGATAAATGCTCTGTTCATCTCAGTCAAATTATACCTAGATGCTTGTGTTAACTTGCATTATCAAAAATCATGGAAGTAGTATTCAAGTCATCATGGTATAATTATACCACCGATGTTTGTACTCACTTTCAACATTTTAAAAGCTTAATGATGATAAAAAGCATGGCAAATCGGTTGTTACGATGACAGCATTTGCATATTCGATCGACATGGTTAAGCTAGATTGCATCCATGATAGTTTTTGCATTTGCATTTATGGGGTTTCCAAGGTTGGGGCAATTTCTCAATGAGGTTATCTCTATCATTAATGGATTGAGTACATTTGACATTAACCAAAAACATATCATCCTCATATAGTTGCATAATCATTTGCATACATTAGAAAGCATTCTCATATCATTTATACATTATCACATCATTCATCCATCCATACATTACATCATAATATCCAAATTAGAAAACACAAAAAGAAGTGCATTGCATCTCACTTGCATAATTAGAATCATCTCATATAGTTGCATTAAGAAAATGGTCCATTAAGAAGATTGAAGGACATATCAAGTAGAGTAAGATTTCCAAGAAGAAAAAGTTGTTGAAGAACATGACATGGTATAATGGTCCATTAAGAAGATTGAAAGACATATCCAGTAGTGAGATTTCCAAGAAGAAAAAGTTGTTGAGGAACATGACTAGTAAGTAGGTTTCCCTATAAAGATGTAATGCCATTGTTATGAACATCTAAAACTAGTAGTGAAGATATTCCAGGGTGTATCGAATACAATCTGTGAATTTGTTATTTCTCAAATCCAAGATTGACAAAGGACTAAATGGATCATCATAATCATCACATGAATGTACATAAACATCACATATCATTTGCATAATCAAATCCATCTCACGTAGCATAAAACATAATCCATAAAGAATATAGAACCATCAATCATGCATTATCATATTCTCATTGCATACATACATAATCATCACATAAGCATCATATAGACATCATAAACACATAGAAATTAAATGCATCCATCATAGGCATCCATCATAAATCATATAAAGATATAGATCAATAACCATCGCCGCATATCGTATAACCTCAAAATCATAATTTCAAGTGTACAAGGATATCCAAATGTATAAAAGAATACATCAATATCAAAAATGGCAATGTATAATAGTGTCTCAACTGAATCAAGAAGTATACATCATGTCCCAAAATACATCTCAGGTGATCATCACGGAGCTATGTGGTGCTCCCTCCTGACAATACTGGCCCTATACCTCCCACACCACCTGACGGTCCTACTCTTGGATCTCTGTGAGGTGGTGGCCCTGCCACACCCCTGCTGGTAGTCCTAGTATGAGTGCAACTGGCAGACTATGTGTAGCTCTCTCGATGCTCTAGTGGAATGACCTCACGATACTTTAGCCTATAAAACTACACCACCCTGGTAGAGTGTTGTACCTCTCTAAAGTAGTATGTTGTATCAGTGCCCTCTGCGGCTCTCTGCAATCTTTCTGCCACACCCTCTCCCTGCTCAACCCGTTGTCTTAGAGTGTCCCTCTCTGTAGTGAGCATGGAAATTTGTGCCTATGTTTGAGCCTAGGCCTAGGTCTGTATCTGTAGTAAAGCCTATACCTACTCTAATTAACCCTTCAATGTCTGCACCTAAACCTGTAATGCAACTATTTGTGTTTGCTGCTACTAAGAGAGAAATTAGATGTGTTGCAACTGCAAATGATCACCTCTTCCAAGGCACTCTAAAGTATCAAACATCCAATATGGGCCCTGCACCACCCTCATCTCCACCACCATCTCCTCCACCACCATCACCTCCATCTCCATCTCCGTCACCTCCATCATCTCCATCTCCATCCCTATTCTCACCACTTTCGACATCCTCCTCCTCATCTCCTCCATCTCTCCTCCACTGACATCCATGTACTGTTGCTCTCTCCTCATCATCTAGCAATGGTACTAGTTCATGTGGGCTGGTGATCCACAAAAAATGATGTGTGAAGAAGTATTGTGCATAATCCTCAGATATCATGTAGCCTCAATGATCTTTGGATGATACTCCCAAGAAATGGTCTATAGCCTTGGTACTCCTCAACTACAACATCATATGATAAGCATGACCCCCACTCTATCGCATTAATCCATCATCGTGCATAATGAGCCACTCCCTGGGGCATGACCTATATCTTTTCATACTATCACAAAACCCTCCTCAGTAGAAATCTCTCAATAATGAACCAATTCCTTCCAATCAGGTACATAGACTGGCACACAAATAACATCTCAATGCCGTCCTCCAGCCACTACTCATAGACAATGTAGGGCCACCATGTCACTGTCTCTAGGTCATCTAGTACTCTCCTCTAGTACTCTAGTTTTCCTAGCTTAGGTTAAGCAACTGGACCTATATATGCATGAACATATGGTCTCATGGTTGGTCATTGTCTATCTACTACTAGATGAGTGATAGTTATATGCTCCCACACCCATATCTGAAGCAATGTTACTCCTTCCAACAAACTAGCTCCTCTTAGATAGACAACCTGGTGCAGGTCATGGTACAAATGGGAAAGCATGCAACATACCCATACATATCTGGTACCCTGAGTAATCATGCTCTCAAGTATCCAACCCCATCCAACTAAAAGTCCCTTCAACATGTGGTCAGGACATAGAAAGCCTCTAATGAAACCAACAAGAACACATGGCAATGTAGCATAAGCATCAACCATCTCTCTCTAGGTAATCTTATAGCTACATATCTGATCATCCTCAAAAACTCTCTGAAGTACATTTGTACCACCCTACTCGACAAAATCATATACAACTAGCTCCCTAATGACTAGAATCTTCAAAATGTGGTAGACATCCTCTGGGGTCACTGCCATCTTGGCAGTGGGAAAATGAAAGGTGTTTGCTTACTGTGCCATCTCTCTACTAGCATGGTCAGAAGCCCCCTGTTAATCCAATGTTGGCATATGCCAATCAATGAAGTTAGTCCACATCATCCAATCACAATTATATCAGCTTGATCTAAATGTGGAATCAACTCCTAGGTCCTTGGGAAGCACTCTCAAATCTATAGGACTGTCAAAGGCTCCTATCATCATAACATATCGTAAATCAACAAATCAATCAATCAACATCAATTAGAAAATCAATCAATCAAACACCAATCAACCTATCAATCTAATCATCTCTGATGAGATTTTGATTGCATCTCATGAGTTTCTATCATTGATCCTCACCTATCATGAGGTCAATTATCATCATCCTATCATTGAATCTCACCTATCAAGAGATCAATCATCATCTAATTTATCAACATCTTCAAACAACATCAAATCAACAATTGACGCAATCAACAATCATTGAAAAACAAGGAGTTAAATCAATATTTCATCATTATATCCTAGATGCGCTAAAATAGTGACCCAAAGTGCTAAAATCATGGATGCACTGGAATAGGGTCCCTATGCGCTGAATCACCGTATGCACCATCAAATTCATCATATGCACTGCATCCCTCTATTAATGCGCTAAAATAGTATATGCGCTACAAAAAGCTTTGTATGCACTAAATTACATCACCTATGTGCTAATAAACCCTATAAACCAGAACAGTTGTCATAAGCGCTAAACATCTAGCTCTACGTGATAATTCTCTAGATGTACTAAATCCCCCTATGAATGCGCTAAAAAACTAACCCTAAGCTCTAATCTACTGTATGCACTACAACAGTCATTCAATGCACTACATCGGTGCTCATATGCGCTAAAATATTAAAAACAGAATTAAAACATGGAAAAAGTGCGGGAAAATAAATCTCAAAAATTAGGAGGAGGTTTTCGTGGTACATATTGGAGGTCCATATGCCATTGGGCGGTTGTGCCATCACACACACTCGAATCAATGTGTGTGGTAGGGGATCACCATCTTGCCAAATTTGCTCAAATCAAGCTCAATCACTCTTAATCTTCAGTTTACAAATGCACAAATGAAATTCAAAATCACCTTTTTAACCTTTTAAAGTGATTAAGTGGGATTTCTATGGGATTGATTTATTTTATTTTTCAAATGGGCTTTAATTAATCATTTCATCACCTGGTGGCTTAAACATAATTTTTCGAGAGAAAAATTGTTTCTGGATCATAAAATTTTGAAATCTTCAAAAAATTCAAAAATCAAAAAATCCTAAAATTAAAAAAATTCACCGATTTATCCCCGAGAAGTATATCCATAACCTAAAAACAACGCTAGGGCGATCAATTTTGTTTTCTCAGCATCGAGCAAATTTTTCTTTGAGGCAACATATAAACACATTACGTCAAAGAGGGGAAAAATGTATACACCTAAAATCGATCAAGACAATCAATTAATTAAATACCAGTTATTTAATTAATAAATCTTTATTTCATCTACTTATAAATAAATTCTAAATTTATTTATATAGTTCACACTTTTCTAATTCTACCGATTTTAAATCACATTCTTCTAAATTTAATTAAATAAAAAAATTCCTATAGTTTGTTTTAGAATTGTAATCTTCTCACTAAATTTAAATTCTCAATTTGAATTTAGGCACGTCTACAAGTTTTCCTGTTCATCAAGTGTCACGTGAATTTAAATATGTCTAATATTTAAATTGGAATTATCCTCAACCAATTCCAAAACAAACTTTGGACACTTGGCTCTTTCACACATTTTATTCCCTCATGCACTTGGCATGGTGTTCATAGTCAAGGGAACATCCTCCATGATTCTCTCTAACTTCTTCCATCTCCACCATTCATCTCTCATGCTGAAATCTTGACCATTGGTTGCTACCACATCATTTTATGCTTTGGAAATCCTATAAATACAAGCCCATTCTACAACATTTTACATCCCATCTTTGAGTAAACTTACTATGTAGAAATCATATTAGAGCATTTGAGAACTTAGAGCAATTTAGCATTTAGCATTGGAGCATGGTAGAATCATTGTAGTTTAGTATCATGGCTTAGTTTCATAGTTGCATTGTAGTTATCATCTTAGGTTTTTATACAACATTTGCATCATAATCTTTAGTATCACATACATTGTCATACAACCATTTTTTATTCACTGCAGTATCATAATCTTAACACCATATCATTTGTAGATCAATCATGTAGCATCTTAGACAACATCTCATTTCCTAGGTTGTCATCCAAATAGTCATAGTGCAATATACAAATATGAGAGCACTAATGATTTAGAGGATCCCTAAGAATAAAGAACAATGGAATGGTTTTAGTAATTTGATTATGTTTTTAATTAGATTAATTATGTGATTCAAATCTTTAGTGTAATATGTTTAATTTCCTGTGTGATTTTGTTTATGTACACATTTTACCTCACGCAGTATGCAACATCATGTCACTTTTAGAATGTTTAATTTGTTGAAGATTGGCTTTCTTGTTTGTTATGGTGACAATTGGTCCAGGTGGTAGCTCAGATGAAAATGGAGAAACTACCCTTGATGCCATGAATGGGGTAAAACCTATGATCAAATTCTTGTTGGTTTTTAACATTATTCTTATGCAAAGTTTAGCATTTTCTGTATGACAAGAATAATGAGATAGGAGTTTATGGTTCCAAGGGTTGTGTCAAGTGACAATGGAGGTTGGGGTTGTAGCTAGCATGCAATTTGTCAAAGGGGTGATTAGGGAAGCAAAACTAGTTAGTGAATACACTCAACATACTCTACTTGTTGGAAATCAAGCTTCCACTTTTGCTCTCCATTGGGCCCCTAGGACCAACAAATTTAAGATCACTAGAATCATTAGAAAAGTAAAAAAAATGGAAGCAAAATAACTGTGAACCAAATTTTTGGGAGTGTAATTTCTATTAATGGATGTGGACCTTATCATCCTATAATAGGAGCACCTAATTTGCAAAAAAAATATTATGCATGTGATAACAAAGAAACCATTGATAAAGACAAACATTTTGGCCAATATCAATACAGGCTCAGAGCACATTAGCCGCCATAACCATGATACTATTTCTATGGCAGTAATTGATAAAGTAAGCAACTCTAGCCAACCTCTACAATATTTTATTGGTTGTAAGTACTTATTGTGTGAATAGTTTGAAGCAAGATTTTTTTAATTGCTTATCATTTATATAGTTGGGCCATATTGTTGTTTGAACTTCTACAAGTAGGGCCACTTTCAAAATCCCTAGAAAGTATCTTATACTTTCTATTGCTCACTAATATTTTGATTCAATCAATTTAAATTATGAAAGAGAACATGAACAATATTTGTTAGTGATATTTTGCAAAAGTTTAGCTATTCAAGTTTTATGTACGCACATCAAGAACTCATAGTAAAGATGAAAAAATCCAGCAAAAATCTGAGTAAAATAGTTCTTTAAAACTAAAATCTGAAATGTTTCGATGAATATATTTGGAATAATAAGAATGACACTAGAAAATTTCAAAAAATCTAGGAGAAAGCCTTTAAAAGAAAAATTTACTATGGTTGATATAGTTATTTCCATATATTAGAGAAAATAAATAAACTTTTGCTGAGGAGTTTTGGGTGCCAACTCAGGCCTTATTGACTCAAGTAATATGAACGTTGCACTTGGTCTAATAGAGTCTTTGCAAATTACATGTACTTGATTGTTCACTGAGTAGCTGGTCAATATGAACAATATCATTCACATTATTACTTAGAAGTGCATCATTACTGTTTGTTGTCTCTCTTGTTACTTGGATTGCTATCTTTTTTGGTTACAATGGATTCCCAACATCTAGGCCTAAGTCCATATTTTAACCAGGAACATCAATAGTATGACTATCAAGTCAACTTTGTAATTTCAAATAAGATATAAATAGAGTGTATCTAGACCTTTCAATCTAAAAATATTAGACTATATATAAAAGTAAAATGGAAAAATGACCTTTCTTTCCATAGGAACCATATCATGCACCCATAAAACCTACTAGGTATGATAGGACTTAGATTATTTTTTGTTTTCTTAATCTCTGCAACTGAAAAATTCAAATTGCCTCTATACCACATTATTAAGTTTCTTAGATCAACTTACCTTTCAATTTGTGTTAAATCTTGCTCATATCTAATTGGAATCTTCCTTTCCCTTCTAACATAGATGGACATAGGAGCTATGCTCATACAAAATTAGTGTAATTCTGCCACCAATTTCACGATTTTAATAAGAAAAATCCTACCTCAAAACGGAAATTTTGTTTGATTATTACAAATATTTAGGGCATTTCCCATTCAAATCAAGTGAAAACCAAGCCAATATGTAGTGCCATTTATAAATATGTTGCAAAAGAGAGCCAATGCAAGGGTTATTTCAAATTGAACTACATCTTAGAAAATGCCATTATGAAAGAATTTATTTGTTTTTAAAACTTTGTTGCATAAATTTCCATTTTTTTGGTCATTTATATTTTGAGTTACAATCCAACATTATTTAATTTTTTTCATGATTTACTTGTTCCATATTTCTAGACGACAATATATTGTCTATACACACTACATAATGTATCCTTCCATTGTAAGCAATTGAAAAAAATGGTAGAAGTATCCTTTTGTTGCAACTAACCTTCAAATTTATCCACACCATTTGTGATTCAAGATGACTATTACAGGTCTTTCACTCTGTTGCATAATTTTTTTTTCTTAGTTATATTTGATAATGTTTATTGACATCCATTGGTGCTATAATGTCCATTGCAATACTCGAGAGACATAAAACCTAAATTTTCTCCATATCAACAACAAAGAGGGAGACTCTATATGTTCCATGATAAAGATTTTCTTTTTGTAATATTCTATCAAAACATCTCTACATTCACACTCAGAACAACTTGTCTCGGAATTTAAAAAATATGGATAGCTTGGGAATTATGGCCTGTGTTTCATACTTGTCCAAATTCTATCACCTTCTAGGGTTCTTTATATACAAGTAGATAATTATGCCATGAAAAATTCAACTAGAAACAAAAATTTATATGCAAAACACTATCCACTCAAGAAATTTGTTTGAAAGCATTTATAAATAAGATTTGTTGCTAAATTTTGTTATTCCCAAAAAAAAAATACAATTATACATCTTTCTCCATTTTCTTTTATATATAAATATTATGCATTCAATTCTTTACAATATGCAAAATACATTATATTATATGTTTTAATTTTCTCACTACTATACAAAATTTATCACTCTTATACCTTCCACAAATCTTTGGCATACCCATTGCACACGAAGATGTGATTACTAGTAATTACTTGATTTCCTTTTCATAAAAGAACATTAATATTTTATCATCTCACTACATGCTAATTCAAATTTTATATGATGTGTGTACACTAATTTTTTTGTGCTAGAATACGATGATGATAACACATTTATGCACTTTCTAAAAGTGGAGCGCACTCCCAATAAGAAAACAAGAAAAAATAATAATTTTAACTACATAAATGATACTTATAATTATAAATCTGTTTTGATATATATTAAATAAATATAATATTATAAAGTAATTTAATCTCAAATAAACAATATTATTATGCTGAAGGCATTCTCTCTATGGAGTCTCCTCAGCTAAATCTTAAATCAATGTCTCAAATTTATGCAGCAGCTATGTGAGACCATTAATTTAATATGGGGCGTTTGATCCACCCACTCTTCTAGAAATCACACTAGAAAATCTATTTTTCTCGGTTAGTACCCATGCCATCTTGTAATTAATCCTTGTATGTAATCGTTGCATCCTACCTACTCCTTGTCAGCTCTGTACAACTATTTTTCCAGCAAATATCTTGGTTGTAGTTTCACGCAATTGTCTGTCCACTATATATGAATAATATCTAGACGAATTTGATATTTTTCTCAATACTTCTCGAAACTGAAGACACAAAAATTAACCAAAATCTACTTCAAACTTTGGAGGCGGTGCTGCACTTTATTTTCAACGAGGTTTTCTTCTACTCTTTCATCCATTCATTGTCATTTATCCTCTGGTGATTACTTTTAATTATTCATTTTGATATTTCCCTTTTTAGTGCATAAAAACTAGCTTTACTATTTATTTGCCTCTTGGATCAAAAGATTCATGAAATTTAGTTGCACTTCGCAGTAATAGCATATAGTGTTAAAAACGAACCAACTAAGCAACAATACCTTGATGAAGCAATAGCAAGGGGGCTCATTATCTTTTTGTGAGAATCACTCCAAGGAAATTCAATAACAACATTTAACTTGTCCTCCACTAGTGAAACCGTCACGGGGGTAACAAAAATCCAGACAAGAAGTTGGTGAAAATCTACAATATGCTAGCAAAACTCTGGATGGGAATGCTTTGGATTTGGACCAACAATTTTAAATGAAACAGATTGTAGAGTATAATTTTTTTTCCAAACTTCATTATGATCCATGGCCTTCATGAGCACAAAATTAAAATACATATAGATTGATAGTAGCCCTCAACCCTTAGATCCCTGAACCCATGTCAATGAAAGTAAAAATATAGTATAAAAATATAGTATATCAATTAAACATGTTCATGATAGACACTCAAAAAAAAGCATAACCAACTCGACTAATGTCATATCCTCCATATTAATTAAATAATACCCTATTATTTAATTAATATTCATTATCCCTTATCCGTTCATCCTAATTTGTTTCTTCTATCATCTTTAAATCCTAAGCCTAAAGTAAATAATTACCTTTAATTATTTACTCCCATCCCTATCCTTTTTCCTCTAAATAATTAAATAAACAATCTATTTATTTAATTCCCCTCATGTCACATTCTCCATAAAATTCATCTAATTCTGATTAATTTGCATAATCCTAGATTAAGGATGTGCACATTCCTAATCCTTGATTAGGGAGGTGTCACATCCTCCGTGAAATGCAATTGGATCATTAACCCTCATTACCCACCTAATCATTTTCCTAATCCCCCACTTACACAGCGTAATCATTGATTAGCTATCCTAACCTACCCTTTGGTCAACTCTCCCCATCCCCCAAGGAATTTTTAATTCCTTTTTGTCTTCCCAAGGTCCTTTTGAGGAACTTTTAATTTCTCTCATCTCTCAAGGAATATTAAATTCCTTTTATCCTTTCCATGCACATTAAAAAGGAATTTTTTAATTCCTTTGGTCAACTCTTGATCTCAACCCTTGATCTTCCTCCCCTTTTCAATCTCTACCGTCCATTTTGATCTCCCTTGCTAAATGGCTAACATAGCCATTTTTCCATTTAGAAGCATTCAAGCATTCTCAACCACATTCAAGCTCACACTACCTTCTTGCATCCATAGCCAAATCTTTGCAACTAGAGCCATCTTGCATCAATTTTGTGACTAAATCAAGCTACAACAAGTTGTTATTCTATTGAAATCAATATAGAGCACACATATCAATCCATCAAAAAAGGGTAAAAATTTTCATCAAGCTCAAACAAGGTAATATTTTGGTATTTTATTTACATGTTTGAGTTTCATCTTAAGCCCAATCTTGAGTGTTGTCTTTTTTTTTATCTTCTTGCTTGAGATTATTTCTTGCATTTTAGATGGAGTAGAAACACTTGCACACATTTATGGCACACCCAGTGGGACCCATGTCATGGGTCTATATTTTCAAATTTGTTGTTGTTTTACATTTTGTGGGTTCAAATTTTACACACAGGGGCGAATCCGCCCTGATAGTCAAACTTGCCAGTTACATAGGCAAATTTGTAGTCAACAAAGGCGAACACAAATTCTCCATTTCTTGGAAAGGGGTGAATTTGACTTGAGGGGCGAAGCTTCTTGTAGTAGAGGAAAACTTGCAGTGCTCTCCAGGAAACAAGCGAAAGCAATCAAGTTACAGAGGCAATAGCGAATTCGTCCATCTTCTAGAATAGGTGACTGTGAATTCGCCTATCTTCCAAGAACATGTGATTTTGATCAGAAGGGATAGGTGAATTTACCTCACACAAAGGCAAATTTGAGGTACTCTCAAAACTTAATTTTTCAACTTTCAGCTTCGATTTGGTTTCGGTTTTGGGTACTGATTTGCTAACTCATTTGTTTGTGAGTGTGCCTTTTTACTAATGATTTTTGTAGCAATTTTCTCTTGTCCATCCAAGACTAGTGTTTAAAATTACTAACGCATTTTCTGCAAGATGATCAGTCAAAGATCTTTATTAGTTTTATCTGTTGTTTTTTGCACTAATCTAGGCACACATAGATTAATTAAAGGGTCAATATACTTTGTTTGTTGTGCTTGGGAGTAAACTGTTGACGTATTCAATCCCCTTGCACCTTTCAATGACCCTGGGTGATGAGAAATCACAGTTTTCTCTAGCCCAATCCAGTCTACCTCAGAGGTGCTAATGTGTCTAAGCTCTCCCCTTGCACTACGTGCGAGCCTGGGGACTAGCCAAAGCATCTAGTATCTTCTTCCTTTAGCAGGACCCGCTTGGGATTTCATCACCCAAGGGATGATTCCAACCATGTGTTATTAGCTGGGTATATAAAAGGGGAGAGCTAAAGTTGTACCCCAACCTAGTCACATCATGTTTAGGGAAGCATCCAAGCTAGGGTGATACCTAGATAAGATATGCAGGGTTGGTCCAATTTTCCAGTACCTCATTGTGGCTCTTGATCCACATGTGTGATGGGTTGGTGTTCACGGTTGTGCCTCATGTACCTAACATATATCAAGGACGCATGAGATTTCCTTGTATAGCCTAGATAGAGACTCTTGTTTTAGCAACAACTTGGTGTAGTGTAGAGGATGTGCAATGTACTTCAAAGTTACTCACCACATACTCCCTTGGGTTGAGATAGAATCCTCATGATGGAGTACAATAGTTCTCGAGAGAGAGTGTGAAGGTGAGCTCGTTGCATCTGTTGATGACCCTATGCCACTGGAACGCTAGCTATCCACCTTCATGAGAAAGGGTGATCCAGAGAACCACCCTAGTATCACAGAGTACTAACCTTGGGTTGTTCGCCCAAGGTGGTGGGCCTACATCAAGTTTGTAAACCTTTAATACTAATTTTAGGATTGTGCTTCCCAACATGTCTTCATTGTGCAATACCAATGCTTTTATTTTCAGTTGAGTTAGCCCAGCCTTTCTATCTATTGTTTGTCATGTTTTTTGTCCTTTGTAATAGTCAGCCCCTACCCTCAGAGGCAAATTTTCTTCTCACATACGTGAATTTGCATTGTAGAAAGGTGATTTTTCCTTGACAAAGGGCGATTCTATGTCCGAGTCTAGTCTAGGTCATCTCTTTAGGCGAGCTCATCTCTGTCAGAGGCGAATTTTCCTATGGGTCACTTTTTGGGCAACCCCATTTCTACCCATTCTTTGGGATAGGGAAGTCTATCCAACCTTTAGGTGAGTCTACATCAGTTGTCTTCTGTCAAATTCACTCGTTTCCATAGAATAGGAAAAATTTTCCTCTCCTGGGGTGAACTTGCAATCCACAGGGGTGATCCCACTTTTAGACCAATTCATCTCATTTGTTTATCTCTTAGGACAGGTGAACTTGTTGTCTGCAGGGGTGGGTCCATTTCCCCCATTCATATAGTTTAAGAAAAAGGAGAATTTGTCATCCCCATTAGGAAATTTTTCAAATCAAGTCTGCCCATTTTCCTATGGCCTTTTGAGGTTTTTGGGAAATCATGCTTTACTTAGAGGTGATTCTGTCAAAGTTTAGGAAAATTTGCACCCTGACTTCGACCATTTCTTATGAGTCCTTAAGACAGGTGAATTTTCAGCCTGAGTTTTCCCTTTTCTTGTGAGTCCTTAAGACATATACGAATTTGAGTCCCCAGAATGGGCTAGTTTTCCCAACACAAAGGCAAATCTATTGTCCCTTAATAGATGAAATCATGGCCCGTAGAGGTGAATTTTCCTTACACAAAGGCAAATTCGATTTCCCATACAAAATCTAGAGAGTCAATCCTTCTCATCATAGTTAGCTTGCATCTTAAGTCCAAAACCACAGTCCAATCTTTTTTTCATCTTCACATCTATCTCCAAATGATCATTTTCATCTATCTAATAGTCATCCTCATCATTTTAGCTACATCCTTGAACCTAGGAGTCTATCCCATCACATCCCTTAATCCAATCCTAATCCAAGCTTAAATCAAATCCCAAACTGAGCTTAATTGACATCCCAATTTGAGCTTTAGTCCATCCACATGCAAGATTTTCTAATTTCGAAACAAATCTTATGACCTCTTCATCCACATTATTCTAATCCATTCTATTTATCTTAATCCATTCCATTTATCTTTTCATCATCTCTCATTTTCTTCTAATCATCTACTCCCATCTTTTCTATCCAACATCATGAATCATTATCCTTCATCAATGAAACCAAAAATAGAAGTCAAGGGGAATCCCAATTATGTTGATGATGATAATGAAAGTCTTGTTGATCAAGATGGGTATGATATAGATCCCCTTGATGCTATTATTACTATAAAACTTTCCTCAACTGTCTTTCAAAATCCAATCACTCCTCTGAGCTATCCTAGCACTCCATAATCTGCATCTACTAGCAATCCTTATGCTACCTGTGACAAGGGATATCCAATATCTTCCCCATCCACATATTCATCGTATCCTTCATCTACATATTTCTCTTATCCAACATCCACATCCTCCTATCCCAATCATCCAACCTAATATTCCTACCTCAATCCACCATCCCAATCTTCCCATCCTAATCTAACATCCACATCTTCTTATTCCAATCCTCTTTCCCAATATTCCTACCTTAATCCATCATCCCAATCTTCTCATTCTAATCCTACATCCCCATCCTCCTATCCTAATCCAATGTCCACATCTTCCTACTTTAATCCACCATCTCAATATTCCTATCTTAATTCCCCGTCCACTTTCTCCAACATCAATCCACCATCCATGTCTTCCTATCCTAATTCACCATCCTAATATTCCTACCTTAATCCTCCATCTAATATTGACCCCCCACCAATAATAATCCTCTACCTACCCTTATTCCTCCATCCAATCCCATTTCTCCATCTAATCCTAATCCACCAATACATAGTCCTAGTCCTCCACCCATTCATAATCCTTAATCTACTCCTACCACACCATTGAGGCCTACAATATGCAAGTATCTCACTCCCAATTTCGTCCAAAGACTCATTAAAAAGAATACATCCTCAACTCCACATCCTAATGTCATGGAGCGATGCCACCCCACTCCACCATGTATGATCACTAGTGATGAGGGCCTTCTCCATCCCACACCTATCATTACTATTACCACTCCTAGCACCACTCAAACCATTGAAATCATCAAACCCATTGAATCCATTGAATCCCCATCTTCTACTCCTAGATCCACCCAATCCATTGAATACACCCAAATCTAATCCACTCCTCCCACTCCTAGTATCACCAAAATTCATTCCCATGAACTCCATGAATCCCCCATCCTCCCATCTCCCTCATTTGAGGAGTCCCTCCAACACTCCATCATCATGCCTCCCACACATGGTGAGTCATGACAAGAGCTTGATCCAAAGCATTCCAACATATCCCCTCCTTCACATCAAGATCTTGCCATCCTATCTACTCCAACTAAAGATCATATTTCCCCATCCATTCCATCCCATGATCCCCTTGGCATTCAAGATCCAACCACTCCATCTCATGAGCCTTTATCACCCACTGCCACAAATCAAGATCCTATCATACCTCCTAATCCCTCTCATGATCCCTTATCACTCACTTCTCCTCATCAAGATGCTTCCATCCCATCATCTCCATCTCATGATCCCCCATTGCTACCTAACCCTACCATCCCAACATCACTTTTATATCACCTTGGTACCATTACACTCATCCATGGTGGTTTTCTTGTAGAATAAAAAAAAGCATATAGACCACCCATACTCCACCTAACAATGTACTTGCATCATGTTTCCAAAATAACAAGCATCCTACCATAGATCAAATTCTCAAGAGCATGAACTACCAAGGAAAAGGTTTAGGCCTTCATGAGCAAGGTATTTTAGATCCCATCCATGTCAAAGAAAATCCACGTACACAAGGTCTTGGATATATATCTCAAGACTCACAATCCAAAAATGTTGGTATGACCTCCATACATCCTAAGCAAGCCTCTTCCAAAAGAACAATAGGTTCTTCCCATCACTCCACCACACTATTTGTCACCATCCCCCTCCTCCATCATATCACTTTAAAACCACTATACATATTCCTCCTTCATCCTCCAAGTCCATCTTGGGTCCTTATGTCCCTCCATCGACCATCACACATCCTCCATGTACTAAGTTCATTTTAGGACCTTATGTCCCAAAATCATCTCCTCGATCTCATCCTACTTATCCCTTCATCCATTGATCACATA
Organism: Sequoia sempervirens; assembly: GCA_007258455.2. Classification (NCBI taxonomy): domain Eukaryota; kingdom Viridiplantae; phylum Streptophyta; class Pinopsida; order Cupressales; family Cupressaceae; genus Sequoia; species Sequoia sempervirens. The sequence continues at coordinate 184,320,796 of VDFB02058242.1, forward strand.
TTCCTATCACCCATCAAAAAAATCCCACTCTCATATTCCCTAATCAGGATCAACAAAGGCACCCCTCTATGCCTGCTATCTCACATCCTCCATCCACATGTCATCCCCAAAATCCTATCTCCAATACGCCATTCATGTTTCCTTTGCATCACCCATCTCCTCATACCCATCCTATTTCTATTAAAAGCACTTTGGATTCCAAAGTAAAAATACATAAATCTAAACATCCACATGAATCTAAAGCCTCTCATGTTCCCTTAAAAAGACATGTTGAAGAAAGAAAAATCAAATCCAAAATCTAAATCAAACCCATAGGCCACAAAGGCCCACCAAAGAAAAAATTAGAACCATGTGGATCCCAAAGAAAAGATGCAATTCCTTCAAATGAAAAATCTATAATAACATCCAAAGTTGCTAATCCCAAAGCTACACATCCATATCCACCATCTCCTAAATCTATTTTGGGTTCTTATGTCCCAAAATTCACTACCCAAACTCCTCCATTATCTCCACATCATTTATCCACTAATCCTCCTATCCTTTCACATCTGCCACCATATGTGCCAATGTTGGTCCTGAAAACATTCCCCCTCCACACATCCACCCCATCATTCCATCCATACAATTTCCAATATCCCATCCACTATCCCACATATCTCCCACATTGAATCCCTCTAATCTATTCCCTTGCATAATCCATCCATCCTAATAAGTTTTTACCAACATCTAATAGTCATTTCACACTTGGGCTCTTATTACCTCATATAGAACTTGATGCTTGAGTCCATCTGTCCCCCTTATCACATGCCTTCTAAATCCACTTATCCACATCCCTATCCGTATCCATCTCCATCCACATACTATCCAAAAAATCTAAAAATGTCCAATAAAAATTCAAAAATATCAAAAAAAATCTATCCAATGGTGAAAACTTGGCAAACAAGCACATTGGATAAGTACCATGATGAAAACCTGGCAAACAGGCATCATGTGTAAATCCCCCATCTAGTTTACTTCCATACTTGGGGGTAACTACATCCCCTTGACCCATCCCCTTCATCCCACCTATCTTACATATCTTACATGTCATATCCCATCTATCCCAATCCCTCCATCCTCCTTGTGATCTTGATATAGATAGGGGAAAACATATATGTGCATGTTTTGGATGCCTCTTGGCATACATTCCCCTCATCCATAGACTATTGTATTCCCTATCCATATCCATCTACCTTTTCCATTCATCATGTTACAATCAATCTCCCTTCCTTATCCATGCATCCTATCCATATCCATCTCACTCCCTTATTTTCCCATCCTTTTATCTTCCATCCCTCCTGTCTCATCATACATGGCATATCTAGAGTGGGACATCTCCTTCTTGTGACATAGTCCTTGGAGGAATCATTCATCAATCCTATCATCCCTTCCATCTCCCCATCCTTATCTTCCCATCCACCCATCCAAAAAATCCCTTCCATCTCCCCATCCTTATCTTCCCATCCACACATCCAAAAAATCCCTTCCATCTCCCCATCCTTATCTTCCCATCCATCCATCCAAAAAATCCCTTCCATCTCCCCATCCTTATCCTCCTATTTGTCCATCTTGTCATCCCTTCCATCCCCCATCCCTATATCTCCATCATTCCATCCATACTGCCATCTCATTTTCCTATCCATAATCCTTTGTCATTGGTATCTGGCTATAGGCTACTTGCAATCCCACTATCATCACTCTATCATCACTCTTATGTATTTTTCACATCTGTCCAATCTCTCACTTTTCATCACTTATCTATCCATCATATCATTCTCCAAATTCATCTTTTGATGATCTGGATAACTATCCCATTCCTGAGCTACACATGATCACCACCATCCTATCCACCAAGGCTATCTTGTCTCATCATATTGCCTCCATCATTTTATCCACTTATCATGTTGTCTCATCATCCCTTATCCATTTTCTATCATCAGTATTTTGTTGAACTACATTGCCCCTATGTTTTCACGTAGGCAAGGTCGATCATTTGATCAGCCTCCAGGGCATTTGTCTATCTTGTCTTTTTCAGCCATCATCATCTTCATTATCCTCTTTACGCTTTTATCCATGGTCAATTGTCAATATTTTATCGAACTACGAGGGCTCTGTGCTTTCACATAGGAAAGGATAATCTTTGATCGGTCCCCAAGCCCCCTAGGTCTTTAGGGTGTGTCTTGTTGTCGTGTCATGTCATCATGTATGTTCCTATCTAGCCGGTTCCTAACAAACAAAATCCATTCGTATCATGAGGTCCAATTAGTTTTGAATATCTTGAGTCATGTCGATCATCTAGTCACTCCTCCATCCTTGGTCTTAACAAGATGCATCAATCCTAATCAAACCACAACAATCCCATCCACTCTATTGATCCTATGGAAAAGGACATTTGAAATTTGTTGTGACCTTTTAGTGCTCTTGCATTTTGTTTATCATTTGAGCTTCCTATTATACTTTGCCAGGGTCACCATGATCCATCATATCATGGTGCACTTTGAAAGGTAAACATAGGGGTATATCTTGATTTTTTGCATGATCTTATCTTCTTGGTTGTCCTACGTAGTACCCACCAAGATCCTTGTGGTCTTCTGTTATGCTAGGGAATCCTTTGTGTTTGTGGTTTTCCAACATTGGACCTACCAAAGCCCTCATGACTTTTGGATGTTGGACTAACCTTTTGTTTGTTGTGTCAGTCCCATGCATGTGATACAAAGTTACCTTGGTTCTTCATACCCCGGTGCATAGTATCTCATGCTATATCAAATTAAGTGCTCATTACATGGCAGCATAACACATAACAATTAACTTGCTTGATTTGGTTAGTATTCATTCATCCTTCATCACTCTCCTAATCTCTCTATCCTATCCATTTTCATCCCTCCACTTTCTTCATCCTCAACATATCATCATCTCTTCAAACTTCTTAGGATAATATAGATTTTTTATTCTAAAAATCTTTTCCTTCATCATTTTCATTTATTTCAACCATCTCACATCTCCATCCAATCCTAATCCATTCAATCTAGCACAAATCATCTAATCACATCCTTGGTCTTCTTCCCAGCCTTGCTACAAGCCTCGATCCAATCATCATCACCGTCACCATTAGTGGGATGTATCCTTCCCTATCCTTTTGTGTTGTTTTGGAATGTATCCTTCCCTCATCAACAACACTTTCATCATCATCATTGGTATGTATCCTTACCTATCCTTTTGTGTTGTTTGGGATGTATCTTTCCCTCATCAACAACACTTTCATCATCATCATCATCAGGATGTATCCTTCCCTATTCTTTTGTGTTGTTTGGGATGTATCCTTCCCTCATCAACAACACTCTCATCATCATCATTGGAATGCATCCTCCCCTATCCTTTTTTGTTGTTTTGGGATGTATCCTTCCCTCATCAACAAAACTCTCATCATCATCATCATCATCATCATCATCATCATCATCCGGATGTATCCTTCCCTATCCTTTTGCATTTTTTTGGGATATATTATTCCCTCATCGACAATGCTCCATCCATCATTAATCCATTTTGGCTTGTAGCTTGACTGAGGCAACATCACATTTGTCCTTGAACCCATTTTTCCTTCCTTTCTTCTCATCTTCTCTTCCCAATCTCCTATCACTTATCATCCTCTCTTATCCATAATTTTGCATCATCTTCCCCATATACCCTTGCATCATCTCATCCATTTTGAGAGCATGCCCTTGTTCTCTTGAACCCACATGTCCTTTCGAGGGGGCATCCTCAATCCCTAATCTTCATTCCCATCATCTTTCCTCCTAGTCACTCCTTTGAATGACTGGGGCATCTTTCACAATCTAACCATCTTCTTACAGTTTCTATGTTTTAATATTCTTTGAAATGATACTACTTCGTAACACCATCTCAAAGAGGGGAAAAATGTAGGCACTAAAAATTGACCACTTTAATTTGGTCAATTTACCCCCAATTCGACTAATGTTATATCCTCTATACTAATTAAATAATACCCTATTATTTAATTAATATTCATCATCCCTTATCCTTTCATCCTAATTTGTTTCTTCTATCATCTTTAAATCCTAAGCCTAAAGTAAATAATTACCTTTAATTATTTACTCCCATCCCTTATCCCTTTTCCTCTAAAGAATTAAATAAATAATATATTTATTTAATTCCCCTCATGTCGAACATCCTCCATAAAATTCGTCTAATCCTGATTAATTTACATAATCCTAGATTAAGGATGTGCACATTCCTAATCCTTGATTAGGTAGGTGTCACATCCTCCATGAAATGCAAGTGGATCATTAACTCTCATTACCCTCCTAATCATTTTCCTAATCCCTCACTTACACAACCTAATCATTGATTAGATATCCTAACCTACCCTTTGGTCAACTCTCCCCATCCCCCAAGGAATTTTTTATTCCTTTTTGTCTTCCCAAGGTCCTTTTGAGGAAATTTTAATTCCTCTCTCATCTCCCAAGGAATATTAAATTCTTTTTCTCTTTCCTAAGGAATATTAAATTCCTTTTATCCTTTCCATGAACATTAAAAAAGAATTTTTTAATTCCTTTGGTCAAATATTGATCTCAACCCTTGATCTCAATCCCCTTTCAATCTCCACCATCCATTTCAATCTCCCTTACTAAATGGCTAACACTTAGCCATTGTTCCATTCAGAAGCATTCAAACATTCTCAACCACATTCAAACTCACACCACCTTCTTGCATCCATAGCCAAATCCTTACAACCAGAGCCATCTTGCATCAATTTTGTGACCAAATCAAGCTACATCAAGTTTTTATGCTGCTGAAATCAATATAGAGCACACATATCAAGCCATAAAAAAGGGTGAAAAAATTCATCAAGCTCAAACAAGGTAATATTTTGGTATTTTATTTACAAGTTTGAGTTTCATCTTAAGCTCAATCTTGAGTGTTGTCTTTTGTTTTTATCTTCTTGCTTGAGTTTATTTCTTGCATTTTAGATGGAGTAGAGACACTTGCACACACCCTTGATCCTTCTAGACCATATAATAAATTTTAGCAAAATTTAAATTAGAGAGTATTGTTTGTCTTCAAAAAATATATTTTTCTCAGTAAGTACCCATGCCATCTTGTTCATTGATTAGATCCATCCATTTTCAATTCCCTTTTGTCTCTCATGGATATAATAAATTGATGAGTTTAATAATTAGGGTGCAAAAGACTTATCCACTAGGCATGCAATTTGTTGTGTAGTTGTCCTACTTTGAATATTCAAAATGATGCATGCCCAACAAGATTAAGTAAAAATTTACTTTCATTTAACTGGTCCTTCAAACTATGCAGAAAAACGTAAAGCCTGATTATGGGCTTTTATCATAGTGTTTCAAGGAAAAATAAAGTGGTGTGGCATTGCTTTGTTTCCCAGTTGAAAAGCATTATCATGGCCTATCGTTTTATTTCTTGAAACCTCTAGTTTATATACATCTCCTACATAATCTAGTTAAATTTGAGAAGGGCATAATTCTTTTATACATCCCCAGTTTTGCTTCTTCAAATCTCTTGAGTATGTGTAGGATCATGATGGGCCAAAAAGTGGCAATATGATGGGTATGTGTAGGGTATGTGGCTGATGAATTTTTTTTAACCCAAAATTGATGGAATGAAAAGGGTTTTTAAAAGAGATTCTCAACTTTCCACCAATATAAATTATTCTTTACTTTGAATTTAATAAAGAATTATTATTCATTTTCTATTTTAATTATGACTAAAGTCTTGATTGATAGGTTGATTGAAAAACATCTATAACTTTCAAATGGTATCACATTTTTTAAATTTGAAATATGTGTCACATTATATGCTTCACATACTATAGGATTAAAAGAAAAACATTGAATTTCATGAAGTTTTGACCAAGTTAAGGTGGTCAGACATACGAGTTTTTTATATTTTTTAAAAATTTGTAATAAAAAATTCATAATTAATTATTTACTTGGAAAAAGATTACAAAAAAATATGCATCACATTGGGACATGAGTCTTCTACTTATAACTAAAATTTTATATAAAAATATTATCATTTTATTGTGGTTAAGGTGGTTAGATAGACACCTACTTATTTTTTCCTTGAAATTTAAGTACTACTGTATTGAAATTTCAATTTGTCACCAAATAGATTTTTTAAAATAAACCTAGTAGTTTAGAAACTACATTCAATTTGCTATAGATTCTATTCTTACATATTTTTGAAATAATATAGATAACTTATTCAACTTTTTACGTCAAGTTGCCTAACTTTGATTATTCTGAAATTTTCACCACTTAAGGGCTTTTTTTTCCATGATGATCTTGCACATACCCTCTTATTTTAGACATTATCTCAATGACTCAGGAAGGGCATGATTTTATTTTCCATCCTTACAAAAAAAATTTGTTAACAACAACAAAAAAGAACAGGGCATTCCATGAGCAGTAATAACTCACACTTCCCATGATTTCTCTGCACATGATCAATCATACATAGGTCAATATAACTCTCAAATGGGTAGACAAATGGCAAAAGAACATAGACACATGAAAATAAAAACTAGGTGTTACCTAAGAAAAGGGCCATGACCATGGCTACCCATTACTAGAAAATGTGCCCCCAACTTGTGAGAAGCATCACAGATCTTCTCCTTCATTTCTCCAATCACAACATGGGTTTTTTCCTTGACATCATAATAATTACAAATATCTAGAGCTCGTTTCAATGTGTTTTGGGTAGTTCTAAGTTCAAGCTCTAGAAGATGAAGCACTTCACTACTCAAAATCTAGGCTACATAAAGCAATACATCATTAATGGAATACACAAATACATACATTCCAACAACAAAATATTCATCTCTTTAACATGAAGAGAAACAAAATTAAGAATGAATGAAGATCAAAGATGGCTAAGGGACTTGGATGGACTATTCTACCCTAATACACTTCTTTACCTAACCGTGATAAGTAAGACCAATTCCACTCTATCCCACCCTCGCACTATACCCTTCTGTTGCTATAGCCTCCATTGAAGGTAGGTATAATCCTGTTGCTAGAAAGAAATGCAAGAAGTGAAGTGATCTCTGGAACACTATTGGGTTGGGAAAGGTAGTTATTAAAGGAGGCTAAAATTACTTTTGTGGGGAGGGATCTAAAACACTATCCTCTTAAGTGATAGAAGGAATATGACAAGTGGAGACAAATGACTGGTATTGCCACCAAAGTAACCCACTGACCATACTCACCTTTGGTCACTGGGGTGCACTTCATGACCTACCCTTCCTATACTATCTCCTCCCACCCTGCATTAGAAAATAGGGTGGTGGTGTTGGAGTTGACCCCACCAAAGGCACCAACCCTAAATTATGACCAGCCCTTCAGGATTGGCCATACTTTCCTTTGGTCAGTGGGGTTGGGGCTTTAGTCGGTGGGGTTGGCAGACCCCACCGATCGAGGCTCTGCCACCGACCATATATTCCTTAACCCCACCAACCTATATGCCTTACCCTAAATTATGACCAGCCTTGCTTCGGGATTGGGGGGTGGGAGGATATAGATACGCCTTAGGTCGGTACAACTTCGCCATTCTCAACCAGCCCTACTTCGAGAACTGCTACCAGGGCTAGATGAAACACAAATAGGGGACTGAACATGGAGAGTGAAATTATAACATTGACCAACATTTGTGTGAGTAGACAAAAGATGGTTACACACCCATTCACAAGCATGCGTACTCTCTTGGCTCTCATCCATTGCAACCACAATATTCATCATTTTCATCACTCCTTCCTCTTTCATTACTAATTCTTCTCCCTATATAGAATTGGCCATAGATTCCAAAGTAACGAGAATTATATGGATTTTTCTTCCTACTCTTTAAGAATGTGAGAACTGATGTGATATATATTTAAAGGAGATTTGTTACAGATCTTCCCATTGTAATTACCTAAGTTTACACCATTTTTTTTCCCTCTTTCAAGATTTAGCAAATATTACAAAAATGGGTGCCTCAAAAAAATTAGGAATGAAACCAAACTATGGCTACTTGTTTTGTCATTGGAAATTATGATAATTTTTAGATTCCTTCTAATAATTGGTGGCCTTGCTAATTTATTTAATCCCAATAATTATATTTCAAGCTAGAGATGTATTATTGTAAAGTTGAATGATTCATTCATTCTCTTACACGTTTGTGGGGTAAACAAACATGCCTAAATAGGTAAAAGGACCCTTTCACTGCAAGTGTGCTAGAATTATTTCAATAGCTTTGTAAAAGGATTATTTTCTTCTCCTCATCTTTTGACGGCTCCAAAAAAAGCCCTAAATAGTCATTTTTTTTTTGCAAGGATGTCATTGCATCCACTAATAAATCAATGTATATAACTGTGTCTATAAGATTCATAAAAAATAAATCAAATCCAAATGATACAAAAGAAAAGGTTAACAGACAAAAAGAGCTTTCAATATAAAATTAAATTGTGACAATAACTGTTACCTGATTGCGGGTTTTCCTTAGCATCTGGGCTATGGTTTTGATCCCTTTGTTTTATCAGTTTCTCCTTTTTGACTCTTCTATACATAATATCTATTCTATAAAAAATTTATACTTTTTCTGCCCAACTTTGAGACATATTAATTCAATCGATTTCACCTTTCACAGTTGTATTTCCTTCCCTGATCACAAAAAAATATAGTCAAAGCATAGTCCAGATTGTCCGTTCCTTTCCATACTCATAGTTGAAAGCCCAACCTTAATGAAATATAATCTGCAAAACATCACCACAACCATGCAAGTGGCCACGTTTATATTTTATGCTTGACAATTGGAAACACGATGAAGGTACTTGAAACAACATATCAATTTTACTTTTGTTAGTTGACATCTATAGGCGTGCTTTTAGGATTTCCAAATCCACTCAATATTTTAAATAAAAAAATATTTAAGACCATTAATATCTAACAAATTATTGATATATTATATGGCATAATATATATTTCAAATAACTAAAAAAAATAGATATTATAATCTAATTTATATGATATAGTATTTACATATTATATAATATATTATTTGGGTCAGTGTAGGATTATGGGGGTTTAGACTAGGCTCTTAAGTGGCAATAAAATTCAGAAAAATAGAGTTGGGCAATTTGACATAAGAATTTGAATAAGTTATTAGCATAATTTGAAAAATATATAATCTGAACAAAATTTTTAGAAAATTGAATGTAGTTTCTAAGATACTATACCTGTTTTTGGAAAAATGTAAATCTATTTGATGAAAATTTGAAATTTCAATGCATAGTACTAAATTTTCAAGAAAAAATAAAAATCAAGTGTATGTCTGACCAACCTAAGTACAAGCAAAAAATAATATATTTTTTTTAAAATCAATATAAGTAGAGGACACTTGCTTAGATGTGCCACATATTTTTTTATATTTTTTGTGCAAGTAAATAATTAGTTATGAATTTTTTATTAAATCTTTTTAAAAATATTAAAACTTGTTTGTCTCACCACCATAACTTGGTAAAAAATTTATGAAATTCAATTTTTCTTTTTTTTATCCTATAGTATGGGAAGCATAGAATGTGTCACATTTTTTAGATTCAAAAAATGTCAAATTGTTTAAGAATTATAGATATTTTTCAATCAGCCTATCAATCAAGACTTTAGTCAGAATGTATGTAGAAAATCAATAATAATTATCTATTTAATTCCAAATAGGGCATATCTTATATTTTTGGAAAGCTAGCAATTTTATCAATAAACCTTTTTTGTTTCATCAAATTCAAATAAAAAAATTTGTCAGCTATTTTTTGTCATATCACCATTTTTTGGACCCCCATGATCCTGCACTCACCCATCTACTATACAATTATACATTCCATGATATTTAGATTATTAATATATATATATATATATATATATATATATATATATATATATATATATATATATATATATATATATATATATATATATATATATATATATATTGCAATATTTAAAGATTATATTTATATTTCAATATTGGATATTATTTTAAAATATAATTTTTCATTATATTTTAGATTATATAGGATTATATTATATACTTTAAAAACAATATATTATATCTATTATCTTATATTATTTGTATATTGTTGATTATATTTATTTTACTATTTTACTTTACAACATAGTCGTATATACTTTGTACTTTATATTTTATAGGATTCTATGATTATAGCCTTCCTATATGTCATTGTAGAATCTAGACACATGTTGGTATTTAAATTATATGTATTTTCCTTTATCTATATTCAAATTTTTACTTTCACACTATGCTATCTCTTTCAACTATCTCAAATATGTAGTCATGTTATTTCAATGTTTTATCACAACTTTCTATACCTTTCACTTGTCAAATTAAAATCTTGCACTATTTTGTTCTCCTCAGTATGAAAATATACATTATAAAATTAACTTACTTTGATCCACAACATACCTTGTAATGGAAGTTCAAAATGACATCATGCAAGAAAAATGTTGTCATTAGAATCAAATGCAACGCTTACAATACCATGCAAAGAAATATAGTCTTAATGGAAGGAGATGTGAAAGATGTCACATCCCCTAAGAAGTAGCCCCCACAACTACTCTTGCTCACTCATATAGCCCCCCCCCCTCCCACACCCACTTACAAACATCAACTCCTCAAATGCAACCTATAGTTCACCCCATATCATTCTTTGAAATACAACCTCCTCCACTTTCCCTACAAATTATCACACCACAAGAAATACCTTTTGTTCAAAGTTAGATAAACTTTCAACCATGCCAACATGTCTAGTTTGAATGGAAAAATATAGAGGAATTAAAACTAGGCAATTAAATGGTTTATGTACTTGTTACAAATGCATTTCAGAAAATAAAAAATGGTCATCACTTCTAAAAGTGGAACAACATGGACCCTGAAGAGCAACCTACTTGTTTGCAACAACTCAAATTGAAGAGATGTTAATAGAAAGAGTTAGTCTTGTCCTTCAGGTCACCTACGTAAAGGGGGGCCAATTAAAATAAAGTGGCTACACTATTTTTTTTCCTCAAAATATATCTACAATTGTAGCTTACTTGCCAAGGCATATAAATGATCTAGATATTCTCAAAGTGTTCATAAAAAAATATTGACTCTCAACAATGTTGTTTCTATGTTAGTAGAGGATGTGTTCATGAGGCATTACTATATAAGATCTGTAATGATCCTTACTACAAAGATGTGCAGTTAGATGAGTCATCTTTGTCATGTTTTCCTGTTGCATCCACAAACATCTTTGACTGTCTATATGATACAACTTCAATTCTTGATCCCATCAAAGAAAGATTCATTCAACCAAATGTTTCAGACAATGGCTTGTTGTATGAAAATATGAAAATCACATCCCCATTTGTGGTAAACCTCCCACCTGCACATAGAAAGGTTGAAGAGTTGCGAGATTTGTTGTACCTAGGAGAAGGATGACCAACTCCTATCATTAATTGGTCACCTATTTCTCTCTCACCCATAAATGAATACACCACCGAAGGTTTATTTGTGATGGCCTTCCCTACTTTGTTTCCAAAAGGCAAAGGAATCTTCAATCAACAACATATGAAAGAAGTTAAGCTACATGAATATGCTTTCAATCTTCTAAGGTACCATGATAATATGTTTGTCTAGCACCCAAGGTTTAGATACTTCATCCTTAGTATAATCATGCATCAATGAAGCCAAGCAACAACATCTGATTTTGTCCAAAAACATCTAGATAGTCATCTACCATCAACAATCTTTGACCTTTACCAAAGACTAAAGGACCTCCCTGATGACAAACTAGCTAACCAATTAATGTGTTTTGGATCATCAATACGTAGTATGAAACCATTTTGGAACGAACATGGGTGCTGTCATAATAGTGGTTTACAATTTCTGAGAGGAACGAATTTTAGCTGAAATCACATATTTTTAGAAAATATATTGATTTAAGCCTTAAAAAGTTTCATTTTAAGGATTCCAATTGAAGAGGGTTTGATCAAATCACCTTAGATCAAAACCCCTTGGATAGAACCTCGCTAGTTTTAAACCATACCTATAAATGTGTCTCCTTTACACCTATCAAAATGCTGATAAAAAATAACTTTTGATTTAGCTTTTGGGGGATCAAATGAATTCATTTAAAATTTATTTCAAATGATTATGGTATTCCTCAGAACAATCTATCCAATGAATATAATTTTAATATGTTTTGGTTTTGTTATGTATTTGTTTTTTAAGTTTTATTAAACATAAGTTTTTGATCGAAAATGAATTTCTTTGTTCTTCACATGTGGAAAAATAGAAGATTATCAAAAAAAAAAAATTGAAAAATATGAGTGCACCAGATATTGAAGTCCTTGATCCAACAAAAAATAAAATAAAATTTTGACATATACAAAAAGTTATGCATTATACGGTCACGCTTGTGTCTGAATTGTAATTAGTTTGACTTTGAAACTTGATTAAGGAAAAAATATTCAATAAAAACTATCTAACCAAGTGGAAGCACTAGATATCAGAGTTACAAATCTAAATTTGAAAGAATTAGAATTTTATCCTTCATGGAAAAAAGTTATGTGTTATACTTAGCGCCACTTTTTAAAAATGTTGTTTTCTGAAAAAAAATCAATTTTCGTGGGAGATGGAACATGAAGTGAAATTTGATTCCAAAAATTTTGAAAAAAATATTTTTAAAATCTACGGACAAAATTTGATGAGACTCTAGTTTGCACCATCTTCAAATTCCTCACAGTTTAGCCGCTATAGGTGCTTGAATGTGAAGATTTAGTTAAAAATAATAATTTTAGTGTCCAGTTTGGCCAAAAATTGTAAACCACTATTATGGGATCACCCACATAGGAGTGAGCTTTCAAACATGGTCATTCAAATTGGTTGCCCAACATTTATTTTTACCCTTAGTGCTAAATGGCTAGACTTGCATAGTGTCATGTCATCTAACACACCCAATTATCCTCAAGCAACTTCTAGGTGGAAGCTACAAAATATAGTCCACAATCCACACCTTACTGCACTTTACATGCACCATAGATTTACTGCTTTTCATGAGGAGGTATTGGAAAAATTTCTATGTGCAACAGATTATTGGTACAGATACAAATTTTCTCATTCCATGTACTTTTATTTAATGTTCCTATTTTAGTTTCTTCCTAAATTTCCTGTCTCCCCAAGTATGAATAGAAACAAAGAGGATCAACACATATCCATGGTTTTATTTGGCTAAAGGAGGCACCTAAAATTGCCAAATTACAATGGAATAACATTCAATCAGTACAAAATGCAATTGACTACATCGACAAATATGTCTTTGCATGGAATCTATTCCCTCTTCCATTAAGAAATGAAAGTTTTCGTTGGTCTTCTTTTGATAACCCTTGTTTAATGGACACAAGTATGCTTATGTTGTCCAATCCTTCCATTGACTATAATGAACTAGTTAATTATGTTCAACGCCACACAAAGTGTACCTTGCAAACATGTCTATGAAGAAAAGGGACATCTCTTAAATATCAATATAAAGCCCCTTCGAACATGCAAGATAAATAAAGCCTTACAACTATCGAAACTGGCCAAGCCAATGTTCACACATCTGCTTGCAATGATGATCGCTTAAATCTTCACAGCCCAACAATCCTTTCTATATGGAGAGCCAATGTAGATTGCCAACTAGTTCTTTCAATTGATGCAGTCCTCAAATATATTGCAAAATATGCAGCAAAACTTGAAAGAAAATCCAAATCATACCACACGATCATACTTTCTTGCATTTCAACCACCTTTGACCCTGACAAGCTAGTACCGATAGCTTTTCAAAAAAAATGCTTGTTGACAGCCTTGTTGAATGTGATATTGGAGCCCAGGAAAGTTGCCACCTTCTACTAAAATTTCCACTCTCCCTATCTAGTAGGACATTTGTTTCATTAAATTTTAACCTATAAAACTTTCAATGTGTTTCAATCTTTCCCACATCCACATCAACATGCACATCCTTTGTTGAATCTTACATGTCACACCCCACCTTTCTTGAGATAGTATCACTTATTGATCTAACTCAAAAGTGGTCCTTTAGATCATTGCACAAATTCAATCAATGGAAATTGCAATCTACAAAAGCTATTGTTCGTGTCCCTCCACGATTCACAACAATCCCTGTGAGAGATGACCCATGCTTTTATGACTTTTATTGACCAAAGTTTTACTCTATCAACCATTCTGAAACATTCACAATGATTTTGGGTCATCCACTACTCAAATTGTAGAGTATTGGGATAGGATTTCATCCACATACCATCCATGGCACATGCTACACACCTCAACAAAACCTGATCAAGCAAATGACTCCAACACAACTTTCGGTGAGGGTCAAGAGTAGCAAGAGCCCAACTAAAATGAATGGCAAGTATTGTCAAGTCAACATCCTGGACTTCCACTGTAGCTAAATGAACTTGACATGCTTGGTCTACATGAAATAGACTTGAACCATGACTTTGGATCTCCTTTCCTTGTCCCACTACACCAAATGATGGCTACCACATTTATAGACACAACTCACCCAACATTTCAAGTCCCCCACTTGCCCACTGACAAATCCAATAATAACCCATCTCTTGAACAATAAAAATAATTTGATATTGTTATGTCCCACCTATCTCCCAACACTTTCCAGCCACCACAAAACATAATTGTTCACGAAACTGCAGGAGCTAGAAATTCACGCCTTATAAAATACATCAAGTCTATATTGTTGAGTTCATCACCAACTAGCCAATCGGGCCTTTACTAATTCTCACCCCTATAGGTGTTGTAACTTTCAACATAGAAGCATCTACAATTCATTCTACGTTGCACATTCCGATAAAAGATATGCCCCCTTGCAAGGACAAACACTTGCAACCTTCTAGGAAAAAATGTACTTCATTCATTACATTCTTATAGATAAAATGAGTTTCATTGGTCCAAAGTTGTTGTAGAACATTGAAATGAGATTGTGTAAGCATTCCCCTCACATAACCAACTTCCTTTTGGAGGACGCTCAATCATGCTATTTGGTGACCTTGGCCAGCTACCAGTGGTCAAAGACATACCTATGTATGCTTCATCTTCATATGGGGGAACACTATGGCGTAGCTTCACAACAGTTATTACATTAAAAAAATATTTCAACAAAGTAGAGAGGAGCCTAACCAAGTACTATTATGTGAACTTCTATGCAATTTACAAAATGTAGAACCAACAATTGCAGATTGACAACTGCTGATGCCACGCTCAATCTCCTTGATCTCCTCTAAAGAGAAATTTTCTTTCTTATCTTCCATACATCTCTTTACAACAAATTAAATAGTCTCACTACATAATAAATGCATGTTGTTGTCTTTAGCAAAACCTGCTACCTTGTCAACTGTAGAATAACTACGAAGCTCAACAAGTTTAAATCTATATGAAGAGAAATTACAATATAAGATTCTTTTGTGTATTGACCAAAAGGTTATGTTATGTTCAAATCTTTTGGTTGAAATGGGACTTATAAATGGTGCACTTGAACACGTCAAATAAATAGTTTATAAAGATATTGAAAAACCACCCCAACTTCCATTGTTTGTTGTTGTCCTTGAATTCAATAATTACATAGGCCCTCCTTGGGATCCAAACAACCCACAAAATGTTTCTATAACCCCATTGCGTCATGGTGGTTGGTGCCAAATCCCACTAAAACTGGCATGGGCCTTAATAATACACAAATCACAAGGCCTAACACTTACAAAGGCTACAATAGACATTAGCAATATTGATTGTCAAGGGTAGACATTCTTAACTATTTCAAGAGTTTGTGAGATTTCCTACCTTCAAATTCATCGAGTATTCATATTCCAAAGATATGCCCGCATGCAACCTAGCCCCTATGTTGCTTGTCATGTAAATGAAGAAGATCGATTGAGATCACTATCAAATGCAAGCACCTAGGCTTCACAAAGAATTTGTAAAAATTCAATATTGTTCCTAAAATTATTCCATTCTTCAATATAAACCTTTTCAACCATTAACACAAACTATCCCTTTACTTTTCCCATCCACTCTATTTACACTCTTTCTACTAAATATTTTAGATATTATTTTTTTAGTAATTCCTAACTTTCCTCATTTTTTTCTTTGCAAGTCAATTGTGCCTACCAAACAAATAAATCTATAAATTTTGTTGATATACCAATGGTAACAATGTGATAAAATGCATTCACCTTTTCATACTTCCAAAGTGATAATATAGTTGTACAAAAAAAATTCATCTTCCAAATCTACACAAATAGTTTTTTAATTTTATTAAAAAAACCTTGTATGCAATGTTTTGAAATATTCTTCACAACATTTATGCTTTCATTCTTATTGATATCCTTGCAATTCATAGTATTGCACTTCTATATGATATATGCAACTAAAATACCACAAATATCCCTCCTTTACCATTCAAAACACTTCGGTGTACCCATTGCACATTAAAGTGTGATTGCTAGTTATTAAAGGTTAGTTACCTCACTTTAGTTGGGGTGTCTACAAGGATTGAACGCTAAAGAAATCTGATATGATACTTTGACTATATATATATATATATATAATAACTAGCAATCGCACCTTGGTGTGCAATGGGTATGCCAAAGAGGTGTGGAAGGTCAGTTAGGGAAAATATTGGTCTATTTTTTGCATACATTTGTGCAGTACATGAGGTCAATTGGTAGGATATTTAGCTAATGATGTTGTTTGTGCAACAAAGGTCTCAATGGAGAAGTGTTAGCTGCAAATAAACTATGCATCCAATTATAGGGATCCAAACATGAATAAAACAAAACCTTCATTTCATTTAAATGAGTCTACCTTAGAAAATAAAAATAAATAAATAAATAATGACTCAACTCACTAAAATTTAAATGTTAAATTATATTATACTTAATAATAAAAATTGATGAAAATAATAATAAATTGATTAATATATATAACAATCATAATAATTTCATGATACCATATCATTAAAACTCTCATAGTGACTTAATCTAGGAACAATCAAGTTTGATTTCATTGATTTGTTGGTTTTCTAAATAGTTTGAACTATTGACCTAGGCAGTGCATAGACAATTGAGTTGTATTGTCTTGTATTGTTTATGGTAAGTAGCAACTCTCCCTTCCTCCCTCCCTCCTATATATTGTCCCACCTTCCAACTCCTCTCTTATTTCATCTCTCTAAAAGACTAGCCAATTAGGAAGCCATTTACATGACTAAAACAAAACCTCTGAATTAGGAGGATAATCAGGCTCCATTAACAGTAAGCTCACATTATATTTACAATAGGGAGAGAGAGGTAGAGATAGGGATAAAAAGAGGGATAATAGAGGGGGGATGAATGAGAGAGAGAGAGATGGGTAAGAAAAGATATATATATAAGGGATAAAGATAGAGGAAGAATGAGATAGAGATGGATATGGAGATGGAGGAGAGGGATATGGAGAAGAGAGTAAGAAATAAAGAGAGAGGAGAGAGGGATATATAGAGATGGAAGAAATAAATATATAGAGAGAGAGATATAGGGGTAGAGAGAGATGAATATATTGAAGAAAAAATATGAAGAGATATAGATAGAGAGACAAAGAGATATAGATATAGAGGTTTAGGAAAAGGTAGAGGGAGAAAGAGAGGGATATCTATAGACAAAGAAGAATGGACAGAGAGAGAGACATGTCTAGAGATAGTGGGGGAGAGGGGAATACATAGGTAGATATGAAGATATAGGGAGAGGGAGAGATCAAGATAGAGAGAGAGGAAGAGAGACATATAAGGAGATATATATAGAGGGGGAGAAGGAGAGAGAAACAAATAGATGGATATAAAGATAGACAAATAAAAAGAATTAGAGATAAAAAAAAATAGAGATGGAGAGAGGGAGAGAGGGAGAGAGGGGGAGATGGAGAGAGGGAGATATAAACATATATGGGAAGAGAAAGATAGAGATATAAATATATGGGAAGATAAAGAGAGAGAGGAGTAGAGATAAAGAGATAGACGAGGGGGGAGAGAGAAAGAGAGATAGGCAGAGGAGGGGGGAGAGAGAGAAGAGGGGAGAGCGAGAGAGATAGGTAGAGAGGGAGAGAGAGAATAAGAGGGGGGAGAGGGAGAGATAACTCAATAGATAGAGGGAGAGGGAGAGGGAGAGGGAGATATATAGATAGAGGATGATATAGAGAGATCTATAAAGGGATCTAGGGAAATAGATAGAGAGATAGGGAGAGAGATGCAAAGATATGGAGATAAAGGTTGATAAAGCTATGGATAGAAAGAGATATAGGAGTGAGAGGGAAGAGAGAGAAATAGAGATATAGAGCAGGAGCTCGCTAGAGGGAAAGATAGAGGAATGAGAAAGATGTATATAAAGGATAGAGACGAATGATATACAAATTGGGAGAGAGAAATAGAGAGAAAGATATATATATAGAGAGAGAGAGAGAGTAGGAGAGATGGAGTGAATAAAAGGGCATGTGCAGGATCATGGTATGCCAAAAAGTGGCAATGGAGAAAAAATACATGTTTCTACGACTCAAAAATGTGAAAATGCCGAGTTGACTTTATGGGGCTCGGGTGACTACCGAGGCAAAGCAAAAACCTAGATTCGAAAATCGGATATCCGATTTGGATCGGATATCTGATCTAAATTGGATATCCGATTTTGTAAACACATATATATCATTTCAGGCCGAATGAAACCGACCAAAACTCATTCAATCGGCTTAACCGTAGTGGGCACACAGTGGAAAGCTCAAATCAGATATCCGATTTCAAATCCATCTACAACAGGTTTGATTCTTGATTTTTTATTTGCTCTAATCAAATTTTCAACTAGATTTGTTTAATTTTAGTTGATTTTTTTCAAAATAGGGTTTTTTGATAGATATTTTATGAAAAATTTGAGTTTAGCATGGATTTTGATGAAAATTGAATGTTTGCAATGGATTTTCACTTAAAAATAGTGTTTTTTATGTATTTGGATTAAAAATTAAAGAATTTTATAGATTTTTGTTAAAAACTAGGGTTTTTGTTGGATTTCTTTTAAAAACTAGGGTATTTTTATACTATTTTCATTTATATTGTCTGATTTTAATTAGATTGATTTGTTTTTATATTTAATCAGGCATTATGGCTGCATGTATATAAAATTAAAATTTTGTGCATTTCTAAAAGTATTCCTATTGGTAGACCTAAACATCTTCAATTAGGATCCTCAAATACTATATCTCATTTTTAGATTTTAAATTTAACAAAAATCAACCTCATCAGTCTAGGGTGCCAATTCCCTGTCCAATAAGTTTTGACAAAGATTTGGATCATAGTTCTATCTCTATGATTCTTATGTTGTTTTGGGTTTTGTGTGTGCAAATTATTTTAGTTTTTGTGACTATTTTGTGTTTTCCCTTCATTGTATGAGCATTTAATTGTTTTGAATCTTGTAGAAAATTTATGAGCTTCATGACCTTGTGTCACTTCACTAATACCCACGTGAGATGTAGTTGTAGACTTATGGCTTCCTATGTTGCAATCATAGCCAATGTTGAGCTTGATTCTTATAACTCTTTCACTCAACGTATTATGTCTACCCAATCCATCTTATATTCCCTCCCTAGTCCTACATTACCCATGTCTTTTTTGTAACCTAACATTTATGTGGACTTGGCATATGTTATTTCTAAGGTCCCCAATGATAATCTAGAATAATTGGATAAAGACCTACAATGAATTCAACAATTCTTAAGCATTGAACCTTTGGATGGAGAAGCAATCCCTCTTTTGGATAGCATTGGGAAGTTGGTAAATGATTAGGAAGGGATAGAAGTGTTACGTAGCCTAGCTAATATAGTAGATTCTAATATTCCTTTGGTAGCTAGTTTCACGAAATTTTTGACTAATGCTCAAAATCCTTTTGGAAAATAAGTTTCCTCTCCCACAATAATTCCTTCTATTCCCAACTTTACACCTCCAATCATAGCATCAATGATGGAATATAACAATGGTTTAAACTCAAGCTTAGGAATTTCTAGTGGAAATTATAATAGTTTTGTCCCTTCAGCTATAACACCTATTGGTCACCAAATTCCTAAACATGAAATATAATATCCCACCATTCCTCCATACCATTTCACCATACTCTGAAAACTCTCACACAACATGCTCCAATGATTCTTGTGATAAATCAATCCTTTTTATTTAAAGCATACATTATTACAACAAATACCAAAACTTAAAACCAAAAATCAAACCATTAGTAAACATCCAAAATACCTATACATAGTTCTACAATGCTCACTATTTCAAACACACTCTGCACAAAACATTGAAATACCTTGTTGGAAAGTACAGCCTGCAAAAATATCCTAATAAATCCATTTGCTTCTACTACCTTGTAGAGACTTTATTTTTGAAGATTCACTCATAGTGGAACTCTTTTCTAGATCATTGAAAGATATGGCCTTGGATTGGTTTTGTTCATTGTCAAATAGTCAATTACCTCCTTTACACAACTCATTAGTGATTTCCTCCAACACTTTCAAGTGAACATCAGTCCTCAAGTTACATTAACAAATTTAGTTCATTGTAATCAAGGACCTAAAGAGAAAATAAAAAACTTTATGAAATGATACTAATCCTTTTATTTGAAATTCTCCTATAGTCTTCAAGATGTTGACATTCAGTTGCGTTTACAGTAACTTACAACCTAATATTCAAGATAAGAAACCGCTAATGAAAATACCATCCTTAACATGTTTTGTATAACTCTTCAAGTGATTATCACTATCCAATATTGGTATTTAAGGTACCCTTCAGAGGTCTTATTGGTCAATCATATAAGTCATGCCTCAAAACAACTTTAAATCATTTAAAAAGAAAAAAAAAAAATTCATTACTTGATAAACATTCATGTCAAACTACTCATAATATTGAGACAAAAGTAACTACTGTAAACATAACTCTAGATATAAATTTAGGCCATGAGGTAGGAAATTTTCATAGTTGTTTGATTCTCTCCATGTGATCATGTTGCAATTGTTAAAGAAGAATATGATTCAACTTCCTCCTATTAGCTCATATTCAAATTAAACCTTTACCACCAAATCCTTTAATAATGCAAAAATATTTTTCAATATCATCGCACACCTCGACATGATATGAAAGATGTAAAGCATATTTATAACCAAGTGCAAGACCTCATTCTAATCAAATCCAGTTGGATGACCTATTAATGACAAAGAAAATAAATTGGTTTTTTCACCTAATCAATACTTACAAATATTTACAAGCCCATTGCCAATTCATTCAACAAACTTTGTTCAATACAATGATAATGAAGAAGATGATAATAATTTTTCCATCTTTATAAACATTATTAATATTCAAAATCATAAAGGAAAAACCAATATTTTGTTTGGCATTTCTTTTACAGATATTGATTCTTCTATAACTACACTCGATGGTCTTCTTTATATCAAGTTTGCAGAAACCCGAAAAGGGGAATACTCATTGATCCCATGTACATAGTGAATATGATAAAAAAAGAGTTATTGTATGTACATGAACTTTATGCAGATGATTATGAATAATCAAAAGCATGATTAAAAGCTCATGATGGTTATGGCTTCCCTATAATTGGTTTGATAACTCTCCCAGTAAAGGTTGGACCTAAATAGTTGGGTGGTTTTGATAGATCTTTTATGAAAAATTTGAGTTTGAAGCATGGATTTTGATGAAATTTGGAATGTTTGCAATGGATTTTGACTTAAAATGAGTGTTTTTATGTATTTGGATTAAAAAATTGCACCTTTATAATTTTGCCAAAACTAGGGTTTCTTTTGTTGATTTTTAAAAACTAGTGTATTTTATAGATTACTTACATTGTCTAATTTTAATTAGATTG